>JBCFYV010000100.1:1097748-1242240 GCA_039000515.1 Timema cristinae
TTGCTCCCTCCTCTAACCCTCCCCACACCCTCACTGACCTTGCCTAGTTTCAAGGTCATTGGTCTTTCTTGATAACGTCATGCTAGTTTAGTTTAACTTTAATAGTTAAGTATTGTACAATCGTGGGCCTACACCCGTGAAATCATCTCCTAACCCCCTTCAGGCTAGATAGTGGTTAGTGAGTGACCTGTTGGCGCCATTTTGGCGGGGAATTTTAAACGTGATGAGACATGTCTAACCAGACCACTGACGCCGTATGACGCGTCCTTCCAAACCCTACAGTTAAAATGAAATGAAATGGCTTTTTCTTAGTAGAAACCAGTAAAGAACATGTGAAGATGGAGAACTTGAATGGATCTACGACTAAACTCCAAATTGTGCAGGTATGTGGGCCAGGTATGTAAATTGTTTAAACATGATCAACATTTTTTGTTCCATTTATAAAATTAATTGTGAATTATTGTTCTTCTGGCATCTATTTATGTTGAGTTGTGAATTATTATTTTTACACTTTTTGACCCCTCACACAGAGAAGTATTGTGATCGTAAAAAATATTGAAATCGAGATTTTGATAAAAAAAATATATATTGACGTGTCATATATAACCCCTTGAAACAGAAAATTGGTCTTCGCTACGCCATTTGTCTGTCTGTGTTTCTGTAGCTCGTACTAGAACCAAAATAATTTTACTGAACGGGTTGAAAATTGTTATCTAGGGTTTTCAAAAAATTTCCCCGGTCTTTTACAGAGCTATAATATGTTTATCCACAAAAATTAAGGATAGTCTATTGAAGGTCATAAAGAGATCAAATCTATTCTCTCTAAATCCACCCTCACGATTTTAATTAAATTTTGTATCTATGCATTGTTAAACATTACAAACAAATTGGATGGTCTCACCTTTCAATGAAATTACTATAAGCGTACCTATTTTACATAAGCGGAACTTTACAATTTTGATTTTATCCCCGCAACTATTTCAAATAAGAAATAACTTATCATTGTAAGGTTGTAGTACTATTAATAATAAAAAGGATTTTTTTTTAAATATCGTATACTTTTATAATACCAATAGTTTCTAATAAGCTATGAGAAAATAAATACTCTTCTTTATAGATAACTATGAAAATAAATTGATCTTTGGTGGATAGAGATATTCTCCTTTTCTCAATGATTTGTCTCAGTGTATATTATTTCAATTATGTTCTTTGGTGGAGTGTTTCTGCAGCAATGTATCCTATTTTGTTTCAAAGATCTTTAGAGTTTATAGTAAATGTACTTATTGTAAGATTAAAAAGAAAGAAAGTGTGTGTGGTGCACCGTACCATTTATTTCCCATGTGATAACCCACTCGTATATGGAGCAGGCCCTCTGCCCTCCGACCCTACAGAGATGGTTGAATCTGTCCCAGCACCGGAAGACCCCACAGAGATGGTTGAACCTGTCCCAGCACCGGAAGACCCCACAGAGATGGTTGAATGTGTCCCACCGCAAGGTCTTGGCACCGAAAGATCCCACATTGCTCCTACACTTGTAGGATGAGAATGGGCTGTTAACCACTCCAGTGGAAAATAATATGTTCTGTTCAAAAGTAATGCCAACTAAGCATTTTAATTATTCATTTGGTTAGAAAAGTGTGTGTCATTGCTACTTTAGCCTCATTAATAATATGAACTATAAACTAAAGATAATTGCTGGCCATTTAGCTGAGTTAGTAGCATAATTGCTTATACATGTAGGTGTTCCAGGTTCGATTCCTACCAGGACCAGTTACTTAATATAATTATTGTGAAAATAGTTGTTCCCTTAATGTGAGGATTTCATGGTGGTTGTACAATATCTAGTCACATTTACACTGAAATGCACTAATACTTAGCTATATTTGTTTCAGATTCTTGGAACAGTCACAGGATCTTCTCTATATCCGTGGTACCTGCAATCAGGCAAGATAGCCCCCCCCCCCCCTCCCCGCCCCCCTCATCATCCATAACCCATCAAGAGTTAATCATTTCTTAGGACCCGGATCAAATTGACGCCTCCATTGGTAAACATTGCTGTATCTACAGTACTGGTTTTCGCGCTAACTGCGCCGACAATTTAACAACGATTCTAAGGGGTCACTCTGCCCATTTTGGGGCTGCTTGGGTTAGGATGCCGGATGATAAACTACGTGTGCTGGTGGGCTACCATCGTGCCCAGGCTACCGGGGTTCTTATCCGTGTAGGGTCACCTAGAGTGTCAGTCAGGCCATTGGTTTAGCATTCGTTACTATTATTTGTTCTGTCACGAGCTCCCGAGTAAAGTATTTTATATCTTCTTAGTAACTTCTTATAACATCACATTTTGTATTAGTTCGAATTAGTACAATAAACCCTACAAATCAAAGCCGTGTATACATATTGAGCCCACACACATAATATACCCCGTCGCCGTGCCCATCCTTGGCCGCAACCCGTCCTGACAGTTTAAGGCCCACACGGGGAGAGGTGATACTAGTTTACAAAATTCATTACAAACCATTTTTCACTAATTCAAATTTTCGATTTCCATATCTACCGATTGAGTATTTAGTTTCCAAGCAAACCTTTTCCTTAAATATAATTTATATAAGAGGTATTCAAGTTTTTTTTATTCGTTTACCCCCGGGTATAATTTCCCTTCGACTTTGTAACTCTAAAGTTCTTGGTTCATAATGCTAACTATACACATTCTATAATCTACGCCAAGAGGAGAGAAATAGACAGACAGACAGAGAGACAGAGAGAGAGAGAGAGGGAGAGGAAAAACTGGCGCTCCTAGATCGTATGTCCTTACGTCCGGCTCTCTTGTGACAATCCCTAGATATGGCCCTGATTTACAGTGTTTATCATGAACAAATATAGCTTTCTATTTTCAACTTTCATTTGTTCAACGTGTATTCTTGGAATAATGAGGGTTCATAGGTCGGGACCTTTTCAGTGACAATAAGTAGTAGTGCCATGAGTCATCATCAAGACAATTCCAGAAACATTGTGTTTAGTCACTTTGTTAGACAGTAAGCCAAAGTGATCACCCACTTTCCTTTTGTTTTCCTTTCTTCACATTCAGGGAGATAGAGTGATGATTCACTTCCTTTTTGTTTCCCCCTCTTCACAGTATTATTATTATTATTATTTAGCACCGCGTCTTACTACGTTCGGGTTATACGCTATAAATACTAATTACGCTAATGGATTAGGAATTGGGAAGGTTGAATTAGAGGAAGTGAACCCGCATTTGCGTGGAGGGAGAGTGGAAAACCATTTAGGGAAAACCACCCCAGTTCACCAACTGAGGTTCGAACCTCGATCTCCCCGTCCTTTCACAGTATTAATTTCATTTATATTCTTTGAAACCTGTTTCGATAGCCACGTGGTCTAACGCGCTACTCTTGCACTAGATGACGGGGAGGCTCAAATCTCAGTCGGGAGGGAGATTTTTTCAAAATGGTTTTCCTCTCTCCCTCCACGCAAATGTGGATACACTTCCTAAACATATAACATATATCCTTCCTAGTCCCTGAAACAAATCTTTGAATGTCTGCTCAGTTTCAATTTGATCTTTGAGGGACGAGGTTGTCATATACATTGTGCATTTCTTCAGAGTTTACTTTTTACTTAGTGGCTAAGTTTTATTGGTGGGTTTTAATTTGATTTTAGGTGCACTAAATGTCTGAATGGGTTGTCTTAATTCATCTGGCAATTTTTGATGTATTTGTGTGATTTTGTAGTGAAGAAGAAACAGCAAAGAAACATTACAAACTTTGTTTAAACATTGTACTATGTGTACTTCGGTGTGAAGTTTGGTGACCAAGATAAGATTTTGGCCCTACAAAATTGTGTTACATTTGTGTAGAAAAACTCAGATGGTGGTCAAAAGGTAAGAAAAAAAATCCGTTTTGAGGTCCCAATGATTTGGAGGAATCCTCTAAATCACAGTGATGACTGATACTTTTGTTTGTATAAACGTGCAGGGGTTCAATCTAGAAAATAAGAAATACATTTTATATCCAAGACTCCCATCAGCTACGGTATATGCCCTGTACGCCATGGCCCAGAAATTCCTGTACATAAACCTCAAGAAAAACTAAAATAGACGACCAATAACTCTTATAAAGATGCTTAGGATTTGAATGAGGACTTTCAAGATGTTTCTGGTAGCAGTGAGTCTCAACATTGTTCACAGATTGAGTTGAATGATTTAGTCCAAATTCTGGGTCTTCCTAAAGATTCTTCTGAATTGTTGAGCTCTAAGTTAAATAAAAATAACTCGTTGGCTCCTGGTACCTGTTTCTAATGGGTCAGAAACAAAGAATGATAATTAATTCAATACTTTTCTCAGATGGTGACCTCGTTTACTGTAGCAAAGTCTCTGGACTGATGGTGAGATTTAACATATATTATGAAGTGAACGAGGGGAGGCTTTTTATTGACTCGTCAAAAAGAAACATTGAAGCAGTGCTTCTCCATAATGGTAATAAATATATACATTTCAGTACCACTATGTCTAGGGCATTCTGTATACCTGTAAGAGCCAAATGTATATACAAGGATCATATACAGGCAATATGCGGTGATCATAAAGTACTTTCCATGCTTCTTGGGCAGCAGGGAGGTTACACTGAGTACCCCTGCTTCTTGTGTGAATGGGATAGCCGGGATAGAAGGCAGCACAGGATCAAAAAGGAGTGGTTACGTAGGGTGGCATTAAAACCTGGGAACAAAAATGTAGTATGGGAACCTTTGGTTAGTCGAGGAAAAGTTATCCTCCTTAATATCAAGTTTGGTATAATGAAACTATTTACAAAGGGTTTATCGGAGGAGGGAAAGTGTTTTTAATACTTGTGTAACAAGTTCTCAGTACTTTCAGAATCTAAACTCGAATAGGGCGTTTTTCTCGGTAGATATATTTGGAGGCTTCTGAAAGACAGGCTCTTTGAAACTAAAATGGAATTTTTTGAAAAGGTGTTTGGAAAGTTTTCAAAGAAGTTTTTAACGAAAATTTCTTGGAAACTATAAGGACAAAAACTTAAAGGGTATTGTGGAAAACATGCTCATGAAATTAAAGGATATGGGTTGTTCGAAGATCTTGAAAGGGCACTTCCTGAATTCCCATTTGGACTAATTTCCTTAAGATCTTGGTGCTGTAAGTGAAGAGCAAGGGGAAAGATTCCATCAAGACATCAAGGAGATGGAACGCAGATACCAAGACAGATGGAACATCAACATGATGACAGACTACAGTTGGATGCTGTACAGAGAGAACATCTGAATGTTAGCTACAAAAGAAAAAGTTCGAAAAAGAGCAGTGAGGGGAAAAGGCACTATAAGAATTTGTAAATCCCATTACGATTATTTTAACTTTTATTTAACAACAATACTTTCAATATCTTTATATATTGTCCATAAAAAATCATAAATGCAAATTTTGAAAATGAGTAGTCTAATCAATCTTGTTTAATATATTCATGGCCTCCTCCCAGTTTTGGTGCCTATGGTAGACAGACTCACTGGCGTGGGAGGATATGCATTATAATTATTCGCATTTTGTTATTCAAAGTTTGGTAATTAAGATATCTTGAACCCATTAGAGAATTAAATTATACAATCTAAGAAACCAGGATGGAGGACACCTTCTTAAGGATCTATACTTCACTAGTGTGGTCTGGGAGGGAGTATGTAAAACCACACAGAGTAATGTTTATCAGATTTGAGGCGGACACACTACCCACGTGGTTCCTCTTGCTGAGATATACCAGGCCTACATACATGTATTGTCTCTTGTCGCTCTTGTGTGGATGCTATGGGTCATGAACCTAGGACCCCAGGCAGCACTGGATGTCTGTGAAAGGGATAAACCCACCGTACCAACTGGACAAGTCATTAGTATGCTACGAACACTTTTAGACCCAAAATGACAAAGTAGCCGTCAGGGCGTCTGTCAGAATACCTCGCCGAACAAAGAGTTACGACTATGTCCAGGCAATGTTATATGTGCTAAGCCACGTTCCCTACTGTCTCGTCATTTCACGATGGTAAACACATGTTGCTCATATGCATGTGTTTAGTTTGTATTTTCTAATCCTAATATGAGTTAAACATACAGAAGCTTTAGAACTAAAAAAACTATTGACTGGGTCTAAAAAAGTGAGTTCTTAGATAACCACTCTCTGAAGATTTATCTCCATTGTGAGCTATGTTTCAATAAAGTAAATATAATATTAAACTAAGTATTAATTTAATGAGTGAGTTTAAATAATATTAAATATATCAATTTTATGATATCATTGATAATATTAATTATTTCAATGTCCTTTATATAATGCTGACCAAATGTCACAAGACCTATATTTGGCAGCACTGAAAATTTCATAAGAAGAGGATCACATGTAATAACAACAACAACAAACAACAACAACTTTAGAAAATAACTATAACTAGGCTTCAAATTAAATTAGTAAATGGAGACACTAAATTCGAAAGAGTGACCTTGTAAATGAAAGCGGTGTATTGTCACTGAGGCCCCTTGTTCGAATCCTGACCGGGTCAATGTTCGCTCTCAATTCACGTGTGTTACTGTTTTAGTGGCCACGTTATATTACATTGTCTAGTATTCGGAAGCCATGTAGGCACGTCTTCTGCAAACGTTTATGAAGAGATTAGTGTTAAATATGAGTGAATATTAATTTGAAATATATATTACCTTTATTAACAAGTTGATTTATTGAAATATGTAATGAGATTAACATGAAAAGTAAGTGAATAACTATTGCTTTTACTTAGTTTATGGTAAAAAGAGAATTGTTGAGCCTGTCAAGTATATATACGGTTTGGCTGCGGTAAAGCGAGTAGAACTGATTAATTTGATCAAAATAATCTATTCTAATTGTGTTCTAATTTATAAAACTTATTTTTAGAATCTCTTTTAATTTCCTTTAAAACGGTTTTAGTGGTTTAAAGTATATGTATACAATTTCCCAAACATTTTACTATAAGTGTTTGATTTTTTTTTATATTTGAATTAATAACTTGCTATATATGAACGTGTAAATATTTAATTACGATCATCTGAATACTTCCAAGGCTATTAAATACTTTCTACTACAGATACAACATACATTTTTAACTAGTAGTTTGTTTGTATTCATCTACTTTTTAACTTACTATGGCAATATTTTAAAATTATTTATAACTTATGGTGGATTAGTCTTTTTTTTTTGTCTTTAGGATGTTTGGTTTTTAAAATAACTTCCTCGCCATCTGGTAACGATCAGCGTTTAAAAGATCACTTCGCTTAAGACATTATTGCGTAGGGATACCATATTTAGCATTCAAAAAGATCACATGTCATATATATTAAAATTAGTATGCTCACTCAACCTTTCTTATTCTCGTCTAGCTTGCATTGCTGGTGATGGGAGGTCAGGTTTCGAATCCTAGGTGGATGGTCTGAAGGTAATATTTTTTTACCTAATTGACTTCTTACGCTTACTAAAACCAATGAGGGTACATTTAATCTAAAAATTTTCTCTCCACACCATTAAAGTGTGAAAAGACCGGCTGGGCTTACTTTACGGTGCAAGATAACATATTTATTTAAAATATTTGTGTGTTTCACTTTATGAGCAAGATATGTGGAAAGTAGAAACATGGAGGAAGTGGTGTAGCATTGTTTAGTCTACAATGAAACACAGGTAGAACATGGAGGAAGTGTTGTAGCGTTGTTTAGTCTACAATGAAACACAGGTTATAACATGGAGGAAATGTTGTAGCGTTGTTTAGTCTACAATGAAACACAGGTATAACATGGAGGAAGTGGTGTAGCATTGTTTAGTCTACAATGAAACACAGGTATAACATGGAGGAAGTGGTGTAGCATTGTTTAGACTACAATGAAACACAGATATAACATGGAGGAAGTGGTGTAGCGTTGTTTAGTCTACAATGAAACACAGGTATAACATGGAGGAAGTGGTGTAGCGTTGTTTAGTCTACAATGAAACACAGGTATAACATGGAGGAAGTGGTGTAGCATTGTTTAGTCTACAATGAAACACAGGTATAACATGGAGGAAGTGGTGTAGCATTGTTTAGTCTACAATGAAACACAGGTATAACATGGAGGAAGTGGTGTAGCGTTGTTTAGTCTAAATGAAACACAGGTAGAACATGGAGGAAGTGTTGTAGCGTTGTTTAGTCTACAATGAAACACAGGTATAACATGGAGGAAGTGGTGTAGCATTGTTTAGTCTACAATGAAACACAGGTAGAACATGGAGGAAGTGGTTGTAGGTTGTTTAGTCTACATGAAACACAGGTAGAACATGGAGGAAGTGGTGTAGCATTGTTTAGTCTACAATGAAACACAGGTATAACATGGAGGAAGTGGTGTAGTATTGTTTAGTCTACAATGAAACACAGGTAGAACATGGAGGAAGTGGTGTAGCGTTTGTTTAGTCTACAATGAAACACAGGTAGAACATGGAGGAAGTGGTGTTAATTGTTAGCATACAATGAAACACAGGTAGAACATTGAGTAAGTGGTGTAGTATTGTTTAGTCTACAATGAAACACAGGTAGAACATTGAGTAAGTGGTGTACATTGTTTAGTCTACAATGAAACAGAGATATAACATGGAGGAAGTGGTGTAGATTGTTTAGTCTACATGAAACAGAGATATAACATGAGGAAGTGGTGTTAGTATTGTTTAGTCTACAATGAAACAAGATATAACATGGAGGAAGTGGTGTAGCATTGTTTAGTCTACAATGAAACAGAGATATAACATGGAGGAAGTGGTGTAGCATTGTTTAGTCTACAATGAAACACAGGTAGAACATGGAGGAAGTGGTGTAGCATTGTTTAGTCTACATGAAACAGAGATATAACATGGAGGAAGTGGTGTAGATTGTTTAGTCTACAATGAAACACAGGTAGAACATGGAGGAAGTGGTGTAGCATTGTTTAGTCTACAATGAAACACAGGTAGAACATGGAGGAAAGTGGTGTAGTATTGTTTAGTCTACAATGAAACACAGGTAGAACATGGAGGAAGTGGTGTAGGATGTTTAGTCTACAATGAAACACAGATATAACATGTAGGAAGTGGTTGTAGCGATTGTTAGTCTACAATGAAAACACAGATATAACATGTAGGAAGTGGTGTAGCGATGTTTAGTCTACAATGAAACACAGGTAGAACATGGAGGAAGTGGTGTAGTATTGTTTAGTCTACAATGAAACACAGGTAGAACATGGAGGAAGTGGTGTAGTATTGTTTAGTCTACAATGAAACACAGGTAGAACATGGAGGAAGTGGTGTAGCATTGTTTAGTCTACAATGAAACAGGATATAACATGGAGGAAGTGGTGTAGTATTGTTTAGTCTACAATGAAACACAGGTAGAACATGGAGGAAGTGGTGTACTATTGTTTTGTTACAATGAAACACAGGTAGAAAAGATCAATTCCGTTCGAGTGCATTCAGGTGGTTTTTACCTAAATATTTTTCCGCTCTAACGCCCCGAAAATACGGATGCACCTCTCTTAATTTAACCTTCCTGATGCCTAACGCATTATAGTAATTAGTTCATAAGCGTATAGCCCAAACGGGTAGTAAGACACGCAGCTAAAACTAATTAAATAAAAATTGCGTGTTTGGAACCGTTTGAAGAAAAAAAAAACTCGGTACACTCTATGGGAATGAACTCCGATCTCGTCTCCAGTAATCCAGTCTAGTACGAGAAAGTTGAATGAAAAATGTTTTCTTCCACTAGGTAAGAAATATAAAGAAGAATACAGCTACTGATTATTTGAGTTCAACCTAAAAATAAAGTAGCAGAATACTGCAGGAGTGTGGTCTTTGATAAAAGCCGTACTCTAGCCATTCGCTTCTAAAAACTTGACCCATGTAAACAAGAGATTAGCTCGCTCCCCCTTCACTCTTTCAGGACCAAACTTGACAGATATGACAACACCGCAACTCTATCTCGGTGTCTGTTAAACAGTCCAAATAGTTCAATATAAAGTTTCTTAGGAGTTGCTCTGATAGCGCTTCTCAAATTTACAACTTAGTTCTTCCACTTAAATTGGTGGTCAAGTTGGTTAAGCCACTAATTATAATAGCAAACATGTATTAGTGTCTCGTATATATTAACACGTAAATACGTGGCTAGAATGTAAACAAGAATGTAGCAACCAGTTGTGACACGACCAACTCTAAGTAAAAGTGGTACCTTTATAGGGAAGACTATTAATAATTTTTTTAGCAAAATAAAATATATTATGATTGTCGATAGCAAAATATATAATCTTAAGAACGTTAGAATATGTTATTAAATAACTATAATATCATTTTACAAAATGAAGCACAGATAAAATCTAAAATAACAAACACATATTTATAAACACTTCAACATCTCGCTACTTCTATAGAATCCTCTTCAGGATGTTGTTAGCTGTACAGGAAGTTTGCTTCAGTGACGCCAGCTGTGTCTTATCTAATGTACCTAACTAGGAATGGGTCATTGAACACAATCACAATCACAATCACATATACTCCCTCTCACCTTACACCAAAACCTCTTCCTAACACCACTAAGCTTCCATAGCCCTCATTTACTTCTGACATTTCACAAAAGGAAAGTGATTCAAGCTTTGTTTTATTCCCTACTCGCTGCTGGATATATTTATGGATACATATCTGAAAAAAACATAATAATGTATGGTAATTAATATGGTGGGTGACAGATGTTGTTGCAACACACAAACTCAAATGTTTCTTGTTACTGAGTGTAAATATAAACTAAAATTAAATAATAACAAAATTTCTAATTTTATTGACACTTTATATTTTATTACTTATGTGCGCCGTTTCTTACTGCCCGTTCAAACGATATGGAAAAGTTCACAAGTAACTTTTATTATTAGCAACGCGTCTTACTACCCGTTCGGGTTACACGCACTTGAAACTAATGTGTAATGGTAGGGTGATTGTGAGATGAAATGGAGGACCTACAGTTTAACGTGGATCCAAACCACGGTGGAGGCCTGGCATTCCTCACATTCACAAGATGTCTTGTCAGAGGTGAAGGAAGGGTTTGGTAATCAGATAAATCTGTGCCGGGACGAGTATTGAACCCCAGACGCCAGTATAGAAGTCTGACACCTTACCCTAGACCGCCAGGTCACCATCACAAGTAACTTAAAAATATATTGCATGATAAAATAAAATAAACAACTATAGTTAAGTAATAATACATACAAATAAATAGTTACAACACGAGAAAATAAAATAATTACACGACCACAAGAACGGGAGAAGTTATTATAATATACATCTTCAAAAAGTATTATAACACTACTGAAATGACTAGAGAGAGATGTATCTCACTACTACCAAAATACTATAAAATTAATCTAGCCAAATTTTAATGAGATTGACGCCATATGGAGAGGAAATAATTGAGGATATTATTATGGATTTCGACGAAATAGGTAAACGTTAGATCAGATTTTTACTACCTCACAAATATTATTATTTATTATTAGCACCGTGTCTTACTACCCGTTCGGGTTATACGCACTTACGCTAATGTGTAATGGTAGGGTGATTGTGAGATGAAATGAAGGACCTACAGTTTAACGTGAAATCCGAACCACGGTTGCGGTCTGGCATTCCCCACATTCACAAGATGTCTTGTCAGAGGTGAAGGAAGGGTTTGGATAATCAGATAAATCTGTGCCGGGACCGAGGATTGAACCCGGCCGCCAGCACAGAAGTCTGACACCTTACCCCTAGACCACCAGGTCACCCACAAATATTAGAAAAGGTTGGAAATTAAACATATTGGTTCATCAATTATTCATAAGTTTAAAAAAAAATCTATGATCCAGTTAAAATACCTGATTTATATGAAATTTTAGTTAAGTTTGGGATGTCCAAAAGACTTGTCAAGCTAATTGAGGAATGATTATGATCCATATATAATGAAGAATTAAATAGCAAGGCTGCTATATTTGTTAGCTATAGATATAGCCATATCTAAATATCAACTTTAAATTGAAAAATGACACCTGGACACGAGAATCAAACCCTGGACATGGGCTAAATACGCCAATGTTCTAACCACTGAGCTATCCAGGAATCTTCCGTATTCAGGGTCATTCTTCACTCATATTTTAAGGTGGAGTCTGTTATGGATATGCAGAAATCGTCAGCTACTATTACGTGAACATTTCAAGTCACGACCCATCAGATAACGCAAACACTATCGATACAATTGACACAACTGGCGGCATAAAACCAACTATTGGGTCTATTATGTTTGCGTTCTCTGATGGGTCGTGACTTAAAATGTTCACATAATAGTAGCTGACGATTTCTGCATATCCAAAACAGACTCCGCCTTAAATTATGAGTGAAGATTTACCCTGGGCACGGAACAACTCCTGGATAGCTCAGTGGTTAGAGCATTGGTGTACTAAACCAAAGATCCCGGGTTTTATTGCCGTGTCCAGGTGTCATTTTAAAATTTAAATCACTTAATTGAGGAATGTTTGAGTGATACGCGTGGCAGGGTACAGGCTGGACTACCCTCATCAGATAATTTCAAAATACGAACTGGTTGAATCAAGGAGATGCAATTTCTCCATTACTTTTTATTCTATCCTTATAATATGCCACCAGGAAGTTGTTACACGTAATTCCGACAGTTTACTAGAGGATAGTAAGGAAACAGGTTTAGAAGTGAACTCTGAAAGGAACAAGTATATGATCACACAGTAAAAAAATATTGGGGTTAATTATTTAGAGATTACTGCGAACAAAATTTGACAGGGTTAATGATTTTAAATATTTAAGAACAATTTTAACTAGATACAACGATATTATATTGGAAATTAGGAAAAGAATATAGATGGGAAATCCATGCTATTGCTTGGTAAGTAAGTTTTTAACATCTCGCCTCCTTTCAAGGAATGTAAAAATTCAGAATATACAAAACAATAATTTTATGGATTATTTTCTATGAGAGGAAAACGTGGTCTCTTACATTACATAATTAAAGCCAATTTAGTGTGCTTGAAAGCAAAGTGCTTAGAAAGTTGTTTAATCCAAAAAGGGATAAGGTTACTGGGGAGTGGAGTAGGTTACATAATGATGAACTAAATACCCTGTACTCATAACAAAATATTGTTAAGATAATAACAAATTTGAGCCATGTTCAGGGTACTTGATGGCGAACCCACTGGGACGAGTCCGTTAGGAAGACCTAGACGCTAATGGGAGAATAACATTAAAAGTAAGAAATAAGGTGTAATTAGGTGGGTTGAATACAACTAGCTTAAGATAGGATAGGTGGGTGGAGCACTTTTGTAATTACAGCAATAAACTTCCTGGTGCCATAGTGGTGTCAATTATAAGAACAAAAATAAAAACAATAAGCAGGAGAGTGCGGTTCAAATATTATTGTTAGAATATTTAATGATTATATTAATGATAAGAGATTTCCTTAAACGACTCTCTGAGTTTGGCTCTTCATTTGTGGTAAAAGATTTCCTTAAACGACTCTCTGAGTTTGGCTCTTCATTTGTGATAAAAGATTTCCTTAAACGACTCTCTGAGTTTGGCTCTTCATTTATGATAAAAACTTTCCTTAAACGACTCTCTGAGTTTGGCTCTTCATTTGTGGTAAAAGATTTCCTTAAACGACTCTCTGAGTTTGGCTCTTCATTTGTGGTAAAAGATTTCCTTAAACGACTCTCTGAGTTTGGCTCTTCGTGTGGGGTAAAAGACGATTTCGACAAAAGTAACATTTGCACTGTAGATATAACGGCCAATGGGGCTGACCTAAGAGTTAGTGAGAAAATCAATTTTCGATTACATAAATACCTAATGATGTAATAATAATAATAATAATAATAATAATAATAATAATAATAATAATAACTGCATATGTTCGGCTTGTGAAACCTATCAATATGAAAAAGAAAGATTACAAAAACGTTCTAATCAAGTTATATTATATAAACTGAATTACTTAGAACATGTTAAACGTTTAATATATTACAATTATATAATATTATTGGCAGAGCTATAAGATAGCTTGTAATTATACATGCTTACCTAATCACGTGAGTGCATTAAATGAAAGTAAACCTGGGAGGTATATTCAAGTACCGGAAAGACATTTTCCACTGACCCTATTAACCCTGAACTGTGGATGAGAGTCGTTCCATTCAGTGAATTGCAAGTAGCGAGGAAAGAGAAAGAGAGAGAGGGAGGTTAGCAAGGGTTGTCTCCCTTATGTGCGGTCTACAACAGGTCACACCCACTTGTCGGTCTACAACCAGTCACACCCACATGTCGGTCTACAACCAGTCACACCCACATGTTGGTATACAACCAGTCACACCCACTTGTCGGTCTACAACCAGTCACACAAACTTGTCGGTCTACAACCAGTCACACCCACTTGTCGGTCTACAACCAGTCACACCCACTTGTCGGTCTACAACCAGACACACCTACTTGTCGGTCTACAACCAGTCACATCCACTTGTCGGTCTACAACCAGACACACCCACTTGTCGGTCTACAACCAGACACACCTACTTGTCGGTCTACAACCAGTCACACCCACTTGTCGGTCTACAACCATTCACACCCACTTGTCGGTCTACAACCAGACACACCCACTTGTCGGTCTACAACCAGACACACCTACTTGTCGGTCTAAAACCAGTCACACCCAATTGTCGGTCTACAACCAGTCACACCCACTTGTCGGTCTACAACCAGTCACATCCACTTGTCGGTATACAACCAGTCACACCCACTTGTCGGTCTACAACCAGACACACCCACTTGTCGGTCTACAACCAGACACACCTACTTGTCGGTCTACAACCAGTCACACCCACTTGTCGGTCTACAACCAGTCACACCCTCTTGTCGGTCTACAACCAGTCACACCCACTTGTCGGTCTACAACCAGTCACACCCACTTGTCGGTCTTCAACAAGTCACGCCCACTTGTCGGTCTACAACCAGACACACCCACTTGTCGGACTACAACCAGACACATCTACTTGTCGGTCAACAACCAGTCACACCCACTTGTCGGTCTACAAACAGTCACACCCACTTGTCGGTCTACAACCAGTCACACCCACTTGTCGGTCTAAAACCAGACACACCCACTTGTCGGTCTAAAACCAGACACACCCACTTGTCGGACTACAACCAGTCACACCTACTTGTCGGACTACAACCAGTCACACCCACTTGTCGGTCTACAACCAGTCACACCCACTTGTCGGTCTACAACCAGACACACCCACTTGTAGGACTACAACCAGTCCCACCGCTTGTCAGTCTACAACCAGTCACACCCACTTGTCGGTCTACAACCAGTCACACCCACTTGTCGGTCTACAACCAGTCACACCCACTTGTCGGTCTACAACCAGTCACACCTTAATGTCGGTCTACAACCAGACACACCTACTTGTCGGACTACAACCAGTCCCAATCCACTTGTCGGTCTACAACCAGTCACACCCACTTGTCGGTCTACAACCAGTCACACCCACTTGTCGGTCTACAACCAGTCACACCCACTTGTCGGTCTACAACCAGTCACACCCACTTGTCGGACTACAACCAGGCACACCCACTTGACGGATTACAACCAGTCACACCCACTTGTCGGACTACAACCAGTCACACCCACTTGTCGGACTACAACCAGTCACACCCACTTGTCGGTCTACAACCAGTCACACCCACTTGTCGGACTAACACCAGTCACACCCACATGTCGGTCTACAACCAGTCACACCCACATGTCGGTCTACAACCAGTCACACCCACTTGTTGGTCTACAACCAGTCACACCCACTTGTCGGTCTACAACCAGTCACACCCACTTGTCGGACTAACACCAGTCACACCCACATGTCGGTCTACAACCAGTCACACCCACTTGTCGGTCTACAACCAGTCACACCCACTTGTCGGTCTACAACCAGTCACACCCACTTGTCGGACTAACACCAGTCAAACCCACATGTCGGTCTACAACCAGTCACACCCACATGTCGGTCTACAACCAGTCACACCCACTTGTCGGACTACAACCAGACACACCTACTTGTCGGACTACAACCAGTCACACACATTTGTCGGTCTACAACCAGTCACACCAACTTGTCGGTCTACAACCCTAACACCCACTTATCGGACTACAACCAGTCACAACCAGTTGTCGGACTACAACCAGTCAAACCCACTTGTCGTATTACAAACAGTCACACCCACTTGTCCGACTACAACCAGTCACACCTACTTGTCGGTCTACAATTAGTCACACCCACTTGTCGGACTACAACCAGACACACCCACTTGTCGGTCTACAACCAGTCACACCCACTTGTCAGTCTACAACCAGTAACACCCACATGTCGGTCTACAACCAGTCACACCCACTTGTCGGTCTACAACCAGTCACACCCACTTGTCGGTAAATAACCAGTCACACCCACTTGTCGGACTACAACCAGTCCCACCCACTTGTCGGTCTACAACCAGTCACACCCACTTGTCGGTAAATAACCAGTCACACCCACTTGTCGGACTACAACCAGTCACACCCACTTGTCGGTCTACAACCAGTCACACCCCCTTGTCGGACTACAACCAGTCACACCCACATGTCGGTCTAAAACCAGACACACCCACTTGTCGGTAAACAACCCTAAAACCCACTTGTCGGTAAACAACAAATCACACCCACTTGTCGGTCTACAACCAGTCACACCCACTTGTCGGTCTACAACCCTAACTCCCACTTGTCGGTAAACAACAAATCACACCCACTTGTCGGTCTACAACCAGTCAAACCCACATGTCGGTATACAACCAGTCACACCCACTGGTCGGTCTACAACCAGTCACACCCACTTGTCGAACTACAACCAGTCACACCCACTTGTCGGTCTACAACCCTAACTCCCACTTGTCGGTAAACAACAAATCACACCCACTTGTCGGTCTACAAACAGTCACACCCACATGTCGGTATACAACCAGTCACACCCACTTGTCGGTCTACAACCAGTCACACCAACTTGTCGAACTACAACCAGTCACACCCACTTGTCGGACTACAACCAGACACACCCACTTGTCGGATTACAAACAGTCACGCCCACTTGTCGGTCTACAACTATTCACACCCACATGTCGGTCTACAACCAGTCACACCCACTTGTCGGTCTACAACCAGACACACCTACTTGTCGGACTACAACCAGTCACACCCACATGTCGGTCTACAACCAGTCACACCCACTTGTCGGACTACAACCAGACACACCCACTTGTCGGACTACAAACAGTCACACCCACTTGTTGGTCTACAACCATTCACACCAACATGTCGGTCTACAACCAGTCACACCCACATGTCGGTCTACAACCAGTCACACCCACTTGTCGGTCTACAACCAGACACACCTACTTGTCGGACTACAACCAGTCACACCCACATGTCGGTATACAACCAGTCACACCCACTTGTCGGTCTACAACCAGACACACCTACTTGTCGGTCTACAACCAGTCACACCAACTTGTCGGTCTACAACCAGACACACCTACTTGTCGGTCTACAACCATTCACACCCACATGTCGGTCTACAACCAGTCACACCCACATATCGGTCTACAACCAGTCACACCCACTTGTCGGTCTACAACCAGACACACCTACTTGTCGGACTACAACCAGTCACACCCACATGTCGGTATACAACCAGTCACATCACTTGTCGGTCTATAACCAGTGACACCCACTTGTCGGTCTACAACCCAAACTCCCACTTGTCGGTAAACAACAAATCACACCCACTTGTCGGTCTACAACCACTCACACCCACTTGTCGGTATACAACCAGTCACACCCCACTTGTCGGTTCACAACCAGTCACACCCATTTGTTGGTCCACAACCAGTCACACCCACTTGTCGGACTACAACCAGTCACACCCACTTGTCGAACTACAACCAGTCACACCCACTTGTCGGACTACAACCAGACACACCCACTTGTCGGACTACAAACAGTCACACCCACTTGTCGGACTACAAACAGTCACACCCACTTGTCGGTCTACAACCCTAACTCCCACTTGTCGGTAAACAACAAATCACACCCACTTGTCTGTCTACAACCAGTCACACCCACATGTCGGTATACAACCAGTCACACCCACTTGTCGGTCTACAACCAGTAACACCCACTTGTCGAACTACAACCAGTCACACCCACTTGTCGGACAACAACCAGACACACCCACTTGTCGGACTACAAACAGTCACACCCACTTGTCGGTCTACAACCAGTCACACCCACATGTCGGTCTACAACCAGTCACACCCACTTGTCGGTCTACAACCAGACACACCTACTTGTCGGACTACAACCAGTCACACCCACATGTCGGTATACAACCAGTCACACCCACTTGTCGGTATACAACCCGTCACACCCACTTGTCGGTCTACAAACAGACACACCTACTTGTCGGACTACAACCAGTCACACCCACATGTCGGTCTACAACCATTCACACCCACATGTCGGTCTACAACCAGTCACACCCACATGTCGGTCTACAACCAGTCACACCCACTTGTCGGTCTACAACCAGACACACCTACTTGTCGGTCTACAACCATTCACACCCACATGTCGGTCTACAACCAGTCACACCCACATGTCGGTCTACAACCAGTCACACCAACTTGTCGGTCTACAACCAGACACACCTACTTGTCGGTCTACAACCAGTCACATCCACTTGTCGGTCTACAACCAGTCACACCCACTTGTCGGTCTACAACCAGACACACCCACTTGTCGGTCTACAACCAGGACACACCTACTTGTCGGTCTACAACCAGTCACACCCACTTGTCGGTCTACAACCAGTCTCACCCACTTGTCGGTATACAACCAGTCACACCCACTTGTCGGTCTACAACCCTAACTCCCACTTGTCGGTAAACAACAAATCACACCCACTTGTCGGTCTACAACCACTCACACCCACTTGTCGGTATACAACCAGTCACACCCACTAGTCGGTCCACAACTAGTCACACCCATTTGTTGGTCCACAACCAGTCACAACCCACTTGTCGGACTACAACCAGTCACACCTACTTGTCGGTCTACAACCAGTCACACCCACTTGTCGGTATACAACTAGTCACACCCACTTGTCGGTCCACAACCAGTCACACCCACTTGTCGGTATACAACCAGTCACACCCACTTGTCGGTCCACAACCAGTCACACCCATTTGTTGGTCCTCAACCAGTCACACCCACTTGTCGGACTACAACCAGTCACACCTACTTGTCGGTCTACAACCGGTCACACCCCCTTGTCGGACTACAACCAGTCACACCCACATGTCGGTCTACAACCAGACACACCCACTTGTCGGTAAACAACCCTAAAATCCACTCGTCGGTAAACAACCAGTCACACCCACATGTCGGTCTACATCCAGTCACACTTACTTGTCGGTCTACAACCAGTCATACCCACTTGTCGGACTACAACCAGTCACACCCACTTGTCGGACTACAACCAGACACACCCTCTTGTCGGTCTACAACCAGTCCCACCCACATGTCGGTCTACAACCAGTCACACCGACTTGTCGGACTATAACCAGTCCCACCCACTTGTCGTTCTACAACCAGTCACACCCACTTGTCGGAATACAACCTGTCACACCCACTTGTCGGTCTACAACCCTAACACCCACTTGTTGGTCTACAACCAGTCACACCCACTCTTCGGTCTACAACCAGTCACACCCACTTGTCGGACTACAACCAGACACACCCACTTGTCGGACTACAAACAGTCACACCCACTTGTCGGTCTACAACCAGTCACACCCACTTGTCGGTCTACAACCAGGCACACCCAAATGTCGGTCTACAACCAGACATACCCACTTGTCGGTAAACAACCCTAAAAACCCACTTGTCGGTCTACAACCAGTCACACCCACTTTTCGGACTACTACCAGACACACCCACTTGTCGTACTACAACCAGTCACACCCACTTGTCGGTCTACAACAAGTCACACCCACATGTGGGTCTACAACCAGACACACCTACTTGTCGGACTACAACCAGTCACACCCACATGTCGGTATACAACCAGTCACACCTACTTGTCGGACTACAACCAGTCACACACACTTGTAGACTACAACCAGTCAAACCCACTTGTCGGTCTACAACCCTAACACCCACTTGTCGGTCTACAACCAGTCACACCCACTTGTCAGACTACAACCAGTCACACCCACTTGTCGGACTACAACCAGTCACACCCACTTGTTGGACTTCAACCAGTCACACCCACTTGTCGGTCTACAACCAGTCACACACACTTGTCGGTCTACAACCAGTCACACCCACTTGTTTGACTATAACCAATCACACCCACTTGTCAGACTACAACCAGTCACACCCACTTGTCGGTCTACAACCAGTCACACCACATTGTCAGACTACTACCACTCACACACACTTGTCAGACTACAACCAGTCACACACACTTGTCAGACTATAACCAGTCACACCCACTTGTTGGACTACAACCAGTCACACCCACTTGTCGGTCTACAACCAGTCACACCCACTTGTCAGACTACAACCAGTCACACACACTTGTCGGACTACAACCAGTCACACCCACTTGTCGGACTACAACCAGTCACACCCACTTGTCGGTCTACAACAAGTCACACCCACATGTGGGTCTACAACCAGTCACACCTACTTGTCGGTCTACAACCCTAACACCCACTTGTTGGTCTACAACCAGTCACACCCACTCTTCGGTCTACAACCAGTCACACCCACTTGTCGGTCTACAACCCTAACAACCACTTGTTGGACTACAACCAGTCACACACACTTGTCGGTCTACAACCAGTCACACCCACTTGTCGGACTACAACCAGACACACCCACTTGTCGGACTACAAACAGTCACACCCACTTGTCGGTCTACAACCAGGCACACCCAAATGTCGGTCTACAACCAGACATACCCACTTGTCGGTAAACAAGCCTAAAACCCACTTGTCGTTCTACAACCAGTCACACCCACTTGTCGGACTACTACCAGACACACCCACTTGTCGTACTACAACCAATCACACCCACTTGTCGGTCTACAACAAGTCACACCCACATGTGGGTCTACAACCAGACACACCTACTTGTCGGACTACAACCAGTCACACACACATGTCGGTATACAACCAGTCACACCCACTTGTCGGTATACAACAAGTCACACCCACATGTTGGTCTACAACCAGACACACCTACTTGTCGGTCCACAACCAGTCACACCCACTTGACGGTCCACAACAAGTCACACCCACTTGTCGGTCTACAACCAGTCACATCCCCTTGACGGACTACAACCAGTCACACCCACTTGTCGGACTAAAACCAGTCACACCCACTTGTCTGTCTAAATCCAGTCACACCTACTTGTCGGTCTACAACCAGTTACACCAACTTGTCGGACTACAACCAGACACACCCACTTGTCGGACTACAACCAGTCACACCCACTTGTCGGTCTACAACACTAACACCCACTAGTCGGACTACAACCAGTCACACCCACTTGTCGGACTACAACCAGTCACACCCACTTGTCGGTCTACAACCAGTCACACTTACTTGTCGGACTACAACCAGTCACACCCACATGTCGGATTACAACGAGTCACACCCACTTGTTGGTCTACAACCAGTCACACCCACTCTTCGGTCTACAACCAGTCACACCCACTTGTCGGTCTACAACCAGTCACACCCACTTGTCGGACTACAACCAGTCACACCCCCTTGTCGGACTACAACCAGTCACACCCCCTTGTCGGACCACAACCAGTCACACCCACTTGTCGGACTAAAACCAGTCACACCCACTTGTCGGACTACAACCAGTCCCACCCACTTGTCGGTCTACAACCAGTCACACCCACTTGTCGGACTATAACCAGTCCCACCCACTTGTCGTTCTACAACCAGTCACACCCACTTGTCGGACTACAACCTGTCACACCCACTTGTCGGTCTACAACCCTAACAACGACTTGTTGGTCTACAACCAGTCACACCCACTCTTCGGTCTACAACCAGTCACACCCACTTGTCGGTCTACAACCCTAACACCCACTTGTCGGACTACAACCAGTCACACTCACTTGTCGGTCTACAACCAGTCACACCCACATGTCAGACTACCACCAGTCATACCCACTTGTCAGACTACAACCAGTCACATCCACTTGTCGGACTACAACCAGTCACACCCACTTGTCAGACTACAACCAGTCACACCCACTTGTCGGTCTACAACCCTTACACCCACTTGTCGGTCTACAACCAGTCAGACCGACTTGTCAGACTACAACCAGTCACACCCACTTGTCGGACTACAACCAGTCACACCCACTTGTTGGACTACAACCAGTCACACCCACTTGTCGGTCTACAACCAGTCACACACACTTGTCGGTCTACAACCAGTCACACCCACTTGTTGGACTATAACCAGTCACACCCACTTGTCAGACTACAAGCAGTCACACCCACTTGTCGGTCTACAACCAGTCACACCCACTTGTCAGACTACAACCACTCACACACACTTGTCAGATTACAACCAGTCACACACACTTGTCAGACTACAACCAGTCACACCAACTTGTCGGACTACAACCAGTCACACCAACTTGTTGGACTACAACCAGTCACACCCACTTGTCGGTCTACAACCAGTCACAACACTTGTCGGTCTACAACCAGTCACACCCACTTGTCGGACTACAACCAGTCACATCCACTTGTTGGACTACAACCAGTCACATCCACTTGTTGGACTACAACCAGTCACATCCACTTGTTGGACTACAACCAGTCACATCCACTTGTCGGTCTACAACCAGTCACACCCACTTGTCGGACTACAACCAGTCCCACCCACTTGTCGGACTACAACCAGTCACACACACTTGTCGGTCTACAACCAATCACACCCACTTGTCAGTCTACAACCAGTCACATCCACTTGTTGGACTACAACCAGTCACACCCACTTGTCAGACTACAACCAGTCCCACCCACTTGTCGGACTACACCAGTCACACACACTTGTCGGTCTACAACCAGTCACATCCACTTGTCGGTCTACAACCAGTCACATCCACTTGTTGGACTACAACCAGTCACACCCACTTGTCAGACTACAACCAGTCACACCCATTTGTTGGACTACAACCAGTCACATCCACTTGTCGGTCTACAACCAGTCACACCCACTTGTCGGACTATACCAGTCCCACAGACTTGTCGGACTACAACCAGTCACACACACTTGTCGGTCCACAACCAGTCACACCCACATGTCAGACTACAACCAGTCACACCCACTTGTCGGACTACAACCAATCACACCCACTTGTCAGACTACAACCAGTCACACACACTTGTCAGACTACAACCAGTCACACCCACTTGTCGGTCTACAACCAGACACACCTACTTGTCGGACTACAACCAGTCACACCTACATGTCGGTATACAACCAGTCACACCCACTTGTCGGTCTACAACCAGTCACACCCACATGTCGGTCTACAACCAGACACACCTACTTGTCGGTATACAACCAGTCACACCCACTTGTCGGTCTACAACCAGTCACACCCACTTGTCGGTCTACAACCAGACACACCTACTTGTCGGTCTACAACCAGTTACACCACTTGTCGGTCTACAACCAGACACACCTACTTGTCGGTCTACAACCAGTCACACCTACTTGTCGGTATACAACCAGTCACACCCACTTGTCGGTATACAACCAGTCACACCCACTTGTCGGTCTACAACCAGTCACACGCACTTGTCGGTCTACAACCAGACACACCTACTTGTCGGTCTACAACCAGTCACACCTACTTGTCGGTCTACAACCAGTCACACCCACTTGTCGGTCTACAACCAGACACACCTACTTGTCGGTCTACAACCAGTCACACCCACTTATCGGTCTACAACAGGTCACACCCACTTGTCGGTATACAACCAGTCACACACCACTTGTCGGTCTACAACCAGACACACCTACTTGTCGGTCTACAACCAGTCACACCCACTTGTCGGTCTACAACCAGACACACCTACTTGTCGGTCTACAACCAGTCACACCCACTTGTCGGTCTACAACCAGACACACCTACTTGTCGGTCTACAACCAGTTACACCCACTTGTCGGTCTACAACCAGACACACCTGCTTGTCGGTCTACAACCATTCACACCCACATGTCGGTCTACAACCATTCACACCCACATGTCGGTCTACAACATGTCACACCCACTTGTCGGTCTACAACCAGACACACCTACTTGTCGGACTACAACCAGTCACACCCACATGTCGGTATACAACCAGTCACACCCACTTGTCGGTATACAACCAGTCACACCCACTTGTCGGTCCACAACCAGTCACACCCATTTGTTGGTCCACAACCAGTCACACCCACTTGTCGGACTACAACCAGTCACACCTACTTGTTGGTCTACAACCAGTCACACCCACTTGTCGGTCTACAACCAGTCACACGCACTTGTTGGTCTACAACCAGACACACCTACTTGTCGGTCTACAACCAGTCACACCCACTTGTCGGTCTACAACCAGACACACCTACTTGTCGGTCTACAACCAGTCACACCCACTTGTCGGTCTACAACCAGTCACACCCACTTGTCGGTCTACAACCAGTCACACCCACTTGTCGGTCTACAACCAGACACACCTACTTGTCGGTCTACAACCAGTCACACCCACTTGTCGGTCTACAACCAGACACACCTACTTGTCGGTCTACAACCAGTCACACCCTCTTGTCGGTCTACAACCAGACACATCCACTTGTCGGTCTACAACCTGTCACACCCACTTGTCGGACTACAACCAGTCTCATCCCCTTGACGGACTACAACCAGTCACATCCCCTTGACGGACTACAACAAGTCACACCCACTTGTCGGACTAAAACAGTCACACCCACTTGTCTGTCTACAACCAGTCACACCCACTTGTCGGACTACAACCAGTCACACCCACTTGTCGGTCTACAACCAGTCACACCCACATGTCGGTATACAACCAGTCACACCCACTTGTCGGACTACAACCAGTCAAACCCACTTGTTGGTCTACAACCAGACACACCCACTTGTTGGACTACAACCAGTCAACCCACTTGTCGGACTACAACCAGTCCCCCCAACTTGTCGGACTACAACCAGTCACACCAAAATGTCGGTCTACAACCAGTCACACCCACATGTCGGATTACAACGAGTCACACCCACTTGTTGGTCTACAACCAGTCACACCCACTCTTCGGTGAACAACCAGTCACACCACTTGTCGGACTACAACCAGACACACCCACTTGTCGGTAAACAACCCTAAAACCCACTTGTCGGTCTACAACCAGTCACACCCACTTGTCGTACTACAACCAGTCACACCCACTTGTCGGTCTACAACAAGTCACACCCACATGTGGTCTACAACCAGACACACCTACTTGTCGGACTACAACCAGTCACACCCACATGTCGGTATACAACCAGTCACACCCACTCGTCGGTATACAACCAGTCACACCCCATGTGGGTCTACAACCAGACACACTACTTGTCGGACTACAACCAGTCACACCCACATGTCGGTATACAACCAGTCACACCCACTTGTCGGTCTACAACCAGTCACATCCACTTGTTGGCTACAACCAGTCACACCCACTTGTCGGACTACAACCAGTCACACACACACTTGTCAGACTACAACCAGTTACACCCACTTGTCGGACTACAACCAGTCACACCCACTTGTCGGTCTACAACCAACAAACACCCATTGTCGGACTACAACCAGTCACACACTTGTCAGACTACAACCAGTCACACCCACTTGTCGGACTACAACCAGTCACACCCACTTGTCGGTCTACAACCAGTCACATCCACTTGTCGGACTACAACCATCACACTCACACTTGTCAGACTACAACCAGTCACACCCACTTGTCGGACTACAACCAGTCACACCCACTTGTCGGTCTACAACCAGCACCCCACTTGTCGGTCTACAAACATCACATCCACTTGTTGGACTACAACCAGTCACACCACTTGTCGGACTACAACAGTCACACACACTTGTCAGACTACAACCAGTCCACCACTTGTCGGACTACAACCAGTCACACCACTTGTCGGTCTACAACCAGTCAAACACTTGTCAGACTACAACCAGTCACACCCACTTGTCGGTCTACACCGTCACACCCACTTGTTGGACTACAACCAGTCACACCCACTTGTCGGTCTACAACCAGTCACACACACTTGTCGGTCTACAACCCTAACACCCACTTGTCGATCTACAACCAGTCACACCCACTTGTCAGACTACAACCAGTCACACCCACTTGTCGGACTACAACCAGTCACACCCACTTGTTGGACTACAACCAGTCACACCCACTTGTCGGTCTACAACCAGTCACACACACTTGTCGGTCTACAACCGTCACACCCACTTGTTGGACTATAACCAGTCACACCCACTTGTCAGACTACAACCAGTCACACCCACTTGTCGGTCTACAACCAGTCACACCCACTTGTCAGACTACAACCACTCACACACACTTGTCAGATTACAACCAGTCACACCCACTTGTCAGACTACAACCAGTCACACCCACTTGTCGGACTACAACCAGTCACATCCACTTGTCGGACTACAACCAGTCACACCCACTTGTCGGACTACAACCAGTCACACCCATTGTCGGACTACAACCAGTCACACACACTTGTCAGACTACAACCAGTAACACCCACTTGTCGGTCAACAATCAGTCACACCCACTTGTCGGTATACAACCAGTCACACACACTTGTCGGTCTACAACCAGTCACACCCACTTGTCAGACTACAACCAGTCACACACACTTGTCGAGACTACAACCAGTCACACCCACTTGTCGGACTACAACCAGTCACACACACTTGTCAGACTACAACCAGTCACACCCACTTGTCGGTCTACAACCAGACACACCTACTTGTCGGACTACAACCAGTCACACCCACATGTCGGTCTACAACCAGTCACACCCCTTGTCGGACTACAACCAGTCACACCCACTTGTCGGTATACAACCAGTCACACCCCTTGCGGACTACAACCAGTCACACCCACTAGTCGGTCCACAACCAGTCACACCCATTTGTTGGTCCACAACCAGTCACACCACTTGTCGGACTACAACCAGTCCCATCCCATTGTCGGTCTACAACCTGTCACACCCACTTGTCGGACTACAACCAGTCTCATCCCCTTGACGGACTACAACCAGTCACATCCCACTTGACGGACTACAACAAGTCACACCCACTTGTCGGACTAAAACCAGTCACACCCACTTGTCTGTCTACAACCAGTCACACCCACTTGTCGGACTACAACCAGTCACACCCACTTGTCGGTCTACAACCAGTCACACCCACATGTCGGTATACAACCAGTCACACCCACTTGTCGGACTACAACCAGTCAAACCCACTTGTTGGTCTACAACCAGACACACCCACTTGTTGGACTACAACCAGTCATACCCACTTGTCGGACTACAACCAGTCCCCCAACTTGTCGGACTACAACCAGTCAGACCAAAATGTCGGTCTACAACCAGTCACACCCACATGTCGGATTACAACGAGTCACACCCACTTGTTGGTCTACAACCAGTCACACCCACTCTTCGGTGAACAACCAGTCACACCCACTTGTCGGACTACAACCAGACACACCCACTTGTCGGTAAACAACCCTAAAACCCACTTGTCGGTCTACAACCAGTCACACCCACTTGTCGTACTACAACCAGTCACACCCACTTGTCGGTTTACAACAAGTCACACCCACATGTGGGTCTACAACCAGAAACACCTACTTGTCGGACTACAACCAGTCACACCCACATGTCGGTATACAACCAGTCACACCCACTCGTCGGTATACAACCAGTCACACCCACATGTGGGGTCTACAACCAGACACACCTACTTGTCGGACTACAACCAGTCACACCCACATGTCGGTATACAACCAGTCACACCCACTTGTCGGTCTACAACCAGTCACATCCACTTGTTGGACTACAACCAGTCACACCCACTTGTCGGACTACAACCAGTCACACCCACTTGTCGGTCTACAACCAGTCACATCCACTTGTCGGACTACAACCAGTCACACACACACTTGTCAGACTACAACCAGTCACACCCACTTGTCGGACTACAACCAGTCACACCCACTTGTCGGTCTACAACCAGTCACACCACTTGTCGGTCTACAACCCTAACACCCACTTGTCGGTCTACAACCAGTCACACCCACTTGTCAGACTACAAACCAGTCACACCCACTTGTCGGACTACAACCAGTCACACCCACTTGTTGGACTACAACCAGTCACACCCAATTGTCGGTCTACAACCAGTCACACACACTTGTCGGTCTACAACCAGTCACACCCACTTGTTGGACTATAACCAGTCACACCCACTTGTCATCTAAACCAGTCACACCCACATGTCAGACTACAACCAGTCACACCCACTTGTCAGACTACAACCAGTCACACCCACTTGTCAAACTACAACCAGTTACACACACTTGTCAGACTACAACCAGTCACACCCACTTGTTGGACTACAACCAGTCACACCCACTTGTCGGTATACAACCAGTCACACACACTTGTCGGTCTACAACCAGACAACCCACATGTCACATTACAACCAGTCACACCCACTTGTCAGATTACAACCAGTCACACCCACTTGTCGGACTACAACCAGTCACATCCACTTGTCGGACTACAAACCAGTCACACCCACTTGTCGGACTACAACCAGTCACACCCACTTGTCGGACTACAACCAGTCACACACACTTGTCAGACTACAACCAGTACACCCACTTGTCGGTCAACAATCAGTCAACCCACTTGTCGGTATACAACCAGTCACACACACTTGTCGGTCTACAACCAGACACACCCACATGTCACACTACAACCAGTCACACCCACTTGTCGGACTACAACCAGTCACACCCACTTGTCGGACTACAACCAGTCACACCCACTTGTCAGACTACAACCAGTCACACCCACTTGTCGGTATACAACCAGTCACACCCACTTGTCGGTCCACAACCAGTCACACCTACTTGTCGGTATACAACCAGTCACACCCACTTGTCGGTATACAACCAGTCACACCCACTTGTCGGTCCACAACCAGTCACACACATTTGTGGTCCACAACCAGTCACACCCACTTGTCGGTATACAACCAGTCACACCCACTTGTCGGTCCACAACAGTCACACCCATTTGTTGGTCCACAACCAGTCACACCCACTTGTCGGACTACAACCAGTCACACCTACTTGTCGGTCTACAACCAGTCACACCCCATTGTCGGATTACAACCAGTCACACCCACTTGTCGTCTACAACCAGTAACACCCCCTTGTCGGACTACAACCAGTCACATCCACTTGTCAGACTACAACCAGTCACACACACTTGTCAGACTACAACCAGTCACCCCACTTGTCGGACTACAACCAGTCACACACACTTGTTAGACTACAACCAGTCACACCCACTTGTCGGTCTACAACCAGACACACCTACTTGTCGGACTACAACCAGTCACACCCACATGTCGGTCTACAACCAGTCACACCCACTTGTCGGTATACAACCAGTCACACACACTTGTCGGTCTACAACCAGTCACACACACTTGTCAGACTACAACCATTCACACCACTTGTCGGACTACAACCAGTCACACCCACATGTCGGTCTACAACCAGACACACCCACTTGTCGGTAAACAACCCTAAAACCCACTTGTCGGTAACAACAAATCACACCCACTTGTAGGTCTACAACCAGTCAACCCACTAGTCGGTCTACAACCAGTCACACACACTTGTCGGTCTACAACCCTTACACCCACTTGTCGGTAAACAACAAATCACACCCACTTGTCGGTCTACAACCAGTCACACCCACTTGTCGGTATACAACCAGTCACACCCACTTGTCGGTCCACAACCAGTCACACCCATTTGTTGGTCCACAACCAGTCACACCCACTTGTCGGACTACAACCAGTCACACCTACTTGTCGGTCTACAACCAGTCACACCCACTTTTCGGTATACAACCAGTCACACCCACTTGTCGGTCCACAACCAGTCACATCCACTTGTCGGTATACAACCAGTCACACCCACTTGTCGGTCCACAACCAGTCACACCCATTTGTTGGTCCACAACCAGTCACACCCACTTGTCGACTACAACCAGTCACACCTACTTGTCGGTCTACAACCGGTCACACCCCTTGTCGGACTACAACCAGTCACACCCACTTGTCGGTCTACAACCAGTCACACCCCCTTGTCGGACTACAACTAGTCACACTCACATGTCGGTCTACAACCAGACACACCCACTTGTCGGACTACAACTAGTCACACCCACTGTCGGTCTACAACCAGTCACACCCACTTGTAAGTCTACAACCAGACACACCTACTTGTCGGACTACAACCAGTCACACCTACATGTCGGTATACAACCAGTCACACCCACTTGTCGGTCTACAACCAGTCACACCCACATGTCGGTCTACAACCAGACACACCTACTTGTCGGTATACAACCAGTCACACCCACTTGTCGGTCTACAACCAGTCACACCCACTTGTCGTCTACAACCAGACACACCTACTTGTCGGTCTACAACCAGTTACACCCACTTGTCGGTCTACAACCAGACAACCTACTTGTTGGTCTACAACCAGTCACACCTACTTGTCGGTATACAACCAGTCACACCCACTTGTCGGTCTACAACCAGTCACACGCACTTGTCGGTCTGCAACCAGACACACCTAATTGTCGATCTACAACCAGTCACACCCACTTGTCGGTCTACAACCAGACACACCTACTTGTCGGTCTACAACCAGTCACACCCACTTGTCGGTCTAAAACCAGTCACACCCACTTGTCGGTCTACAACCAGTCCACACCCACTTGTCGTCTACAACCAGACACACCTACTTGTCGGTCTAAAACCAGTTACACCCACTTGTCGGTCTACAACCAGACACACCTGCTTGTCGATCTACAACCATTCACACCCACATGTCGGTCTACAACCAGTCACACCCACATGTCGGTCTACAACCAGTCACACCCACTTGTCGATCTACAACCAGACACACCTACTTGTCGGACTACAACCAGTCACACACACATGTCGGTATACAACCAGTCACACCCACTTGTCGGTATACAACCAGTCACACCCACTAGTCGGTCCACAACCAGTCACACCCATTTGTTGGTCCACATCCAGTCACACCACTTGTCGGACTACAACCAGTCACACCTACTTGTCGGTCTACAACCAGTCACACCCCCTTGTCGGACTACAACAAGTCACACCCCCTTGTCGGTCTACAACCAGTCACACCCCTTGTCGGACTACAACCAGTCACACCCACATGTCGGTCTACAACCAGATACACCCACTTGTCGGTAAATAAACCTAAAACCCACTTGTCGGTAAACAACAAATCACACCCACTTGTCGGTCTTCAACCAGTCACACCCACTTGTCGGTCTACAACCAGTCACACCCACTTGTCGGTATACAACAAATCACACCCACTTGTCGGTCTACAACCAGTCACACCCACTTGTCGGTATACAACCAGTCACACCCACTTGTCGGTCCACAACCAGTCACACCCATTTGTTTGTCCACAACCAGTCACACCCACTTGTCGGACTACAACCAGTCACACCTACTTGTCGGTTTACAACCAGTCACACCCACTTGTCGGTATACAACCAGTCACACCCACTTGTCGGTCCACAACCAGTCACACCTACTTGTCGGTATACAACCAGTCACACCCACTTGTCGGTATACAACCAGTCACACCCACTTGTCGGTCCACAACCAGTCACACACATTTGTTGGTCCACAACCAGTCACACCCACTTGTCGGTATACAACCAGTCACACCCACTTGTCGGTCCACAACCAGTCACACCCATTTGTTGGTCCACAACCAGTCACACCCACTTGTCGGACTACAACCAGTCACACCTACTTGTCGGTCTACAACCAGTCACACCCCATTGTCGGATTACAACCAGTCACACCCACTTGTCGGTCTACAACCAGTCACACCCCCTTGTCGGACTACAACTAGTCACACCACATGTCGGTCTACAACCAGACACACCCACTTGTCGTTAAACAACCCTAAAATCCACTTGTCGGTAAACAACCAGTCACACCCACTTGTCGGTCTACAACCAGTCACACCCCTTGTCGGACTACAACCAGTCACACCCACTTGTCGGTATACAACCAGTCACACCCCATTGCCGGACTACAACCAGTCACACCCACTTGTCGGTCCACAACCAGTCACACCCATTTGTTGGTCCACAACCAGTCACACCCACTTGTCGGACTACAACCAGTCCCACCCACTTGTCGGTCTACAACCTGTCACACCCACTTGTCGACTACAACCAGTCACTTCCCCTTGACGGACTACAACCAGTCACATCCCATTGACGGACTACAACCAGTCACACCCACTTGTCGACTAAAACCAGTCACACCCACTTGTCTGTCTACAACCAGTCACACCCACTTGTCGGACTACAACCAGTCACACCCACTTGTCGGTCTACAACCAGTCACACCTACTCGTCGGTCTACAACCAGTCACACCACATGTCGGTATACAAACAGTCCACCCACTTGTCGGACTACAACAGTCAAACCCACTTGTTGGTCTACAACCAGACACACCACTTGTCGGACTACAACCAGTCACACCCACTTGTCGGACTACAATCAGTCCACCAACTTGTCGGACTACAACCAGTCACACCCAAATGTCGGTCAACAGTCACACCCACTTGTCGGTCCACAACCAGTCACACCCACTTGTCGGTCTACAACCAGTCACATCCACTTGTTGGACTACAACCATTCACACCCACTTGTCGGACTACAACCAGTCACACCCACATGTCGGTCTACAACCAGACACACCCACTTGTCGGTAAACAACCCTAAAACCCACTTGTCGGTAAACAACAAATCACACCCACTTGTAGGTCTACAACCAGTCACACCCACTAGTCGGTCTACAACCAGTCACACACACTTGTCGGTCTACAACCCTTACACCCACTTGTCGGTAAACAACAAATCACACCCACTTGTCGGTCTACAACCAGTCACACCCACTTGTCGGTATACAACCAGTCACACCCACTTGTCGGTCCACAACCAGTCACACCATTTGTTGGTCCACAACCAGTCACACCCACTTGTCGGACTACAACCAGTCACACCTACTTGTCGGTCTACAACCAGTCACACCCACTTTTCGGTATACAACCAGTCACACCCACTTGTCGGTCCACAACCAGTCACATCCACTTGTCGGTATACAACCAGTCACACCCACTTGTCGGTCCACAACCAGTCACACCCATTTGTTGGTCCACAACCAGTCACACCCACTTGTCGGACTACAACCAGTCACACCTACTTGTCGGTCTACAACCGGTCACACCCCCTTGTCGGACTACAACCAGTCACACCCACTTGTCGGTCTACAACCAGTCACACCCCCTTGTCGGACTACAACTAGTCACACTCACATGTCGGTCTACAACCAGACACACCCACTTGTCGGACTACAACTAGTCACATCCCACATGTCGGTCTACAACCAGTCACACCCACTTGTAAGTCTACAACCAGACACACCTACTTGTCGGACTACAACCAGTCACACCTACATGTCGGTATACAACCAGTCACACCCACTTGTCGGTCTACAACCAGTCACACCCACATGTCGGTCTACAACCAGACACACCTACTTGTCGGTATACAACCAGTCACACCCACTTGTCGGTCTACAACCAGTCACACCCACTTGTCGGTCTACAACCAGACACACCTACTTGTCGGTCTACAACCAGTTACACCCACTTGTCGGTCTACAACCAGACACACCTACTTGTTGGTCTACAACCAGTCACACCTACTTGTCGGTATACAACCAGTCACACCCACTTGTCGGTCTACAACCAGTCACACGCACTTGTCGGTCTGCAACCAGACACACCTAATTGTCGATCTACAACCAGTCACACCCACTTGTCGGTCTACAACCAGACACACCTACTTGTCGGTCTACAACCAGTCCACACCCACTTGTCGGTCTAAAACCAGTCACACCCACTTGTCGGTCTACAACCAGTCACACCCACTTGTCGGTCTACAACCAGACACACCTACTTGTCGGTCTAAAACCAGTTACACCCACTTGTCGGTCTACAACCAGACACACCTGCTTGTCGATCTACAACCATTCACACCCACATGTCGGTCTACAACCAGTCACACCCACATGTCGGTCTACAACCAGTCACACCCACTTGTCGATCTACAACCAGACACACCTACTTGTCGGACTACAACCAGTCACACACACATGTCGGTATACAACCAGTCACACCCACTTGTCGGTATACAACCAGTCACACCCACTAGTCGGTCCACAACCAGTCACACCCATTTGTTGGTCCACATCCAGTCACACCCACTTGTCGGACTACAACCAGTCACACCTACTTGTCGGTCTACAACCAGTCACACCCCCTTGTCGGACTACAACAAGTCACACCCCCTTGTCGGTCTACAACCAGTCACACCCCCTTGTCGGACTACAACCAGTCACACCCACATGTCGGTCTACAACCAGATACACCCACTTGTCGGTAAATAAACCTAAAACCCACTTGTCGGTAAACAACAAATCACACCCACTTGTCGGTCTTCAACCAGTCACACCCACTTGTCGGTCTACAACCAGTCACACCCACTTGTCGGTATACAACAAATCACACCCACTTGTCGGTCTACAACCAGTCACACCCACTTGTCGGTATACAACCAGTCACACCCACTTGTCGGTCCACAACCAGTCACACCCATTTGTTTGTCCACAACCAGTCACACCCACTTGTCGGACTACAACCAGTCACACCTACTTGTCGGTTTACAACCAGTCACACCCACTTGTCGGTATACAACCAGTCACACCCACTTGTCGGTCCACAACCAGTCACACCTACTTGTCGGTATACAACCAGTCACACCCACTTGTCGGTATACAACCAGTCACACCCACTTGTCGGTCCACAACCAGTCACACACATTGTTGGTCCACAAACCAGTCACATCCCACACTTGTCGGTATACAACCAGTCACACCCACTTGTCGGTCCACAACCAGTCACACCCATTGTTGGTCCACAACCAGTCACACCCACTTGTCGGACTACAACCAGTCACACCTACTTGTCGGTCTACAACCAGTCACACCCCATTGTCAGATTACAACCAGTCACACCCACTTGTCGGTCTACAACCAGTCACACCCCCTTGTCGGACTACAACTAGTCACACCCACATGTCGGCCTACAACCAGACACACCCACTTGTCGTTAAACAACCTAAAATCCACTTGTCGGTAAACAACCAGTCACACCCACTTGTCGGTCTACAACCAGTCACACCCCTTGTCGGACTACAACCAGTCACACCCACTTGTCGGTATACAACCAGTCACACCCCTTGTCGGACTACAACCAGTCACACCCACTTGTCGGTCCACAACCAGTCACACCCATTGTTGGTCCACAACCAGTCACACCCACTTGTCGGACTACAACCAGTCCCACCCACTTGTCGGTCTACAACCTGTCACACCACTTGTCGGACTAAAACCAGTCACTTCCCTTGACGGACTACAACCAGTCACATCCCCTTGACGGACTACAACCAGTCACACCCACTTGTCGGACTAAAACCAGTCACACCCACTTGTCTGTCTACAACCAGTCACACCCACTTGTCGGACTACAACCAGTCACACCCACTTGTCGGTCTACAACCAGTCACACCCACTTGTCGGCTACAACCAGTCACACCCACTTGTCGGTTACAAACCAGTCACACCCACTTGTCGGACTACAACCAGTCAAACCCACTTGTTTGGTCTACAACCAGACACACCCACTTGTCGGACTACAACCAGTCACACCCACTTGTCGGACTACAACCAGTCCCACCATCTTGTCGGACTACAACCAGTCACACCCAAAATGTCGGTCTACAACCAGTCACACCCACATGTCGGATTACAACGAGTCACACCCACTTGTTGTCTTAACCAGTCACACCCACTTTCGGTGAACAACCAGTCACACCCACTTGTCGGACTACAACCAGACACACCCACTTGTCGGTAAACAACCATAAAACCCACTTGTCGGTCTACAACCAGTCACACCCACTTGTCGTACTACAACCAGTCACACCCACTTGTCGGTCTACAACAAGTCACACCCACATTTTGGTCTACAACCAGACACACCTACTTGTCGGACTACAACCAGTCACACCCACATGTCGGTATACAACCAGTCACACCCACTTGTCGGTATACAACCAGTCACACCCACATGTGGGTCTACAACAGACACACCTACTTGTCGGTCCACAACCAGTCACACCCACTTGACGGTCCACAACCAGTCACACCCACTTGTCGGTCCACAACCAGTCACACCCACTTGTCGGACTACAACCAGTCACATCCACTTGTGGACTACAACCATCACATCCACTGTTGGACTACAACCAGTCACATCCACTTGTCAGACTACAACCAGTCACACACACTTGTCAGACTACAACCAGTCACACCCACTTGTCGTACTACAACCAGACACACCCACTTGTCGTACTACAACCAGTCACACCCACTTGTCGGTCTACAAACAGTCACACCCACTTGTCGGTCTACAACCAGTCACACCCACTTGTCGGTCACAACCAGTCACACCCACTTGTCGGTCTACAACCAGACACACCCACTTGTCGGACTACAACCAGACACACCCACTTGTCGGTCCACAACCAGTCCACACCACTTGTCGGTCCAAACCAGTCACACCCACTTGTCGGTCTACAACCAGTCACATCCACTTGTTGGACTACAACCAGTCACACCCACTTGTCGGACTACAACCAGTCACACCACACTTGTCGGTCTAAACCAGTCACACACACTTGTCGGACTACAACCAGTCACACACACTTGTCGGACTACAACCAGTCACACCCACTTGTCAGACTACAACCAGTCACACCCACTTGTCGGACTACAACCAGTCACACCCACTTGTCGGTAAACAACCCTTAAACCCACTTGTCGGACTACAATCAGTCACACCCACTTGTCAAACTACAACCAGTCACACCCACTTGTCGGACTACAACCAGTCACACCCACTTGTCGGTCCACAACCAGTCACACCCACTTGTCGGTCCACAACCAGTCACACCCACTTGTCGGACTACAACCAGTCACATCCACTTGTTGGACTACAACCAGTCACATCCACTTGTTGGACTACAACCAGTCACATCCACTTGTCAGACTAGAACCAGTCACACCCACTTGTCGAACTACAACCAGTCACACCCACTTGTCGGACTACAACCAGTCCCACCCACTTGTCGGATTACAACTAGTCACACCCACTTGTCGGACTAAAATAGCACACACATGTCAGAATTGTCGAGAATAGATGAACTCTCACCATATTCTCCCTCTATGTCGCTTTGTTTGCTTGCATTCGTCCAATCGGAAACAAATATGGTTGGCCCACTATACGCAAATAAAACGAACCGTTTTTTGGTTAAGGACAAACGTTTGTGAATATTACATTTTTATAATTTTCAGTAATAACAATATAGAATATAATTAATCACATAATATGTTTAACATATATGTTTCTTATTTGAATATTAAACTAGGAACATCATAAAATACGTATTCGGACTTGTCTGCGTTGATTTATATGAAACTAGATAGCTGTTTCCCGCGGCTTTGCTCGCGTGGAAGTTGATTATATACAAATACGAAAATATACATATGTATTTACAGATTAATTTAAAATATTACGTTACGTTGATGACCATAACTTGACCTCAGATCAAAAATAATGCAAGTCCGATACAAACTTTCACCCCCTTTTTCATCCCTTATTAAATAAAATTTCCAAAATTCCTGAAACACGTATTTATTTGTTTTACGTCAATAACCGAAATACAAAATTTTGTTCATGTAACTTTCAAAATGACGGACTTTCATACATATTATCATACATATTATCATCCCCTATTTTAACCCCATTGGGGTGGAAATTTCTAAAATCCTTTCTTAGTGGGTGCCTACATAAATAAATGAATATACAGTCAAAATTTCATGCTTGTAGCCTTGATAGTTTGCGCTCGGCGATGATGAATCAGTCAGTCAGTCAGTCAGTCAGTCAGTCAGTCAGGACATGTTATTTTATAAGTATAGATAGCTCGTACGATCTTAGCCTACTAGTCTTAAGGGGGCCGCCTCGGTACGTGAAATAGTATCAATCGTGTGAGGAGGCCTCGTCTTAAAATGAAATGCTATGTGCTGTTTTCTTGAACTACAGCGTCTGTCTCTGTCTAATCTTATCCTCTTTACACTTTCCCCACCACCCCATATCTACCAGACGATGTCAGGAGAGAAGCAACGGAAAGGAAACCTATCTCAAGGTCAAAAGGAAGAATGCGCGGCTGATCGCCCTACAGAGTCCAGCCGTCAGCCTGTATGTTTATTTTGTGGTATTTTGCTAGCTTGAGATTCTCGTGAAGGGTTCACAAACAAGCACAATCAATTCTTGATTAGATGGTTTAACTGTCTTGAAACCGTATAACCCGAACGGGTAGTAGGACGCGATGCTTTAAAAAAAAAAAAATTGTCTTGAACACACACTTTTATACATGTCACTTTATTTAGGGAAATGTGAATAATAACTATACAATAATTAATCACGTGTAGACCAAATTTATATCTTACCTCATTTAGTTGATAACAGTGGCGTCGGAACCGAGGAGTATAAGGAGTTCCATCACACGGCCCTATACACCCAACCCCTCTTAGATTTATTCTATCGGAGAAAAAGGTTTAGTAAATAATTATAAATAAGGTATAGTATACATAGATAATCGGTTAATTGGTCATGTGTAACCTATTTTACACTCTTAATTAATTTTAATTTTAGGTGCCTATTCAAGCTATTAGTAATTTCCTCTGATTATTCTAGCTGACAGGAAAAGAGGAAGGAAAGTTTTTGATTAAATGCACCCGTATTTGTTTGGATAAAGGGCTGTGGATAAACTATCTTAGTATATAAACTATAAGCTTTCCCACGCAGGAGGACAAAATATTTATTAATATTGGATACCCTAGCAAGCTATTTTGCGTTCTACTTGGTTTATTTTAGGGGCGACTTCAATTCGATCTATAATACATACGGGTAAGGGTTCGGCCAGACTGCCAAGCGTGCGAGCGAGCGAGCGCGCAAGCGACTGGGTGGCCAAACTGGCGAGCGCGCGAGCGAGCGAGCGCGTAATTAGCGGACCCTAGTTAGATTATTATTAGCACCGCGTCTTACTACCCGTTCGGGTTATACGCACTTACGCTAATGTGTAATGGTAGGGTTATTGTGAGATGAAATGAAGGACCTACAGTTTAACGTGGAATCCGAACCACGGTGGTGGCCTGGCATTCCCTACATTCACAAGATGTCTTGTCAGAGGTGAAGGAAGGGTTTGGAAATAAGATAAATCTGTGCCGGGACCGAGGATTGAACCCCGGCTGCCAGCACAGAAGTCTGACACCTTACCCCTAGACCACTAGGTCACCGCCCCCCCCCCTCCCCCCTAGTTAGAGAAGATGTCTCTGTCAAACACACTTAGTACATCTCTGATCCTCGAAAATTCTTACAGAAAATATTGTGTATTTATAAAAAAGAAAAAAGTAGAAGTGCATCCAATTAATAAATTGAGAAATGCGTATGGTACTGTACTGAAGTGTTTTAAAATCAGATTTGCCGCACCAGTGGCAGAATGGTGCGTTGCACTCGATAACTTTTGACTAGGAGGCAAAGGTTCGAATCTTGGTTCAGTGAACTGAAGGTGATTTTTAAAACTTATTTATTGTTCTGGTTTTTTCATACTCTCTCCAAACTAATGGTGATTCTTATTTGTAAAGGCCTACTTTGATTATAATATTGGAGTATTTTAACATATCGGGTTTACATATATACATTATATTATTTATGGTCTTACCAATTAAATTAGGCCATTATTATTATTATTATTATTATTATTATTAGCACCGCATCTTACTTCCCGTTCGGGTTATATGCACTTACGCTAATGTGTAATGGTAGGGTGATTGTGAGATGAAATGAAGGACCTACAGTTTAACGTGGAATCCGAACCACGGTGGAGGCCTGGCTTTCCCCACATTCACAAGATGTCTTGCCAGAGGTGAAGGAAGGGTTTGGTAATCAGATAAATCTGTGCCGGGACCGAGGATTGAACCCCGGCCGCCAGCACAGAAGTCTGACACCTTTCCCCTAGACCGCCAGGTCACCGGGCCATTAATAGCAAGTGTGTTAAACCTATCACTCATAGAAAAAAGTCAAATATCATGTCAAAATGAGAAGTTTCCCCAGCACTCAATGAACCAACATACAATAATATTGCCTAGCGCCTGTAAACTAGACTGTACCGGGTCGAGCGCGCGCGCTTGAAAAATAGAACCAGTTCTATCTTTCAAGCGCGCGCGCTCAGTCGCTCGCGCGCTCGCTCGCTCGCTCCAGTGTGGCCACCCCCCATTACAACCAATGTGTTCTATTTTATATTTTAGTCGCTCGCGCGCTCAGTCTGGCCGTACCCTAAGGGTTCGGCCAGACTGCCAAGCGTGCGAGCGAGCGCGCAAGCGACTGGGTGGCCAAACTGGCGAGCGCGAACGAGCGAGCGAGCGCGTAATTAGCGGACCCTAGTTAGATTATTATTAGCACCGCGTCTTACTACCCGTTCGGGTTATACGCACTTACGCTAATGTGTAATGGTAGGGTTATTGTGAGATGAAATGAAGGACCTACAGTTTAACGTGGAATCCGAACCACGGTGGTGGCCTGGCATTCCCTACATTCACAAGATGTCTTGTCAGAGGTGAAGGAAGGGTTTGGAAATAAGATAAATCTGTGCCGGGACCGAGGATTGAACCCCGGCTGCCAGCACAGAAGTCTGACACCTTACCCTAGACCACTAGGTCACCGCACCCCCCCTCCCCCCTAGTTAGAGAAGATGTCTCTGTCAAACATACTTAGTACATCTCTGCTCCTCGAAAATTCTTACAGAAAATATTGTGTATTTATGAAAAAGAAAAAAGTAGAAGTGCATCCAATTAATAAATTGAGAAATGCGTATGGTACTGTACTGAAGTGTTTTAAAATCAGATTTGCCGCACCAGTTGCAGAATGGTGCGTTGCACTCGAAAGGTTCAAATCTTGGCTCAGTGAACTGAAGGTGATTTTTAAAACTTATTTATTGTTGTGGTTTTTTCATACTCTCTCCAAACTAATGGTGATTCTTATTTGTAAAGGCCTACTTTGATTATAATATTGAAGTATTTTAACATATCGGGTTTACATATATACATTATATTATTTATGGTCTTACCAATTAAATTAGGCCATTATTATTATTATTATTATTAGCACCGCATCTTACTTCCCGTTCGGGTTATATGCACTTACGCTAATGTGTAATGGTAGGGTGATTGTGAGATGAAATGAAGGACCTACAGTTTAACGTGGAATCCGAACCACGGTGGAGGCCTGGCATTCCCCACATTCACAAGATGTCTTGCCAGAGGTGAAGGAAGGGTTTGGTAATCAGATAAATCTGTGCCGGGACCGAGGATTGAACCCCGGCCGCCAGCACAGAAGTCTGACACCTTACCCCTAGACCGCCAGGTCACCGGGCCATTAATAGCAAGTGTGTTAAACCTATCACTGATAGAAAAAAGTCAAATATCATGTCAAAATGAGAAGTTTCCCCAGCACTCAATGAACCAACATACAATAATATTGCCTAGCGCCTGTAAACTAGACTGTACCGGGTCGAGCGCGCGCGCTTGAAAAATAGAACCAGTTCTATCTTTCAAGCGCGCGCGCTCAGTCGCTCGCGCGCTCGCTCGCTCGCTCGCTCCAGTGTGGCCACCCCCCATTACAACCAATGTGTTCTATTTTATATTTTAGTCGCTCGCTCGCGCGCTCAGTCTGGCCGTACCCTAATACGGATATATCGAAGTGAGTGCTCATAGAAATAAGAATATATAGAAAGAGGGCGGGGATAGGGGTGTTGGTTGAGGGGGTTGAGTGTGGTTGTTTTAGAGCCCAAAAACAATTATAATGTATTTCTTCATCAACAAAGTGGGGGTAGTTAGAGATCTTTACTTGAGTTTACTATTGTTTAAACAGTAAACAAGATAGAGTTACATTATTTGGCAAATTAAAAATAAAATCGTTACTCCAAATAGTTTCTGAAAGCATCCAATTTACAAAAATATGACAGTGGAAGCACACTTCAAATATCTTCTAGACGGGGGATCCAAAGTACAGAAGTTACAAGTCAATAGTCAATCCAATCTATTACTTATATAAGATTCTTACTTTTAACAAAACACTTCATGAGGCTATACAGACTTGACAGCGTTAAATCCAGTTGGGAATGTCTCACACTCAGGCATGGATTCAAGGGTAGTGGGAATAAGAGGGTATAATCCCCCCCCCCCTTTCAGCTATTTTTCAAAAATTTAATTGACGGATTGAAGGGTGCTGTGCTTCTCTGCAGAAATACGTCCAATGTGTTCGAACAAAACATACTTCACCTTGTTTAACCTGAACCCTGACATTCCCGCACACTCCCCTCCTAGTTCACCCCTCCTTTGTGTACTAAACAGTGTGTTATTAACTAATGATTTTATTTTCGTATTTTTACTAAAATATAGACACTTGAATTGGGCATCTTTATTTTTGACAATTATTTTTTATGTTAATTTAAAAATTATAATCACAAAGGAAACAGTGGCTATATCTAGAAATTAAAGATGGCAACCAAATCCAAGATAACAGATATTTATAACCAATATAAGTTTAATCAGCAACTATTAGGTACAAAATATACATAAAGATCACCATTTTGAGCTTTGGAAATTTTTTTTTTTTCCGGGAGTAAAAATACTACTGGGGCATGGACCAACACTTTATTGGTTCCTAAAGGTATTGCTTTTGTGGTGTAGCCCCCCCTCCCCCCCTTGAAAAAATCCTGGATCCACCACATATCTTTGCTTTGTATTTAATCTTTTATTTATCCTTCATGTTCTTCAGGAGAGGGGGGGGGGGCGAAGGCTTGGACACACTGGATCCCCTTGTGTGTACGCCTATGCTCTAGAGGGATCTTATTTTTAAAATTTGCTAGAAGAGGGTCACTCCAACTTTATTTCAGACACAAATAATTTAAAAAAATCCAGGTGATGACTCCAAATTGATTCTAAAAACATCCGATTACAAAAAATGTCCAGTTGAGGATAATTTAAAATAGCATTTAAAGACATAAATTAACTTTTCAACTAAAGGCGAGGACCACTCCAAATGGCTTATAGAAGAATCTAAATTAAAAAAAAAAAAATTAAAAAATGGAGATGACTTCTCCAAATAGCATAAAAATAATTTGATTTTCCAAATTTGAGGAGGAGGATATTTACAAATAACTTTTAGGGACATCCAAGTTTCAAAAATTTATCTTGAAGAGGGGTAGAGTAAGGTAGGAGGTGAAGGGGGGAAGGCAATTTCTCAAAAAACTCCTTTTTTGCTTACGGCCCCCACCACCCCGTTTCTTCACAAATAACGTTACGCCGCCACTGGTAGCAGACAATCCTTGCAACTGGTACAAAATGATGGTGAGTGCAGCCCTGAACTTTTTTTTAATTGACCTACTATTGTCAACCATAGAAGCTACGGCGTAGAGGTTTACAAGGGTGAAAGTTGAGAAATTGAATTTTATAGCTAGATTTTCATAAATAAGGCATAGACTAGAATTTTTTTGATACAGTAGTGATGAATTTTTATTTAAATATATATATATATATATATATATTATGGTAGATCTTAAAAAGACTTTCCTAAAATTGTACTATAGACAGGGGTGGACTAAGGTGCAGGAGAAACAAGTGGATGCTCAGGGCAGTTGCCGTAGGCGAAATTTAGTAGCTTGCAATAATTACGGCAAATACTGTTTTTATAGTATTTATATATATTTTTACTTTCTCTCCATCTTACAGGTAGAGAAAGTATGGTGATCGTCAAAAAAATCTAACTCGAGATTTTGATTAATCTTGACGTTTCATGACTCCCTGAATCCGAAAAAATGGTTTTTGAATTCCGTCTGTCTGTCTATTTATACCTCCAATTAGAGTCTAAACTATTTTACCGACCGAGCTTAAACTTGGTATCTAGGGTTTTCATAGGGTTTCCCTGAGGCGTTTTTGGAATTGGACAAATACCCCTAAAATTAAGGGTAGTTTACTGAAGGTAAACAAGAGAAAAAGTTGATTTTCTCAAAATCGGCTCTAACGATTTTGATAAAATTTCATTTTTAAATATTAATGAATATTTCAAACAAAATAGCTACTCTCAATATATCGGCAAAATGACTTTAAGGGCTCCGGTCTGATGCGTAAATTATAATTTTTTATCATATCTCTTAAACTATTAGAGATATGAAATTACTTATCATTACAAATATGTATGTATATTTATAATTCAAATATTTTATTGAAAACATATTTTTATAAAATCAATAACTTCCAAGCTATACGTAAATATATATATTATTTAACTTTTCGAACACTAAAGTTTAAGTATTGCGAACGTAAAAAAAAAATCTAAACTGAAATGTTGATGGATGTCGACTTCTCATGACCCCCCGAACCCTAAAAAATATTCTTTGTAATGCCGTTTGTCTGTGTGTCTATTACAACATAAAATTAAGAGTAGTTTTGTAAAGGACGTAAAGAGGAAAAATAGGTTTTCTCAAAATCTGCTCTAACGATTTTGATTAAAATTCGTATCTAAGCGTTGATTAGGATTATAAATAAATTAGCTATTTTAATTTTCCCAGGAAAATGACTTTTAAGATACTTTACAGAAGCGTTAATTTCCGTATCTCCGCAAATATTTGAGATACTAAATTCATTACAAAATTGTAGTACTATAAGAAATAAAAAACTTTTATTTGACATATAATTTTTATAAAACCAACAGTTTCTGAGATATTGGCAAATATATCCTATTAATACAATTTTGTGAGCTATAGTTGTAAAGATATAATACTTAAGTTTTAACGCAATAATTATCCAATGCCATGGAGCAATTAAATATATGTAAGTCTTTCAAAAAGTGTAGGTTATATTTCCTTAAACCCCTTAGGAGAAATGTTTGTACAGCAATGATCTTGATCCATTTTAGGCTCAATAGTCAATATTTACATTTTTTACTGGCGAAAATTTATAAATGAAGAATTTAATAGCAATGCAATGGCATGAAGATGTTCAACACCTAATAAAATGTTAAAATTTTAACCGGAAATAGAAATTTTAATAGGAAGTGTAAACCCTTGCTGACCTAATATTAATCTTTTTTTATTGGTCCAAACATACAAATGAGGACATTAATTCCTTAAAAATAAAATTATAAAATTTAAAACCGTGACTCAAAAAATGTTTTACGTAAGTTTAGTGCAATTTATGCTTGGATTTTTTAGAGTATATTATTTCGTTTCACATATATTTTAAGTTTTGAGTAAATATCGCCATTTTTAAACAATAGAGCGAGAAAGTCCGTGCGGGGTTTCGTACCATTTATTTGAATATGTTATGTTACGGTATATACAAATACATCATTGGATGTAATTCTTGTATTTTAAATTTTGTTGTGATACATAATTAATTTTAACAAATATCAAAACTTTATAGTTCGTTTCATGACTATTCATATAACCATTTTACAGTGTAATGGATGGTATGGTATTGTTTGTAACTTGATTAAATTGTAGACGTCAACAAATACCTCAGGATTGATTTAATCATCACCACCATGATTGAGGGATGGGAGAATTATTATCTGCTTGTGACAATACCCTTAGTCTACCCCTGACTATAAATATCTCCTTCACCGTAATCACCCCGGTTTATGGTAGTAGGCTAATAGTATTTGATATACTAAACCAATTGTTATTAGAAATATATTAGTAGGGCTAACAATTAGCAAAGAAAAGTCAACCCTAAGAACTTCCCCCCACACAAACATAAATCTTCTATGAGAGTGGTTCCCATCCTTGACCACTTCGCAGTCTCCCTCAAGCCAATGATAATTGACCGTGAACCCGTAACCTCCCCAGACAAACAGGGTGAAATAAAAACTTACTAATTCTACGTAACCAATTTAAAATATTATATATATTATATATATATATATATATATATATATATATATATATATATATATATTAATATATATATATATATATATAAATAATATATATATTGTCTGACAGTAATGGAAAAAATAGATTTTTAAGAAAATTGTGAATAGCGTATTTTTTTAATATAATGTGAAAATACAAATAAAAGATAACTTAAGAAAATTAGGGCTTATATTTACTTCACGGGCCCCCACAGGTGCCTTCGCAGACCCCTAGGTACCCGTGAACCCATGTTGGGAACCTCTATCACATTCAATCACCGAGTGTGGTGCATTTAGTAGACTTATGTCAAATATAAAATGTGGAGATTATTATTTAATTGGACAAGCAGTCATATTATTAGGGATCATGAAAACGAAATAACTAGCGTATGATGTCTAACAGCTTTATGCGCACACAAAAATGATTATAGTCTACGCTATAAAATTATTTAGAAACTCACCTTTCTTCAGAAGGAGACATAGATTTGCAATCTATAGTTTCTGTCTGTTTTTGCATATAAGGTTTTTGCTGGTTCGATGAACTGTTACCACCTCTGTTAGTATGTAAGTCATTTGTCTTTACAAAGCATACTCTGTGGATAAATAAGGTCACTTTTTAAGAAAATGATTTTTCTATGAATACTATTAAACTACAAAATCAAAAGCCTATAAACGGTATATTTGAAAATTTCTGACAGAAAAACATAAAGCCAAATTTACAATTCCGAAATGATGTTGTGTGTTTTGGTCATTGATCATCAATCATCAAAATCATAAAAAAATTACATACTTTTATTAAATGGTTATTTTTCTATAACCAGTAGATATATTCTGAAAATTGAATATAATGGTGTTGTATAAAATTGGTTAAATCTAGGAAATCGCTATGCTTTGCCTTAGATTTTGCATAATTTGTATTTCAGCTAGTAGCTCAAAAATCTCAGACAAAAAGTGTAGTTACCTGAGCATTTTATTGCTAGGACATATTATATGCATGCAAAATAATACAGGATCTAATTTTGTCAAGCGTGTTCAAGTATTAATTATTGTAACATAAAACTTGTAATTTTGAAAAAATCTAACAATTTAATTTTAAAAATTTAAAACAAATATTCCAGTACCCTATTTTTATTATTATGTACACATGTGAAAAAATATTATACTTAAATTTAATTTCTTATGCATTCTTAATAACACACTTTTGGTTTTAAAATAATCCTTTGTTACTTTTTGAAAACAAAACTATAAATTACATATTAAAACAACAGTACAGAAAAAAAATATAATTTACTTGGGACGAGGGAAGTATTTGATACGAAAAAGTGCTCTCACATTAGCGTGTATAAAACCAAAGTAAATTTCACATTTAAAAAAACTACCGCTCATGCACCTTGGTGGAGATTCGTGAAGATTATCTCAACATTTAAGGCACTAGGTGACCTGGTGGTCTAGGGATAAGGTGTCAGACTTCTGTGTTGGGGGTCCGGGGTTCAATCCTCGGTCCCGGCACAGATTTATCTGATTGCCAAACCCTTCCTTCACCTCTGACAAGACGTGTATTAATCACAACTTGTGAATGTAAGGAATGCCAGGCCCCCACCGTGGTTGGGATTCCACGTTAAACTGTAGGTCCTCCATTTCATCTCACAATCACCCTACCACTACACATTAGCTTAAGTGCGTATAACCCGAATGAGTACTAAGACACGGTGTTAATAATAATGTAAGGCACCAATCCTGAAACATTTGTCAATATTTAGTGCATGATTAGTGCTTTAAATCCTGCTGTCTCAAAATTAGTTATTTATATACAACGTACTAAGAAGCGTACATTACTGGCTGAAGGAGACTACCTTCACACAACCCCACCATGTAAAGCAATAATTCAGAAACACGTGTCAATACTTAGTATATAATTCTTGCTTTCAATCAATAGTGCTCAGTAATGATTAGAAATTTTAGGTTTACATCCAAAAAGTTGCTTGAATTTACAGTATATCACTAACTTCTATATCATGATACGACCCTAATTGTTGCCATATTTACGGTCAAATAATACGGGCTTTGTTTAATATTGAAAAGGCAAATTCACACTTACTCATAAATTAAATATGTTGCTCAATATTTTTATATTGTAAAGCTGATTTTGGAATTTTTTCAGTTGAGACAACCAATCAGGCACTAAGCATTATAATAATTGCTTTATATTTAACCTTCACGTATCAGAACTGAATTAATCTTTATTAAAATTAAATGTTATCTTGCGTGTAATAAAAAATTTGTTTTAATATATAGTTATACATACTTTAAGAAATTAAATTTTCCATTATCACCTTGTTGGTAATTAGTATACGTACAGTAAATATATACTTTCCCCTCTCATTTCTCTTCATGTAATGTTTTTTTTTACAGTCCAAGGCATGGCCAAACAAATAAATGTTTTAAATCTAAGAAACAGAATTCAAATGATGGTTTTTTACTTCACGGGACTAGCTTAGTTAAACTTCCGGACGGGATTTTAACCCCGTCCTCCTGAATATAGGAGCAACAAGGTAAAATTAAACTAACACGTAACCATTGAACAGTGAACTAGCCTATTTTTATACTAATAAATCAGTATGTACTTACTTTGATCCATCAATAAAACGCTTCTTCCATCCTAATTTTTTGCGGTGAGCATATAGTCTAAGTCTAGTTTTTTTCCCTTTAAGGTAGCCCTTTTTGATTGTGTTATTGTTCAAAGTCAGAAGTTTTAGTTTATCGAAAAAAAATATAATTCTATGTTATTAATATATAATTATAATAGCTATCATAAGAAGGCAAGCGTACACAACTGTTCGGAACACAGGACTAGTTTGTAAATACATTTATTCATACATTTACAATAAAAGCTATAACAGATATTATTATTTTAAACCATTTTAAACACCTATTATTTAAAAATGTGCCTGCTCACTGTGTGTTGTCTCAACTCTAAACAAGGCGAAGGCAGACATCCAACTAAAAGAGCGCATGCGCAAGGAGTCAACTGCCTTTCCTTCTTTCTCCGGCTATTCTTTACTTCCAAAGCGTAGATGGGGGATATGGCTGCGCCACATGATGGCCGAATAGCATTAGCTTTGACGCGTCAAAACAGCAAAAGGAATTAGCTATTATCTTTACATTTTCTGTTGTGACCTTATCAAAAAATGACTTAATTTGTTTCTGAAAGGTTGTATCTAGGATTATCTAGTAGTTAGCCTCGTCTCAGAACTGTGACAATATATTTAAATGGCCATTGAAAATGAGCAAATTACGATATTTCATTCATTTTTTATATATATAGATTATCAAGATGTAAGGTTGAGAGTACTAGATAAGCATGTTCCCACCTTTTCTCTTCATTTTGGCTTAGGTTAAGTTTGGTAAAAATAAAACACTACCTAACCATGGCCTATTTCCTGAACGTCTGTAACGCATTCCAATGCTCAGGAAGGCGGCCCCCTTAATGTTGTCAAGTAGAGATATTGCGAGCCCGTTAAAAGTTACAGTTTTTATAGCAAATTTTTTTTTTTGGTCAAAACAAAACAAATAAAATATTGTTTCAATAGAAACGTAGAGTTTAGTTTTCTCCAAATGCTGATATTAAAAGATGTTGAATATTTGTCATGAGCGGCATTAGATAGCAAACTTTTTTAAGGAATTGAAAAATTTGTCATTTAATTCCAGGACATCCTCAACAAATAGCCAAGAAATGTTGAGATCACCATGTGAATAAAATTAAACTCTAGGTTTGTATTGGAACAATATTTGATTTGTTTTGACCCGTTAAAAGTTTTGATATAAAAACTGCAAACACATGACCTTTTTATAGCGTCCCCTAGATCCCCGCCTTAAAGATAGACCTATGTTTATAATAACATTAATATCCTCATTAAGGTCACTGGCCCCATTCGGGTTATATTTTTACTATGAACACGTTAATGTTTTTAGAGATGAGGAAGGCTATATTTATAAAAAGTGCACCCGCATTTGCGTGGAGGGAGAGTGAATCACAATTTTTGTATATTAAAAACACCGTTAGTACAGCCGACCTATATTTGGACCTCGATCTCCCCGTCATCGGCAGTATAGTCTACTGCGAGAGTAGCGCGTTAGACCATTATACTGCGAGAGTAGCGCGTTAGACCATTATACTGCGAGAGTAGCGTGTTAGACCATTATACTGCGAGAGTAGCGCATTAGACCATTATACTGCGAGAGTAGCGCGTTAGACCATTATACTGCGAGAGTAGCGCGTTAGACCATTATACTGCGAGAGTAGCGCGTTAGACCATTATACTGCGAGAGTAGCGTGTTAGACCATTATACTGCGAGAGTAGCGCGTTAGACCATTATACTGCGAGAGTAGCGCGTTAGACCATTATACTGCGAGAGTAGCGTGTTAGACCATTAGGCCACCAAAGCGGGTGCTATGTAATAGGTGGACATATTAAATAATATTTAATTTAATTTAGATAAGTATTAGTAATATTTTAACAATTATTTTATTATATCAATCACTTGCCTCGGTGGGGTGACCTGGTGGTCTAGGGGTAAGGTGTCAGACTTCTATGCTGGCGGCCGGGGTTCAATCCTCGGTCACGGCACAGATTTATCTGATTTCCAAACCCTTCCTTCACCTCTGACAAGACATCTTGTGAATGTGTGGAATGTCAGGCCTCCACCGTGGTTCGGATTCCACGTTAAGCTGTAGGTCCTCCATTTCATCTCACAATCACCCTACCATTACACATTAGCGTAAGTGCGTATAACCCGAACGGGTAGTAAGACGCGGTGCTAATAATAATAACTTGCCTCGGTGGCGTAGTTGGCTAACGTGATAGTCGTGTTGAGCTCGACTGCTGAGGACGGGGAAATCGAGGTTCGAATCTCGGTCGGGTGAACTGGGGCCGGAGGGGGGGTCCTAAATGGTTTCCCACTCTCCCTCCACGCAAATGCGGGTTCATTTCCTCTAAATTCAACTCTCTCAATTCCTAAAGTGTAATTAGTACTTAAAGCGTATAACCCGAGCGGGTAGTAAGACGTGTAGCTAAATAATAATAATCATATCAATCTATGAAATGATATTTTTTTATTATGGTCATTTTGTACATTTTAGGTGTAAAATTTATTATTAAATATAAATAATTAATAAAAAGTGAGGCGCTTAAAACAAAACCTATTACTATCTCACTTACCGGATATGTCAATGCTTCTATTCATTAAATTTACAAGTCATTTAAAATGAAGCATGTCAAATTAGGAGGTGTGACAACCAAGTGTAAGAATGAAACAGATGTATTCTCTGTATGGCGGCTCTTTTGACATTCACCGGAAAATTAATCAAGTTTGTGTTGTTCTACGTCATTGTCCGCTCCTGTTTGAAGAGGGAAGAAATGTGTGTGTGAGACGAACATCCGGAATACTGATAACGTGTCTCACTCATTGATAACACACTTTCACATGTCCCGTCATATGTGTTTATGGCTGAGATTCTCTCGCAAGCTCTCACTCGTAGCAAATATAACAAATGTTAAGGTGGATTAAAGTATAATTCAGATACTTTTTACTAAGAGAAGTAAAATGAAACATTATTAGGGCTGTAATGTGCTGTACCTACGTTATAAGAGACACAAGCATGAAGAACAGGCGCCCTAATATATTTTATTAATAAATTAGTTATTTATAATAAAAGTGACATGACCGATTTAAAGAGGAGAGTTGATATATATCAATAGAAATAAGACGTTTAAATAATGCACACAATATTTTTTAACATATTTTGCTAAGATATATATTTTCCTATTATTCCTTGGTTCAAGTAAAAATAAAAGAAAGTACGCCATTATTTTCTTTACATTCATCGATCAAGGAGGTAATATTCAGGCACACATTCGACTCACAGTTTAGTATTGGTCCAGCCGAAAATTAATCTCGTTCTGCTTCTCTTAGCTTCTACTTTTAGACAATTAAAAGGAGTTGATATTCACATTTGTTACCACATTGACAAGCTAGGTTGATATTTTATACGTTATTTCGAGAGTAATCGGAGGTTAGGAGAGATATAAGGCAAGTTTATCACTCAAACATCTACATAACACACAATACAATTACTTGGAGCTTTCTCTAAAGAAAACTGCTCTAATAATAATAATAATAATAATAATAATAATAATAATAATAATAATAATAATAATAATATTTAGCACCGCGTTTTACTACCCGTTCGGGTTATACGCTATAAGTACTAATTACGTTAATGGATTTAGGGATTGGGAAGGTTGAATTAGAGGAAGTGAACCCGAATTTGCGTGGAGAGAGAGTGGAAAACCATTTAGGAAACCCCCCCTCCCAGTTCACCCGACCGAGATTTGAACCTCGATCTCCCCGTCCTCAGCAGTCGAGCTCAACACGACAAGCGCGTTAGCCAACTACGCCACCGAGGCGGGTTGCTCTAATAATGAAGAGCCAATTTAAATGCGTTTAAATAATTTAGAAAATAATCTGAAAAAAGCAAATTGAGTTCAATTTATTAGAAAAAAGTATGTATTGTCAATTTCGAATAAAACAAAAACTCAGGATTGGTGTTAGTAGAATGTTATGACATTGATATACATATTCTTTTTTCTTTATCACAGTGAGACAGGTAACCACTGGAATACAAAGTTTGTCCAGCGGGACCAGGAATATCACAAGGGTCTTTAGTGCAGTGGTTTTCCCTTGCCATCCACACCCTATGTCGTGGACCTTTGAAAGGTTCATCCACCTTTAAGGGAGATTTCTCATCCAAAGAATAAGAGAGTGCTTCTGGCTCATACCATCTCCTTCACCTTCCAAAGATCACTTAGTAGAGGGCAGATTATACTTATCACAGTATTCATTAGCTCCCCTCCTACGTTATATACAGAGTGCTCGGAATCTCAACACCCAAACTGCACATATAGCTTGTTTGAGCCAAAAGTAATGAAAAACCTATACACTTACATCTGGTAAACTTTGCTAATACCATTAAATTGTGTTCAAAGTTTCAGCGTACAACGCCGGGAGAACAATGCTGTCAAGCATGCGTGTACAACAGGTTGCATAGGAGCTAGGGTCGCGATACTACACACCTCGACATGTTGGAGCGAGGCAGCAGAACATACCACAACACACCAGTCCATCTAGAAATAGGAATACGTTCCGAAGGTCATCAACAATGGTGCTACATCACAGAAAGTGTTTGCCATTATTACATGTGCATTGCCGCGCGCCTATCTTCTATGCAACTTGTTGTACAGGCATGCTTGACAGCTTATCTACCCCGGTGCTGTACGCCGAAACTTAGTTTAATGGTATTAGTATAGGTTTCCGGATGTAAGTGTACAGGGAGTTTGTAGTACTTTTGTTTCAAACAAGCTATTTGTACTGTTTGAGCTATGAGTTTCCGAACACCCTGTATATAGCTCGTCTGGGCTACACCACTCTTAGCCCAGTCTGTGGAAAGTTTAGCTAGTACTAATGTACCGTTGCCCGGGGAACGCTTTACTGTACTAATCATACATCCTTTACATGGAGGCCCATGTCCCGATGATATGAGGTGATGGTGAGAGTGAGTATGAGGGTGAGAGTTAGTATGAGGGTGAGAGTGAGTATGAGGGTGTAGAACCAGTGGAAACGCCTAACATAAATTAAGTCTAACTAACCAAACCCTAGTGACCGTTGGGGTGATTCCCCTTTCGGGGGACATACCCGAGGTGCCAGCCGGGAATCAAATCCGAGACCCCTAGCCTCGTAGCCAGTTGCACTGACCTCTACACCACAACGGAGCCGGTTCCTTCCTACGTCAGTCGCAAGACATGGCGCGCGCTCTACCACATGGAGGTGTTGGATGTAAGTGGCATCGCCTTGACCTTCAGCTGCTCTAGAGGGCAAATGTAGTGTAGAACGCCACTCAATACAAACATTTAGATGATAACATTTTATTAGTTTAAATTGACTTACTTACATGTTTTTTTTTTTTTTTTTTTTTTTTTTTTTTAGGAAACTTGGAAGCTGACGATATCATCAAATAAATTGAATAATTCTTTGACACAAAATGGTGGATGTGTTGTTCTTGGATCTAGTCATTGTTTGTACTTGAATAAGTTGGTGAACGCCTGTAAATACATTACCAGAATATGAGGGAACAGCATACAGAATATTCACCGTGACTTTTTACCGGAATGACAGTTGAAAAATCATATGCTTAGGTTTTGTGTTGCCAACACTTGTAAAATATCACTGTTTTGCTATAAATGATAACTTTTTAAATCATATTTTATATTTTACATTTAAAATAACGTAAACTTAAGTTTTTTTACACTATTTCATTACTTTTAATAATTTATTTTAATCCAATCCAAAACAATATTTTAAACATAATTAAAAGTACTTATTCTTCATTTTGAAATGTTATCGATAAAGTGTAAGATAGTGCATACATTAATAATTTTTAATAAAGACATCGTGTTTACTTGGAAAAGAAAAAATACTTGTCTCGTTTTATTTATAAAAACTTGTTTTATTATTTTTATTGTATTTTGAAATATGTTACTCAATAAATATTTTTATCAACTGCGTGAGTGCAATGTTGTAAAGAGCTTGTTTGCGTCATGATCAACCGATGGTTTAAATTGGCTGCTCGCCATTTTGAAGCTATATTTGTTAGACCTTTTGTGAAAGAGTTGTGAATAGGAATTTTTTTTAAGTGGAGCATAACGATAAATAATATTTGTGCCTGACCTCAAATAAATATAAATAATATTGGCCTAAATTACTGTACAGGTTAAGACTTCGAAAAAATCTAAGGTCAATAAACAGGTAAAAGGATAGTATAATAAAGAAAATAAAAAATTAAAAGTAATTAACAAGTTAAAATTATAAATATTTAATAATGATAAAAATTCAAGCAGCGCTTTCGATAACACTAAAATATATATGAGATAGAAGAAACAATATGATTAAAAATAATCGTGACATAACATTATCAAGTCAAATGGTGACCATTAATCAGAAGGATAAATACATGAAAACATATTAAAATAATTAATAACAAAAATGAATTGAGGAACAATACAATTAATATTTAAACATTAAGATAGCAAATTTGAATGGAGTAACCAAGTGAAAGTATTGTATTACAGGAAATATAATTAATATAACATAAGGAAATACTTTCACTTGGTTACTACAATCAAATTTGCCATCTTAATGTTTAAATATTAATTGTATTGTTCCTCAATTCATTTTTGTCATTAATTATTTTAATATGTTTTCATGTATTTATCCTTCTGATTAATAGTCACCATTTGACTTGATAATGTTATGTCACGATTATTTTTAATCATATTGTTTCTTTTATCTCATATATTTTAGTGTTATCGAAAGCGCTGCTTGAATTTTTATCAATATTAAATATTTATAATTTTAACTTGTTAATTACTTTTATTTTTTAATTTTTAATTTTCTTTATTATACTATCATTTTACCTCTTTATTGACCTTAGATTTTTTCGAAGTCTTAACCTGTATTATAACTGCTCTTTACTTTTTTTTAAGTTTAGAATATTTTCTAAAATGATTTGCTAAATTACTGTGGTTAACTATCACATTTACACATTGCCATATGATTTCATTACAGTTATCCAAAGTTACAGATGTCAACTGTAGGTGTAGGAATACATTAGGGACTATTTCTAGTAACTTTTTGAGCTGTCATCCAAGTAAGCTCGAGTGGTGAATGTACTTTATATTTATTAATTTCGTGTCCAACGTCTTGGTTTGGACGTCACGAGCGGCCCTCGGGCTGTTTCTATATCCATAGATGTTATGAGCGTAAGGAGGAGACAAACGACCGTACTGTGCTCTTGGAGAGAGAGAGCGTCAGGGAGTGATTATATTACCGCGCTTTGAACATTAATGACTCATCAGACGAGCCTTGGACGGGGAGGATTGAAGAATGGGGATGGACAGGCGGGACAAAGAGACATTGTATAATGTAACCACGTGTGTCACTGGACTGACTGGAACTTAGGCAAGGAGGCACTGGATTAACTGGAACTTTTACAGGGTGTATAGTTTGTATTACTTGACTTGGTGGAACTTTACAGGGTGTAGAGTTTGTATCACTTGACTTGGTGGAACTTATACAGGGTGTATAGTTTGTATCACTTGACTTGGTGGAACTTATACAGGGTGTAGAGTTTGTATCACTTGACTTGGTGGAACTTATACAGGGTGTAGAGTTTGTATCACTTGACTTGGTGGAACTTATACAGGATGTAGAGTTTGTATCACTTGACTTGGTGGAACTAATACAGGGTGTAGAGTTTGTATCACTTGACTTGGTGGAACTTATACAGGGTGTAGAGTTTGTATCACTTGACTTGGTGGAACTAATACAGGGTGTAGAGTTTGTATTACTTGATTAACTGGAACTTATACAGGGTGTAGAGTTTGTATTACTTGATTAAATGGAACTTATACAGAATGTAGGGTTTGTATCACTGGATTAACAGGAACTTTTACAGGGTGTATAGTTTGTATCACTGGATTAACTGTAACTTATACAGGATGTATAGTTTGTATCACTTGACTTGGTGGAACTTATACAGGATGTATAGTTTGTATCAATTGACTTGACGGAACTTTTACAGGATGTATAGTTTGTATCACTTGACTTGACGGAACTTATACAGGGTGTATAGTTTGTATCACTTGACTTGGTGGAACTTATACAGGATGTATAGTTTGTATCACTTGACTTGGTGGAACTTATACAGGGTGTATAGTTTGTATCACTTGACTTGGTGGAACTTATACAGGGTGTATAGTTTGTATCACTTGATTAAATGGAACTTATACAGGATGTAGGGTTTGTATCACTGGATTAACTGGAACTTATACAGGATGTATAGTTTGTATCACTGGATTACCTGGAACTTATACAGGGTGTAGGGTTTGTATCACTGGATTAACTGGAACTTATACAGGGTGTATAGTTTGTATCACTTGACTTGGGGGAACTTATACAGGGTGTATAGTTTGTATCACTTGACTTGGTGGAACTTATACAGAGTGTATAGTTTGTATCACTTGATTAAATGGAACTTATACAGGATGTAGGGTTTGTATCACTGGATTAACTGGAACTTATACAGGATGTATAGTTTGTATCACTGGATTACCTGGAACTTATACAGGGTGTAGGGTTTGTATCACTGGATTAACTGGAACTTATACAGGGTGTATAGTTTTTATCACTTGACTTGGTGGAACTTATACAGGGTGTAGAGTTTGTATCACTTGATTAACTGGAACTTTTACAGGGTGTATAGTTTGTATCACTGGATTAACTGGAACTTATACAGGGTGTATAGTTTGTATCACTGGATTAATTGGAACTTATACAGGGTGTATAGTTTGTATCACTGGATTAACTGGAACTTTTACAGGGTGTATAGTTTGTATCACTGGATTAACTGGAACTTATACAGGCTGTATAGTTTGTATCACTGAATTAACTGGAACTTATACAGGGTGTATAGTTTGTATCACTGGATTAACTGGAACTTATACAGGGTGTATAGTTTGTATCACTGGATTAATTGGAACTTATACAGGATGTAGGGTTTGTATCACTTGACTTGGTGGAACTTATACAGGGTTTAGAGTTTGTATCACTTGATTAAATGGAACTTACACAGGGTGTATAGTTTGTATCACTTGACTTGGCGGAACTTATACAGGATGTAGGATTTGTATCACTGGATTAACTGGAACTTATACAGGATGTATAGTTTGTATCACTGGATTAACTGGAACTTTTACAGGGTGTATAGTTTGTATCACTGGATTAACTGGAACTTTTACAGGGTGTATAGTTTGTATCACTGGATTAACTGGAACTTTTACAGGGTGTATAGTTTGTATCACTGGATTAACTGGAACTTATACAGGGTGTATAGTTTTTATCACTTGAGTAACTGGAACTTTAACAGGGTGTATAGTTTGTATCACTGGATTAACTGGAACTTATACAGGGTGTATAGTTTGTATCACTGGATTAATTGGAACTTATACAGGGTGTATAGTTTGTATCACTGGATTAACTGGAACTTTTACAGGGTGTATAGTTTGTATCACTGGATTAACTGGAACTTATACAGGCTGTATAGTTTGTATCACTGGATTAACTGGAACTTATACAGGGTGTATAGTTTGTATCACTGGATTAATTGGAACCTATACAGGGTGTATAGTTTGTATCACTGGATTAACTGGAACTTTTACAGGGTGTATAGTTTGTATCACTGGATTAACTGGAACTTATACAGGGTGTATAGTTTGTATCACTTGATTAACTGGAACTTATACAGGATGTAGTGTTTGTATCACTGGATTAACTGGAACTTATACAGGGTGTATAGTTTGTATCAATTGACTTGACGGAACTTATACAGGGTGTATAGTTTGTATCACTGGATTAATTGGAACTTATACAGGATGTAGGGTTTGTATCACTTGACTTGGTGGAACTTATACAGGGTTTAGAGTTTGTATCACTTGATTAAATGGAACTTATACAGGGTGTATAGTTTGTATCACTTGACTTGGTGGAACTTATACAGGATGTAGGGTTTGTATCACTGGATTAACTGGAACTTATACAGGGTGTATAGTTTGTATCACTTGACTTGGTGGAACTTATACAGGGTTTAGAGTTTGTATCACTTGACTTGGTGTAACTTATACAGGGTGTATAGTTTGTATCACTTGACTTGGTGGAACTTATACAGGATGTAGAGATTTGTGTTACCAGGCCAAGTGGAAGATATTCACCAAGAAACATCATGTAGAGGCCTCGCATTTAAAAAAGAAACAATATAATTTTATAACTATTTTGAAGCAGATTCCTAAGCCACTTCTATATTATTACGCAGGCGTGGTCAACTAGAAGTCATAATTCTAGCCCCACTACCTCATATCTACAAGAGAGTCAACATTACTTCAGTTCTATTTCAAATATTCAACTTGCATCTCGATGAGAATAGACTTCACATAAGGTGAACAAACTAGATAGGTTATATTTCTTTCGGTATAAGCTGCCTTACTATAAAAATAATATGTGTTTTCAGTGAAACCTGCCTTAAACGGACACCTTATTAAGCGGAAACTTGTCTTAAACGGAAATATTTTACGTTCCCGTGACTTTAGGGCTGAAAGTATGCTAAATTTCCTGGATTTAACAGAAACTGTCTAAAGCGGAAACGGAATTCCAAATAATCCTTTATATGGAAAATTTCCAATGTTCCGATGGACGTCATTTAGACAAATGTTTGGCATCCTATACATCTTACATAATTTTGTTTTCTCTAACTCTTTCTTTGTATTAAGATGAGTTAAAATGTTAAGTCAGGTATACTTCATCCTTTCTCCTTCCTAGTTATTTTGTTACCTTGCTTATAGAATTGTGAACTGTAATCGCCTCTTGATTGTTATCTCTGTTCTTCCCAGTTTCCACGCTAATGACTTGTCAATCACCTTTGTAATTCAGCCTTTAACGGTGCAGCACTAACTGTATTGAAATTCAATTGTTTGTCACTTCCATACATTTTACTCAATACGGACTACAGTCCTGCATTTTTACTTTAGTCTAGTAGTTGTCATTATGGTTTCAAAGATAAGAGCTGGGCTTGATCTAAACACGAGAGTAATAGTTATTCATGTGAGTGAGCGAGATAAATTATCTGTTAAGCAGACCATGAATATGTTTAGGGTAGGTAAAACTCAAATGTACGATATTATAAAGAAGAAAACGGAAATTTTGAAGCTGTGGGAAAACTGTGCTAATGGAAAAATATAAAGAGAACTTAAGAAAACTGCAAACGAAGACATTAGTGAAATAGTGTGGAAGTGTTTTGTCAGTTTTAGGGCAAAAAATCCCCACTTGTCGGGTTCAAAGGTACAGGAATAACAAAAAAGGTCGCTCAAAAACAGGAGAAAACTAAATTCAAATTATCTAATTGATGGTTGAAGAGTTTTCACAAAAGGACATAGGATAGTTTTTAACGAACTTTGTGGTGAATCAGGTTATGTAAATAGTGAAACCATTGAAGAGAGATATTAACCTGAAAACATAGCAAATGGTGACGAGGGGTGGTAATGGACTGTTCTTCCACGTGCGACCAAATAGATCGCTGTGTTTGAAAGGGGAAAATTGTTTGGTAGGAAAATTGTGCAAAGAAAAATTGACTGTTTATCTATGGGGTTTTATGTAAGGTGAAATGAAGAAACCCTTAGTTATCGGTAAGACAGCAAAGCCACGATGATTAAAAACATGGACATACGGAAACTTCCCGTTGAGAGGAGATCCAACAAAAAGGCGTGGATGACCTCACATATAATGGAGGAAGGGCTAATGAATTTTAATGGCAGAATGAAAAAGAAAAACTGGCATGTTTTGTTGTTTTTGGATAAAGCAACATGCCACCCCACAGTGAGTTTTCCAACGTGCTACTTGCTTGGTTCCCTCCAAACACCACAAGTCTTTCTCAACCAATGGATCAGGGCACCATTCAGAATGTTAAAGTGCACTATCGTAAATTATTAAAGCAATATTTGCTTGCCAATATGAGTTCTACATCATCCGCCTCTGAGCTTGCTCGGTTCCAGCTGAAGACTACAGCAACATAGACAAGAACGTGCAAACTGAACCAGACGCAATGTATACTGATGCCTTAGTTGAGGATTTTATATAAAGTTGGAAAGAAGAAGAGGAGGAAGAAGAAGAAGAAGAAGAAGAAGAGGAAGATGACATTGTGTTGGAAGAAGAAATGTGTAGCGTGAAGACTTATAAAGATACTGTCACACGTTTAAAGGAACTGCAGCAATTTGCCCTACAACGGAATGATTATGATATGCTTAGTGTGATTTCTCAGGCTAAAGTGTTTGTGGAAAGTCAGGCCGCCAAGAGAGTAAACTGTGTGCAGAAAATCCTACTTGACTAACGGAAAAAAACAAAGACAAAGTGAGTAATGTTTTTCTGTTCAGTGTAATGTTTCCATATGTTCATTTATATTGTGAATAATGAGTACGGTATTTTATTTTATGATTTTAATCCCAATTGCGCGCATGTCCCTGGATTAATTTTTATGGTATACCTTCATTAAACGGAAAACTGGCTTTAGCAGAAACATATCTTGGACTCATGCGATTCCGTTTAAGGCAGGTTTCTTTGTATATGATTAAACAAAAACCGTAATATAAATAGTATTTGATCACCATGTGTTTTAGAATCATGTGCTAACACAATACAGCTCTACAGCAGCTGGGTGAAAGAACCCCAAGTAAGTCACTTTGTGAGCGTGGGACCATCTCACGACAGTAGCACAGTTATCAAGCCCCTGGTTGAGAACATCGGAGGAACCAAATGAGATAGGCCTACCTTGTAATAAAGAGGCTGTGTCCGAAAGTACCTACAGTCAACAGCTCCCAAACTATTCGCGAAAGTGGACCAATGTTTTGGATGTTCGCCTACATTTGTCACTCAATTCTGTCATGAAGCCTACACGAATATTCGCCTTCTGTTGACTCACACACTTCTGTCATGAAGCCCACACGAATATTCGCCTTCTGTTGACCTCACACACTTCTGTCATGAAGCCTACATGAATATTCGCCTTCTGTTGACCTCACACACTTCTGTCATGAAGCCTACATGAATATTCGCCTTCTGTTGACCTCACACACTTCTGTCATGAAGCCTACATGAATATTCGCCTTCTGTTGACCTCATACACTTCTGTCATGAAGCCTACATGAATATTCGCCTTCTGTTGACCTCATACACTTCTGTCATGAAGCCTACACGAATATTCGCCTTCTGTTGACCTCACACACTTCTGTCATGAAGCCCACACGAATATTCGCCTTATGTTGACCTCATACACTTCTGTCAAGAAGCCTACACGAATATTCATTCACCTTCTGTTGACCTCCCACACTACTTGAGAATGTCTACCCCGAATATTCGATCAAATAATTCATTTGGGCGGTAGTCGGCTGCCAATGTACAATGGACCGTGAAAGTAACGGCATCACTGCTATTGCTGCTGCTACTATTGAAGCATTATGAGACCAGAAAACGCAGAAGTAAGAGGAGTTGCTGGTCGGTATCTCTCAACAAGAGGTAAGAACCAAAGCAAACAAAAGTTGGCATAGCTATTTGGTGTTAACAAAACAATTATCAGCTTATTAAATAACACTATTATTTAATGTTACAGTACACGGTACACTAAAACAAACTATATTGTATAGATAAGAGTTACGCTTTAAGTGAACGAACTTGACAATTTTACAATAACCACAAAATGATACAACTTGTACACAGTGGCGGCTCGTAGCTAAAATTAGTGGGGGTGCTGCTCCAGAATTTTTTTAGCCTTTGTTTTAAAATTGTGTAAAAGAAAAAAGAGACATATGTAAAAATAAAATTTATTCAGGAACTTGATAAAATCGTAACAAATAAAAACATACTTTTTTACTTACTTTTAACTTAAATTAATACAGTTCAAGCTTGATATACTAATTTAAAAATGAAATCCATTATTCCTATTTTAATTTGCGCAAAAATTTCAATAATTTTCTCCTTGATCTCTGGATGTCAATTGACGACATTTTTCTCCATTGAATGTACTGCAAGCACATTTAGTATTTCTGTTAAATAAAGGAACTAAAAAAAAAAATGAATCAAATAGAATTGCTGGAAGCAGAATAATAATCTAACTCTACACTCTTCTGCACTTTATCACATTCAATAATATGGTACACGGTTTTTAAGCACAACACACGCTGAGGGGGAAAAAAACTTCCTTCCACCATCACGCCTGAGCCGGTGTAGCAGGAAATCTTAGACTAGGGAAATTTTAGGAAGTGGCTCTTTGTTAATGCCGCCCTTAGGAAGTGTGTGCGTGCGTGTGTGTGTGTCTGTGTGTCAGAACAAATCAAAACTCATTTGTTAGTGTATCTTTTCGGACGTTTATTAATTTGATTGCATGTATTTAGTTTATTGTTAGTATGGATAAATACTGCCTATTCAGGCCTTGGGAAGAGTAGCCAACATCAAAAAGTCAAGATTCTCTTTTACACGAAGATAGCAGAAGGGAGTATTTTTATGAACAGTTTATAAATAATAACTTACTTATTTATCAATTGCTTGCTCAGCGATGGTGAAAATATTAATTTAAATATAAAATTACCCAAAATGTAAAGCTTTTTATTTATTTTTATTTAGGAAGTCATGAAGCGTCGACATTTATCAAAATCTAAAGTTCGATTTTTTGACGATCACAATACTTTTTCTCTCCAAGGGGTCTAGAAATTAAAAACTCCAAAGAACTTCTAGGGAAATCAATTTTTTTTTAAATTTAAGACTACTTTAAATCAATTCTTAAGTCTTACGGCATTCGATTTTAAAAAGATTTCAGAGGCAGGCCTTTCTAAATAACTTATAGGGGCGAGTGACTACTCTATAATTATATAATATAATTTAAAATGTTATATATTTGTATGTGTATTTAAATTTAAATCACATTTATGGGGGTGCCAGAGTAAGAAGGGTGTCAAATATTCAAAGGCTTTTGACATAATATGCTAATTAATTGTCTTTCTTTTTTCCCTTTAAAGATAGGATTAAAAAACACTGGTGTTGATACACTGAAGGCTTTGGTAAATAGCTAAGGTGTGAGAATTTAATAAAGTTATTAATATCCTTGGACACGAATTTACTAGTCAACATTGAGATTATTAGACCGCATTCAGTGTCAAAGAGATGCCGTTCTTTTGAGTGCATGCCGATGCTGTACTAGAGTCTTTCTTGCATTCAGACTAATAATATCCACCTGTGGTGGAAAATATATGGTCTGTATAAAAAACTTACCACAGGCTGGAAACAGCAGTGGATGTAGAAAATGTGTTAGCATAAATTTTTAAGAAAATGGGCCTAATTTGAATAAACACACAAATACAAACATTCATACATATAATATGTAAATAACTTCCTTTTCCTATTTTGTAGTACAGAGTACATTTTAGTTATATAATATTGATAATTTTGCTTATAACAATATATAACGATATAACAATACTTTATTTATATTTCAGTTTAAGCAAATCATAGGGCCTTCTAGAAAACGAGTGGCTTTGCTCGAATTCTTTACTTTCTAATATTATAATATTAATTGAGAGTATTTATAGAATAAATAACGTTATAGATCCCTTAATAAACCAGTCAGGCTATTTTAAAGGTGATTTAGAAACACAAACAACTATTATTCAATTAGTTCTGGCCAATGAAATCACAAAGCAAAGCAATTTGACCACCCTCCAAAATGCACATAATCCCCGTTACTTCATTACTCCAAATCCTGTTTGTTTTGTGAAATAGACCCTATATTACTACGAGATTATATCTGTATTGAAATAACGAATTGCGGGATATATGAAACTACAATGGGAGTGTTATCAGTCAAAATGATATGAAGTGTCGTACGGTATTCAGAGAAACACTTGGAATGAATTCTCTCTCTCTCTCTCCCTAAATACTTTAATTGTATCCGCAACCATTTCCGTGGGGAAACAATAGGTAAACTGTGTTCTACGTTTAATGAATCGAGGGAAGCTCGACTCATAGCTCAGTTTAGCACGAGCAACTCAGACTGTTCTTGAGGGTAGAAGCAACTCACACGCTCACTTTAACAGGAGCAGCTCATACTGCTCATGAGGGTATATAAACTCACACGCTCACTTTAACATGAGCCGCTCAGACTGCTCATGAGGGTATATAAACTCACACGCTCACTTTAACAGGAGCAGCTCATACTGCTCATGAGGGTATATAAACTCACACGCTCACTTTAACATGAGCCGCTCAGACTGCTCATGAGGGTATATAAACTCACACGCTCACTTTAACAGGAGCAGCTCATACTGCTCATGAGGGTATATAAACTCACACGCTCACTTTAACATGAGCAGCTCAGAACTGCTCATGAGGGTATATAAACTCACACGCTCACTTTAACATGAGCAGCTCAGACTGCTCATGAGGGTATATAAACTCACACGCTCACTTTAACATGAGCAGCTCATACTGCTCATGAGGGTATATAAACTCACACGCTCACTTTAACAGGAGCAGCTCATACTGCTCATGAGGGTATATAAACTCACACGCTCACTTTAACATGAGCAGCTCAGACTGCTCATGAGGGTATATAAACTCACACGCTCACTTTAACATGAGCCGCTCAGACTGCTCATGAGGGTATATAAACTCACACGCTCACTTTAACAGGAGCAGCTCATACTGCTCATGAGGGTATATAAACTCACACGCTCACTTTAACATGAGCAGCTCAGACTGCTCATGAGGGTATATAAACTCACACGCTCACTTTAATATGAGCAGCTCATACTGCTCATGAGGGTATATAAACTCACACGCTCACTTTAACAGGAGCAGCTCATACTGCTCATGAGGGTATATAAACTCACACGCTCACTTTAACATGAGCAGCTCAGACTGCTCATGAGGGTATATAAACTCACACGCTCACTTTAACATGAGCAGCTCAGACTGCTCATGAGGGTATATAAACTCACACGCTCACTTTAACATGAGCAGCTCATACTGCTCATGAGGGTTTAGAAACTCACACGTTCACTTAAAGAGGAGTAGTTCAGACTGCTCATGAGAATGGAAGCAGCTCACACACTCAGTTAAACAGGAGCAGCTCATGCTGTTCATGAGAATGGAAGCAGCTCACACACTCAGTTAAACAGGAGCAGCTCATGCTGTTCATGAGAATGGAAGCAGCTCACACACTCAGTTTAAAAGGAGCAGCTCATGCTGTTAATGTGAGGGGTAAAGCAACTCAAACACTAACACATTCTTGAATATATAGTAAGGTTTTATCTCCTTGATAATATTGTGTTTGTAGAAAATGAGATACAGTGCTAACTAATTGTCAAATAACATTGTGTTGGTTTGAAGCTAAACTGGAGTTCTAAGTGTCGTGGATAGCATAACACGTGTGGCAGTCTTTGTCAAATATATTTGTTATTAATTTAAAGCTAATCTATTTATGATGAACAATATTTTTAATAGATTTTATAATAAAATATTATCAAACACATTCTCAATGTACACCAAGATAATGTACAGTATATTGCTATAATCCAACAAATGGAATTGACATATTTTAAATTAATTAATGTTTCATATAAATATGTTGAATGTTTATAAAATTGATTCACGAACTTTAAGTATAATTATATAATTTTTCATAAAGTTAAGCTGAATATAATTAATAAAATTCGAATTGAATAGCTTGAAAGTAATAAATTATAAAATATTTTAATGTATTACATAAAACACATAATGTTTTATTCTCATTCAGTCTTTTTATACTAACACGGTAAAACTATTAGTGATGTGACGCTGTGTGAATGTGGCTTTGTCCTGTCACTATCAAACTTTATACGAGTACAAAATAATACAAGCTTTCTTTTAGATAACAACGTTTTATCGTGTTCATCTTCCTCTAGGTTATCATACCTAGGTTAAGGGTGCCCAAAACTGTATAATGCCTAGATGCGAGGCTCTTTAGGGTCACAAAATAAAATTTAAATAGTTTTGAGGCTCAGATTGACTTTTTTTAGAGTTTTTGTGTGGTGTGCTATACACGATACTGTATACTGTAATCTTTTATGATTATCGACACCAGCTAAGCGTTGTTTTCACCTTGGAAACACATTTTGGGGGAGTTTTGAATCGGTTTCACTTCACTTGTCCACGCACCACCTCTATGCAGCTAACATTCCTACCAACGAGTTCTTGACGTGATGACTGTGCTCTGCTAGATGAAACAAAGCATCTTTATTGATCTTGCACGCAGCACGAAGACTTATATAGTAGAAATATGTTAGGAAGGATCTTATGGGAAAACATACATTTTTTAGATATTAGGGGAAGGGTGTACAAAGTGGCCATAGCGGGCAAAGTGGCCATTATCATTTTTTGACGCTGTTTGGTGCTGCTACCTATCCAGGAGATCGTGAACTACTTCGTACAGTTATATTTAGTTGTGTAACGAACAAAGAACGCGGTGGCTGCATTTGTTGGAAGTGTATATTTAAAAAAGTGTTTTCGGAGCTTGCTGATCTAAGGTAGGCATCATTTGTAATATTTTTTTACTTGCTAAACATTCTATTTTATTATTGATTAATAATTTTACGTTGAATATATGTACTTTGGCCTAATTGATCGTATGTTCAATTTAACCTTGAACCTACTTGTGTGGGGTTGAGTGACTGTTATTTAAAATGGCGTCTGTTAGGGTAAAGTGGCCAGGTTCCTGTCCACTTTGCCCGACGTTGCTGATAACGTGCACAACACACATACCTACTGCATATATAGGTTTATAATGTTATATAGGACTAAATACAAGCCATATAATGTTATATAAATATATAATGTTATAAATAAAATAAATATATATATATATAATTATACACATTGATTTTAATGCGTGTTTCTTTTTCCAGGAACAATGCCTTCTAACTATGTTAGAAAGTCAACACAGCAAAGCTGGAATGCTGGAGCAATGGCATGTGCAGTACAGGCTGTACGTGATGGAATGGCCTATGCAACCGCAGCTAGAAATTTCAATGTTCCCAGAAATACACTAAAGAGAAGAGCGTTAAATAAAAACATAGATGCCGTTGAAGGTAAGAACATTCTTGGGAAGTTTCGTAGTATTTTTAACGAAGAGCAGGAAAGAGTGCTTGTGGATTACATCCTTGACATGGAAGTGAGACTGTTTGGAATCTCGCGTAATGATTTACAGCATCTAGCTTTTCAATTAGCAGAAAGAAACGGACTAGAACATAATTTTAATAAGGAGAGAAGTATGGCTGGAAAGGACTGGATAAGAGGTTTTCAACGACGGCATCCTAATGTGACTTTACGAAAGCCAGAGGCTACATCTGCTGCAAGGGCAAGAGCGTTTAATAGGCCTAATGTAATGAATTTTTTCTCACTATTGGAACAGTTCCAGACCAAACACTTTTATCCTCCTCACAGAGTGTTCAATGTCGACGAGACAGGTTTGACAACAGTGCAGTCAAAAAGTTCCAAGGTTTTTGTTTTAAGAGGAAGGCGTCAAGTCGGATCTTTGACCTCAGCCGAAAGAGGAGTTTTGTCTACCTTAGTTATTTGTATGTCAGCAGGTGGAAATTTTGTTCCACCATTGGTGATCTTTCCAAGACAAAGGATGAAGGTAGAGTTGCAGGACGGCGCTCCCCCAGGAACGGTGTTTTTTTTGTCATCCTTCTGGGTGGATGCAGACTGAGATATTTACAGAATGGTTCAATCATTTCTTGGCTCATGCTAAGCCCACTGTTGAAGATCCAGTTCTGTTATTGCTTGATGGTCATACAACACATACCAAAAACTTGGACTTTATTGACAAGGCTAGGGAAAACCACACAACAGTTATCTGCCTACCCCCACACTGCAGTCACAAACTACAACCTTTGGATGTCACCTTTAATGGACCACTAAACACCTATTTTGTTCAGGCAATTGAGAAGTTTTTGAGAAACAACCCTGGAAGGTTAGTGACACAGTATCAAATCTGTCGGTTATTTGGTGAAGCATATCTTCATGCAGCAACTCCATCTATAGCAATCAACGGGTTCAGACGCTGTGGTCTAGTGCCATTAGATCCTAATGTTTTTGGCGATGCTGATTTTGCTCCTGCAGAAACAACTGATTGTGTGGTTGATGATGAACCTGCAAAACAACCTCAAGATAAAATGCAGGAAGTAGTAGCCCTACAACAAATGCCAGGTATAGAGACAGAAGAAACCCAAGAGGAAGAAACAATGGAAAGCAACGTTCCTTCAACAAGCGCTCACTCCTCTGGAAGCGCTGACTCCCCCAATAGAAACAATTTGACAACCACTGCCAACCCCGCTAGAATCAAAGTAGAACCAGTGCCTGGAACGTCTTTTGCTGTAAGCCCCAAAGATATTATGCCAATACCACACCCATATCGTCAAGTATTAAAGACAAGGCGCAAGAAGGGAAAAGCAGCAGTGCTGACATCAAGTCCGTATAAATCTGAATTGGAATCTGCAAAAGAAGAAAAAAAGAAAAAAGAATCTGAAAGAGAAGAAAAAAAGAAAAAAGCAGCTTACGCAAAAGGAACTGTTTGCTCCAAGGACTCAAAAAGGAAGAAAGTGTCCAAAGTAAGCAAACAATTATTTAATAATAAAGTCAGTGAGGATGAAAGGGATCCTCTTTGCATGCATGTACTGTAATGAGGCTTACTCGAACTCCAAAAGTGACGATGGTTGGATTAGGTGCTCTGCGTGCCTGTGTTGGGCCCACGAAGCATGTGCTGGATGCGAAGAAGAGGATGATAATTTTGTTTGTGATCTTTGCCATTAAATCTTGATTTGTGAACTTTAATCTTAGTAAAAAAACTATTTGCTTAACTGAAGAAATAAAAAATATCTAAACACAGATCACACTTTACATCATGTATGGCTAGTAATAAAAGTAAAGTGTTGAATAAATGTTTCTACATGCAAACAAAATAAAATGCGCCATTCAAGTGTTGTGGCGGGCAAAGTAGTCAGGCCTGGCCACTTTGTCTACCTATGTTGGGTAAAGTGGCCATTTGGTACTTGATTATATTATTATTATTATTATTATTATTATTATTATATTATTATTATTAGCACCACGACTTACTACCCATTCGGGTTATACGCACTTACGCTAATGTGTAGTGGTAAGGTGATTGTGAGATGAAATGAAGGACCTACAGTTTAACGTGGAATCCGAACCACGGTGGAGGCCTGGTATTCCCACATTCACAAGATATCTTGTCAGAGGTGAAGGAAGGGTTTAGTAATCAGATAAATCTTTGCCGGGACCGAGGATTGAACCCCGGCCGCCAGCATAGAAGTTCGACACCTTACCCCTAGACCACCAGGTCACCTACTACTTGATTATAAAAATAATTATTATTAATTTAGCTTTCAATACATATTATCTCAAATACTCAATAATGAATTACTATATGGTATACTATGTTTTACAACAAAAATTAATAATAATTTAAAATCGTCATTTGTGTTTTTTTTAATTTTTTCCCCGTTAAGGTAGCCACTTTGCCCCCCTTTACCTAATATAAAGAGTGTTTTTAAACTCTTTGCTCAAACTTAAGCCACAGCATCTGTGATCAGAAAATAAAGAAAGTCATAATACAAATATTTTTGGAAAATTAATTTAATGTTATTGAATGCAAGTTAAAGTTAAACGTAGCTACGCCTGGAGTGCACAGCTGTAAGTACGTACGTGTGCAACAAGTTGCATATTATTAGGCGGGTTTATAACAGCAAGGGTTCACAACTCCCTCGCCGACCCATCACAACAGTATCCGTCGGTTGTGTGTGACGCGGACTAACCTTTCCGCAACGTTTCTCTCGGTCGGACACTTCTGTCCACCTGATGATTATGCAACTTGTTGTACACACACGTAGTTTCAGCTGCATACTCCCGGCGTTATTTCGTCTAGTTTCAACTTTCATTTAATAGTGCAAGATGACTTTTCTGGACGGTTTTTAACTATAATTTTCTGTTTATTTCTACCCACAGAAGATGTGTTACCAATATTTTCCTTGACATTACAGATACACACACCTCTTTTAAGAATGATTATTTAATTTTTTGTCTCACTCATTACCTTTCAGGATTATACACATATATATGGTCATTACATTAATTAGGTAGGGATGAGGAAGGGAGAGTTTTATAGGGAATATACCAACATTTGCGGGAAAGGAGATTTGGAAATAATTTAAGTAAGATTCGAACCCCCATCTTTCCTTTAATCTAACGAGAGTGACAACCTAGTAGAACATTCAGCCACTAAAGAGTTATTTCATTTCTGAAATCAGATCTACCAACATTATTGAAAATCTATATGAATAGACGTAAAATAAATTGAGATACACTTATAAAACATATACAAATAAGTTTTTGTTTAAATTAAATATAAGTATGGTGGTGCACCTATAAACATGTGTTTGATACAGAAATTCTAGGCTAAAAAAAAGTAGTATTTGTATTAAATAATTATAAGAAACTTATTGATAGATAAGACTCATGTTACCATAAAACAGAGTCCAGATTTACAAAAATATTTATTACATTAATAGTTTATCGTATTTACTATACTCTTGATGTATTTATATGACTATATTATAAATGTAACATTATAAAAATAAAATATTTAAATGTATTTGAAACTTATATGTATATTTTAAAATGTAAGAGCATTGGCGTACTAAGCCGAAGGTCCCGGGTTCGATTCCCGTGTCCAGGTGTCATTTTTCAATTTTCAGAATATAATTAGAATTTGAGTTTAAAATCTGTGTTGTGTAACACTTAGATGTATCCCTCCCCCCGTGTAACAGCATGTAGACATTAGAGCTCCCCCCATGTAACAGCATGTAGACATTAGAGCTCCCCCCATGTAACAGCATGTAGACATTACAGCTCCCCCCATGTAACAACATGTAGACATTAGAGCTCCCCCCATGTAACAGCATGTAGACATTAGAGCTCCACCCGTGTAACAGCATGTAGACATTAGAGCTCCCCCCGTGTAACAGCATGTAGACATAGAGCTCCTCCCCGTGTAACAACATGTAGACATAGAGCTCCCCCATGTAACAGCATGTAGACATTAGAGCTCCACCCGTGTAACAGCATGTAGACATTAGAGCTCCCCCCGTGTAACAGCATGTAGACATAGAGCTCCACCCGTGTAACAGCATGTAGACATAGAGCTCCCCCCATGTAACAGCATGTAGACATTAGTGCTCCACCCGTGTAAAAGCATGTAGACATTAGAGCTCCCCCCATGTAACAGCATGTAGACATTAGAGCTCCACCCGTGTAACAGCATGAAGACATAGAGCTCCACCCGTGTAACAGCATGTAGACATAGAGCTCCCCCCATGTAACAGCATGTAGACATTAGAGATCCCCCCGTGTAACAGCATGTAGACATAGAGCTCCTCCCCGTGTAACAACATGTAGACATAGAGCTCCACCCGTGTAACAGCATGTAGACATTACAGCTCCCCCCGTGTAACAGCATGTAGACATTAGAGCTCCCCCCGTGTAACAGCATGTAGACATTAGAGCTCCACCCGTGTAACAGCATGTAGACATTAGAGCTCCCCCCATGTAACAACATGTAGACATTAGAGCTCCCCCCGTGTAACAACATGTAGACATAGAGCTCCCCCCATGTAACAGCATGTAGACATTAGAGCTCCCCCCATGTAACAGCATGTAGACATAGAGCTCCCCCCATGTAACAGCATGTAGACATTACAGCTCCCCCCATGTAACAACATGTAGACATTAGAGCTCCCCCCGTGTAACAACATGTAGACATAGAGCTCCCCCCGTGTAACAGCATGTAGACATTACAGCTCCCCCCATGTAACAACATGTAAACATTAGAGCTCCCCCATGTAACAGCATGTAGACATAGAGCTCCCCCCATGTAACAGCATGTAGACATTACAGCTCCCCCCGTGTAACAGCATGTAGACATTAGAGCTCCCCCCGTGTAACAGCATGTAGACATTAAAGCTCCCCCCCATGTAACAGCATGTAGACATTACAGCTCCCCCCATGTAACAGCATGTAGACATAGAGCTCCCCCCGTGTAACAGCATGTAGACATTAGAGCTCCACCCGTGTAACAGCATGTAGACATTAGAGCTCCAAACCCGCGTAACAACATGTATACATAGAGCTCCCCCCGTGTAACAGCATGTAGACATTACAGCTCCCCCCGTGTAACAACATGTAGACATTAGAGCTCCCCCGTGTAACAACATGTAGACATTAGAGCTCCTCCCGTGTAACAACATGTAGACATTAAAGCTCCCCCCGTGTAACAGCATGTAAACATTAGAGCTCCCCCCGTGTAACAGCATGTAGACATTAGAGCTCCCCCCATGTAACAGCATGTAGACAATAGAGCTCCCCCCATGTAACAGCATGTAGACATTACAGCTCCCCCCATGTAACAACATGTAGACATTAGAGCTCCCCCCATGTAACAGCATGTAGACATTAGAGCTCCACCCGTGTAACAGCATGTAGACATTAGAGCTCCCCCCATGTAACAGCATGTAGACATTAGAGCTCCACCCGTGTAACAGCATGTAGACATTAGAGCTCCCCCCATGTAACAACATGTAGACATTAGAGCTCCCCCCGTGTAACAACATGTAGACATAGAGCTCCCCCCATGTAACAGCATGTAGACATTAGAGCTCCCCCATGTAACAGCATGTAGACATAGAGCTCCCCCCATGTAACAGCATGTAGACATTATAGCTCCCCCCATGTAACAACATGTAGACATTAGAGCTCCCCCCGTGTAACAACATGTAGACATAGAGCTCCCCCGTGTAACAGCATGTAGACATTACAGCTCCCCCATGTAACAACATGTAGACATTAGAGCTCCCCCCAGTTGTAACCAGAAGCATGTAGACATAGAGCTCCCCCCATGTAACAGCATGTAGACATTAAGCTCCCCGTGTAACAGCATGTAGACATTAGAGCTCCCCCCGTGTAACAGCATGTAGACATTAAGCTCCCCCCATGTAACAGCATGTAGACATTACAGCTCCCCCCTGTAACAGCATGTAGACATTAGAGCTCCCCCGTGTAACAGCATGTAGACATTAGAGCTCCACCGTGTAACACATGTAGACATTAAGAGCTCTCCCCCCGGTAACAACATGTAGACATTAGAGCTCCCCCCGTGTAACAGCATGTAGACATTAGAGCTCCCCCGTGTAACAACATGTAGACATTAGAGCTCCCCCGTGTAACAGCATGTAGACATTAGAGCTCCTCCCGTGTAACAACATGTAGACATTAGAGCTCCCCCCGTGTAACAGCATGTAGACATTAGAGCTCCCCGCTGTAACAGCATGTAGACATTAGAGCTCCCCCTGTACAGCATGTAGACTAGAGCTCCCCCCGTGTAACACATGTAGACATAGAGCTCCCCCGTGTAAACAGCATGTAGACATAGAGCTCCCCCCGTGTAACAGCATGTAGACATTAGAGCTCCACCCGTGTAACAGCATGTAGACATTAGAGCTCCCCCCGTGTAACAGCATGTAGACATAGAGCTCCACCCGTGTAACAGCATGTAGACATAGAGCTCCCCCCATGTAACAGCATGTAGACATTAGAGCTCCCCCGTGTAAAAGCATGTAGACATTAGAGCTCCCCCATGTAACAGCATGTAGACATTAGAGCTCCACCCGTGTAACAGCATGTAGACATAGAGCTCCCCCGTGTAACAGCATGTAGACATTAGAGCTCCACCCGTGTAACAGCATGTAGACATTAGAGCTCCCCCCATGTAACAGCATGTAGACATAGAGCTCCCCCGTGTAACAACATGTAGACATTAGAGCTCCCCCCGTGTAACAGCATGTAGACATTAAGCTCCCCCCGTGTAACAGCATGTAGACATAAGCTCCCCCCGTGTAGTAGACAGACCAGTGTAAGAGCATTAGAGCTCCCCCCTGTAAACAGCATGTAGACATTAGAGCTCCCCCCGATGTAACAGCATGTAGACATTAGAGCTCCCCCGTGTAACAGCATGTAGACATTAGAGCTCCCCCATGTAACAGCATGTAGACATTAGAGCTCCCCCATGTAACAGCATGTAGACATTAGAAGCTCCCCCCGTGTAACAGCATGTAGACATTAGAGCTCCCCCCGTGTAACAGCATGTAGACATTAGCATGCTCTCCCCCGTGTAACAGCATGTAGACATAGAGCTCCCCCCTGTAACAGCATGTAGACATTAAGCTCCCCCGTGTAACAGCATGTAGACATTAGAGCTCCCCCCTGTAACAGCATGTAGACATTAGAGCTCCCCCCGTGTAACAGCATGTAGACATTAGAGCTCCCCCCGTGTAACAGCATGTAGACATTAGAGCTCCCCCGTGTAACAGCATGTAGACATAGAGCTCCCCCATGTAACAGCATGTAGACATTAGAGCTCCCCCCGTGTAACAGCATGTAGACATTAAGCATCCCCCCGTGTAACAGCATGTAGACATAGAGCTCCCCCTGTAACAGCATGTAACATAGAGCTCCCCCATGTAACAGCATGTAGACATAGAGCTCCCCCCAGTGTAACAGCATGTAGACATTAGAGCTCCCCCGTGTAACAGCATGTAGACATTAGAGCTCCCCCCGTGTAACAGCATGTAGACTTTAGAGCTCCCCCATGTAACAGCATGTAGACATTAGAGCTCCCCCCATGTAACAGCATGTAGACATTAGAGCTCCCCCCGTGTAACACATGTAGACATTAGAGCTCCCCCCATGTAAACAGCATGTAGACATTAGAGCTCCCCCCGTGTAACAGCATGTAGACATTAGAGCTCCCCCCATGTAACAGCATGTAGACATAGAGCTCCCCCGTGTAACACATGTAGACATTAGAGCTCCCCCTGTAACAGCATGTAGACATTAGAGCTCCCCCCGTGTAACAGCATGTAGACATTAGAGCTCCCCCCGTAAGCACATATAGACATTAGAGCTCCCCGTGTAACAGCATGTAGACATAGAGCTCCCCCTGTAACAGCATGTAGACATTAGAGCTCCCCCCGTGTAACAGCATGTAGACATTAGAGCTCCCCCTGTAACAGCATGTAGACATAGAGCTCCCCCATGTAACAGCATGTAGACATTACAGCTCCCCCCGTGTAACAGCATGTAACATTAGAGCTCCACCTGAACAGCATGTAGACATAGAGCTCCCCCCATGTAACGCATGTAGACATGAGCTCCCCCATGTAACAGCATGTAGACATTAAGCTCCCCCCGTGTAACAGCATGTAACATTAGACTCCCCCATGTAACACATGTAGACATAAGCTCCCCGTGTAACACTGTAGACATAGAGTCCCCCGTGTAACAGCATGTAGACATAAGCTCCCCGTGTAACAGCATGTAAACATTAAGCTCCCCCCATGTAACAGCATGTAGACATAGAGCTCCCCTGTAACAGCATGTAACATTAAGCTCCCCCCTGTAACACATGTAGACATTAGAGCTCCCCCCGTGTAACACATGTAGACATAGAGCTCCCCCCGTGTAACAGCATGTAGACATAGAGCTCCCCCATGTAACAGCATGTAGACATTAGAGCTCCCCCGTGTAACAGCATGTAGACATTAGAGCTCCCCCCGTGTAACAGCATGTAGACATTAGAGCTCCCCCATGTAACAGCATGTAGACATTAGAGCTCCCCCCGTGTAACAGCATGTAGACATAGAGCTCCCCCTGTAACAGCATGTAGACATTAGAGGCTCCCCCCGATGTAACAGCATGTAGACATTAGAGCTCCCCCCGTGTAACAGCATGTAGACATTAAGCTCCACCCGTGTAAACATGTAACAAGCATCCCGTGTAACACATTAGACATAGAGCTCCCCCATGTAACAGCATGTAGACATTAGAGCTCTCCCCCGTGTAACAGCATGTAGACATTAGAGCTCCCCCGTGTAACAGCATGTAGACATTAGAGCTCCACCCGTGTAACAACATGTAGACATAGAGCTCCCCCGTGTAACAGCATGTAGACATTAGAGCTCCCCCCAGTGTAACAGCATGTAGACATTAGAGCTCCCCCCGTGTAACAACATGTAGACATTAGAGCTCCCCCCGTGTAACAACATGTAGACATTAGAGCTCCCCCCGTGTAACAGCATGTAGACATTAGAGCTCCCCCGTGTAACAGCATGTAGACATAGAGCTCCCCCCTGTAACAGCATGTAGACATTAGAGCTCCCCCCGTGTAACAGCATGTAGACATAGAGCTCCCCCGTGTAACAGCATGTAGACATAGAGCTCCACCCGTGTAACACATGTAGACATAGAGCTCCCCCCGTGTAACAGCATGTAGACATAGAGCTCCCCCCATGTAACAGCATGTAGACATTAGAGCTCCCCCTGTAACAGCATGTAGACATTAGAGCTCCCCCCGTGTAACAGCATGTAGACATAGAGCCTCCACCCATGTAACAGCATGTAGACATTAGAGCTCCCCCCATGTAACAGCATGTAGACATTAGAGCTCCCCCCGTGTAACAGCATGTAGACATTAGAGCTCCCCCCATGTAACAGCATGTAGACATTAGAGCTCCCCCGTGTAACAGCATGTAGACATTAGAGCTCCACCCGTGTAATAGCATGTAGACATAGAGCTCCACCCGTGTAACAGCATGTAGACATTAGAGCTCCCCCATGTAACAGCATGTAGACATTACAGCTCCCCCGTGTAACAGCATGTAGACATTAGGCTCCCCCATGTAACAGCATGTAGACATAGAGCTTCTTCACCTGTAACACATGTAGACATAGAGCTCCCCCGTGTAACAGCATGTAGACATTAGAGCTCCCCCCTGTAACAGCATGTAGACATAAGCTCCCCCCGTGTAACAGCATGTAGACATTAGAGCTCCCCGTGTAACAGCATGTAGACATTATAGAGCTCCCCCGTTAACAGCATGTAGACATAGAGCTCCACCCGTGTAACAGCATGTAGAACATTAGAGCTCCTCCATGTAACAGCATGTAGACATTAAGCTCCCCCGTGTAACAGCATGTAGACATTAGAGCTCCCCCCATGTAACAGCATGTAGACATCAGCTCCCCCCTGTAACAGCATGTAACATAGAGCTCCCCCGTAACACATGTAACAACATGTATGAACACTGAACAAGCTCCCCCCTGTAACAGCATGTAGACATAAGCTCCCCCTGTAACAGCATGTAGACATAAGCTCCCCCATGTAACAGCATGTAGACATAAGCTCCCCCGTGTAACAGCATGTAGACATAGAGCTCCACCCGTGTAACAGCATGTAGACATAGAGCTCCCACCCTGTAACAACATGTAACATAGAGCTCCCCCCGTGTAACAGCATGTAGACATTAAGCTCCCCCCGTGTAACACATGTAGCATTAGAGCTCCCCCGTGTAACACATGTAACATTAGAGCTCCCCCTGTAACACATGTGATAAGCTAAACGATAGCTCCCCCCTGTAACAGCATGTAGACATAGAGCTCCCCCCTGTAACAGCATGTAGACATAGAGTCCTCCCCGTGTAACAACATGTAACATAGAGCTCCCCCGTGTAACAGCATTAACATGAGCCCCCCCCTGTAAAGCATGTAGCATTAAGCTCCCCGTGTAACACATGTAGACTTTAGAGCTCCCCCATTAACACATGTAGACATAGAGCTCCACCCGTGAACAGCATGTAACATAGAGCTCCCCCTTAACAGCATGTAGACATAGAGCTCCCCCATGTAACACATGAGACATTAAGCTCCCCCTGTAACACATGTAGACATTAGAGCTCCCCTGTAACAGCATGTAGACATAGAGCTCCCCCCTGTAACACATGTAGACATAGAGCTCCACCGCCATGTAACCAGATGTAACATTAGAGCTCCCCGTAACAGCATGTAGACTTACAGCTCCCCCGTGTACAGCATGTAGACATAGAGCTCCCCCCTGTAACAGCATGTGACATAGAGCCCCCCCGTAACATGTAAATAAGTCCCCCGTGTAACAGCATGTAGACTTAAGCTCCCCCCTGTAACAGCATGTAGACATAGAGCTCCCCGTGTAACACATTAACTTAAGCTCCACCTTAACAGCTGTGACATTAACTCCCCCGTATACAAACATGTAGACATTAGACTCCCCCTTAACAGCATGTAGACATTAGAGCTCCCCCGTGTACACATGTAGACATAAGCTCCCCTGTAACACAGTAGACATTAGAGTCCCCTGTAACAGCATGTAGACATTAGAGCTCCCCCGTGTACACATGTAGACATGAGCTCCCCGGTAACACATGTAGACATTTGAGCTCCCCCTGTAACAGCATGTAACATAGAGCTCCCCGTGTAACACATGTACATAAGTCCCTGTAACAGCATGTAACATAACTCCCGGTAACAGCATTAGACATAGAGCTCCCCCCCATGTAACAAGTAACATTAGACTCCCTAACACATTAGACATACCCCCGTGTAACAGCATGTGACATTAGAGCTCACCCTGTAACAGCATGTAGACATTAGAGCTCCCCCGTGTAACAGCATGTAGACATTAGAGCTCCCCCCGTGTAACAGCATGTAGACATAGAGCTCCCCCATGTAACAGCATGTGACATAAGCTCCCCCGTGTAACACATGTAGACATTAGAGCTCCCCCTGTAAGCATGTAGACATAGAGCTCCCCCTGTAACAGCATGTAGACATAGAGCTCCCCTGTAACACATGTAACATTAGAGCTCCCCCGTGTAACACATGTAGACATAGAGCTCCCCCCTGTAACACATTAGACATAGAGCTCCCCCTGTAACAGCAGTAGACATAGAGCTCCCCCGTGTAACAGCATGTAGACATAGAGCTCCCCCGTGTAACACATGTAGACATGGCTCCCCTGTACCTGTGACATAAGTTCCCCCTGTAACAGCATGTAGACATTAGAGCTCCCCCTGTAACACATTGACATAGAGCTCCCCTGTAACACATGTAACATTAGAGCCCCCCATGTAACAGCATGTAGACATTAGAGCTCCCCCCTGTAACACATGTAGACATAGAGCTCCCCCCGTGTAACACATGTAGACATTAGAGCTCCCCCGTGTAACAGCATGTAGACATTAAGCTCCCCCCTGTAACAGCATGTAGACATAGAGCTCCCCCGTGTAACAGCATGTAGACATTAAGCTCCCCCCTGTAACAATGTAGACATTAGAGCTCCCCCTGTAACACATGTAGACATAGAGCTCCCTGTAACAGCATGTAACATAGCCCCCCCTGTAAACAAGCATAGAGCTCCCCCTGTAACACTGTAACATTAAGCTCCCCCTGTAACACATGTAGACATTAGGTCCCCGTGTAACACAGTAGACATAGAGCCCCTGTAACAGACACATGTAGACATTAGAGCTCCCCCGTGTAACAATGTAGAGACATTAAGCTCCCCCGTGTAACAGCATGTAGACATTAGAGCTCCCCCATGTAACAGCATGTAGACATAAGAGCTCCCCTGTAAAGCATGTAGACATAGAGCTCCCCCCTGTAACAGCATGTAGAATAGAGCTCCCCCCGTGTAACACATGTAGACATAGAGCTCCCCCGTGTAACAGCATGTGACATAGAGCTCCCCCGTGTAACAGCATGTAGACATTAGAGCTCCCCCCGTTGTAACAGCATGTGACATAGAGCTCCCCGTGTAACACTGTAGACATTAGAGCTCCCCCTGTAAAGCATGTAGACATTAGAGCTCCCCCCGTGTAACAAAAAAAAAAAAAAAAAAAAAAAAAAAAAAAAAAAAAAAAAAAAAAAAAAAAAAAAAAAAAAAAAAAAAAAAAAAGCATGTAGACATTTGAGCTCCCCCCGTGTAACAAGCATGTAGACATTAAAGTGCCCACCCGTGTAACAGCATGTAGACATTAGAGCTCCCCCTGTAACAGCATGTAGACATTAGAGCTCCCCACCTGTGATAGACAGCATGTAGACATTAGAGCTCCCCCCATGTAACAGCATGTAGACATTAGAGCTCCCCCGTGTAACAAGCATGAGCTAAGATTACATAGCTCCCCCGTGTAACAGCATGTAGACATAGAGCTCCCCCGTGTAACAGCATGTAGACACTTAGAGCTCCCCCCGTGTAACAGCATGTAGACATAGAGCTCCCCCGTGTGTAAAACAACATGTAAATAGACATTAGAGCTCCACCCGTGTAACAGCATGTAGACATTAGAGCCCCCCGTTGTAACAGCATGTAGACATAGAGTCTCCCCCGATGTAACAGCATGTAGACATTAGAGCTCCCCCCGTGTAACAGCCCCCCCCCCCCCCCCCCCCCCCCCCCCCCCCCCCCCCCCCCCCCCCCCCCCCCCCCCCCCCCCCCCCCCCCCCCCCCCCCCCCCCCCCACAGCATGTAGACATTAGAGCTCCCCCCGTGTAACAGCATGTTAGACATTAGAGCTCCCCCGATGTAACAGCATGTAGACATTAGAGCTCCCCCTGTAACAGCATGTAGACATTAGAGCTCCCCCCGTGTAACAGCATGTAGACATTAAGAGCTCCCCCATGTAACAGCATGTAGACATTAGAGCTCCCCCGTGTAACAGCATGTAGACATTAGAGCTCCTCCCCCGTGTAACAGCATGTAGACATAGAGCTCCCCCCATGTAACAGCATGTAGACATTACAGCTCCCCCCATGTAACAACATGTAGACATTAGAGCTCCACCCGTGTAACGAAGATGTAACAAGAGCCCCCCGTGTAACAGCATGTAAATAGAGCTCCCCCATGTAACAGCATGTAGACATTAGATCCCCCTGTAACAGATGTAGACAAGTCCTAACCAGTGAATAGCATGTAACATAGATACTCCCCCATGTAAAGCATGTAGACATTAGCTCCCCCCATGTAACAAGCTACCTTACTCACCTGTAACACATTACCGTTAACCCTACCATGACCACTGTGTAAAAGCTGTAAACATTGACTACTCCGGTACACAGTGCAACCCCCCTGTAACACATTACTTAAGCTCCCCGTAACAGCAGTATAAGCTCCCACCATGTAACATATCCCCGTAACAGCATGTGACTAGCCCCCTGTAAACTTAACACTCTCCTACATTAGACATACCCCCCCGTACAGCATAACTTAACCCCCTGTACAGATGTAATATCCCCCTGTACACATAACAGGCCCCCTGACAGATGTAGACAACTCCCCCTGAAATACATAGCCCCTTAACATGTAACATAAGCCCCTGTAACACAGACATAAGCTCCCGAACATGTAGAAAGCCCGAAAGCTAACTAAGCCCCCGTACACATACTTAGACCCGTAACTGTACAACTCCCCGTACACATTACAACTCCCTACGCAGAACAAGCCCCGTACAATTAACATAAGCTCCCTAAAACCCCCTACAGTACAGCTCCCGTTACACAACTAGCCCCTACACAGTAACTAGCCCCCATGTAACACATGTAGACATTAAGCTCCCCCCGTGTAACACATGTAGACATTAGAGCTCCCCCGTGTAACAGCATGTAGACATTAGAGCTCCCCCCGTGTAACAGCATGTAGACATTAGAGCTCCACCCGATGTAACAGCATGTAGACATTAGAGCTCCCCCTGTAACAGCATGTAGACATTAGAGCTCCCCCCTGTAACAGCATGTAGACATTAGAGCTCCCCCAGTACACACATGTAGACATAGAGCTCCCCCCTGTAACAGCATGTAGACATAGAGCTCCCACCCGTGTAACAGCAGTAGACATTACAGCTCCCCCCGTGTAACAGCATGTAGACATTAGAGCTCCCCCCGTGTAACAGCATGTAGACATTAGAGCTCCCCCCCATGTAACAGCATGTAGACATTACAGCTCCCCCCGTGTAACAGCATGTAGACATTAGAGCTCCCCCCATGTAACAGCATGTAGACATTAGAGCTCCACCCGTGTAACAGCATGTAGACATAGAGCTCCACCCGTGTAACAGCATGTAGACAAAGACCCCCCATGTAACAGCATGTAGACATTAGAGCTCCCCCGTGTAACAGCATGTAGACATAGAGCTCCCCCGTGTAACAACATGTAGACATTAGAGCTCCACCCGTGTAACAGCATGTAGACATTAGAGCTCCCCCCATTACAGCATGTAGACATTAGAGCTCACCCCGTGTAACAGCATGTAGACATTAGAGCTCCCCCCATGTAACAGCATGTAGACATAGAGCTCCTCCCGTGTAAAACATGTAGACATAGAGCTCCACCCGTGTAACAGCATGTAGACCCCTGTGTACAACATGTAGACATTAGAGCTCCCCCGTGTAACAGCATGTAGACATAAGCTCCCCCTGTAACAGCATGTAGACATAGAGCTCCCCCCGTGTAACACATGTAACATAGAGCTCCCCCGTGTAACAGCATGTAGACAAGAGCTCCCCCCCATGTAACAGCATGTAGACATTAGAGCTCCCCGTGTAACAGCATGTAGACATTAGAGCTCCCCCGTGTAACAGCATTAGACATAGAGCTCACCCATGTAACAGCATGTAGACATTAGAGCCCCCGTGTAACAATGTAGACATAGAGCTCCCCCCGTGTAACAACATGTAGACATAGAGCTCCCCCATGTAACAGCATGTAGACATTAGAGCTCACCGTGTAACAGCATGTAGACATTAGAGCTCCCCCCGTGTAACAGCATGTAGACATAGAGCTCCACCGTTAATGCATGTAACATAGCTCCCCCCATGTAACAGCATGTAGACATTAGAGCTCCCCCGTGTAACAGCATGTAGACATTAGAGCTCCCCATGTAACAGCATTAGACATTAGAGCTCCCCCTGTAACAGCATGTAGACTAGAGCTCCACCCTGTAACACATGTAGACATAAGCTCCCCCCATGTACAGCATGTAGACATTAGAGCTCCCCCTGTAACAGCATGTAGACATTAGAGCTCCCCCATGTAACAGCATGTAGACATTACACTCCCCGTGTAACACATGTAGACATAGAGCTCCCCCCATGTAACAGCAGTAACATAGAGCTCCCCATGTAACAGCATGTAACATAGAGCTCCCCCCATGTAACAGCATGTAGACATACAGCTCCCCCCGTGTAACAATGTAACATAGAGCTCCCCCCTGTAACAGCATGTACATAGAGCTCCCCCCGTGTAACACATGTAGACATAGAGCTCCCCCTGTAACAGCATGTAGACATTACAGCTCCCCTGTAACAGCATGTAACATAAGCTCCCCCTGTAACAATGTAGACATTAGAGCTCCACCCGTGTAACAGCATTAGACATTAGAGCTCCCCCATGTAACACAGTAGACATTAGAGCTCCCCTGTAACACATGTAGACATAGAGCTCCCCCCATGTAACGCATGTAGACATAGAGCTCCCCCATGTAACAGCATGTAACATTAGAGCTCCCCCTGTAACATCATGTAGACATTAGAGCTCCCCCTGTAACAGCAGTAGACATAGAGCTCCCCCATGTAACAACAGTAGACATAGAGCTCCCCCCATGTAACAGCATGTAGACATTAGAGCTCCACCGTGTAACAGCATGTAGACATTACAGCTCCCCCCGTGTAACAGCATGTAGACATTAGAGCTCCCCCATTTAACAGCATGTAGACATTAGAGCTCCCCCCATGTAACAGCATGTAGACATTACAGCTCCCCCGTGTAACAGCATGTAGACATTAGAGCTCCCCCCATGTAACAGCATGTAGACATTAGAGCTCCCCCCGTGTAACAACATGTAGACATTAGAGGTCCCCCGTGTAACAACATGTAGACATTAGAGGTCCCCCCGTGTAACAGCATGTAGACATTAAGCTCCCCCCGTGTAACAGCATGTAGACATAGAGCTCCCCCTGTGTAACAACATGTAGACATTAGAGCTCCCCCCTGTAACAGCATGTAGACATTAGAGCTCCCCCCGTGTAACAGCATGTAGACATAGAGCTCCTCCCGTGTAACAACATGTAGACATAGAGCTCCCCCGTGTAACAGCATGTAGACATAGAGCTCCCCCCCATGTAACAGCATGTAGACATTAGAGCTCCCCCGTGTAACAGCATGTAGACATTAGAGCTCCCCCCGTGTAACAGCATGTAGACATAGAGCTCCACCCATGTAACAGCATGTAGACATTAGAGCTCCCCCGTGTAACAGCATGTAGACATAGAGCTCCCCCGTGTAACACATGTAGACATAGAGCTCCCCCATGTAACAGCATGTAGACATTAGAGCTCCACCCGTGTAACAGCATGTAGACATTAGAGCTCCCCCCGTGTAACAGCATGTAGACATTAGAGCTCCCCCGTGTAACGCATGTAGACATAGAGCTCCCCCCATGTAACACATGTAGACATAGAGCTCCACCCGTTAATGCATGTAGACATAGAGCTCCCCCCATGTAACAGCATGTAGACATTAGAGCTCCACCCGTGTAACAGCATGTAGACATAGAGCTCCCCCATGTAACAGCATGTAGACATTAGAGCTCCCCCGTAACAGCATGTAGACATAGAGCTCCACCCGTGTAACAGCATGTAGACATTAAAGCTCCCCCCATGTAACAGCATGTAGACATGAGCTCCCCCCATGTAACAGCATGTAGACATTAAGCTCCCCCCATGTAACAACATGTAGACATTAGAGCTCCCCCATGTAACAACATGTAGACATAGAGCTCCCCCATGTAACAGCATGTAGACATTACAGCTCCCCCCATGACTCTGATACAACATGTAGACATTAGAAAGCTCCCCCGTGTATTAGACTACATGGCATTAAAGACATGTAGACTCCCCCCCCTGTAACAGCATGTAGAATTAGAGCTCCCCCCGTGTAACAGCATGAAGACATTAGAGCTCCCCCGTGTAACAGCATGTAGACATTAGAGCTCCCCCCATGTAACAACATGTAGACATTAGTAAGCTCCCCCGTGTAACAGCATGTAGACATTAGAGCTCCCCCCGTGTAACAGCATGTAACATTAGAGCTCCCCCATGTAACAGCATGTAGACATTAGAGCTCCCCCCCTCCTCAAAGCGTTACGTGTTTATGGACGATCTCTTATTGATATCCTCTTTCTAAAGTGACAGCTGTAGATCACATCAACAGACGTACGGTTTTGTGAACATAGTTTTGGTAACTATTCCGGTGGCTGCATGGTCTAAGGCTTCATTCACGTGTTAAACTAGGCTGCCGATGACAGGGAGATTGAGGTTCGAATCCTGTCAGTGTACTGAGGTAGTTTATTCAAAATTGTTTTACTCTCTCCTTCCACGTAAATTCAGTACACTTCATTTTAATTGAACGTGACTCACCCAAACTAATTAACGTAGTTATGACATACGCGTGTAACCTGAACACGCGAACGGGTAGTAGGACTCAGTGCAAAAAAAAATAAATAAATAAAGACTCTTTCGATGAAAATTGGACTATAGAAGGTAAATAAAATTATTGAATGATTCTTGAAATTGATATTTTCACAAAGCACTCTTTATGGACCTCCAGGAATGTGAGCAGAAACATGGTTTGGAAGGAATTCTGTGAGACAATTTTGTTCAAGTGATATTTTAGACGTACATTGGGGTTATTTATGAGGGAGTGACATGTGCAACCCCCGCCCCTGAGGGTAGTTTCTTATACAGAGAAGCTGGAAACCTGCAACATTTACCAATCTTTCCTACTACCGAGACCCAACGCTATCACTCACAATCACCACAATCACCACAATTTCCCTCAAGTGTAACCCGGGTTCAACTAACAGCTGGTACTGTAGTATTTAATTTTGTTGGTTAGTATTCTCCTTAAAGCTGGGTGGAATCTTATAGTGTTGACATTTCACGCCTACACGCTGGAAGCCAAAACTGTGACGTTTCATTTCTCTGGTTCTATTTTCATGCCTGCGCGTTGTTCGTCATGGAATTACACACACTTGAACCTCAGGTATATTAATGGAAACACAGGTCTATAAACTATGTTTGATATATTCAAATGGAATGAACATCGATTATACAATATTTATCACAGTCAGAATGAAAGACTTCTAATAAGGGGGAAGGTGTAAACTCACTGAGAAACGCATACAAACTCTACTGGCATGGGAACCTAATGCCGGGATCACGATAAATTTAACGTTAACTTAACGTAACTTAACGTAACGCTCACTTAAAGTTAACTTAACTTATGTGTGATCACGATTCACTTAACTTAACGTAACAACTCGAGCAAAACATATGCATTCTCGAGTATGATCTGTGGTTTTGTACTATTTGTAAAGTGATTATCTGTGAATGTTTACAGTTTTAAATCAATATAATAAATTTATATTATTAAACTTTTTTGATAAATTTAGTTCCCTATTTTAATGTCTGATCACTAGAACTTACGCTAAAGAGTAAACATTGGTCATAATACCAACAAATGACTTACTAAATAGCCCTGTTGACGTCACTCGCATAATGATTGGCTGGTTAGATCACGTGATACCCTTCAAGTAACGTAAAGTAAAGTAAAAGACCTCCCAAGACATCTCTTACTTTAAGTTAACTGCAAGTCAACGTTAAGTTAAGTGCATCGTGATCGCTTCCATTTAAACACACGAGGAGGTCCTTTACGTTAAGTTACGTTAAGTTAACGTTAAGTTGATCGTGATCCCGACATAAAGGAAGCATGCACCGGGGTAGCATCTATCATCCGTAAGAACCTTGATGCAGTGTCGGATATAGATCATGCCCGTGAGAGACTAACTGAACTGGGATGGAAAAAAACAAAAAGACTTTGGCTATACATTTGTTTGCATAGATTCTTATTTAAACAACTAAAAGTAAAAAAAAGAAGCATATTTGGAGGTTTAGGTGCTATGAATTCCGCCACACTCCAGTACTATACTGGCCTAGGGGGAGAATAATACCACTTTCCACAAACCCCTGTCAGTTACATCCAGTCTGGTTTACCGGTAATGGAGGAAGTCCGGATTCGAATACCAGCCGGGTTCACTTAAGGCAAGGATTACTCTACTATGGTAGGTAAACACGATTCGTGTGGCATGCCAACAAGTAAATAATCAACATAAAATAAAACTTTTCCCAAAGTGGTATCTTTTTTTGAGGTCATTGGTATTTTGACATTCGATGTCATGTCTAAATGAACTTTATTTAACTGTTAAAACAATCTTTAGTGCATATTGTGCGCTGTTTAAAGAAACAAGATATGAACTACCTTGATTAGCAAAATGGAATAACAAATTTTATTTTAATTTTAACATACAGTCAACTCTCGATTCTACGACCTTTCACGGTTCCCTGGGAAAGGGTCGTTATTTCGAAGGGGTCGTTATTGGAATTTTAACAGATTTTGTTCCACCCCTGACATTGTTCACAAAATCAAACCAAAATAGTAACCAAATCTAGAATCGAAATAACAATGGAATAAGCATGCCTGGCGCGTGATGTAGCGGCAGTCGCGCGCGGGGAAACATTGTCTTGCTTGTGGGAGGGGGTGGACAGAGTCAAGTTCTATTGGCTGGCATTGATGAGGTGGTGTCTATTTTTATACCTGACCCACCCCAGTTACTAGTAATACAGCGCTCACAAAGATAATTGAAACGCAGCGACCTAAATAAATGCAACAAACACATTTTACAGCCGATTTCCTTAAACTTTTCAACCTTTTTCCCCACATTTTTCACGGTTCCCCAAAAAAGGGTCGTTACTTCGAGAGGGGCGCTATTCCCGGGGTCGTAGAATCGAGAGTTGACTGTATACAGTAGAATTTGAATAATTCCACATTGGTTACTTCGAAAAATTGAACAGTTCTATCCCAACTTGATTCTTCAAGAAATTACTACCTATATAAATGATAAAATATAACATTTAATTCGAATTTTAGATGAAATATTTGGACAAATAGAAGCCTATACATTGTTAATATATTTTTTCTACTTATTTTAAACCTAGCTCAACAATGGTGGAACGCTGGCAGATGGAGAGATTCTTGAAGAAGTAAAGAACAAAAATATCCAAGAATCCTCTGATAAAGAAGAGAGCCCGGACATCCAAGAGTAGAAGAACCAAAACTATCCGTTTCTGAAGCAATTGCATTGGTAAAAACCTGGTAAGATTCACTGAATCACAACCAAATGTAAAATACAACAAACTTAATGTAATGTTAATGTTAATATTCTATTTATTGAGGTGATCTTGTGGTCTAGGGGTAAGTATCAGACTTCTGTGCTGGGGGTTCGGAGTTCGATCCCAGCACAGATTTATCTGATTGCCAAACCATTCCTTCACCTCTGGCAAGACGTGTATTAATCACAACTTGGGAATGTGGGGAATGCCAGGCCTCCACCGTGGTTCGGATCCCACGTTAAACATTAGGTCCTCCCTTCTCACAATCACCCTACCATTACACGTTAGCGTGTGTATAACCTGAACTGGTAGTAAGACGCGGCGCAATAATAATAATAATAATAATAATAATAATAATAATAATGACAAAATAAATAGAATTATTATTAAGATAAGCAAATTACAACGAATTAAAATAACTAGTTTTTTAAAACGTAATGAAAAAAACTGATTTAAGTCTAAAGTTTATGTATTTATCCAAGTTTTATAATTTGTGTTTAAGTTTTACTTCTTTTTCCATGTGTGTATGAATGGTGTATGTATGTTTTATATAGCATCTAAATTATTAAATGTGTCTGTTTAAGTGTAGAATATTTTGTGATTATTGATTTATTGTTTACAAGCTACCTAAATATTCATAAATTGGTTATTCGAATTTTAGATATTTCGAAATTTTAGATATCCCTTGGATATCAATGTATTGTCTTTTTTCACTGACGGTGTTAATTTCAATGTTTTCACCTTGATTTATTAAAATTAATATTGTCAAAGACACTCACTTGGACAATTTAATGCATTTTTCTCCTTTAAAGATTAGTCATTATTAAAATATTTAAAATTTAGTTCGAGTAATTCATTACATTTCATAATATGCCTTACAATACTTAGTATTGAATCTTTAATACTCATTAATAAACGTAAATAAGATGTGTAACACTAGACTAGTTCAATATTCAGCTAGTCTCAAGTGTCACACTAGACTAGTTCAACACACGGCTAGTCTCAAGTGTCACACTAGACTAGTTCAACACACGGCTAGTCTCAAGTGTCACACTAGACTAGTTCAACATTCAGCTAGTCCCAAGTGTCACACTAGATTAGTTCAATATTCAGCTAGTCCCAAGTGTCGCATTGGATTATTTCAACATTCAGCTAGTCCCAAGTGTCACACTATACTAGTTCAACATTCAGCTAGTCCCAAGTGTCACACTAGACTAGTTCAACATTCAGCTAGTCCCAAGTGTCACACTAGACTATTTCAACATTCATCTAGTCCCAAGTGTCACACTATATTAGTTCAATATTCAGCTAGTCCCAAGTGTCACATTGGATTATTTCAACATTCAGCTAGTCCCAAGTGTCACATTGGATTATTTCAACATTTAGCTAGTCCCAAGTGTCACATTGGATTATTTCAACATTTAGCTAGTCCCAAGTGTCACACTATACTAGTTCAACATTCAGCTAGTCCCAAGTGTCACACTAGACTAGTTCAACATTCAGCTTGTCCCAAGTGTCACACTAGATTAGTTCAATATTCAGCTAGTCCCAAGTGTCACATTGGATTATCTCAACATTCAGCTAGTCCCAAGTGTCACACTATGCTAGTTCAACATTCAGTTAGTCCCAATTGTCACACTAGACTAGTTCAACATTCAGCTAGTCCCGAGTGTCACATTGGATTATCTCAACATTTAGCTAGTCCCGAGTGTCACACTAGACTAGTTCAGCAATCAGTTAGTCCCAAGTGTCATACTAGGCTAGTTCAACATTCAGCTAGTCCCAAGTGTCACATTGGATTATTTCAACATTTAGCTAGACCCAAGTGTCACACTAGACTAGTTCACCAATCAGTTAGTCCCAAGTGTCACACTATATTAGTTCAATATTCAGCTAGTCCCAAGTGTCACACTATATTAGTTCAACATTTAGCTTGTCCCAAGTGTCACACTAGACTAGTTCAACATTAAGCTAGTCCCAAGTGTCACACTAGATTAGTTCAATATTCAGTTAGTCCCAAGTGTCACACTAGACTAGTTCAACATTCAGCTAGTCCCAAGTGTCACACTAGATTAGTTCAACAATCAGTTAGTCCCAAGTGTCACATTGGATTATCTCAACATTTAGCTTGTCCCAAGTGTCATACTAGACTAGTTCAACAATCAGTTAGTCCCAAGTGTCACACTAGGCTAGTTCAACATTCAGCTAGTCCCAAGTGTCACATTGGATTATTTCAACATTTAGCTAGTCCCAAGTGTCACACTAGACTAGTTCAACAATCAGTTAGTCCCAAGTGTCACACTAGATTAGTTCAACATTCAGCTAGTCCCAAGTGTCACATTGGATTATCTCAACATTTAGCTTGTCCCAAGTGTCACACTAGACTAGTTCAACAATCAGTTAGTCCCAAGTGTCACATTGGATTATTTCAACATTTAGCTAGTCCCAAGTGTCACACTAGACTAGTTCAACAATCAGTTAGTCCCAAGTGTCACACTAGATTAGTTCAACATTCAGCTAGTCCCAAGTGTCACATTGGATTATTTCAACATTTAGCTAGTCCCAAGTGTCACATTGGATTATTTCAACATTTAGCTAGTCCCAAGTGTCACACTATACTAGTTCAACATTCAGCTAGTCCCAAGTGTCACACTAGACTAGTTCAACATTCAGCTTGTCCCAAGTGTCACACTAGATTAGTTCAATATTCAGCTAGTTCCAAGTGTCACACTAGATTAGTTCAATATTCAGCTAGTCCCAAGTGTCACACTAGATTAGTTCAATATTCAGCTAGTCCCAAGTGTCACACTAGATTAGTTCAACAATCAGTTAGTCCCAAGTGTCATACTAGGCTAGTTCAACATTCAGCTAGTCCCAAGTGTCACATTGGATTATTTCAACATTTAGCTAGTCCCAAGTGTCACACTATACTAGTTCAACATTTAGCTAGACCCAAGTGTCACACTAGATTAGTTCAACAATCAGTTAGTCCCAAGTGTCACAATGGATTATCTCAACATTTAGCTTGTCCCAAGTGTCATACTAGACTAGTTCAACAATCAGTTAGTCCCAATTGTCACACTAGACTAGTTCAACATTCAGCTAGTCCCGAGTGTCACATTGGATTATCTCAACATTAAGTTAGTCCCAAGTGTCACACTAGATTAGTTCAACAATCAGTTAGTCCCAATTGTCACACTAGACTAGTTCAACATTCAGCTAGTCCCGAGTGTCACATTGGATTATCTCAACATTTAGCTAGTCCCGAGTGTCACACTAGACTAGTTCAACAATCAGTTAGTCCCAAGTGTCATACTAGGCTAGTTCAACATTCAGCTAGTCCCAAGTGTCACATTGGATTATTTCAACATTTAGCTAGACCCAAGTGTCACACTAGACTAGTTCAACATTCAGCTAGTCCCAAGTGTCACACTAGATTAGTTCAACAATCAGTTAGTCCCAAGTGTCACATTGGATTATCTCAAATTTAGCTTGTCCCAAGTGTCATACTAGACTAGTTCAACAATCAGTTAGTCCCAAGTGTCACACTGGGCTAGTTCAACATTCAGCTAGTCCCAAGTGTCACATTGGATTATTTCAACATTTAGCTAGTCCCAAGTGTCACACTAGGCTAGTCCAAAATTCAGCTAGTCCCAAGTGTCACATTGGATTATTTCAACATTTAGCTAGTCCCAAGTGTCACACTAGACTAGTTCAACAATCAGTTAGTCCCAAGTGTCACACTAGATTAGTTCAACATTCAGCTAGTCCCAAGTGTCACATTGGATTATTTCAACATTTAGCTAGACCCAAGTGTCATACTAGGCTAGTTCAACATTCAGCTAGTCCCAAGTTTCATACTGGATTATTTCAACATTTAGCTAGACCCAAGTGTCACACTAGACTAGTTCAACATTTAGCTAGACCCAAGTGACACACTAGACTAGTTCAACATTCAGCTAGTCCCAAGTGTCATACTAGACTAGTTCAACAATCAGCTAGTCCCAAGTGTCACACTATACTAGTTCAACATTCAGCTAGTCCCAAGTATCATACTAGACTAGTTCAACAATCAGCTAGTCCCAAGTGTCACACTAGATTAGTTCAACAATCAGTTAGTACCAAGTGTCACATTGGATTATCTCAACATTTAGCTAGTCCCAAGTGTCACACTAGACTAGTTCAACAATCAGTTAGTCCCAAGTGTCATACTAGGCTAGTTCAACATTCAGCTAGTCCCAAGTTTCATACTGGATTATTTCAACATTTAGCTAGTCCCAAGTGTCATACTAGGCTAGTTCAACATTCAGCTAGTCCCAAGTGTCACACTATACTAGTTCAACATTCAGCTAGTCCCAAGTGTCATACTAGACTAGTTCAACATTCAGCTAGTCCCAAGTGTCATACTAGACTAGTTCAACAATCAGCTAGTCCCAAGTGTCACACTATACTAGTTCAACATTCAGCTAGTCCCAAGTGTCATACTAGACTAGTTCAACATTCAGCTAGTCCCAAGTGTCATACTAGACTAGTTCAACATTCAGCTAGTCCCAAGTGTCATACTAGGCTAGTTCAACATTCAGCTAGTCCCAAGTGCCACATTGGATTATTTCAACATTTAGCTTGTCCCAAGTGTCACACTAGACTAGTTCAACATTCAGCTAGTCCCAAGTGTCATACTAGACTAGTTCAACAATCAGCTAGTCCCAAGTGTCACACTATACTATTTCAACATTCAGCTAGTCCCAAGTGTCATACTAGACTAGTTCAACATTCAGCTAGTCCCAAGTGTCATACTAGACTAGTTCAACATTCAGCTAGTCCCAAGTGTCATACTAGACTAGTTCAACAATCAGCTAGTCCCAAGTGTCACACTATACTAGTTCAACATTCAGCTAGTCCCAAGTGTCATACTAGACTAGTTCAACATTCAGCTAGTCCCAAGTGTCATACTAGACTAGTTCAACATTCAGCTAGTCCCAAGTGTCATACTAGGCTAGTTCAACATTCAGCTAGTCCCAAGTGTCACATTGGATTATTTCAACATTTAGCTTGTCCCAAGTGTCACACTAGACTAGTTCAACAATCAGTTAGTCCCAAGTGTCACACTAGATTAGTTCAACATTCAGCTAGTCCCAAGTGTCACATTGGATTATTTCAACATTTAGCTAGACCCAAGTGTCACACTAGACTAGTTCAACATTCAGCTAGTCTCAAGTGTCACACTAGACTAGTTCAACATTCAGCTTGTCCCAAGTGTCACACTAGACTAGTTCAACAATCAGTTAGATCCCAAGTGTCACATTGGATTATTTCAACATTTAGCTTGTCCCAAGTGTCACACTAGACTAGTTCAACAATCAGCTAGTCCCAAGTGTCACATTGGATTATTTCAACATTTAGCTAGACCCAAGTGTCACACTAGACTAGTTCAACATTCAGCTAGTCTCAAGTGTCACACTAGACTAGTTCAACATTCAGCTTGTCCCAAGTGTCACACTAGACTAGTTCAACAATCAGTTAGTCCCAAGTGTCACACTAGACTAGTTCAACATTTAGCTTGTCCCAAGTGTCACACTAGACTAGTTCAACAATCAGCTAGTCCCAAGTGTCACATTGGATTATTTCAACATTTAGCTTGTCCCAAGTGTCACACTAGACTAGTTCAACATTCAGCTAGTCTCAAGTGTCACACTAGACTAGTTCAACATTCAGCTAGTCCCAAGTGTCACATTGGATTATTTCAACATTCAGCTTGTCCAAGTGTCACACTAGACTAGTTCAACAATCAGTTAGTCCCAAGTGTCACATTGGATTATCTCAACATTCAGCTAGTCCCAAGTGTCACACTAGATTAGTTCAACATTCAGCTAGTCCCAAGTGTCACACTAGATTAGTTCAACAATCAGTTAGTCCCAAGTGTCACATTGGATTATCTCAACATTCAGCTAGTCCCAAGTGTCACACTAGACTAGTTCAACATTCAGCTAGTCCCAAGTGTCACATTGGATTAGTTCAACATTCAGCTAGTCCCTAGTGTCACATTGGATTATCTCAACATTCAGCTAGTCCCAAGTGTCACACTAGATTAGTTCAACAATCAGCTAGTCCCAAGTGTCACATTGGATTATTTCAACATTCAGCTTGTCCCAAGTGTCATACTAGACTAGTTCAACAATCAGTTAGTCCCAAGTGTAATACTGGTCGGAAAAGCTTCACCCTTCTTGGCCGAGTGTTTTTTCCTGAATGTCGTCCAATCTCTCTTCACGTAAAAGCGGTTGCATTTTTTCTAAGCTCTGCCTACCTTGTCCCTACCTCAATAGCTTGTGTTATTAAAGGAGCTATCTGATATTTAGGAATAAGGACTGTAGTAGATTAAATGTTCCGGGGATGGAAATTCTCAGTGGTAAATCCCCTTCCATTCACTGAACGAATATTTTAACCTTTTCCTCCCATAACCGGCAATCCATTATGTTGGAGTCTGACGCCCTGGACCATGTGATCGATAATATGGGTAAGCGTGTTACTTGTAATTGTCACTAAATCAAATATCTCACACAGAAAATACCTTGCACACTTTGGTAATATCGATTACTATTGGTGTGTTACCGAACGTGTTTTCACTTAGTCCCCTAGGTCGTGTAAGAACAGTTGACTAGCGTCACCGCGTAGTTGAGATTTACTGGCGGATACTACATCACGTCATCCGAGTCCCATCAATTATTCCCCTATTGTTGGGATTACTAACTTAGGGGATTACATCCTCCGGTGAAGCACTGGAGTTAACTTCAAATTAGCTGCCTACCTATTGAAATCGTACTAGAAACCGCCACTGGAAGAGAATTGTATTAGTTATAAGGCTCTAGAACCAATTACATTGAATTGAGGTTAAGTATGGCTTGCTGTATGTATTTTAACAAAAAACTGTGGTTTTATTAATATTAATATATGCTATAATCTATAAATGCATAGTAAGGACTATCTTGTAGCAAACATTAATGATGTCCTAATGTCACAATAATCTACGAGAATTTAAACAATGTAAATTTATCTCAACAATTAAGTTATGAACTTAAAATGTGTTTCTTGAGCCCCTCTGTATTATATTATTCCCGAGAACCACAGTTTGTCGCCTAGACAATAGTTTCAACTAAGATAACTAACATCATATCCTCTGAAACAAGAATTTTTAATATTTGAGAAGAGAACAGTAGATTTCCACTTACATAATCTATGAGATAATCCTATTCTTGACAGTCCACAAAGAAAGATTGACTACTTGCGAGTAACCGCCATCATCCAGAAGTTGAATAAATCTTTTACAAAAAGTCGCCCTACGCTCGTTTAACTCGGGGAGCTCGTTAATGTTTTGCTGTATCTATAAAGGGTTTGTTATTGTCATTCTTACATAGTTATTATAAAAACGACTCAGAGTTTTAAATGTTTTATGTTTAGTTGTTAATATTTAAGTAGATTTAATCATTTCAATAATCTTATTGGAACGTAGCTTCGGGAAGCTTCGTGTAAGATCGTGATGGTCGTTTGTACTTTTTCGATATGCAGTTCCAGTAAAGCACCGAGGAGGGAATTGTGACAAACTGAACATTATCTATTTTGTTGACTTTGAATGTTAGTTTTGTTTTTTTACGCTATCTCTTGTTATTAATAAAAATAATTAATGAATCAATTGTATCTAGTTTTATGATAATACAAATTACATTTAGGAATTAATTTGTCGAGATTATTATTATTATTATTTTATTGGTACTATAATATCTAGGACTATAATCTGACAAGGTGAACCATTTGGAAGAAACATCCCAGAATGCAGTTGGGAATCTTCCTGTATCAACACTATTTAGCAGCGTGTTTAAATATTACGCTGTTTACAACATTGATATAAATCCGTCACGGACCATCGAATTAGCTTCAAGTAGTCTTGATATCTGAGAGAAATTTGATATGAAGGTCCTCAATACATTTTTTAGATTACTTGCCAGTTATCTCACTCGTATTCAACATTTACTGGTAAGCGTCTAATGTTCAGCAACTATTACAATTTTCACCAGACTCGAATTGGAAACAACTTAGCAGTAATAATAATAATAATAATAATAATAATAATAATAATAATAATAATAATAATAATAATAATAATAATCATAATAATAATAATAACAATAATAACTAACATTGTTAAATAAGAATGAGTTGTTTTATTCGGCTCAAAAACTCATTGGTTAATTTCTAACCTAATAAACTAAAAGTATTCATAGGTTGAGTATCTATATTATGTGTTAATAACAACTGTTAAGGGTGACCTGGTGGTCTAGGGGTAAGGTGTCAGACTTCTGTGCTGGGGTCCAGGGTTCAATCCTCGGCCCCGGCAAAGATTTATCTGATTGCCAAACCCTTCCTTCACCTCTGACAAGCCATCTTGTTAATGTGGGGAGTGCCAGGCCACCACCGTGGTTCGGATTCCACGTTAAACTGTAGGTCCTCCATTTCATCTCACAATCACCCTACCATTACACGTTAGCGTAAGTGCGTATAACCCGAACGGGTAGTAAGACGCGGTGCTAATAATAATAATAATAATAATAATAATAATAATAATAATAATAATAATAATAATAATAAGAGTATAAGTTAGTTTTGTTTAAAGATACACACCACTACTTCATAGAAAATGGAACAAGACTAAGGCCGGTATGCAAGAACGATGTTGGAGTAGGAGTAAAGGAGGAGTAAAGGCGGAGTCAGCTACTCTTGAGGAAGGAATCCGTGTCGTGCTAGAACGTGTGGCTTGAGTTACTCAAGGTCACGTGATGAAATATTACACAGAAGTACCACATTTCCAGGGGAAATAAAATTCACTAGATCCACCGCCTTCTAAAGTGTCGATTTTGCTTGTAAAGTTTAAATAGGTAGTTCCAACTGTCAAATGAAAAAAAAGTATTATGTTAGGACCATCGCAGCCAAGAAGAAAGCGTGGGAACAAATTAATAGAATTTTAAATCTTCCAGTAACCTCCAAAAGGTGAGTTTATTTTTATCTTATATTATTTTCACTTTAATACTTTATATAAAATCACGTATATTGTTTGAGTAATTGGATCGTCTATAGAAATAAACACTAGTAAAGTAAAATCTTTAAACGTGTTTCTTATTGATGGTAAACACAAACGTCAACGTAACAAAAAATTATTTGTAGGCCTATGCTATTAATTTGCGTAGGCCCTAGCGTTGATAAGTTTTATTCTCTTTCTCTGTAGGCCTAGCGTTTATTTTTGCATAGTATAAGTCGAAACAAAAGTTTTGAAATTCTAAGAACGAGTGAAATTTATATATTATTGAACTAACCTAATCTTTACTCCTAACTTTATGTATTTTGTCTACTGGTAGGTCTTAGTAGGCCTGATTTAGCACTTTAGACCAGTACTATCTTAGGCTAGTTAACCTTCAATATAATATTTTTGTACAAGGTCTAGGCCTAGTCACAAAGTAAACATAGTAACTAAACTAACAATGTCATCCTCATAAATATAAAATATTACAAAATACAAATATACAGTATTACCTTGACGTTTATAGAGACAACAAATTTCATAAAAAGCTTCACTGATTATTAGAACCACTATATTAATATAGCCAGCTGTATAGTGGGAACTTTCATTAATATAGGCCTTTATAATAATTTATAATAACCATTAGTAATCTTTTCTTGTTTGATAACAAAGACACCTCAAGTTGATCTAGTTGGAACTGTGTTTATATTATATTGTGAATCATTTTAGAACTCTGGTTCACCTGCACAAACATTGGGACATTGTCAAATTAAGAAGGAAGAGGCAACTAGTTGAAGAGACAGTGGAACTGATGAGCACTGGACGAGGACCCTACAATTCTCACAAGCCATCATGTCCCAGGGTCGAGGTGGTAGCCCCCCCATAACTGCTGCTCTGAGGTCTACAGGTTACACCGTTGCTGTCAATACCATTATGGAGTATCTCGATACAACAGGTAGGCTATGTGAGATATTACAACTATAAGGTTCATATTTACAGAGAGATGCACACACAGAAACAGATTTTATAAGTTTATTTATATTCATAGATATAATTTGGACTGAGAAGGGTAGGCCTACTATTTACTTTTTAATAAACAAAATATTGATATACATACAAAATAGGTGTAAGTTTCATGATAGTATACAGAAAATTAACAATTGTTTACAAAATTAATTACATGATTGTCATAAACATGCTAACTCCTGAAAAACGACTTTGTTGACTTTAATCTGAATGGACATGTCTAGTATTGGTGGATGGAATCTTTAAGAGCATATAATGCACACTTGTCGATAAGTTAGGCCTGTCCTTTGAATCTTGTTTTAGTTACCGTACATAACATATGTGTCCTTATAGTGAGTGTTAGGTTTAAGATGTAGGTATGTGTTTACAAATTATAATGTGCAATATCAATCAAACTTGCATCTGTTGACCTGCAATGCTTTGAATGTTAAATTACATTTTAAAAAGCTTATTTGAAAATGTAATCTAAATGGTTTTAATTAAAAGCAATTTGATGATTATGTACATTGACACCCTAATTTAGTATTCTAGTAAAAAGGACTTGCAGAAAACAAGCCATTGAAACATTTATCTGTGCAATATACAATGGTAAGAATGTTAATTTATTAGAGTTATTCTTTGATATTATTGGAAGTAGCAGCTGAAGGTCACATGACTTGACATCTGACTTATGAAAGCTGTTTTAATAACATCTAAAATTTAATAAAACCTCCCCATTTAAACATACTAGCTATGCTTGTTTTGTTCATACTATCCTTTATTTTTCAGATTTCCCAACTACAAGCAGTGTCAGTTTGTCGCTGCCATTTCTTACACCAGTGCTTCAAGTCTCGGTCAGCCTTTTCACATCACCTGCATCCCTCTTGGGGACCCCAGACCTTTAAATTTGACTATTATATGTAAAATAGTTGACAAAACATTCAAAACAATTATAATATTTCCACATTTATTGTTAACACTATTATTATCTTTATATCTGCATTCAAGTGAATCAATTTTCTTTTTGATGAACTAGAAAGTGTTTAATTTAGAGTGAGCTCTGATAGATGAACATTAGGTTGTTGCTCCGTAGTTAGACCTAAGGTTAGGAATCTTTGTTGATTACTTTTGACATTTTTGTGATGGATCTATTTCTCTTGAATAATAAATACCGTAACCTGATTATTTTTTTTACCAAGAAAGCATGCCTATAAACAAAAACATCATAATATGATGAATATTGAATTTTATTGAATTGAATATTATTCAATTTTTTTAAACACTTTTGTTTACTATGTTTAATGTTCCGATTGATAACTAACCTTTATATCTTTATATAGACCTGTTATAGCTAGGTAGTTTATATTAATTTTACATAGTAAATTACTGTTTATTAATATTTTATACATTTAACTTGCTATTATGTATCAAATTATGAAACATAAAATTATAGGACTTAAGAATTGAGCCTAGATGTTTCGGCTCTAAAATTTATAAAACCACCAAACATTTTCCCATTTGTTAAAAACATTATTCATATTAGGGTTATTTTCAAGTGATGTGTAGTAAAATTACAATTTCCAATATCCATTGTGTCGAGATCGTTCACCCTGCATTAACCTATAAAATGTAAATATATCTACATTCTTATGTTATAAAGTGATTAGGGAACTTTTCACTTCCACTCTGGAGGGTCTCTGGGGTACTTGATTTCCTGTTTTTATGTTAACCACTTATGTTGTTGCTAAGGACTGCAGGTATCTTAATTCAGTATCGCAAATTAAATTTTGACAATTTATATATATTTTTTTTGTCTGGCCAATCTCTAGTGTTTATCTTTTAAAATAAACTGACTGTGAAAAAATGATTATAATTATTTCCATTCCTTAGCAGGGTGGTTTATTATTTTTCATCCCAAGGTCCAAATTTGAGCATCTGTTTGCACCACAAGCCGAAGATATATCCAGTAGTTTGTCTTAATAATATAGGCTCGCAAACAACACTCAGAAATTATTTTTAATATTATATTAAATAGATTATATTTGGAAGAAGGTAAAGAAAAGGTAGATAGAAACATAAAAAAGGCACGAGTTATATTACAGTTATTAGAGTTATATTATATAAATTGTAATTTTGTCTGGAGAATCTGTCCAATTATGTCATAGATAAGTTTAATTAAATACATCAAAAATATTTTATGAAATGTCAATCACTTTCACTGAACTTAGCATTATTAAATAATATATTATACAGATTTTTATCAATAAAATAAATGCATAACGAGATGCAGCCATGAGCTTTTCTAAATAAATGTTATTTGAATCATCAGGCTTCTTCCAATATTTGCCTGGTAAGTATTAAAGTAAGTGGGAATTTAATAGTGTATAAGGCCAAATTATTTTGGTTTGTTTACGTTTCTATTATATTGAATTGAACTTCTACAATATTGCATACAACATATTCACTAAATGTGTTACAAATCATATAACATGATCAACACTAAACCCACCTCGGTGGTGTAGTTGGCTAACACGCTACTTTTGTGTTGAGCTAGACCACAGAGGATAGGAAGAGTTGAGGTTCGAATCTCAGTCGAGTGAACTGAGGTGAATTTTCCTAAATAGTTATTCACTCTCCCTCCACACAAGTGTGGGTTCACTTCCTCTAAATTCAACCTTTCATATTCCCAACACATTACCTAGTGTAATTAGTATTTAGGCATACAACCCGAATGGGTAGTAAGATGTAGTGATAAAAAAAATCTCTAATACATTATTATTATTACTATGGTACTTTGGTGTCAACGTGCTTGGTTACAGTACCTGTAATCTGAGGCAGGAAAACATCCAGGTTTACAACTTCAGTAACAGTAAAAGAAAATTAAAATAGTCGATTTCAAAATTATTTATTAGCCCTCACTGGCAAGGACCACAATCATCATGGTTTTTAACACACAATATTTATAATATAAACATGATATTATGTTCTCTCTAACGATCAGTGTCAGAGCAGCTTGTATTATGTTATGTCATGCTTGGCACAGAGTGTATCATGGCCCGCCAGTACAGTCTGTGTAAAGTTTGTGTCTTGATATTGTACAAGTATAAACACTAAAATAAATAATTCACTTTTGTGGCCACATGGTCTAAAATATCAAACTCACAAAAAAACTAGACTGCTGAAGATAGGGAGATCATGGTTTGAATCCCAGGCAAGTCTAACGAGGGTGGTCTTTTGTAAATGGTTTTTCCCTTTTTCCTTGCAAATGTGTATACACTATTTAATCCAAACTTCCTCATCCCAGAAACAGTGTGATCAGTATGTATGCATATAACCTGACCAGATAGTACGACAGTGCTAAATCGACAAGATTGTGTATATGATCGGTGATAAAGGTCGTACAACTAATTGTGTGTGGATTTCTTATTAGTAAGTTTAAAATGTAAGAATTTAGAGTTGAATTTATGTAACAATACATCCACCTTAGCATAAAGGGATTAAAAATCTACTCTGCTGAGTAGAACGAAAATAATAGTTTCCTCTCTCTCCTTGGGACATACATTTAGCATCAAAATGAGCAGTGATAACCTGCTAGTTCCCACCATTCTCCATTTCATTAGAGGTCTGTAAGGTCAAGATAATGGATGTCCACATTTGTTACGTGTGTTGATACAAGAAGTCTGTTTCTAACGGAACATGAAACCAGCTATATATAGTAACATTACCGATGTTTTGATTCGCCCGCCACAATGATTTTAATAAGGTTCCAACTGTAATAGTCCATGTGGTGAAACCCAGACTCTCAGATGGACACCCGGGGCTCTGGACAGGGATGTGGGTGCAGCCTCTTCGATATGAAACTCCAGGGAAGTTGGCCTAGTCATAGAACAGCATTCGCACAGCTCCCAGTTCAGCTTCTGTGGTGGGAAACCACACCACATGTTGCATGTTTTGGGCCAACCAAATTGATATTTTCTTAACAACACGCGATACCGTTGACTGGTCAACATTGTAGGCCTACATTTCTCCGCCAACAACCTAAAAATGGAAGAACAAAGTTACTAGCCAATTTTAAAAAATTATAAGAATATATATGTCTGTAGTCCGACCTAGGCCTACTGTGATTTTTTTAGAGGTAAGGTTATTTTGGATTAACATTTTAACAGTTGTATTATTTTAATTTTATATTGAATTAAGAAATAATTTTGGTGACCTATAAATATTTATAAAGTATTTATACTTGATGTTATATGATAGTCGGTTACGAAATAAAATGAATTGTTAGGTGATGATAAGACAGATGTTTCAAGGAATTAAGACATTTATTAGAAACCAACTGGGGAATAAGTTTGGAAGTGAAAGCCGTGAGGTGGACTGGATAAAAATAGATATAGTTGACTTATTTTTGTAAGTGTGGAAACCTTCGTCTTCTGAGTGCGTGAGTAAATAAAGGTTGATTATTTCCCTCGAATGTTTGGAGGTCTCTAACAGTATTATTAACGCTTCCCAGTCAAACAACAACTTCTTTACAGCGAGACCATTAAACTCCTCTGCACCATGTTCATTGTCGACAGTTCTTCTCAAAGTGCATCTTACTATTCCTGAGGAACATAAGAAGCTGCACATTATGATGTAATTGAATTTATTCTTCAAAGATACCAATTTAATGTGTATTATCAGGATTTAAGTTTTTATAAGTTTAACATAATTATATTAATTTAATTAATGTAACTCACTAAAAATATTTTTTCTTTCTGTAGTGCTCTTTAATTTTGGCTAGGTCAACCATTAATTTAGCTATATTATTATTATTATTATTATTATTATTATTATTATTATTATTATTATAATAATAATAATAATAATAATTATTATTATTATTATTATTAGCACCGCGTCTTACTACCCGTTCGGGTTACACGCACTTACGCTAATGTGTAATGGTAGGGTGATTGTGAGATGAAATGGAGGACCTACAGTTTAACGTGGGATCCAAACCACGGTGGAGGCCTGGCATTCCCCACATTCACAAGTTGTGATTAATACACGTCTTGTCAGAGGTGAAGGAAGGATTTGGTAATCAGATAAATCTGTGCTGGGACCGAGGATAGAACCCTAAACCCCCAGCAAAGAAGTCTGACACCTTACCACTAGACCACCAGTTCACCCTAATTTTGCTATTACATTTTCCAAAATAAGCATGATGGCATTTACATATTTTGTAGTTGAGTTTTGTTTATTACCTTAACTCTCCAGTTTGATCACTATATTTCAGTAGGCTATCCAAAGTTGACATTTTTTTCTACGCTCTAATTAAAATCTTGGAGAGTAGAGAGAACATATTTAAAATACTATCTTTACAAACACTAATATTTTCTCTCTTAATTATGAATGCTACAAACATAACAGGTAAAAATTTTAATTCATGCTTAAAATTGTTACCTATACATGTGAATCCAGCCTTTGAACCTTTGAACTTATCATGCCATGTTCATGATCATGTTTGGAGCTCAGTTTAGGGCGAGCTTGTGCTGAACGTGGGAGATAATCAGCTACTGGACAGTTTCCAGAAACTGGTATCTCGGGATAGTACAAGCGGCAGCATAAAGTTGACTATTGCTATATCTTACGGTCTCACACGTCCATCACAGACTCCGCCTTAATCTATCAGTGATGAATGACTAAGCACGGACAGTTCAGACAGATCTCTAAACTCCGGATATCTCAGCGGTATTGACGGGTATCTAGAAACATTTTCAGATATTTTCCTGACAGTTTGTAAAATAAATATCAAGTGATTTGACGGAATCCAAACAAATTGTTAATATCGATGTATTGTGCATCAGAATGACAGAGGTAATAATACTTTAAATGCAAACATGTTTACATTATCTTCAATACAGTTATATTGAGTTAAACTACTCTGAATTAAGACAAATAACAATACATGATTACATTTTGAGAATTTTATTTGTTGAAAATACACAAAAAATAACATAAATAAAGACCCATAGTGATATTTGTGGGTTTGATTAAATACCGCATATTATAATGCTAGGACTGCAAAAATTAAAATTAAAACGAACAAAGAAATCTGTAGATTATTTTTGTAAAAAGGTGTGTAGCTATATTTCAGGTTTGATAAAAGCGTGTATAACTTTGCAAGTTCCCCCCCCCCCCCCATGCTGAGTAAAAGAAGGTACACTAGGAGAAAGCCCCCCCCCCTGCTCCCTGCCCCCTTGATACTCCCATACCCCCAAAGTTCCTAATCTGCAGAGAAGAATACCCAGGGGATAGATAAGAGGATTACTGGACAGTTGTAAAGTCTCCAACTTTTTTCATATTCTACTTTCTAATCAAAAGTGTGATTGCCAAAGTTTGTTACATTATCTTCCTGCTGAGACGCATAATTAGATCAACTTTATCACCATGACTCAATTTGGTTACTTCTTAAAATACTATTTAACTCACTTACTACATGAATTACGTTAAAAATTAGAAATACTCGAGTTACCGAATTCCACTTATATTAATAAAGGTATGATGGTGTATGTATAATGTATATATGTCCAAAGAATTGTTAGTACTTATCAATGATATATAATGCTAAAATTTAGTGAAATAGTAGAGGGACCACTCAAAAGAGGTTCAAAAATTTCAAACTAAAAAACTTATAAAAGCAAAAATCACCAAAATTAAAAACGTGTTTTAGTTATTTATTTTAATTCGTAGACATTTTATTTGCACTTCAGCTTCAAGGAGAAATTATAATATAAATTCCAATCTCAAATACAAAGATAAACTGCATATTATAGGATAATACTGTGAATGGTTTTTATAGCTCTGTTTGTGGTTTATTATTCATATTAGTAAATAAAATATGTTTTTATTTGGCACTTAATAGACATTTCACAGATACCGCAGCGTTCAACGTCATTATTTAATTTGATCCTACATTTACATATATGTGTATTCAAACAAATCAATGACTGGTCTAATTAAATGGTACCTTGAAAATGAAAGAATATAGGAGGATACATTGACAGAAATAAGATGTTTTCATGAAAAGGCCATTTTCTCTTAGGCAGCAGATCTTTGCTTTCATGTGTGTGTGTGTGTGTGTGTGTGTGTGTGTGTATGTGTGCAGGTTAATCAGTTGAGCTTAAGAGACTGTAATAATTTTCTTTGACATCTTCACAGAGGACTTTGCCAGGAAACAAGATTGTAATTTTCCATATGCTTTGATTGTACAAAATTGGCTTTTCGGAGTAGTCCTTGTTCAGAATTTTTTTAACTTAACTTTTATTTTAGCAACGTGTCTTACTCTCCGTTCGGGTTGTACGCCATATTGGATGCTCTAGAAGCTATGTGGAATGGTCTTTACCTGAAGATGTTTTGAAAAACAAAAATAAAACTTTTGAGAGAAAATTACATTGAAATGCCATAGGAAGAATTTACGAAACATTTTAAAATTGGCTAAGCCCAACTGATATTTCAAATTGCTATTCTGTTTCCGTAAAGTGACGAAGTTGCTCAAACAAATTAGGATATACTGAGAATTTTAGGAGGCGAGGTTTATTGTTACACAAATATGAAATCAGTAGATTGTAACTATGAGGGGGAAAAAATGAAACTATAAAGTAGTGTTTTTAAACAGTTTGACACTTCCAAGAATTCTGCCACCTGCTTCGGTGCTGTGTGATCTAGCCGTCAGAGTATCTAGCTCAGAGGACGTGATCCAACCACTCCGAGCTGAACTGCGGGAGAACGTCGTTCTATCGAGAGGAACGTTGATCCAAACCACATCTAGAGCCTGAACATGGCCGGGGAACATCGTGACTATCAAGAGGAACGTTGATCCAAACCACATCTAGAGCCTGAACATGGCCAGGGGAACATCGAGACTATCAAGAGGAACGTTGATCCAAACCACATCTAGAGCCTGAACATGGCCAGGGGAACATCGAGACTATCAAGAGGAACGTTGATCCAAACCACATCTAGAGCCTGAACATGGCCAGGGGAACATCGAGACTATCGAGAGGAACTTGATCCAAACCACATCCCGAGCCTGAATATGGCCGGGGAACGTCGTTCTATGAGAGGAACGTTGATCCAAACCACATCTAGAGCCTGAACATGGCCAGGGGAAACATGAGCTATCGAGAGGAACGTTGATCCAAACCACATCTAGAGCCTGAACATGGCCAGGGGAACATGGAGACTATCGAGAGGAACGTTGATCCAAACCACATCTAGAGCCTGAACATGGCCAGGGGAACATCGAGACTATCAGAGGAACGTTGATCCAAACCACATCTAGAGCCTGAACATGGCCAGGGGAACATCGAGACTATCAAGAGGAACGTTGATCCAAACCACATCTAGAGCCTGAACATGGCCAGGGGAACATGGAGACTATCGAGAGGAACCTTGATCCAAACCACATCACGAGCCTGAACATGGCCAGGGGAACATCGAGACTATCAAGAGGAACGTTGATCCAAACCACATCTAGAGCCTGAACATGGCCAGGGGAACATCGAGACTATCGAGAGGAACCTTGATCCAAACCACATCCGAGCCTGAATATGGCCGGGGAACGTCGTTACTATTGAGAGGAACTTGATCCAAACCACATCTAGAGCCTGAATCATGGCCGGGGAACATCGATCTATCGAGAGGAACGTTGATCCAAACCACATCTAGAGCCTGAACATGGCCAGGGGAACATCGAGACTATCGAGCCAAGCCTCGAGCCGAACTCTGTCACGTACTCGCAGGAGTAGGATTCCTCCCCTCAAGTAAAGCACTAAAAGTGTCCCGACTTATGAGTAAAACATTACGGTAAGCCTACCATTACACAAGTTAGAATTTCCCCAAAAGTTACAAATTGACAAAATTACTGGAAAAATAGCGGGGGATAAGGGATATAGATTCATAACCACTGGAGGCGAAGACAAATGTTGACTGTTGAATGCCTCTAGATACTATTTCAAATTTTTACGGGAACTATGAGCAGCAATTTAAATAATGTGATAAAGTTTAGATACAATGTATCCCCCGCTATTTTTCCAGTAATTTTGTCAATTTGTAACTTTTGGGGAAATTCTAACTTGTGTAATGGTAGGCTTAGCGTAATGTTTTACTCATAAGCCGGGACACTTTTAGTGCTTTACTTGAGTAGAAGAATCAGTGGGGGAGGAATCCTATTTGTGTAGGGGGAGTGTTGGTTAAAAAAAAGAGAGGGTTTCACCCCTCAACCAAGGGTGATTCCAAGGATTCTTTCCAGGAAAATACTGCAAGAAAAACGGATCCACCCAGAAGCTATTCGGTGGGGTCTTTTCTTAGAAAATTTGAAAAATTTAGATGAGTCTATAAGATTTTTTGAATATGCCATGTCCAAATTTTTTTAATTACTTCCTTAGCACCACGTCTTACTACCCGTTAGGGCTGTACGCTTAAGTAGTAGCTACGCTAATAGGTTAGGGATTGGGAATGTTGAATTTATAAGAAGTGAATCCGCATTCGCATGGAGGGAGAGTGTAAAACCATTTAGGAAAAACCATCCCAGCTTACCCGAACGAGATTCGAACCTCGATCTCCCCATCCTCAGCAGTCGAGCTCAACACGAAACTAGTGCGTTAGCCAACTACGCCACCAAGGCAGGTTTACATTTAAATAAACACGAGAGATGTATTATTATATACCTGACTAATATAACGACAGGGAATATAATATAGCCCGCTTCGGTAGCCGGATGGTCTAACGCGCTACTCTCGCAGTAGATTAGACTGCTGGTGACGGGGAGATCGATGTTCGAACCTCAGTCAGGTGTGCTGAGGGTGGTTTTTCCTAAATTGTTTTGTTGCAAGGCAAGGAATGCTATCGTAAGTTAGGCAGCCGTCCTATGACTTGCAGTAATTCCTAGTTGCAACAATGTGTTTCTGTATCGGATCATTGTTGGTTTTGAGAATATCATGTTAAATCTGTTGATCAAGTTTTGTCTCCCAACAGTATGGTCATGATTTGGCAATTTTTTAAAAATTGGAAACCTCTAGATGCTATCTAGAATAGTCCTTAGCTGGATTTTTTTTGAAATTAGTCTTGTGGGTGGGAGGGGGCACTTGCCCTATTTGCCTCCTCCTCGGTGTGCCACTGGACCCATTAAAATTAATTCTATGTTCAAAATAACTTTGTGACATTCGAGTAAAGTTTTTGTATTGATCCCAAATTTCTTGAAATTTAAGGCCACGAAGCAAACTAAACTATTTCCGCTCGCCTTGTGTACAGTTATAGAAATTGCCACCATCGTCAGCCTGTCTTCTTCTCTTTGTTGATAAGTGTAAATAAATATATGCCAAGGCAGCCAATTTTAATTCCTCCCTGACATCCAGTGAAGCATCTGAAGCAAAATATGTCTTGCAAGAGGTTCGAGGCTCGGCTCATGGCTAAATATGTCTTGCAAGAGGTTCGAGGCTCGGCTCACGGGAAAATATGTCTTGCAAGAAGGTTCGAGGCTCGGCTTGCGGCAAAATATGTCTTGCAAGAAGGTTTGAGGCTCAGCTCGCGGGAAAATATGTCTTACAAGAAGGTTCGAGGTTCAGCTCGTAGCTAAATATGTCTTGCAAGAAGGTTCGAGGCTCGGCTCGTGGCTAAATATGTCTTGCAAGAAGGTTCGAGGCTCGGCTCGTGGTTAAATATGTCTTGCAAGAGGTTTGAAACTCGGCTCGCGGGAAAATATGTCTTGCAAAAGGTTCGAGGCTCGGCTCGTGGGAAAATATGTCTTGCAAGAGGTTCGAGGCTCGGCTTGTGGCTAAATATGTCTTGCAAGAGGTTCGAGGTTCAGCTCGTAGCAAAATATGTCTTGAAAAAGGTTCGAGGCTCGGCCTGCGGCAAAATATGTCTTGCAAGAAGGTTCGAGGCTCGGCTCGTGGCTAAATATGTCTTGCAAGAAGGTTCGAGGCTCGGCTCGTGGCTAAATATGTCTTGCAAGAGGTTCGAGGCTCGGCTTGTGGCAAAATATGTCTTGCAAGAAGGTTCGAGGCTCGGCTCGTGGTTAAATATGTCTTGCAAGAGGTTCGAGGCTCGGCTCGTGGCTAAATATGTCTTGTAAGAGGTTCGAGGTCCGGTTTGTGGCAAAATATGTCTTGCAAGAAGGTTCGAGGCTCGGCTTGCGGCAAAATATGTCTTGCAAGAAGGTTCGAGGCTCGGCTCGTGGCTAAATATGTCTTGCAAGAGGTTTGAGGCTCGGCTCGTGGGAAAATTACTCCGCAAGTAGAGACAGTGTTTCGGTTCGATAGTCTGAACGCAGCTTAAGGTGTCACCCTCGTATTAGACTAGACTGCTGATGACAGGGAGACTGGGGTTCGAATATCATTCGGGTGTGCCGATGATGGTTTTCCCAAAAAGATTTTACACCTTCCTCAAAGCAAATGATGGTGCATTTCCTCTGAATACAACCTTATTCATCCTTAACGCACTATCGTAACTATAGAACATATTGTGTCTAACCTGAACAGGGTCACAGAGTTGCAGTGATAAGAAAAAGGGAATGCGACTGAAGGTTGGATTTAGAGGAAGTGTGCCCTCATTTGCGTGGAGAGAGAGAGTGGGAAACCATTTAGGAAAAAAACCTCTCAATATACCCGACCGTGATTGATCCACAATCTCCCCCATCTTCAGCAGGCCAGTCTGACACGAGAGTGACGCCTTAGACAACGTGGCCACACAAACAGGTCCAACACAAGTTAAAACTAATAATATGTAGTATAATAAAGCTCTCTGGGTATTTAAATAGACTATTAATGAGGGTATATGTAATAGACCCTGCCTAACAGGGACAAAACTGGATAACAATCTAGTTCATATAACAACGTTAACGGGGATATCTCAAGGGAATCTTATGTTTATTACCAAGAATAGATTTAGCAACTGTAGAACCAAGCACCAGCTTTATTTTGAGGCGGGGTATTTTCCAGGTAAACTGGTTTCTCAATTAATATTAATTAATTACCTGACAGACCTTGTCAGTGGTGGTATCTATTTGCCTAGGACCGTTTTCAGCCATGGCCAATGTACAGTGCACGACCTCTTCGTATACAATTTTATAAATAATTTAGTTAAAAATATAATAATTAATTTAGATCCACACTTAAGTAATATAATTAACTGATAGAAATATACTTTTTTTTTCTTACAAAGCCTACCTAACCTTCCACGCGCTTGTCAATTGAAGGTTATGTTTTGTTAGTTTGGTTAGGTTAGGTTAGGTTAGGCTAGGCTAGGATAGATCAGGTCAGGTAAGGCTAGATTAGTTTAGCCAGACCTAAAACCCAGTATACAAATAAATAGTACGACTCTATTGTACATACCTTCTCTTCACAACACCAGTTAACGATATAAATCCTAGAATTTGAAATTTATAAGAGTGAATTTGTGAAAAGCAGTTTGTGGATTAAAAATGTCAAAATCTAATAGTAAACAACTACTTACAAGTGTGATAAAGTATTTAAATTTGGCAGGCAGGTAAAAATACCATTCCGAATAAGTATCAGGGGTTGAAAATGTTAAATATTTATTCATGACTTTGAAAAACAGGGGTTGTGTAAAAACACTTTTAAGAGTGGTTGAAAATTTAAATTAGAAAGGCAGATAAAAACGACAAAGTCAGATAATCAAATCCATCTTTACATTCGAAAATTCTATGTAGGATTTGTTTATTGGGTAAGCGGAATATCTAAAATTTCCAAAACAAATAAGAACAACTAATTTTATGGGAGGTAGGGATCTGAAATTCGGCAAAAAGGTATAAAGATTACTCCGAATAAACATAAAATACTGAATATTTTAAATTGATAAAATAGGGAAAGAGGAGATTAAGGGGTTAGTAAAATTAAAAAAAAAAACACCTTTTAGATGAAGAAGAAAATTGAAATTTGCCAGGAATGTAAAGGGATTACTTTGAAAACCAAAATAAATATTTAATATCTAGAAAGAGGGCTTGTAAAATGGAAGTTTCAAAATTTCCAAAACTAAAATGATGAATTACTTTCCAGTGGTATAGAATATTGAAATTAGACAGATGAGTATAAAAACCACCTCAAACAACCATTAAGTTCTGATTTTTAAATTTAAAAATGGAGAAGCAGTAAATGGGGAAGGGGTGAAACTTACACAACTAAAATAGAAAACTACTTTTCGGTGTGGTTTAAAATATAATTTTTGCAAGCACATAAGTAAACTAAATATAATCAAATAAATCTTAATCAAAATGGGAATATGAGAATTCAAAAAAGGATTGGGGTGGAGGCTAGTAGTAGCTTAAAATTTTTTTAAATGCATTATAAAATCTTTTTTTATACATGGAAGCAAATTTATATTTGACAAGTTTGTAATAAGACCACCCAACAATAACCATAAAGGTTAGAAAGTTTGAAATTTAAAAATAGAGGGTGCGAAATGCTCATAAGAAAAAAAAAAAATTCTATATATCGTAGAAATTTTGAGTTTTGTGTAGGCAGACAATAAAATCTAAAATATAACCCACACAAAAACTAAAGATTACCTTAAAAGGGGTCCACTATCGATGAGATAACAAAGATAAGAATCAAAGGATAAACTAGCGCCTGCGTAGCGGCGACATAACAACTAAAATAAACAAAATATTGCGACATTGCTTGGGGAGCCATGATTATCTTTTAAACATTCTAACGAAGTAGGGATGAGTAGGACTGAGTTTATATAAAATGTATCTGCATTAGTGGGGGAAAATAGAGGGGGGGAGGGGCATTTAGGAAAAAATAACTTCAGTACACAGATTTGGAAACTCAGCCTCTAGTTGATAAGACTTGCCTGGCACTTAATCAGTGTTCCCACCAATTACTATCCAGGCCTCTCATTTATGAATATATATTATAATTTATAGGCAGTTAAAGACGGGTAGCATTCCAAATTTATAAACAATATACATCTGTCATATTCACTTTGAATTAAAACTAACGGTTTGTTGCAGTGATGGCTGCAGATTATGTCATTAAAATGTGCCCAAAACAGTTTTATTGGATATAATTCTATTTAAAGAGGTCTCACTTGACTTTCTAGTTAAAAACTTACTCGTCAAAGGCTATCAACTTTATATATATTTTTATCTTTCTGTGCTTAATTTGAAACCAAACGTATATTTTCCCCCTTCACACCAAGATGAGCACTTTAAGCCGACCCCTTTCCCGGTTCTATATCTATTTGTTGCCCCAAACTCCCCAAGCAAGAATTGGGTCGTTAGCCTATTATATTCAGCCCAAGATAGATATTTTACTTACCAATACACAATGATAAACAAACCGTGGTTTCCATGGTGATGTAAACAAAGAATGAATGCACACTGTACACAGCAGAAAAGATAGAAATTTGATATAAAAACCGTGTTTACCTTGGAAGATAATATTTTGTCCATCAACAAGGACTCCTACCTACCTTTTGAAATGACTGGTCGTTTGTCAAATTCGATTCAACCCTTTTCTCGTAATTTCAATTATCAGAAATGGCCGTATCAAATTATGTTTATAAAAATTAAAATATTTTTTTTTGGTACATTTGTTGATAGCACATTCCAACGTGAACCTAGCTTAGGTTTATTTGGTCCAAGAAACTAATTTATATGTTAATACAATTATATTATTTTTATTTTGTCAATACTATAGTATTTTTGTTCCATTTGGCTGATTTTCAAATACTTATATTAAACATTTTGGGATTATTACTAAGCGTTATTTTATTTAGTTTATTCTCGTATGTCGTAGTTTTAGTTTTTCGTGTAATATACTGTATATTATTTCTATAATAATTATATAGTTACTATAAATATTTAGCCGGTTTTCTGAACATTTCTGATATATTTCAATTATGAAAAGTATCCTCCACGTAAATAATTTTATCTAGCACCACGTATTACTACCCGTTTGGGTTCCACGTAAATAACTAAATCAATATGATAGTAAAAATATTTATATTCACAATAATACTTTTAAGAAAACCCAGTAGTCTATTAGGAAGTTTCTTTATTGATAATATTTATACGTGATATGAAGCTTACTTCTAATTCCCTTTTAATTCATACTTCTTTTTCCACTCTTGGGTTTAGAGTGTCATCTACTTTTTTGTTTATTATTTATTTTATACTTTATTTTTACATAGCTGTACTTTGTTTATAGTTTATAAATTAGAGTTGGTTTTACTCAATTTGTTCATACAGCAAAGAACTAAAGAACTAGTAGTAGTTAATGTAACAGTGGCATTACTGTCGTCTTGCTTGGTCCAAGATCTATCATGACGTTCGGTTATTTTTATAGATACATAGAGTTAAAATACTTTAAAACATATATACAGCTCCATGCTTATGTTTTTAAGCTGTCACCATTTATTTCGTACTTTTATGAGCAGAGTGAAGTAATTTTTTAGCTGTGGCAATTACATCTAGGCGATATTAAATACATATTTTTATGAGATTATAAATAAACTAATTTCTTACAGTCAACTGTTAACGTATTTATCTTTAAGGAAAATACAGAATTTATAACAAAAAACCCCTTGATAATAATCCAAAATAGCCATTATTATCAAACTATCTATATCCTAACTACTTTATAAATACTTCAACATATCTACTATTTAAATAACTAATATTTCTTAGTAACCATTTCTATCCATGGCATATATTCGATACTTATTTAACAATTTTTTAATGATCATATGTCATATTTGACTGGGATGGGACCTGACGCCCAGGTTTGACGGCCTGTGTATATACTATGTAGACTATTAGTCTCTCTGATGTTAATGAATGCTGCCCAGGGTACACCATAGGAGGTTTTCTACATGACGTACCCACAATTAAATGATCTGATGATGGTGATTATGAAGTTGTGGAGCAGGCCAGAGTTATAAACCTAACTTAAGGCTAATTAATAAAGCCCTAGTGTCCATTGGGGTCACTCTTCTTAGGGGTACCAGCCGGAAATCGAACCTGGGATCCCTAGACTCGTAGCCAGGTACACTAACCACTACATCAAAGGGATTGGTATTTCACCATTAAAACGTGTTTTATGAATAAGTTGTGGACCTGTATACACACATGAAATACACATCTATTGTTTAACTCACGGCTTACTGTGATATATTATGTGAATAATGTGTCCGGAGAGGGTTTCAAAGCCTAGCCCTTTATCTTAACTTTATCTCTTCTTACAAACTGTGCCAACAGGCAGCTTATATGATAGTACACGTATCCTCCAGTTTGTCAAGTAGTGGCAGGTAAAGCCAAAGGTCTAAGGTTTAAATCCCTTTGCGGTTATATTGTTAAGAAATACGACTTTATTTTAAAAGATCTACGAAAGAACTGTAATGTACGTCTATATTCGCATTGTTAACTTTTTTTTATGTTATTTAAACATCCTTTAATTGGTACTCCGTTTATAAAACAAATTATTTTTCTGTACAAACTAAAATTTAAATTTATATTTTAAATTTATTTAGTTACAATGGCTAGAGACTAGCTCTAGATGAAAATTTAGGGACCAACAAGACTAAAAATAGTAAAATAATTTAAATGGAAACTAAATATTATGTAAATATTTTTAAAAGTTAAAATCCAATACAACTCTAATTTTTATTCAAATCGATTTTTTTATTACTTTTCAAATATTTGTTTTAAGCATTTTTTAATTTTTTCTTTAATTTGCAGACGATTTGTCAAAACAGTGACAACATTAAATTATTTTGGAATTCAAGGAATGTCTGAGACAATTAAGAACTGTTTATTAAGTGTATTACTTTGGGAATAATAGTCCAGCACATGATTTTCAATTTAAATATTTTACGGCAAATTTAGAATACCATGTATGGTATGGTATGGTCTGGCCAATAACAGGGAGGTTGGTGTTAGAATCCTGACAGGGTCAATTGGGGTTGTTTTTACCTAAACAGTTTCATAATCTACCTCCACGCAAATACAGGAACATTTCTTCTAAATTCAACCCTACCTATCTCTACTTCGTTAGCGTAGCAAAATATGGACAGCTCGAATGAGTATAAAGATACGTGAACACTAGTTCCAAAGACTAGGAAGGTGTAATTAATAATATGTGTACCCACATTTGCCTGTAGGGAGAGTGAAAAACCATTTAGGGAACACCCCTGTGAGTGCACCCGACTGAGATCAAACCCCAATCTCCCCGTCTTCATCAGTTTAGTTCAACACGAGAGTAGCGCGTTAGAGCACCGAAGCTGGTTGTAGTGTTGTAATGGCGAGCGAATCAAGTCCACAAGTTGGAGGGTACTAATCGACCTTGTCGGTGGATGCACTACGCTAGTCACACAACATCTCTTCCTCAATCAGGATGTTCTTAAAAGTGATCCACCCTCTACAAGCATATTTACACGTGATTCATGTAAACTCCCCCCTCCCCTCTGTGCAACGATCACGGCTAGGAGAACATTAAAGTGAGATGAAGCCTAGCCACACAAGATGAACATGATATTTAGCGAGAGCGACTAAGTGTTTGTTTATGTTTATTATATTTACATTAAGTTTGGTAAATACATTCATATTGAGTTAACTCTACACCTCAACGGGAGCTCTATTTGTAAATAAATGGGGATAACTGTTTCAAACGAATTATTTTGAATATTTTATGTGTAGTTTATACTAACTTAGGTAGATCATCAAATTAGTAGGCTATATATTAATTTTAAGGCACTAGTTTGAAACCGCAGCCTTTTGATAAATCTTAAGAATAAATGGATAGCATTAAGAATGTTTGTAGATTTTAGATTTGAAAATGGAAGACTTTTGGTATACTGACAGAGTGGGGCATTTAAAGTGTTACAAATCTTTTCTAGGGAACAATGCATTTTAAGATAAAAAAAAAAAGTTGTTTGTTTTGAGGGGGAAATCGATTATTATTTTTGGAATTTGGATTTGGTGGAATATTCGAGGACATTTAGGTCAAATATACATTTAAAATAAGTATTTATATTTTTATCACGCCATCTTAATTCACGCCAAATAAATAGCAAGATTTGTCTAGAGCTTTGCTTTGTACAACTTCAATTTTCAAAGAGAATGAAATACCCGTTTTTAACATGACCCAGGATCAACGGTGTTTGACTAAAATTTTGGTTCGATGCTCCAGGTGCTTAAAGTCAATGTGAATGAGTTTAGGACTCGTGTGTACGGTATTAATCTCATTCTCGGTGAAAACATGCACTGAGAAAACCTCGCGTTGACGAGCAATTCCACATCTGCTGATCACCATAGTCTAACTTTTCATCTGACCAATCCTTACGTAGATCATCACAACACTTCCGAAGCAGACTCAGAATCTAATCGGGCATAGGAACATTATTTTACATATTTATCTTTGCAATTAAACCGAAACATAATAGAATCGCAGCTTGATTTACTGTCCAAATTTTTCATATCCATGTTAGAAACTCCACATATGGAAGCTACAGTGACGTCATAGGTTATTAAAATAGCAATCGATGCAAAGATCCCCTCTGTTATTAATGCCGATGTTCCATGAGTCAATATTACTCCATATTTTCCTTCTACGTTATATTTCCTGACCAATTATTACCTCAATCTAACATTAACGACGCCATTAATTAAATACCAATGCTTCTTTGAATAGACTGTAACATTCAATAAGAAATCTCCGGTGAGATATTTATGTCCTTATTAATTTGTTTAATTTCATAGTTAAGATTGTAACATAATTAATGTTATAATACAATTATTTTTACTCAGGCCAACACAAGCAGACACCATAAAAATAAAATTCTTAAACGTAATAGTTTTCAAAGCATGACAGATACATTAAAAATCACACCTTCATAACATAACTAACTACAGTATATGTAGATACTAGCCTACTTGGTAGGTTTTACCTAATATCCAATACATCAAGAATATATACCAATGTAATGTTTTATCCACTTTTTTAACATCCTTCGGGTAAAACGAAAACAAAAATAAACACCAAATCAATTGTAATTTTAAACTCTATCACCACATGTCTGCCAATCTTGATGTATTGCATATTAGGTAAAACCATAGAGAAAGGGATGGTAAAACCTACCAAGTAGGCTAGTATCGACATATACTGTAGTAATTATGATGACCGTGTAATTTTTGAATCAGATGGAGAGTTTATTGAAGGTTTTGGGTTCCTGTTGAGACCACGAAGCTGGATGTTCCAGGGTTACACGCAATCGGTGACTGATAAGCTATGACACCCAAAATAGAGAGAATTATTTTATATCGCAAGATGCTCCGACCGGAACTGCCGAACAGTCAGGTAGTATTCAGGGTGCTGCATGGGAGAGCACTGAGCAGAGTTGCGGGTGGTTAGAAATCCTAGATTATTAAATGAAATAGGTGACCTGGCGGTCTAGGGGTAAGGTGTCGGACTTCTGTGTTGGGGGTCCGGAGTTCAATCCTAGGTCCCGGCACAGATTTATCTGATTACCAAACCCTTCCTTCACCTCTGACAAGACGTGTATTAATCACAACTTGTGAATGTGGGGAATGACAGGCCTCCACCGTGGTTCGGATCCCACGTTAAACTGTAGGTCCTCCATTTCATCTCACAATCACCCTACCATTACACATTAGTGTAAGTGCATATAGTACGTCTGGTACATAAAAAAAAGCTGCACGTTTTGATTGGAATATGCAACTTTCTGTGGTCATAAATGAGGTCAAAAGAGACCTTTTCAGATAGGGAGCCACATTAAAATCCGTGTAGGACACCAAAATGGCGGCTATTTATGGACGCCATTTTGGAGTCCTAGAATTGGTTGTATCTCCGCTCCTAATGGTTCGATTTTAATTTTACTTTTTTTGTTTAAAAACTCTTATTAAGTACATTTTTAAAAATCATATTTACTTTTCTCTAAACCTTAAGATTTCCTTATAATTACAAAACATTATTTTAGTGTTCGTCTAGTTTTTTTAATTTGTTTTTTTTTGTGTGTGATTTCTCTTACATTTGTTTTCATTCTAATATAAAATTATACTCATATAAATCATTTAACATTCATTTTTGCAGATTAGACTGAATTGAATTATTCTCAAAATGGCTTTAAGGCGCCTTCGGCTGGCAAATGTTGACTTTGAATCTCCACTTGAGCTTCGTGTTATAGATTGGACCAAATGTTGCATTTGTCAAGAATCTAGTGATGAAGGCTTGATTTGCCCAGCCTTACACATTGCAAAAGCACTTGTTGGTGCTGGCTACAAGACGCTTTCGGAAAATTTAACAGAATTTCAGAATCTTGGTGCATTGCCCCATGGTTTGGATATACAAAAGTTAAATGAAGGTGAAGGTATAGAAGGAACATTAAAAAAAATAAAGCAAAGTGGCATAAAAAGTGTGCACTTAACTTCAACAGAACAAAACCAGCCAGAGCAAAGAAACGCAAAAGTTCATCCTCTTTGCCAAATGATTCATATGAGAACAGTCCACAGACTTTATTAGAGCCAGATGAAAAAAACCCAAGGAATATGCGTTGTTCCACATCATTTATTAAAATGAAAGATGAAATATGTTTTATATGCAATCAAAATGGCACTACTCGAAAACCTCTATATAAGATTGCTTCCCTACAAGACGATAAACTTAAGAGATGTGCCGATATTACCAATAACACAAACCTTCAAGCATTCCTAGAGGGTGGCGATTTGGTTGCTAAGGAAGCAAAGTAGCACTTGAAGTGCTATACAAACCTTACCAATTGTCTGAGAGCAGCAATTGGGGTAAAAGAAGAAGAGGTCAACTCTATCTGCGAGAGTATGGCATTTGCTTCCGTTGCACGCTTCATAAGAGAGAAAAACAAGGCCTCTGAATCTGATAATACTCAGATTGTATTCAAAATGTCTCACTTAAAGACTATAATATAGTTAATAATGTTAAATGATTTATATTAGAATGAAAACATATATTATATGCAAACAGCCTTGCAAATATTCTGGGAATGAAAAGTAAAGACCTTCCAAACACACATACCACCCGTTTACGCGAGAGAATTCTTGATCACTTCCCACAGTTCAAAGTTCAACTTTCAGGCAGAGATTACTGCCTTTATCGTGATGGTGCTAATATTTTTAAATATATTCATTCTGAAAACCTTGATGATGATGATGCTGTTGCATGTGAAAGATTTATTAATCAAATTAGAAAGATCATAACCCAGTACAAAGTTACGTTTGATGGTCATCTGAACGATGATCAACAAGCTGCAAGCGTTCCTCCGGCCCTTCTCTCTTTAGTGTGTCCCTTACTTCATGGCTATGCTTCAGCAGAGAATGTGACTAAAGCAACTCAGCCTGCTTTGACTATCAGCTAATTAATAGTTTTCAACCACAGTGAAAACTTTCCAAAAGGCAACATTATTCGTCATAAGAAAAGTCATGAACCACCAGTTCCATTATACGTGGGCCTGTCTATACTTGGGAGAACACGAAATAATACAATAATTGAAAGCATGCATAAAAGAGGCCTCTCAATATCACCAAACAGAATTATGGAGATAACAGCAAGTCTGGCTCACTTGGAGATTAAGAGAGCTCAAGAAGAAGGTGTCCTATGCCTCTCAAATTTGCTTCATGGTCTCTTTGTGATTGGTGCGTAGGATAACAATGATCATAACTACAACAGTACAACTTCAGAATCATCTTTCCACGGAACAGCAATTTATATCTTTCAAATTCCCGGTGAAGGAGAAGTTGGTGAGCCTCGTAATTTCGCCACAAGCATTTGGTATGTCGATCAAAGTAACAGGAAAGTGCCAGAGCTTCCAGACAGCTACAATTTTGTCAAGACTGTAACACTGCCTTCCAAGCAACCTCCTGTGCCAATAGCAAACGAGATCACCTGTTCTCATATGTCAACTTATAAATTTGGATCCGAGTGGAAAACAGAACAGGAATGGCTAGACCATATTCTTAGCGACAGAAAATATGGGCCCTTAGATCTTTCCTGGGCAGCGTTCTATGCTTCAAAGGTAGGCTCTTCATCATTTGAATTAACATGTAACTCTCTTTTACCTCTATTCAATGAAAGTTCTTCTTCGCCGTCAATGCCGAAGCACGGAATGGATCAAATAAGAAAAATTACAACGTTTTTAAATCCAAGACAAATTCCTGTCATATGTGTGGATCAACCTCTATTTGCCTTGACTAAATCCATCCAGTGGAACTGGCCTGAATTTTATGGTGAATCCAAATTTGTAGCCATGTTTGCAGCGTTTCATATTGAGCAGGCCTTTTTGAAGGTGCTTGGCCAGATTCTTGAGGGTAGTGGCTGGACTAGTTTGGTGACAAATTCTGGAATCAAGACAGAGGCGGGAGCAGAGGCGTGTCTTAAAGTTACTCATGTAACAAAAGCAAGGGCAATTCATCAGAATATTGCTGCTGTTTTATACAGTCTGCTCAAAGATGCATTTACACTAGAAGACCTAAAAGTATAATTTGAAGAATGGATTGAAGAAAAACGTTCAAACTCTCCAACATTTCGATTCTGGTTTTTAGTGTTAAACTTGTAGATACTTGTCTTATCTTTTGTTTGGTCGATCAGGGATGGTAACTATTAAATGTTCACCCAAATATTGAAGAAACTAGCACCTTGGTTTTTCCTGATGGATCATCTCCACTATGCTCGTTGGTTGCCAATCCACATAAAAGACTTACAAGAACTAAAAGACACAGCACCCAGTGTACATGAGTACTTTAGCAATGGCCAGTTTGTTATCCACCAAACAAAAAATCCCTTTTCTGCACTCGCTGTGGATCAGGCTCATGAACAAAACAATGCTGTCATAAAGGGAAATGGTGGTGATGTTGGTCTGTTGCAAGATCCAGCCATGTTAAGAAGTTGGATGCTGGCTGGGCCGCAATTAGTCAGCATTCTGGATGAGTTTGAGTCAACGAGCAAAACAAACAGCACTAACAGGTTTGTTCACCATGAACAGTATACTGCTCACCAAAACAAGTTTCAAGACCAAAAACATGCATTAAAAGGAAGCTTTCTTGAATTCGGAAATCCTTTTGAGTTAAACTCATGTGATCTTGTGGTTTGGGACACTAAGGTTATAATGGATAAAGAGCGAGTTAAAGCTCTATTAGGTGCTGAAGAAAAAGCGTTACAACTGTACAGCAACTATGTGAAAGAACGTTTGAGTGAGGAAGCAAAAGTGAAATCTTCATAAATTCTTAAATTGTGGAGAAACCTTAAAGCTTAGAGATAAATATATGATAATCAATTAGTTTCTTCTTAGCAAGAGCTTTCAAACAAAAAACAAAAAAAACTTAAATCGGAATATTAGAAGCTGAGATACCATGGAATTAAGAACACTAAAATGGCGTCTCTAAATGGCCGCCATTTTGGTGTCCTGCACGGATTTTCAAGTGGCTCCCTATCTGAAAAGGTCTCTTTTCCCATTACATATGACTACAGAAAGTGGCATATTCCAATCAAAAAGTGCAGCTTTTTGGCTTAATTTGCTATGTACCAGACGTACTAACAGGGGAAGGGCGGGTATAACGGTCAGGCTAAAGTTTTCTGAAGTTTTTAACTGACTTTCAAGCGATACAGAAACTTCAAAATCATATAATATACACATCAACCATCCTAGTACATGTAAGAATATACACATAAACCATTCTAGTACATGTAAGAATATACACATCAACCATCCTAGTACATGTAAGAATATACACATCAACCATTCTAGTACATGTAAGAATATACACATTAACTATTCTAGTACATGTAAGAATATACACATCAACCATCCTAGTACATGTAAGAATATACACATCAACCATTCTAGTACATGTAAGAATATACACATTAACTATTCTAGTACATGTAAGAATATACACATCAACCATTCTAGTACATGCAAGAATATACACATAAACCATTCTAGTACATGCAAGAATATACACATAAACCATTCTAGAACATGTAAGAATATACACATCAACCATTCTAGTACATGCAAGAATATACACATAAACCATTCTAGTACATGCAAGAATATACACATAAACCATTCTAGTACATGCAAGAATATACACATAAACCATTCTAGTACATGTAAGAATATACACATCAACCATCCTAGTACATGTAAGAATATACACATCAACCATCCTAGTACATGTAAGAATATACACATCAACCATTCTATACATGTAAGAATATACACATCAACCATCCTAGTACATGTAAGAATATACACATCAACCATCCTAGTACATGTAAGAATATACACATCACCCATCCTAGTACATGTAAGAATTATTTGTTGTGGTTTGAAAAAGGGATAGTACCTAAATGATCAATTTTCCAAAGAGTACCTAAGTGGCCATTATGCCCACAGGGGTAGGGCATAATTGCCACATAGCTGAAAAGTTGTAAAGAAATTCAGAAAACAAGGTTTAAATTAAAAAAATATATTTTAAGGAAATGTTTACTCATTTAAAGTAAAAAATATAATTTGGAACATGTTGAATACAAAATATTTTTTTTTTTCGAAAATACTTATTATAAAAAAGTTTTATAAAAAAAGAAATTAATTTTAAATGAGTTTAGCTACAAGTTTCACATAAATACCCCTTGCCCTCTTCCCCGACACCAGCACACAGTTCATGGACCCACAAACTATATCCTTGGCACTTGATCCAACGCTCATTGGAAGTTGAAGCTGAACATTTTTCACAACAATATAAACATTCTGAATCGTTGTCATCATCGATGTATTAAAACAGATTTCTTTTACCAGTGTTGAGCTGGGTTCCTTAGATTTTTTCTATGGATTTTTATTAATAGCCTTAGCATTCTTTTTTATTCTTCAGCTATTTTCCGTTTCATAGCTTTTTCTTTTGCTTCCTTACCAGTTTTCTCGGCTAACAGATAATTTTTATGAGGAATTCCTGACAACAACGCTGCATAGCCTTTCTTCGGTGCATTGCTTCAGATACACGAGGCACAGTGGAAACATCCTCAGGGTGGATGTAAAATGATGACCCCGGCTATGAATCATAAGCTTTATCTAGGACGGCGGTATTACTGCTTGACGATCCAGCTTGCAATAAAGAAGAGGCAGTCCTGTCGGTGGGTGGTGGCTATATAACATTTACTGCTGATGCCATGGCAGCTGGTGGAAGTGGTATTTCCGTTACTTCTGCTGCAGCAAAGTCTTCTTCTGAGAAAATGTGTTCATTGAGTGGTTCAATGCCACAATTTTTCTAAATCAATTCATTGCATTGGGTGGAACAGAAGCCTTCATGTAGGTTTCCCCAAAAAGATGACTCACCTGAAATTGTGTCACTGTTCGCCCGGGGCTGTTCCTTAAAAACCGTTCGATTGCTTGAACGTAAAATGAAATAAACGTCCAAGGGATGCAGTTTATGGCTGCAGTGAGGTTGTATGCACACCACAGCTGTATAATTAGCCCTGACCAGCCTAATGAACTCAATGTTCTTAGTATGATTGCTATGTCCATCTAATATCAACAATACTGGATCATCTTCTGTGGGTTTAGCATGCATTAGAAAATGCATAAACCATTATATAAAAATCTCTGTCTGCATCCATTCAGTAGGGCGGCCAGTAAATGCAGTCCTAGGAGGAGCTCCATCTGTCAATTCAACCTTCATCCAAACCCGCGCAAAGATAATGAAAGGGGGGATGTAGATGCTCCCAGCTGACATACATATTACCAAAGAAGACACAACCCCTCTTTCGACTGAGATGAGAGACCCGACCTGTCGTCTACCCCTTAAAGATTGAACTTTTGAGCTTTTAGACTCGACTGTAGTCAGCCCAGTCTCGTCAACATTGAACATTCGATGGGCTGGGGTAATTGTGTTTACCTCGTTCCTCAATCAGGATGTCAAAAATTTCTTAACGGCAAACCTTGTTAAAACCACTAGCTCTTTCTGAAGAAGTTGGCTCAGGTGACCTTATCGTTAGCTTTGGATGGCGTTTCCGGAAACCAGCGATCCACCCTTTTCCAGCCATCGTGATATCGTTATTAAATTTATGAGGAAGGTTGATATTTTCAGTAAGTTCAAATGTTGAGCTTTGAAGATCCTTAATAGTCATACCAAAAAACCCCGTCTCCAACATTAGTAGATGGTTGTAGATTTCCTGTTCTTGTTCCCTAGTAAATACGGACTTAAAACCTCCAAATTCCTTTTTGTTGCCTCTAGCACGCATATTTTGGTTCAACACTCTCCTCTTCAAAGTATTCCCAGGAACATCATATGTGGTTGAATGTTACTTGAATCCCACGATTGCCTTTCTCCCTTGCACTTATTGTAAGCCATTGCTGCTAAAACAAAACAAAATTGAAATATAGTTAAGACAGTAATAACAAATTATGAAATATAAAACCATTCTAATAGAATCAATTTTTTTACGTTTAATACAATATTAGCTAACATGAAGTACTACAAATAATCGTTTATCAAACATAAATATATTTAAAACTTGTATTAATTATATTTATAATATAATTGTATTAAAACAAAAGGAAATAGTGCAGACGGGCATAATGACCACAGCGGCGGGAATATCAGCCACCTACTGGCCGTTGTGCCCGTCCAGACGCCATTAACAAAAGCTTGTTGTCATACGTCAACAAACAACGATGAACCATTTCTTAATATTGAATTTTGTAGCCAAGTTACCACTCTTTTAAAGCAACTATGTTTCAAAAACCTAGATTGTTTTAATGAGTTTGTAAACATTACATGAAGCGAGGACTTACCTTAGATTAGGGGGTATGAAGAACACAAAAATTGCAATAACTTGTGATCACGCACTTCTTTCTTCTTCTAGTGACTCAACACTACTAAGAGGACTGTGAGGGTAACATTCACGCGTTTACCGCAGGATAGCAGCACTGTACAGCCTTACAAACCCGCCTGGCCGCTGTGCCCATCCTTCTCCTACAACCCGCACGGGTAGTAAGACATGATGCTAAGAGTAATAATAGTAATAATAATAATATTAAATGAAGTAGTTTGATATTATTTATTATTGCTTTCGTTAAAATATGGATGAAAGTTCTGACCAGCTAAAATGTTTAAATTTTATGTACAAACATTATAAAAATAATATGATTAATTACATAAAGCCTTATGACATTATTTTATAATTTTCTGTAGCAACCCTATAACAACCTGACTTTATTGTATAGATAAAGGATAGATATAAGTTTATAACCTTTTGCTTTAATCTCAGAAATACAAATTTTTGGGTAAATCGTCGTTGAATTAAAAAAAACTTAATCTCAATATTTAAACTTTTGAACTCATAAGAAGCCTGCTGATAGTAATTATCTGCGACATTTTGTTCAAAGCTATATTTGAAAATATCAAACTACTTTTCTACGTTTCTAAACGTGTGACCCACCTCGATGGCCGCCGCGTGATCTAACGCGCTACGCTTGCAGTAGACTAGACTGCCGATGACGGGTTGAAGTTAGAATCTCGGTCGGGTATACTGAGGGTGTTTTTTTACAAATTGACTTTCCACTCTCCCTCCACGCAAATGTGGGTACGCTTCCTATAAATATAATCTTACTAATCTTTAAAACCATTAGCGTAAATAGTTCAAAAGCGTATAACCCAAACGGATAGTGAGTCGCGGTGCTAAAAAATAAAATAAACGTGTGTAACCCGCCTCAGTACTCATTCAAAGGGTGCCCCTAACAAGTCCCTTGCCATTGTTACTCGCGTGGGATGCGCTTGGAAAACAAGACATATTAAAGTGAACAGCGTACGTTGCATTTGTAGCCAGCTAGAAGTGTAAGTGCATGGTTCGATGACAATTACACTCTCTTTGGTCTTGATAATTTGTTAATAGATTGAGGCGGGATATGTGGGTGGGGGGGGGGGGGGGTAGGAGAGAGCTGACGCACCAGGAAGGGAACAGACAGTCGGAATTAATTGATAGGAAAATTCTGGAAATAATGACATAATTTTGTGTCATCACAGGTAGAGCTTTGATTAAACCACGGCTCTTGTTTAGGGAAACAACAGCTTATAGCGCTAATATGAAGCTGGTTCATCTGCAATTATTAGTGATGGCGGCTGCTTACAGGAGTGATGCAGACGTACAGAAATATCGTGCTATTTAAAAGGAAGCTTGTAATTTTAAATTATTGCCATGCCAAAATAGATCCAACAAGTGTCGACATGATCATATATGATTAAAAAGTCACGTTTTCAGATAAGTAATTTTAATTTTTTTTTTATATATATAGGATATAGTTGCTAAAAAACAGGCTGATACAGGAAATAGTTGCTAAAAGGACAGGCTGATACAGGAAATAGTTGCTATAAGGACAGGCTGATACAGGAGCTAGTTGCTAAAACGGCAGGCTGATACAGGAAATAGTTGCTAAAACGACAGGCTGATACAGGAAATAGTTGCTAAAAGGACAGGCTGATACAGGAGCTAGTTGCTAAAACGGCAGGCTGATACAGGAAATAGTTGCTAAAACGACAGGCTGATACAGGAAATAGTTGCTAAAAGGACAGGCTGATACAGGAGCTAGTTGCTAAAAGGACAAGCTGATACAGGAAATAGTTGCTAAAACGGCAGGCTGATACAGGAAATAGTTGCTAAAACGACAGGCTGATACAGGAGCTAGTTGCTAAAAGGACAGGCTGATACAGGAAATAGTTGCTAAAACGACAGGCTGATACAGGAAATAGTTGCTAAAACGACAGGCTGATACAGGAAATAGTTGCTAAAAGGACAGGCTGATACAGGAGCTAGTTGCTAAAACGACAGGCTGATACAGGAGCTAGTTGCTAAAAGGACAGGCTGATACAGGAAATAGTTGCTAAAACGACAGGCTGATACAGGAAATAGTTGCTAAAAGGACAGGCTGATACAGGAGCTAGTTAATAAAACGACAGGCTGATACAGGAGCTAGTTGCTAAAACGGCAGGCTGATACAGGAAATAGTTGCTAAAACGACAGGCTGATACAGGAAATAGTTGCTATAAGGACAGGCTGATACAGGAGCTAGTTGCTAAAACGGCAGGCTGATACAGGAAATAGTTGCTAAAACGACAGGCTGATACAGGATATAGTTGCTAAAAGGACAAGCTGATACAGGGGCTAGTTGCTAAAAGGACAGGCTGATACAGGAGCTAGTTGCTAAAACAGCAGGCTGATACAGGAAATAGTTGCTAAAACGACAGGCTGATACAGGAAATAGTTGCTAAAAGGACAGGCTGATACAGGAGCTAGTTGCTAAAAGGACAAGCTGATACAGGAGCTAGTTGCTAAAAGGACAAGCTGATACAGGAGCTAGTTGCTAAAACGGCAGGCTGATACAGGAAATAGTTGCTAAAACGACAGGCTGATACAGGAAATAGTTGCTAAAAGGACAAGCTGATACAGGAAATAGTTGCTATAAGGACAAGCTGATACAGGAGCTAGTTGCTAAAACGACAGGCTGATACAGGGGCTAGTTAATAAAAGGACAAGCTTATATATAAAAGCTAGTTGCTAAAAGTTCATGCGGCTTGTTATAAAGATGGATACCTATAGCTGTCTACTTATTCATTAGAAATATTGCATTTTTACTTTTTTTTGGAGGGGGAAGGGGGTGGCAATATCCCCCCCACCCTTCTCCTACCCTACCTTATTGATTTACGTGTATTTTACATTGTCTCCTGATTACGTTCAACAAGGTTTTTGTTTTGTACGACTATTTAAGATCATTTGTCTAGTAAAAATATATTTATTGGAACTGTATTAATATATAGATATCCTCGCAAAAGAATCTGGCGTTGACTGGGATAGCCACTAAATTAACTTTAATCTCTGATATTCTCTGATTATCTCTTATATGGCTGGTGGTTTTCAAATGACTGGGTTCTATCTGTGAGTGTTGATTGCTATCTCTCATTTAACTTTCTCCCTCTTTTTCTCCTTACTTCACTCTCACAAATGCTATATGTTGGATTATCCATTAAAGAAAATCAAATTGCTCTTTTATTTAGTTAATATATAACTATAAAAAAATGTAACTACTTTTAGGAATTCTGCATGAAGGTGAGTTGTAGGGGACGCGAGTAAAGGCCAGTATCTTTGCAGGCTTTTTATAGCAACACTTTTTTTGTCCAAAATTAATAAACTATTGCTCCAGTAAAATCATAGTTTAATTTTCTTCTCATGTTGACCGCAATAGTTGTTAATATTGGAGCGTGGTGGCATTAGATGAGAGACTTTTTAAATAAAGAGAAAAAGTTTTCTTAAATTCCAGAACACCTTTGACAGATATTCAACAACTGTTGGTGTCATCATGTGAAGAAAGCTAAGCTCTAGGTTCGTACAGAAGCAATATTTCATTTATTTTAACCAAAACAAGTTTTGCTATAAAATTTCAAAGCCACTAACCATTCCTTGTGTCCCCTATAAGAAGAAGTCTTCTCAAAGTGCTTAGATACGCTATGAATGCTCTGAAATCCTATATTATTTAAAAATAGCTTTATTATTTTAAAATATGGTTTACGTAACACCCTATAGGACTTAAAACCTTACAATTATGTTCCGTTATTTAAAAATATATATATTTAGAGATGAAATTAGCTAATTTTAAACGAAGCGACGTTTGACGCGAAATTTCGCATTTATGAGATTAAAGTAAATGATTAGAAACAAATTTCTTAAACAAATAAAGTAATATTTTAATAGCTTCGCTAAATAAATTGTCAATACAATCGTTAATATTTTTAAGAGTATATCCCGAACGGGTAGTAAGTAGCGGTGGCAAAATAAGAAAATAAATAAAAGATAATAGCTTTTGTGGTGTAGAAGCTTACACAACACAGCAGTGTAAGTATATATTCCTTCATAGCCGGTTTCCTTAACTATTTCACGATATGAACTTTAGGAATAATAAAAGATTTATAAAATCCAACATGAATCAACAAACACAAAACATAAATTCGTTGGGAAACGTATAAAACACTTTTGATTAAATCCCAGTCATGTATTGAGGTTAAGGTGGAGTGGAGGGAAATGTAAATTTGGTTTTTTTTTTTTAGATCTAGGACAAAAAGGTTTTTTGGCCAAAATAAATCAAATATTTCTTCAGTACACAAGTCTAGCTCATAAAGCAAGCATAGGTTTATGCAATAAATTGTTCAGCACACGACAAGCGAAGCTTGGGACATAGAAATTATCTTTAGTATACTATATATATATATATATATATATATATATATATATATAATTGATGAGCCACCATGTTGTATTCTCACAATTTTCTAATATTTACCAATTATACAAATCTGGTTCATTGTTGATCTATTTCGTCAAAATCCACACTGAAGATCCCAACTATTTCACTTGTGATCACGGCAACTATATCATTAATATTATGTTTGATAAAACTTTATAGCATGTTGTTGGTTGTAGTGAGATAATTTTATAATAATTACTCTTTTTTTATCCCCTTTTAGAAAATGGGTACTATAACACCTTATTTCCATTCATGTGGTAATACCTTATGGTTCCATATGGAACATAGCACTTTATGAATTTATATTACTAACTTTTCACCACCTCCCTTTGTTAATTAACTCTTTGTAATTGAGTCTATAGCTAGAGATTTATAGTTCTTTAAATTCCTAATGGCTTCTTTGACTTCACTAATACTTGTGTCTGGGACTAGTGGTTCAGCAGTATGGACAAAGACACCCTCAACCAATTCAGATCCTTCATGAACATTCAAAATATACCTCAAGTGGTCGTTCCATCTTACCAAATCCTCGCTCGTGTCTGCCATCAGGTTATCATTATCATAGTTCACTAAATTTTCCCAAGCCTGATAGGTTTTTATAGAACCTTTAATACCAAAATAAAATGTCTTTGCTATTTTGTTTTACAATATCTCTCTGTTGGTCTCTGAATAAGGCACTGGTCTTCCTTTTTGCATTGCTGAATGGGTTTAAGCCCAATATACCAGTACTTTCTAACCAATCTAATTTTGCTTGTTTCTATACTCAAAGAAGTATAGAGCGATTTTAAATATTAATCATCATATCATTTATATCGCGTAATTTGAACATGAAATTTTATATTGATTTGAAAATTTTCTGGTTAAATGCATTATACCAATATCAAATATTCAACTGTTGAGAACACTTATTGTAGATAATTAAAATAATGATTTTAATGAATCAAAATTTTATTTATATTGACCAAAATATATTTTTCTATAAAAACTGCAAATGTTAAGTTAATTCACGTTCCATTTTCCTTCCTTAAGTTGTAAAATAATATTTCATATTATATGAATTTCCACAAACGTAATAAGAACGTTGAAACGGTTTTATATTTTTCAAGTCACCCTTGGTTCTAGTAGATCACAATCCTTACCAAATTGATTTAACAATGGTATTTTAAATTATTTATATCATGGTTTTATTGGTTTTTACTATACATAACAATATGGAAATTTTAACTATCGCAATAATCAAAACGGAAGTTTTTATCTTTTTAAAAACCAATAACCATTGTAATTGCATTTAAATTATTTAAAGATTGTACGTTTTATAATAATAATTCTTATTTAGTAAATATTTAAATAATAAGACATATTAATAACGTTAATAATATTCTATAATATATGAAGCGATCTAATTCATTACAAATTTAATTCATTTCCTAATTTACTCTATACTTATGAATTTCCAGTACATACAATGAGAACTTACTCTAACACAATATGAATGCAAAAACTTCAAAAAATTATTATACTTGAAGATAAAAAATATAAAGTCATAAAACACAAAATTTGACCAGCAGTATAGTTTACAATGCATATTATTAGTATATACTATAGTATATACTACTTAGGTGAGATACTCTAAGTTACTTACCTCCGTAAAAGCAATTTATAAACTGTGTTGGCATTGAAATAATAAATCTAGATCAAGATATTATGGTGCTACTTATGTATGAAAATGTATTCTACTATGAAATAGATCTACACGTTTATATTCTATTTACCAAAATAAAATTATATAGAATCGCAGGATAGTTCGAATGTAGTGATTCATGTAATGGTTTCCATAGATGAGCAATGTTTGTTTTGAGCGGTGTCATAGTTCACTTCGTAAACTAGTGACGATTGATTTAACAATTTTTATTGTTCTTTATATAGTGGTGTTGTCTGATGTAAGGATTGCTACAGTTAACTATATAAAGTGTTGTCTGGTGTAAGGATTGCTACAGTTAACTATATAAAGTGTAGTCTGGTGTAAGGATTATTACAGTTAATTATATAAAGTGGCGTTACCTGATGTATGGATTGCACCAGTTAACTATAAAAAGTTGCGTTGCATGATGTAAGGATTGCTACAGTTAACTATATAAAGTGGTGTTGTCTGATGTAAGGATAGTTACAGTTAACTATATAAAGTGGTGTTGTCTGATGTAAGGATAGTTACAGTTAACTATATAAAGTGTTGTCTGGTGTAAGGATTATTACAGTTAATTATATAAAGTGGTGTTGTCTGATGTAAGGATTGCTACTGTTAACTATATAAAGTGTCGTTTTCTGATGTAAGGATAGTTACAGTTAACTATATAAAGTGTTGTCTGATGTAAGGATTGCTACAGTTAACTATATAAAGTGTTGTCAGGTGTAAGGATTATTACAGTTAATTATATAAAGTGGCGTTGCCTGATGTATGGATTGCACCAGTTAACTATAAAAAGTTGCGTTGCATGATGTAAGGATTGCTACAGTTAACTATATAAAGTGGTGTTGTCTGATGTAAGGATAGTTACAGTTAACTATATAAAGTGTTGTCTGGTGTAAGGATTATTACAGTTAATTATATAAAGTGGTGTTGTCTGATGTAAGGATTGCTACTGTTAACTATATAAAGTGGTGTTGTCTGATGTAAGGATTGCTACAGTTAACTATAAAAAGTTGCGTTGCATGATGTAAGGATTGCTACAGTTAACTATATAAAGTGAGGTTGTCTGATGTAAGTATTGCACCAGCTAACTATATAAAGTGTTGTTTTCTGATGTAAGGATAGTTACAGTTAACTATATAAAGTGTTGTTGACTGATGTAAAGATTGCTACAGTTAACTATAAAAAGTTGCGTTGCTTGATGTAAGGATTGCTACAGTTAACTATATAAAGTGGTGTTGTCTGATGTAAGGATAGTTACAGTTAACTATATAAAGTGTTGTTGACTGATGTAAAGATTGCTACAGTTAACTATAAAAAGTTGCGTTGCTTGATGTAAGGATTGCTACAGTTAACTATATAAAGTGGTGTTGTCTGATGTAAGGATAGTTACAGTTAACTATATAAAGTGTTGTTGGCTGATGTAAAGATTGCTACAGTTAACTATATAAAGTGTTGTTGTCTGATGTAAGGATAGTTACAGTTAGCTATATAAAGTGATGTTGTCTGATGTAAGTATTGCACCAGCTAACTATATAAAGTGGTGTTGTCTGATGTAAGGATTGCTACAGTTAACTATATAAGTGGCGTTGTTTGATGTAAGGATTATTCCAGTTAACTATACAGTGGGTTAACCAGTCCTGGCCCGTACTGACTTAATCTGCTAGATAAAATTATTTCACGAAATAAAATATATATGGATATCAAATATAATGAATAAATGTTATAAATAACTTGTTACATACCACGCCTCGGTAACATCGCTGGGTAAGAACGGCTCCATCGGAAGAGTTATGACTCAACTAGACTATCTAACGACTCTGGACTTGACTCAACTAGACTATCTAACGACTCTGGACTTGACTCAACTAGACTATCTAACGACTCTGGACTTGACTCAACTAGACTATCTAACGACTCTGGACTTGACTCAACTAGACTATCTAACGACTCTGGACTTGACTCAACTAGACTATCTAACGACTCTGGACTTGACTCAACTAGACTATCTAACGACTCTGGACTTGACTCAACTAGACTATCTAACGACTCTGGACTTGACTCAACTAGACTATCTAACGACTCTGGACTTGACTCAACTAGACTATCTAACGACTCTGGACTTGACTCAACTAGACTATCTAACGACTCTGGACTTGACTCAACTAGACTATCTAACGACTCTGGACTTGACTCAACTAGACTATCTAACGACTCTGGACTTGACTCAACTAGACTATCTAACGACTCTGGACTTGACTCAACTAGACTATCTAACGACTCTGGACTTGACTCAACTAGACTATCTAACGAACTGAGAGTATTTCTGCGTGTCTCGTGAAGGTATCTACGCCATGGCCAGGTGCCTACGTGCTGTTCTCAACATCGAGGGCTGTTTCTGCACACCCTTCCCTTTCCAGTGGTTAATCTGTTTAACGAGTATAGCACGCTGGGAACAAAACACAGTTCCAATCTAATATTCGACGACTGACGTCTTTTCGATATACAGTACATCCAGACATTGTGGTCACGATGATGATGCCGTCAGACTCGCTGGACAGATGGAAATAACTTGCCGTAAGCTATCAACTTTTTCTTTAGAAGGGGGTTCGAGGCTAATTCTTTCATGTAAAGTAAAAGGGATTTTTCTTACAAGTTGAGAGTGTCTGCCACTCTTGAGTTTATTGACTATTTAAATGCATAATTAGGTTAAGTTTTCATTGGTAATGTCATGTTGAGCGTGTCATGAGTGACTTGTTTTTCTGCTTGGTCCTTAAGACCAGTGGTTTCGTTGTAGTGTGTCTCACTCCTTGGCCTGTATGACCGTATGTGGTCTGCTGTGCCATCAGGCGGGAAAGGGGGAATTTAGGTTGTTGCAGGCTCGATGTCAAGACCTAGTTAGGTAATGATAAGCTATTGGCACCTCACGCTTTGTGGTTCACCTGATTGCGATGTTCAACCTGTGGGTTTGTCACTCCCCTTGTGGCGTGGCCCGCGATCAATTAGCTGTGGGTGCATTGTGGTTCACCTGATTGCGATGTTCAACCTGTGGGTTTGTCACTCCCCTTGTGGCGTGGCCCGCGATCAATTAGCTTTGGGTGCATTGTGGTTCACCTGATTGCGATGTTCAACCTGTGGGTTTGTCACTCCCCTTGTGGCGTGGCCGCGATCAATTAGCTGTGGGTGCATTGTGGTTCACCTGATTGCGGTATTCAACCTGTGGGTTTGTTACTCCCCTTCTGGTGAGGCCACACCCTATTTGATGTTTATGTCTGAACTCCCTATGCCTGATATGTAGTTGGCACCTAGGCTGATCAAGGTTTAACTCATGATACCTGGTTATACTAATTGGTTACTTGCCAGCCGATACTGTATGGAGGCCTAGAATCCTGAATCACAACTTTCCCTAAGATATTTGCCCGGTGTTTCTATGACCGGAACAAAAAGACAATTCTCTGAAACTTATGTAACTAATTCAATTAGGTAAAGCTAGCTTCACTGTCATATATCGTTCTAACTTCTTAAAAGAGGGTTGTTTATATTATAAGTTGAGCAGGTCATGTCTCAGTCCTGCTCGCCTGTCATAATCCATTAGATATTTGTTGCAAAACATTTACTATTGCTAATGTATTGTGTTTGTAGTTTGTGTCTGCCGTCGGGGAGTAACTTAAAATAACTTCAGTTTTGTCTTTCTCTATAAGAAGTATGATTATACCTCTTCTAAGAGTGGGCCGATGGTTCATAACACTAGCGGCGGCGTCTAATTGTGGTATTAAACCAATATGACGCTTCACGCCTCGTTCCCTCTGAGTGTTATTTTGGCCTACTCAATAGGTCAACATTGAAAATGATGGATTGTTCTCTGATGTCTAGCTTGTAATTGCTTGCTTTGTTTGTTCTATTATACTCTTATGTCAACATGCATTCGAATCTTATGCTTTCAAGTGTTAACCTATCATATATATTTCTCATGTCCATGTAGTAGGCGTATTTAGTGTTAACTATAGTTAACCGCTAACACTATATAATAAGTTGTTGCCTGATGTAAGGATTGCTACATTTAACTATATAATAAGTTGTGTTCTGATGCGAGGATTGCTACATTTAACTATATAATAAGATGTTGCCTGATGTAAGGATTCCTACATTTAACTATATAATAAGTTGTTGCCTGATGCGAGGATTGCTACATTTAACTATATAATAAGTTGTTGCCTGATGCGAGGATTGCTACATTTAACTATATAATAAGATGTTGCCTGATGCGAGGATTGCTACATTTAACTATATAATAAGATGTTGTCTGATGCGAGGATTGCTACATTTAACTATATAATAAGATGTTGTCCTAATGTAAGGATTGCTACATTTAACTATATAATAAGTTGTGTTCTGATGTAAGGATTGCTACATCTAACTATATAATAAGTTGTTGTCTGATGCGAGGATTCCTACATTTAACTATATAATAAGATGTTGCCTAATGTAAGGATTGCTACATTTAACTATATAATAAGTTGTGTGTCGATGTAAGGATTGCTACATTTAACTATATAATAAGTGTTGTTCTGATGCGAGGATTGCTACATTTAACTATATAATAAGATGTTGCTGATGCGAGGATTGCTACATTTAACTATATAATAAGATGTTGTCCTGATGCGAGGATTGCTACATTTAACTATATAATAAGATGTTGTCTGATGCGAGGATTCTACATTTAACTATATAATAAGATGTTGTCTGATGCGAGGATTGCTACATTTAACTATATAATAAGATGTTGTCTGATGCGAGGATTGCTACATTTAACTATATAATAAGATGTTGTCTGATGTAAAGGATTGCTACATTTAACTATATAATAAGTTGTTGTCTGATGTGAGGATTGCTACATTTAACTATATAATAAGATGTTGCCTGATGTGAGGATTGCTACATTTAACTATATAATAAGATGTTGTCTGATGTAAAGATTGCTACATTTAACTATATAATAAGTTGTTGTCTGATGTGAGGATTGCTACATTTAACTATATAATAAGTTGTGTTCTGATGCGAGGATTGCTACATTTAACTATATAATAAGATGTTGTCTGATGCGAGATTGCTACATTTAACTATATAATAAGATGTTGTCTGATGCGAGGATTGCTACATTTAACTATATAATAAGATGTTGCTGATGCGAGGATTGCTACATTTAACTATATAATAAGATGTTGTCTGATGCGAGGATTGCTACATTTAACTATATAATAAGATGTTGTCTGATGTAAAGATTGCTACATTTAACTATATAATAAGTTGTTGTCTGATGTGAGGATTGCTACATTTAACTATATAATAAGTTGTGTTCTGATGCGAGGATTGCTACATTTAACTATATAATAGATGTTGTCTGATGCGAGGATTGCTACATTTAACTATATAATAAGATGTTGTCTGATGTAAGATTGCTACATTTAACTATATAATAAGTTGTTGTCTGATGTGAGGATTGCTACATTTAACTATATAATAAGATGTTGCCTGATGTGAGGATTGCTACATTTAACTATATAATAAGATGTTGTCTGATGTAAAGATTGCTACATTTAACTATATAATAAGTTGTTGTCTGATGTGAGGATTGCTACATTTAACTATATAATAAGTTGTGTTCTGATGCGAGGATTGCTACATTTAACTATATAATAAGATGTTGTCTGATGCGAGGATTGCTACATTTAACTATATAATAAGATGTTGTCTGATGCGAGGATTGCTACATTTAACTATATAATAAGATGTTGCCTGATGCGAGGATTGCTACATTTAACTATATAATAAGATGTTGTCTGATGCGAGGATTGCTACATTTAACTATATAATAAGATGTTGTCTGATGTAAAGATTGCTACATTTAACTATTAATAAGTTGTTGTCTGATGTGAGGATTGCTACATTTAACTATATAATAAGTTGTGTTCTGATGCGAGGATTGCTACATTTAACTATATAATAAGATGTTGTCTGATGCGAGGATTGCTACATTTAACTATATAATAAGATGTTGCCTAATGTAAGGATTGCTACATTTAACTATATAATAAGATGTTGCCTGATGCGAGGATTGCTACATTTAACTATATAATAAGATGTTGTCTGATGCGAGGATTGCTACATTTAACTATATAATAAGATGTTGTCTGATGCGAGGATTGCTACATTTAATATATAATAAGATGTTGCCTGATGTAAGGATTGCTACATTTAACTATATAATGTTTGTTGCCTAATGCAAGGCTTGTTATAGTTTACTATATAAAGTAGTGTTTACTGATTTAAGTCTTGTTATCGTTCAGTATAAATACTATAATGTTTTATCTCACTTTAAAATAATTAAACGGTAATATTTGATGATAAAGTAGAAAGCAAATTTAATCAAATACTTTTCCTTAGAGCTATAAACTCAGTAATAAGAGTAATTTTATTGGTAAATTTTAAAGTTTTTGTCATATTAAAGTCCCTTGGTTTTGAAAATATGTAGCGCTAATTGTTATTTTGCGTTCATACAAATTAATTTGTCATAACTTATACTGATGTTTGAAAGTTTCATGCCGACTGTAGAGATTGTCGATACAATTGCGTTTAAGAGATAGACCAGCCATTTATCTGATAATTTGTTCGAGTTACGGTTGGACAGGGCAGAATTCTTCACGCTTGGGAAGACGGTGAGTTTCAAATGAAGTTGTGAGCTTTACTCCTCAGACCATGTGACCAACGGTGTGGGTGTTAAGCTCTATGTAAACAAAGATGCGGAACGAAGAGATTTTTAATTTATCATAAATTTCCGAATGGTTATACAAAATGACTGGTGGTTTCTATGTCTAATAACTGCTATAAGAAGCAACGTCAATGTTAAATGTTAATTATAGTTAGACCTTGTAGTGGATTATTGAAATAAGTTATAGAAGTATCAGATTTTATATATACTACAAACATAAATTTCCAAATACTAGGATCAAATAGAAAATAAATAAATTAATAATGAGTAGTTTTTATTATTTAGTAAAATTAGGTATAACACTAATAATTTTAACTATGAATGTTATCAGTTTTCGTTCCCCAAACAAAACAAATGTTTGAAAAATTACTAGTGATTCTATATAACATAATACCCGCCTCTGTGGCGTAGTTGGCTAACGCGCTAGTCGGGTTGAGCTCGACTGCTGAGGACGGGAGGTCGAGGTTCGAATCTCGGTCGGGTGAACTGGGGGTGGTTTTTCCCTAAATGGTTTTCCACTCTCCCTCCACGCAAATTGCGGGTTCATTTCCTCTAATTAAACCTTCCCAATTCATAATGCATTAGTGTAATTAGTACTTAAAGCGTATAACCCGAACGGGTAGTAGACGCGGTGCTAAATAATAATAATATATAACATAATAGAATATCCTTCTTCTAATAAATTTGTTTGTCTAAATATTAAAAACTTGTTTGCCGTTTTGGATTTATGTTTCTTAACGATGGATGTTTTTTTTTTCAAAAACACAAAACAATTATTTGTCCACCAACTATGTTATAAACAATTTAGTTATTAATATGAATAAATTAATTACATTAATTCTTTAACAATATAGATAGCATTAAATAAATTATATAAGAGTATAGCTCAAACGGGTAGTAAGACAAGGTTCAAAAGATTAAAAAAAATAAAGAAAGGAAATTAAAAGATTCAAATTGCAGTATTCAAGCATTACTTTCCAGGAATAATATTATATTAGTAATAAATTGGATTAACATGTTTTGTCCTTTGATTTTATATACATTTTTTTGAATGATTTTTAGTAAACTCTAAACAGATATAGACTTTTCAGATTACATATTTTATGGCTTGTTTGGAATAGTTCAACATTGAAATGTGTTTGTGTGCGAGTATTTATATAAAGGTTTTTTGCACCACATACCAATATAACTATCGGCTTAGATTTTTCTAATGAGGAAGATACGATCAAAAGAAAGTATACCACATTTTCTTATGGGAGAGTATAAAACCAATCGGGAATAAAAATCTTAATTTGGTTCAGCCCGCCCATCAAACCGGGATTAAGGCCCCCATACTTCCCATCACCCACAAATCATATTAGATAAGTTTTACGTCTAGTCTGCATGCCCACCAATACGGGTATATTATTGCCGGTTAAAACTTGGGGTTAGTTCTCAAGCAGAGCAGATAAGTAAATAAATGTTTTTAGAAAATGATTATAAAATAACTGAAAACTTTCAATGAATTTGGTAACCTATAGTTTCATCTTGCCAAAATAAATTTAAATCTAAAATTATGCGTTGAGATTTGATTGTAAATTAATTACTTATAAGTATCCTTTTCTAATTAAGTAATCATAAGTTCAGGTTTAAGTCAAGTTGGAACAAGGTTTGTTTTGAGTCTCATTTTTCAATAAAGGCGAAATAAAGTTGGAGGCAGAAATACTATGATATTTGTTGGCAATTTCCCTCCCCCTCTAAGCAGTGTATGAGAGAGAGGGTGTGTGTGTGGGTGCCACGCTGTGATTGGTCGCCTGTCAGTGGCGGACGAAGCGCAGGTGTCACCAAAAGACCACGCGCGCGGAACTTTTGGATTCCCGCGCTATATAAAGTTGTGTGAGCTCGTCCCACTCCTCTCAGCAGATTCGAGTCACCCAACTCTGTCCGTCTGTCTATCTGGTGTCAACCCTCGCTACGTCAACAGGTCGTCATCTCCCGTGGTCAACTCGTGGACAACTCTTGGACAACACTTGCGACTCAATTCTCGAGGTAACAATACTAGACCATGGCTAACATTTCATTGTTGGGGCTTTAGCTGAAGGAGGGTGTGAAGTCGAATATAATATTTTTAAATATTACCGAAACCAAATTTGAATATTTGTTTTATTACAATAAATAAAATTAAATATTTTACAAGTATATAACTTTTATGTATTATATATTTTACAAGATTTTATATTGCGAACACTTTAAACATATTCTGTCCTAAACCTATAAATTAAGCTATTTTCAAAACACGTAATTTAATAATTTCGTCATGTGAACATTAATTCGTGATGCATACATAACAGCACAAAATGATTTATTTTTTAACAAAAATGTTTATTTCTTAAATTTAAATATGTTTACAGTCAAAGCTTGTAATTTTTTAATACGGAATTTTAATCTCGAATCAAGGTTGAAGCTGATAAATTTTCGAAGTAAATTCAATATTTTTAGAGTTTCAACCCCCCTCCCCCCACAATTAATTGAATACATTTAAATGAAGAGTGCCACACCTTCCTAATTGTTCACGGCCAACAGAGCGACATTTTTAATAATATAAGAGTAAAATACAAATCTTATCTTATACGTAAAGATTTTAAAAAAGCTACAAATTTTAAATTTGTTTTGTTGGTCTATTTATATATAATTAAACGTGAAGTTAGTCTGTTATACGAATATATTATACATGTGTTTTCTTGCCTTAAAATTCAATTCACATTTTAATCTTAATTGGGTTGAATTTGAACACAATTGTTATTAAGTTTTAATTGCATTTGGTTAAGGAAATACATAATATCAAATTTGCAACATCCAAGAAGATTTATGTCTGGGGTTGGCACACCTGAATTTAGACCGAGATGTCTGGTTTCAATATCAACTAGGTAGAGTCAAGGTGTTATATTAAATGTTTTCAGTTCCTTTTCCAGGCAGATACTAGTACATTTTCTTTATATTCACTCTTTTACTTTTGTCTCACTTGCTTTATTAGTGTATATTGTGGTTTGATTAAATAGGCTGCACTCAAATAATAAAATGAGCAGCTTTTACATTTCGGACACAATATGTTAAAAGACGTAACTTTCTAATAATACTCTATAGAATTGTACCAACTGTTAAACCACTTATTGCTACATTCCCTACTGCTAAAGTCCAATCTAGAAACGAAGAACATTTTGATAATTTTAAAGTTACTAACCAAATGGAATATATTTACATCCAAACTGATGTCTTCTTAAACTGTCACTATTAATATAGGCCTTATAGTAATTGTTTTAATATATAAGTCACTATATTAATATACGGTAAGATATTGTAAATATTGACCACAAAAATGTATGTTTCTAATTTATTATTATTTATTATTATTATTATGATTATTATTATATTATTATTATTATTATTATTATTATTATTATTATTAGAACCGCATATTACTAACCGTTCGGGTTATACGCACTTACACTAATGTGTAATAGTAGGGTGATTGTGAGATGAATTGGAGGACCTACAGTTCAACGTGGGATCCGAACCACGGTGGAGGCCTGGCATTCCACACATTCACAAGTTGTGATTAGTAAACGTCTTGTCAGAGGTAAAGGAAGGGTTTGGTAATCAGATAAATCTTTGCCGGGACCGAGGATTGAACCCCGGACCCCAACACAGAAGTCTGACACCTTACCCCTAGACCACCAGGTCAACTCTATTTCCAATTTAAATATTATGTCAGTTACCACCAGAATATAACAATAGAACTCAACATATTCTTTTTGTTTTGAGATGTCTTTAAAATCAGTAATATAACAATATTAATAGTAGTAATAATAATAATATTTGTACAATAAAATTATAAATAATACGGTAAAAATAAGATAAGAACACTAGATCTCGCTATAATAATAATAATTGGAATATTTTATTAACTTTACATAACATACCATCAATTTAAGATATATTATCATAAATATTTTCATTTGTTTTTAAAATAAAATATATTTTGGTTAAATTGTGTGCATTGGATAGTTTTAGTGTTGAGGTTTTAAGCGAATTACTTTTTATTTTCATTTTTAAATCAATTTCAAATTTATCTGGACATTATACCTTCTCTTACCTCTGCTCTCCTGGGATATGGAGGAATTAATTTCTGAGAGGGGGGACACCATTATGGTGAACCCACTCTCACCAGATGGTAGGATGGTATGTGGAAATGATGACAGGGAAAGTAGAGGGGACCTACAGTTTAACATGGGTTCCGAACCACGGTGGGCGCTTGGCATTCCACACATCATTCAAAAGCGTAAAAGAACACACTTTGCTAGAGGTGAAGGAAGTAAGGAAATAATGTATTTTTATAAAATAAAGTTCCGAAGAATGAAAGAAATATTTATTAGGGACCTTTAATAAAATATGAGTACTAATTTTATACTCACGTTTGTTTTAACACACACATGTAATATTTATTCAATTACATACAGAATTGTTATATACTTTTATGATAACCCGGCGGTCTAGCTGTAAGGTGTCAGATTTATGTGCTGGGGTCCGGGGTTCAATCCTCGGTCCCCGGCACAGATTTATATGATTAACAAAACCTTCCTTCACCTCTGACAAGACATCTTGTGAATGTGGGGAATGCCAGGCCTACACCGTGGTTCGGAACCCACGTTAAACTCTAGGTTCTCTATTTTATATCACAATCACCCTACCATTACACATTCGTGTAAGTGCATATAATCCGAATGGGCATTAAGAC
>JBCFYV010000100.1:1242340-1453843 GCA_039000515.1 Timema cristinae
AATTTTAAAATTAAATATGTATTTAATAAAATATAAATTTCGAGTTTTGAAAATGTTTCTTTTAGGTTTTAAAACTTGCCCAAAATGCAATGCTTAAACTATACTCTACAGAACTAAAGTCTTTAAGACATTAAGTTACTTCAGTTTAGAAAACTTATAGATTTGAGACTTCAAGTCACAAGGAAAGTAAAATAAAACTATAATATAAAATTTTAAAATATATACAGTACAAGAATGGAGATAATATATATTTGTGCTTTAATTAATGCACATTTTATTTTGAATTTAATTTGGGATCATTTGTAGAGGCATGACCCAACAAAATTGACTAGTTTTTGTATTATTTTATAAGCAATAATAGTTCATTCGAGCAAATTGTATACAGTAAAAGTAGAAACATTGTAATTTGTAGATTAAGCATTACATTTACAAATTGTTTTACTCTTCATGGTAAATTTAACTTACATATTAATCTTGAACTATTAAAGCTAAGACTTGAAAATATAATTATTTAAATTATATTTAGTTACCATAAAAAGCACCTTAGTAGTTAACATAATTTTAAAAGTTATTTGTTTTCAAATAAATTCCGATGTTCTAATAGTAATATAGAAAAATAAGTAGTAAATCTATTAATTAAAATGATTAGCTTAGAATATAATAAAATACTAGGAAATCAAATAATAATAATAATAATAATAATATTATTAATAAAGCTGCATATCAAGCATAATTGAAGTAGACGAAAGAGTTTGATTTATCTTGAGTTTTAGTAGTAGAACTTAAATGGTAATTGCGTAAGACAATAGACATTTTGAAAAAATGGAACTAGGGTACATGCTTGAAAATATACATTGAATAAAATAACACAATTAAAAATGTGCCAAATGTTAATAAAATTATGCTGTGACATGATCATCCAAAGTTTTCAATACACTGTATTATTATATTGTATAAGTTTATAATTAAGATGTCAATGGTGATTTCATAAAACAATTTAATTTTAGAACAAATTGGTTTACCATTTATTTAACATAGTACTAAGTAAATTACACAAGTGAAATTATATTAAAAACCATACCTTATTTACTGTAAGAATTAAAAAATAAATGCTTATAATCTTTATATATATATTTTGTAACCAATTATAACTATTTTAGAAACAACAGTCAAATTTAAGTTTATAATATAATATAATTTTAAACAAAAAAGTTTGCTCATTTGAAATTTATGTTCATAAAGTAATATTGAAAGCGAGGCCCTCGTCTTAATGAACCAATGAGCTATTAAGTGAGATACCTGTGGGCTTGTCCAAGTCTGAGACTTTGTCCATATCCTTCTCCCAAGACTCCTACAACCATGGGTACATGGATATACATCAAACTTAATCTAGTCTGGTTTTACGGTGATTAGGATAGGGTTTGAATTACTAATAGATCTGTTTTTATTCAATCCTAAATGGTTTTCCGCCGCATCCTCCTCTGCAAAAATGGGTAAATTCCCTCTAAATGTTAATTCCTTATCTCTACCCTATTAGTGTAGTTAAAAACAGTTAGCCCAGAAAGCAATACACAATACAAAGATAATAGTTTTAAAAAAAAACCACGAATTTTGAAACATACGGGATCAAAAAAATCTATAAAGGTGTGCGCAATTTCAAAATTTTCCCTGGGCTTCAAAATCAAAAACAGCTTCGACTACTTCTTTTTAAAACCCAAAATTTTCCCTGCTTCGCAATTGTTATGAAGCTTCGACAAAAAAAATTTATATTGAAAGGAAAAATTTTGGAATTTTATTTTTAATTTTTGTTTATTCTGACTGCTATGTATCTTAAAAAAAATATTCATTTTGAAAAAAATTTGAAAAAATTTAAATTGTAATTTGTGAAATAATCTATTTTCATAATAAAAAAAAACAAAAATTTGTTATAAAATTTTTTCAAATTGTTTTAGTAAAGTTAGATAAATTTAACCACAATAAAAAAAAATTTTCCAAAGATTAAATGAAAAAAAAAAAAAAATTTTGATTTGGCTTTAAAAATTTTTAACCATACATATTTTTATTAAAATTTTGCTTCAAATTGAAATATGACTTTTTAATACCCCTAAAACCTATAGTGGAGATTCATTGTTTTTACAACATTGACAAAAATAGGCTTTAAAAAGGGCCCAAAGGGGTTTTAAGATACTTTTGTTTCAAAAAGTAAAGAATTATAGGCCTTGGGGGGAAAAGGTCTGAGGATGAATTTGAAAACCCCCCAATGAAATTATAGTCCCTTGGGGGGGGGCCCTAGAGTCTAAGGTAAAACCCCTTTCGGGAACCCAAAATTTTAAAAAAATTAAATATCTGCCTGTTTAAACTTTTAATATCATTTTTAATTGATAAGTTTCTACCCAAAAAAATTTTTAAATTTAACATCCCCCTTTTTAAAAAAAATATGTTTATTCATTTGGATTAAGTTCAATTTCTCAAAATTAAATTTAAACCCAATTAACAATAATAAAGTAGGGGTGACCGGGCGGCTGGGGGAAGGTGTAAAAACTTCGGCTGGTGGCCGGGGTTAAATCTCTTCCTTTACCAAACCCTTCCTTCACCCCTGAAAAAAACATGTTGTAATGTGGGGAATGCCAGGCCCCACCGGGGTTTCGGATTCCATTTTTTAAATTTTTAGGTCCTTCTTTTCCCATTTTTACAATCACCCTACCTTTAAACACTTTAGCGAAAAAAAAAGTGCGAACAACCCAAAGGGGTATAAGACGGGGTTTGTTTAAAATTTTTTTAAAATAAAGAAAATGATTTCAGGAAAAATTTTTTAAAAAATTCAGGTTGGGTTTTAAAATTCACAAAAGTTTTAAAAATTAATATATCGAGAGAATTGGTGAAAAAAAAAAAGTCAGGCCTATTTCGCAGACAAATTTTTTTTAAAAAAAATTTATTCACGAAAATAACCCACCAAAATTAATGTTATAATTACTTTTTTACACAAAAAAAGGGGAAAAATTTAAAACTTTTTTCCCTTTTTTTTAAAAATTTTAATTTAATTTTAATACATTTTTTGAGCTAAAAAATATTTTAAACAGTTTCATGCCTTTTACCAACACTAAAAAATTACCGTGACAACTTGAAAAAAAAACTAATTATACATTAAAAAAATACTTTTAGCTTTTTTTAAAATTTAATTTTTCTCAGACATTTTTGGTTAGGTTATTTTGGGGTTTGGGGGGGGGTTGGTTTGTAATTCATAATGTAAAATAAAAAAAACTATTACTAACGTATTGCCATTTTATATAAAACCAAATGTAGAAAATAATGATTTTTTGTAGTAATTTTTTATGAAGATTTTTTTTTTAAAAAAATTGTTTACATACCCAGAGCAAACCCAAAATTTTTTTTATCCATTTTCTGTTTCCCCCGATGTTTCCCAAGGGCGTTTTTTATTCAATCCATTTTTTTCCAATTTCCCCGGGTTGTTAGGCCCCTCGACTTCATATGCCTTACAATCTAATTAAATAAAGAAGGCACAACATTAAGACCCCGACCACTAATTTCTCAGTGTATAAGAGATAAACCCCCCATTTCACCACTGATAAAATTTTTTTAGCCATGTTTGACAACTGAACCCCGCCCTTTGCTTTAAATAAAAGACACCCACCAACTGAGCAAAGGGGTCGGAAAAGCAAAAAAAATCTTTAAAGTAAATATTTTTAAAGGGTTTATGAGTGACTTGACATAGTGTTATAAGTTTTTGTTTTGGGGGATGGCCAAACTTAGGTCAAAGGGAACCCCATTTTTGCAAAAAAGATTCAAAATTTTTTTGTCATATTGAATTATAGCTGCATTTTTGGTGAATTTTAACCCCTGAAATGACAGGGTTTTATTAAGTAAAATATAAAAACAAAAAACCCCATGGTTAAAAAATCTGCTGTTTTTGTGTTCTCACCTTGCACATGGGGATGTCAAATAATATTAGAGCTGCCCCTTCTTTCAGGAAATAAATACCACTTTCAGTATCATGCCAAAACCCAAAATCAATAATGTTTTAATTTTAAAAATAAGAAATGACTAAAATGCCTGCTGCAGCTCAGCTAAACTAACAAAAAAAATGGGGGTATATGATTTTTGTTACATTTACCGATAGTAAAGAGTACTTTCCTCAGTTTTCATTTTTTTTGGCTATGAAATTTGGGGGAAACTCGAACTACTGGAAATTTTGGGGGGGGTTTGAATTGGGTCCCTTAGTTTTGGGATAAAAAAAATAAAGAATAAACATATAGGGAACAAAAATTATTTAAAAAATGGGTGTGTACTTATGTACGCGCGCGGAAGTTATACTTCTTTGGCATCATTAAAAAATAGATTTAATTTCATTTCAAATAATTAATTACAATAAATGATAATATTTAGTATTAATTAAGTTAAATAATATTTTTAAATTTTTATCAATAATAATACATACGATATGTTAACCCCAATTTATTGGCGCACTTGAAAAAGTCTAAGCACAACTTTTTTCATAATATTTACGATAGTAAATAATATTAATCAAAATATTCAATTAAATACTATGAAAATTTATTATATTAGCACTATATAATTCGCACTTTGTATGAAACTAAAACACGTGTTGTGAGTATAGAACTAGAAACATGTGGATAATATTTTTTATTGAAAACACGTAGTGATGAGTCGTTCGTGAGGGAGTCATTCACGCCGCCTTTACTCACGACTTTTTCGCTTGTTTCATCCACTCGGAAAGAGTCAGAAGTGTTGGTCATTTCACGATCTTCTCACTTCTGTCGTTCTTTGTTTTTTACTAAAAAAAAAATCAACTATAAAAGCTTACTTCGCTACTAGTAGCAGTTTCGCTACAATATTAAATAATATTTTTCTTAACATTTTCTTAGATATAATTATATGAATTGGACACTAAATATTATATTTCTAAGGTTTTAAATTTTTATAAGTAAACATGAGTAGTAATAGAATTAAAGAATCAAACACATAGGATTCGGATAAAATTACACATAAAACTTAATTCGTTCGTAGTTGAAAGGAAAAGGGACAGATTTGCACGCTCGGAACGGGAATTGTGAGAAAATAGTTACGCTCGCTTATCAAGTTAGGAAGATGAAGGGGGTGAAGGGATTGGGAGCGAGCGAGCCATGGGGGTGAACGATATGACTCTTCATGAACGGGCCTTTGAGTGAGCGAGGGTTAAGTGGCTAGCTCAATCAATGAGCTGGTTCGACCCATCAATAGAAAACAGTGTCAGAGGCGACGGGGGTACCAAGAGAAAGGAATAAAATGTATACATTTCTCTATGAGCGACCAAAATGAGCGACTAACAGAGGTTTATTTCTATTTTGTTGGTAGCTATTTTTTTTCGAGACTTTTGTGGGGGGTTTTCCTTCAAACCCGCTACTTTTGTGTTCAGTGATGCGCGCGCATCTTAAAATTTCACTCTCATCATTTTTTCATAACGGCTAAGGAGTATAACTTCAAAAATATAATTTTACAAAATTGTGATTTCCTTCACTGATTAGGGCTGTGAAAAAAGTATCAGTATTTTCCATTGATATACTATTTTTTACTCAAAACTGTTTTTCCCGATACTTTTGGTGATATTAGTACTAACGCTCCGGTATCGGATTGATATTTAAAGAAACAAATTTTTTGGGTTTCCTTAATGATGCTGGGTTAAATCTTTACTAGACTTTATGGGCTGTGGAGGAAAAATAGATAAACACTATTTTAAATTATTCTCGGTCATTTTCTGCAACTCAGATTAAATCTCTTTTTTTATCATAATTGATGGCTGTTTTTAATCTTTGTTTATTATTATTAGCACCAAAGTCTTATACCCGTTCGGGTTATACGCCACTTACGCTAATGTGTAATGGTTTGGGTGATTGTGAGATGAAAAGAAGGACCTACAGTTTAACGTGGAATCCGAACCACGGGGGTGACTGGCATTCCACATTCACAAGATATATTGTCAGAGGTGTAGGAAGGGTTTGGAAATCAGATAAATCTGTGCCGGGACCGAGGATTTTAACCCGGCCGCCAGCTCGAAGTCTGACACCTTACCCCTAGAACACCAAAGGGCAAACCCCCTTTGTTACTACCCATTCCTTTATTAACGAATGTTGTCATCCAAATCAACAAAATAAGCTTTTGTAGAGTTCAATAAACTGAGTTAACTCTAGGGTGTCCTAAACAGGAACAAAAAGAAAATTTTATGTTGTGTTTTGATACAGATACTTACTGTTATCAATACTTTTCTTTCGATACTTTTAATAAGTATTGTATCGATATTTTTTTGATACAACAAATATAAGTTTGTACACCAATAAAACCCTTTTCTTTATTATGCAAGCAATGCCATTGTTCACTTTATAATGATTATCATGATTTAAAATAAGCTACTTAAAAAATATAAAAATCTAAATCTACCCAAAAATAATAAAAAAGAAGGCTGTAGAAATTTGAAAAATAAGATCAAAGTTTTAGCTATTTAGTTCATTACAAAATTTGTTAAATTTAAATGTAGGTTATTTTTTTATCAAGTTGAAGACACCCTGGTTTAAATATTCGAACAAAATTGTTGTGGGTTTTTGATATGATAGAAATTGGTAATCAATTGTTGTGTTTTAGGACATAGTACTAATTTTAATCAAATCTCAGATGTTATGGTAGTCAGTACAAGCAACCGGTTATAAGAAGCAAGACTTGATTCAAAGTAATGACTGGCTAACCTAATATAAAGAGGTCAGTGTAAGACACAAATGTGAGCACAACATTAGAATAGACAAAGAGATAGGGTGTATGTGGAAGGATGGACGGATAGTGGATGGATTAGAACTAGCTCAAGATTGGGATGAGTGGCGTACTTTTTTCTAAGTGCAACAATGAACTTTACTTGTCCTAAATTCCAAAAAAATAAGGAAGATAAAATCACATTAATTTTTTTTTAATTGCAAAAAAAATAATATTACTTAACTTTAAGTTTATGTTTTGTAATGCAGTAGGGTTTGATTTGGGGAATGTTGTTCTCAATCAGAAAATTATTTCTGCAACCAAAGCAATGGCTTACAATCACTGTTAAATTATATGTAATAGCGGTTTGCCTCATTCTTTGCACGGTTAAGCAGTAACAAAATTCTATCAAATTAGAATATTTCAACATCCAGACCCACTATTTGGTAGTTTGTTGTCAAACCTTAGCTAGGTTAGGCAACTAATAAATTAAATATCTGAGACAAAATAATGCCTTGTTCCCCAAACTGAGCATATATACAAACACAATACACTAACAATGCAATCTTTAACAAACACAATGATAAAATAAGAAAATACAAACTAATTAGATTTTGTTACAGAAGCTGGTGTGCTTTCGTACGTCACCTGTCTGAAAGGAATCGAGGTGGAACCGGTTGTTCCTTACTAAGTTTGCTTTTCTTTTTACTTTTCGTCTACCTCGTATAAATTTCACCGGTTTCTAGATTTAATAATTAGGGGGGTGACCTGGTAGCTAGGGGTAAGGTGTCATACTTCTTGTGGCGGCCGGGTTCAATCCTCGGTCCCTGCACAGATTTAAACTGATTTCAAACCCTTCCTACACCTCTGACAAGACATCTTGTGAATGTGTGGAATGGGCAGACCCCCACCGCTGGGTTTGGATTCACGTTAAACTGTAGGTCCTTCATTTCTCTCAAATCACCTTACCATTAAAACATTGCGTAAGTGCGTATAACCCGAAGGGTAGTAAGACGCGGTGCTAATAATAATAATAAAAATAATAATTGGGGGCCCCCGATAGGTATTTTTATGGGTCGTCTTGATCTCTCCTGTTGGTTAAATGTCGCTGTTGAAGCTTTCTAAAATTAGCCAATCTTTTATAATCGTCTAATTTTTTTTTTTTTTAGATTTCCCATTAAGAATATTTTTTCATCAGTACTAAATTGGAAGGAGTTGCCATCGCGTTTATCAGGAAATTTTTTCGGGGGGGATGAGAAGCATCTGTTTAAGTTGTGATATTATTTAACTAAGGGTTTCCTGTGCGTATAAAACCCCAACGGGGGAGTAAGACGCGGTGCTTTAAAATTTAAAAATAATAATAATAATAATAATAACTAAGGTCCCGACAAGAGCAGAAAGAATAGCTGGTAGAATGATGGTTAGGATTCCGTCCGATTGATCTCTTCAACGAAATACCCCTAATAGCCAATTTTAGCACACAATTTTTTATACTTTATTAATTATGTTAATTCTTTGGGCTAATTTAATATTATTGTTTAATGTATTTTAGGGGCACATTCGCCGAGTGTTGTTATAACCTCTGGGTCGACGACTTTGAGAAATAGCTTTGCGCAATTTTGGATTGAACCGTTTTCAACACTGACAGCAAGTGGGCTTATTTTTCTTGACTAGTTTCATCTAGTAGTCTAGTGGGGACAAACACTTCACAATAGTGTCTCAAATATGTCCGTTTTGAAACGGGAGGCGTTCGTTCCGCGTTCTGACCAGCTTTCCTATTGATTCTTTGTATTCCGGATGGATATCCGGATAAACTTGCCTAGCTAGATAGTTTATCTGTGTTTGGTCGCGTGGGTTTTTAAACACCACAAGTATTTAGCGTTTAGCGAGATGTCACGAGACTTATTTCCCTGATGGAAAATATTTTGTTTGATTAGAATAACCGATTAGGTTTCTATGGTGATACCCTTGGGCTGTACCGAATAGTCTACTTTATGAGACGTCGCGTTGGCTCGTGGCGTTGATAGCTGAATTGGCAATCACGTGACCAGTGTAGATCTGTCGAATAGTCGCGGACTGACCGATGCAGTTTTCTCGTGGCGTGGTAACCATGGATACGAAAGCTACGAGCCATGTGGCGTTGATGCGGTGTTTGACTGGCAATTGTTTTAGTATTATCGTTTCGTCTGCTTGAGCACCGACTTACACAAATATTTCGTTTTCATTAGAGCTAATAGATGGCGTTTACATTAGTTTCTAAGTTATTCGGTAGGAAGCAGCACTTGCGGGCCAGTATGTTGCCGTTCGAATAGTTTGATGCAGTCTTCGGAAAACGCGAGAAGTGTAAAATCATCAAGACTGCATTAAGACTGCATCAAGTCAAGTGTACTTGACTATTCGGATACAGCCTTGGTAAAAGTTCGCTCACTTGTTCGAAAGGCTTCGTCCATTAAATCGTCCAGCACGACGAGTTGAGGTCCTCATTAATTTTAAAATCAAAATTGTCCGGTACACTTTTGTATAGTGTTACGTGACTAGTAATTCGCGACGGAATAGAATTGTTCTCGCTGAACACACCATAGAATTCTATCAAATTTATCCACACTGCACACTGTTTTAAATTAAAAGAAAATTCTCTACAAAAGTATTTTTCCCGCAACTAGATAGTCCCGCCAATATCAGTGTGAAATGGTGAAAAACACAGACATTGACGTGTAACCGTCTGGTGCCGCTTTAAAACTTAAAATATAAAAATTAGAATTTCCAACTTATAGGTGTGGTGGTGGTGGTGGTGGTTCTTGCCAACGAACAATTCCCTGAGAAAGTTTACATTTGGAAAGTGTACAAATTGAATTAATTTGTTTTATATTTATACCGAATCATTTATCAAATTTATATGGTGCAACTCCTAGAGCAAGGGACACCCCATGTCTAACATATCAATGACATGTTTTTTTCGAGTATTTCCTTCATAATAATATTTCTCTTCACGTGCCCCTTAATATAAATTATAGAAGAGTCGAGAGTCACCTTTTTTAAAAAGGGGAAATTTAAATTGGTTGGTGATCATACCCCTTCGTCCATTGCGGGCAGTGATGATAATCGGACCAATCACACTGACTTAGAATATGACGGGGAAATTTTTGAAAACGAATAAGCGACCAAAATGTCCAGTGATTTCAACATTTCCACACATAGATAAAAACGCTTCATTCTTTAATAAAAAATTTGTTTTGATCGAAACTTTGAACCCCTAAAGTCTACAAGGGATATTAGACAGGGCTGGATAGAATTGTTGAAAAAAAATTGTAAATGAAAAACAAACAACATTCAGATTCAAACTGAAAAAAAAATATAGTCACGTACTTAAAAAAAACCACCAAGTTTTTTGGTTTTTATGTCTATGATGATGCTAGACATTTGGGCATTTTTTCTTAATAGACGGGGGTTTCATCAATTTCTGTTTTTCCCCTTACTAAAAATTTTCCCAAAACAATATTTGTAATCTTTAAATTTATGCTCCCCAGGGGGAGAGGAAAACCCCCAAGCGCGATTGATATATCTACGGGCGTATGTTTTTAAAAAATTTCCCTATGGGTTAAATTATTCAACCCCCGCAGCAAACATCAAACACAATCATGCTTAAATAAGTAATGAGGATGGATGCGTTGATTTTATCCATTATGATAAATTACAACAAACCAATGCCCTGGGTCTTTAATAGGTGGGGGGGCCCAAAATCACCCCCCCTCTCTGTTGTTTGATAGGGGGGGAGGGGTCCCCTCAAAATTTTACAAAAAAATTTTTAAAAATAAAATTTTTTTTGTAGATATAAAATTTTGGGAATTTCCCATTAAATTTAATAAAAAAAACCCGGTTTGAGTCGCAACGGGGAAACTTTGTTCACGTTAATTCTTTTAAAAAATTTTTCTCATCTAATGCGGCTAGCCATGACAGAAAATTCAAAAACCTGTTGATATCCCCAAGGGGGGGGAATTTAAAACTAATATTTCTACGGGACTATTTTTTTTTAAGCCAAAAAATTTTTTTAAAAAAAAATTGAAAAAAATTGGCGTTTCCTACACTCTTTAACAAAGGGAAAATTTAAAAAAATTGAAACCCAGAAAACTGTAGCGCTTAAAATGTTTTACAACCAAAATAAATATTCTTTATAAAGGGGTTTGGGGGTTGACATTTGGTAGCCTTTGTAAAATATCAAATTTGGGGGAATTGTGGAAGCTAAGGAGGGTGAGAGGGAAAAGGGGGGTTTTGGAAATAAAAAAAAAATTTGCCATCTTTCCCAAAAAAAATTAAAAACTTTTATGCATAAAGAAAATTTAAATTTGAAAATTTTGGTAAAAGGACCATCCCCCCTAGCCATAACATTTAGAAATTTGGGAAATTTTCTAAAACTTACTTCTGGGAAACGGGGGGGGCCCTCAAAAAATTTCCTAAGCTTTTTCAAAATTTCTGCAACACTATAACCCATAAAAAATTAGCTTGGGTTTATTTTATTCATATTTAAGAAGGTTTTGGTCACCTCTTTTTCCCAAAACCCAAAATGTTATATCATTAGGTTTTATCTGATAAAAAAAACACATTTTGTGAAAATTATTTTGTAACATTAGCCACAAGCAAACCCCGCCACCAAACAAAAAAACCCAAAACATCCCAAATTCTATCAAAACCTTTCAGGGGCCCGGGCCCCGGCTACACGCTCAGGGCCCATCGGAACACTCACACCGATAAAACAAAACTAACGGCCCATCTGAACCCCTCACGTCCAACATCATGACTACCCCTGGGGAAAAACTGAGGGCCGAGCCCAATCCAGCGCCTTGCATCGAAATCCACCGAACTAAAGATCTTTTAGTTAGAAAGAAGAAACACTTTTCACCAGTGGCCCCAAAGGGTGCCGTCCAGGGCGTCGTAGAACAACCCACGCCCCGTTATGTTTTTTGGTTTTCCCCCCCCTCGTCATCCCCCTTTTTCCGTGTGCCCCGTGATTTTGTGCCCCTTTTGTATATAAGAGTGATGTGTGGGGTTTCGTCACCCTAACTGGCTTTTGGAAAAAAGCTTGTGCGAGCTACGGCTTCGGGTTTTGATTCATGTAAAATAAAAATTTCTTTTTTGGGATAATCTTTGTGGTTTTTAAATTTTACTTTGGATCTTAAAAAATTATTTTGGTATTCAAACAAAAAATCTAACTTTTAAACTTTGCGGGTTTTACCCGAAGTCAAGTATTGGTGGGCTTAAGATTTGGACTTGTTAAATTTTTGAACTTTAAAAGAACTGAAGGAAAGATATCAAATTTTTTTTTTTAAAAAATTTCTGGACTTATTTTTTTAAAAATTAACAAATTTTAAAAAAAGAAATACGATTTCCCTTTTCATTAATACCTCTTTTGCACTTGTAATTATTTATAAACCCTTGATGGGCTTTAACTTTTAACCCTTTCCCGCAGTGTTTTTTTTCAAGTATTAAGTTTGGAGTTGGAAAAAAAGTAAACACTTAAAGAAAGTCTTTATTTTTTTTTTGTAATATATGTTTTTTTCTGAGCATAATGGAAATTTTAAACTTTACCCTGTTACTGGGAAGCATTTTTCTTGAAATATTGTTTATATTACCCATGTTAGATGTTTTTGGTTTTTTTTTTTGCTTATTTTAATTAATTTTTGCCTTTTTGATTCCGCTATGGAATTGTTCTATTCATTATTAACTTAAAAATGTTAGTATTAATTTCCTAGCTATAAATCGTGGGAATAAGCCAAGAATGACGTTTAAATTTAAATTTTGTGTACGTGACATAAGATAATTAAGGACGTTAAAGATAGTAGGGCGTCACATTATATATTGGATTTGATATATGACGTTACATTATATATTGGATTTGAATAATATTAAAATGACCGACCGATAAAATTTTTTGTGGTTTAAGTAAATTTAGGGGGACATTATGGCAAAAAACTGTCGTAATTAAATTTTGTGTTTCGTGACATCATAAATAAAATTTAAAGGGCGTATGATAGTATGACGTCACATTATATATTAGATTTGAATAATTTAAAATGACTGACAGGAAATTAAATTTTGGGAAAGGGGTGCTACAGGACGATAATTGTGGTTTAAATACCGAGGTACATTATGTCAGTAGGACGTAATGACGTCATATTTAAAAAAAAAGTTAATGCTCTTTTAAATACGAATAAAAAATTTAAATGAGAGGGGAAAAATTTTCTAAAATGAAAAAAAAAATTCAATTTTTTTTTTACATTTCATTTAATAAAAAAATATATACTTTTTTCACAATTTATTATTGTTTTTCCATAAAAAAAACAAAGATCGTCATACAGTACAGATAGTCAAATAATGGGATTTGGAAACGGAAAGGGTCCCACAAACGATTTGGAAGCGAGGGTATTGTCCCATGAACATCGAACATTAGGGGGATTTAGATATTTTTTACATGGCGTGTGATTTTATTGTTTTAAAAATTGTAAAAGAGTTTTTTTTTAATTTCCCTCCGTATACAGGTAGAAACTGAATGTTTTTTTTTTTTCACTCAACACAATTTCCCACACGCCAAAAAAGTTTTTTCACCACAATGAAAGGGGTTCGTATCGGGGATCGAAGTTTAACCACGTCTGCACACATGGGGACCAAAACGGATTTTTTGAGAAAAAATTTTCCTTTTGGGGACGTGAGTATTAGACTTTAAATTTGATGAAAAAAAATTCCTAGCGTAAAATTTTTGCGGTAGGGAAGGGGCCCCCCCCCACGTGTTTGTTTTGTTTGTGTTTAGGTAAAAAGTTTGGTTAGCAAGACGGGATTCTTTCCCCCCAACCAAAACAGCTGCACGCCCCCTTCCCATCGCTGTCTCGTCGACTGAACCTGAATAAAAACAGTCGTCCAATTAAAAAGTTTATTTCCCCGGGTCTGTCTCGTGGTAATTGGGAAAAATTTTATAAAATTTTCTGGGCTGTAAAAAAGGGGGCGAATGTGCCAAAGCTTTTTGCATTTTTTAACGCGCAGGGGGGTGTTCTGAAAGGGGGGAAAACCCCCAACAATTGATTTTGACAAAATAAAAACAAAGGGACTTTATAGCCCTCCGAGTGGGATGAATTCCCCCGGTGAGACGGGAAAAAAGGAAATTTTCCTTTTTTTTTATATGCAAGGGGGCTTTATCTAAATTTTTTGGGTTTTGGGGAATTAAAACCAATTTTGGAGTAACAACCCGTGGTTTTTATTAAAATTGAACACGAATTTGTTTCCGTGATAAAACTATGGCTAGTCGGGGCCCCCACCCTTTTTTCGAGTTACGAAAAATGAAAAATCAAGAGGGGCCACATGTTGTTCATCTGTCCAGATAATTGAAAAAAAATGTTTAAATAAAATTTAGTATACCTTTTATATTAATGCGGGAACCCCACGTCTGGGAAAACCCCGCTAGTCATTGGGGACGGGGGCCCAAAGCGAAGTTTGAAAAAGGGGGCCAGCGGTCTTTTCCAAAGTTGGGGTGAAAAAACAGGTCTGTGAACTCCTCAGGCTCCACCGGCGCCCTTGGCAACGGCAAACAGACAGCAATAGGGGCCGACACCCCCGGGGAGGCTAGGGGCTTGGAGTCGTTTGCGGTTGTACTCCATCGTGTCGAGTGTTTTTTAAGGGTTTTTAGTCATCCTAAGCTCGGCGCTGGGCAAAAGTATAAAATACTCCCAAAAAATTTGGAAAAAAAAAAAATAGAAAAAACCCAATGGAGGGGTTTTAGTGTGAGGGCTAGATTGACCAAAAATAAGGGGGACGAGTGAAAAAATTTTTAGGTAATTTTTTCCAAAAAAGGAAATTTCCCTTTATGATTGAAAATTTTGCCCCCCAAACAGTGTTCTATTTTATGAAATTCATGGTGTTAAAAAAAATTAATTTTTTTTCCCCCCTTATTAAATTATGACACGTCCCCTGTACCCAGAGTAAAAAAAAGGTTATGGCGGGGTCAAGGTTGTCTTTAAAAAAATGAAAAACAAATTCATTTTCCCCCTGTTTTGAAGGGTGGGGGTGGGAGCCGTCCTGGTCGGGGGGTAGTCGAAGGCCAAATAAAGTAACCTTTATTGAACATTTTCCCGCGTGATTTTAAATGCCTTGTTTTGGTGTTATTGCCCCAATCCCGAAAAAAAGTGTCAAGGGGGAGGGTGGGGCTCCGACGTTGTCAAAAATTTTTTCAAAAAAAGGGCAAAAATTTTTTGGATTCCATTTATTTTAAACGAAACGATTAAAGGGTTTTTATGAATAGTTGAAACCATTGTGTTCAAAAAAAGCCCCCAAACGCCTCGTTTTGAAAACCCGTAATAAAAAACAATTTTTTGGGTAACCCCTTGAATTAAAATTGTTTAGGCTACAACTTTTGGGATCCTTTTTGGGGTACGGTCACAGACTTTGACTCCACCCCATTTGAGGTGGGTATGGGGCGGCTTTCTAACAGTGTCTTTTCTTTTAGCGAGTGAAATAGTCGGCACAAATTCCCGTGTTTTACAAAAAAGGGTGGCGTCTAAAATTTTAACCGCCAGCGGTTTTAAAGGGTCCGCTTGTGAGAGTAAAACCTTTTTTTGTTCAATTAATTTAAACCCCCCAACGATACATTTTTCAAAAGCAAATGTGAAAAAATTAAAAAATGCGGCGTGTAAACGCCCCACCAAGTCGACCGGGGGTTTTTTAAAAAAAATCAAAATTCGTGCGAAGCCTTTGTTTTTTGGGGGAGGGGAGTTCCACCCTTAGCGGCAGGGGGTATCCAAAAACCCCATACCATTCACAGGGGGGGTGCGGGAGGCTCTTTACCGTAATTAGTTAAAGTTTCTAAATAAAGCCCTGTAGGCTAGTTGTCGTCGAGGTGTAAAGGTGTTTCGTGAGAGAATATTGATTGATGAATAAAAGAATTTTTAACAATTGTTGAAAGCATTCCGATTTTATTGTCGGGTGGACGTGTCCCGGGCCCTTTACGTTGAATCGAAAATTAAATTTAATCAAGAAGGTCCCGAAATATCCCGTCTCCCGGGGCAAAAAAAACTCAACTGAGCGTATTGTCCACGGAATGTGGGTTTGATTTTGACACTTTATTATTTTTAATTACCCTTTGAATGCATTTTTCGGGCGAAAAATCGGGGTTCTGTTTTTGAACACAAAATTTAATCGAAAATATCTTTTTTGCTCCTTGTTCCCTCTTGTCTGGGCCCACTTCGGGAAAGAAGTTGGGTTTTTTTCGTTTTTTTTTCCTTTTAAAACCCGTCCTTTCCGGGATATGCAAATGATAAAAATGAACGCCCGCTTGTTTCAAAAATGTTCAAAATTTTAAAATTTTAAAAATTTTCCCCTTCCCCTTTGTCCGACTGAATGAAAGGGGGCGTCGCCCTTTTTTTAAAAATCGTTTTTATAGCCACGGTGATGTCTGCGCCCGAGGGTTTTACCTGAACCGGATATAAATGGGGTAATGGAAGGAGGAGTAGCTGGGCTTACAAGAAAAGATGGAATGATATATAATGACAAAAGCGGTTGGGGAGGAGAGGGAGAGCTGCTTCCGATGAGCGATCCATCTAGTAGGAAACCGCTGAACTTTTTCAACAGCTTAGACATGATTTAATTCGAAAATACCAAATTTTGTTTAAAATATTGTACAATAAATATTCGTCCTGTACGATAGAACATTATCTTATTCTCTATAATAATATGATAACTTCCAAACTCTATCCTTGTATTTCATGTTTTATTTAATCTTAATTTTAATGAAATTACGTCTTATCGTAAAAAATTTAAATAAACTTATAACTTTATATTAATTTAGTTCATTTTAAATTTACAGGTTAAATATAATACAAAGAACCGTATGTTGTTCTTATTCATAGTTTTTGAGAAATAGGCTGTACAATATTATCGTTCCTATATGGAAGGTGTCCATCTAAACCTTAACTACTATAGCATTTAAATTTCTGCTCCTACAGTAAGCTCTGTAAAGAAATAGCTTTGTATATAATAAAAACTTACCTAAAATACTAATAATAAAATAGTAAAATGCTATAAATCTTATTTGCGACAAAGTATGTAGTTTCTAAAATACCTTCCTTATGAAATGTTGGACTTCAGCCAGAACTCAGCACGCTTAGACCTTCACATAGTTTAATATGTTAAGATATTTTACTAGGCTAGTTATATTTTCATTAAAAATAATTAAAAACAATCTTAAGATATTATAAACCCAGGCATTTTAATTTTAAATAGTGTAATAATCTGCATTAGCTATGGGACACTTTAGAGATCGGATTTACAGACAATATAAAAGTGACCTGACGGTCTAGGGGTAAAGTGTCAGACTTCTGTGCTAGGAGTCCGGGGTTCATACCTTGGCCCAGGAACATATTTATTTGATTGCCAAACCCTTCCCTCATTTCTGACAAGGCGTGTTTTAATCACAACTTGTGAATGTGTGGAATGACAGGCCTCCAACGTAGTTCGGATCCCACGTTAAGCTGTAGGTCCTCCATTTCATTTAACAATCACCCTACCATTACACATTAGCGTAAGTGCGTACAACCCGAACGGGTAGTAAGACGTGGTGCTAATTGTAATAACAAACAATATATTCTCTGGAAATAAAAAGTCTTTGACACAAATATTTATTTATAACCTTGCTTTTTATTTAAGTTATTTTTAAATGAATATAAATAACAAATCAAAAGCTTACTTTTAATATACAGTAGGCATACCTACTAAGATATCTGCTCTAAAATGTAATATAATATTGTGATATTGTTCTAAGTTAAGTGTCTATTGTAAAAACCAAAACAATACATTTTTTGATATGAAGGCTATACGGATGTGACATTGCATAAGCATACATAACACACGCAAACACACACACATTATTGAACAAAAATATTTTCAACCAATTAGATTTTAGAGGACTATTGTTGGATTACTATGATTGTTTGTAGTATCTATGGAATTGTGTTTTATTATTATCATATTACTTCGGTTTAGAAACGTCTTGAAAATTTGTTTGTGCAAACATCAAAATGTCGAGTCCCGTTAAAGCACTGCATGACAATTTTAATTATAATAGCTCCTCTGCAAAGGCGCTCATGCATCTTTTCCGACTGCAAGGTATGTTATTAATGAATTAATTCCATACATCCAGAGACATCAACATCCATTCCAAAAAAAATATATATTATAATATTAAACATGTTAAACAATGTTGACCAATATAACTAATAACATGACTTCACACTACAAAATATAGAAAACTGTAGTAGTAGCTAATATGCTCACAAGAAGTTGGAAAAGTTTGAAGAATTTGGTAGTTTAAAATTACTAATAGGGGAGACCGGGGAATGTTAACACTTTTCACTCCCCCCCTCCCAATAAATTCTTTTTATTTTTAAATGGTATAAAATATAGTATTTATTGATTGTTTGGAAAGTGTATGTTTTATTTAAAGTTTTTATTTAGTTTAGCAAAATTGTTTCGAATCAAGACTTCCCCGGACTTTATTTTATTGTTTATTTAATTTCTGGGTGACATGCAATGGACCTAATTTCACAAGAACTAAATATTAGAGGCTATAACTATAGGTCTTATAAAAATTAGGTCCAGGTAAGTTAGTTCTTGTAAAGTTAGGCCTTATAAAGTTTAGGTTTATTGCCTTTAGGTACACTGCCTGTTTGAACAGTTAAGGATATTTTAAAGTAATCTATGAAAAATTAACTTTAGGTCCAGTGCTTTTATGTCTAGTAAGGTTAGGAGCTATATAATTAGGCGCAGTTAAATTAGGTTTTATAAAGTTAGGTGTTATGAAGTTAAGGAATTTAGTTTAGGAGCAATATCTTTAGGTCCACTGCCGCATGTCCGAATATCTTTTATTTTCACGCATTAGTTTAAATCTTTTTTAAATTCTAGTTTTTATTCTTGTATAACTATTTTTTCTTCTTTTAATGCGGCTTTTACTTGAATGTTTTATATTAAAACAAATCACAATTTGTATGCTAATTACAGCGCGTATAATGCAGTTTTGAGCTGTTGGCCACGTAATGCATAGGAAGAGAGTAGATTTTAAGAAAATAGAACCTACGGTATGCATAGATACAAAAACATAGAGCCTACACTATATTTTGGTTTTAAAACACATGTACTATGGCTTTGATAAACAATAAAACAAAAATACATTATTATAAAGGACAAAACACCTTGATACTTTATTTATATATACCTGGATTATTTTTAGTTATCATGTGTTCTAGCAAATAGTTATTTATAATTCCGTATCTCAGAACGTTATTATTTTGTTATCACACCTTAATTATTAATTGAAAATGCACCTTAAGAGCCCGTATTATTCCAGGGATCAAACGTACCTTATTTGAGTAGTTTGCCTCGATCCAGGTGTTGAATTGTTTTACGGTTTTATGTAGTCTTCTTTAGATAACAGTATTGTTAATAACAATGAATTAGTTAAAAATCTATTTAAAAAATAGAACTAAAATTACTATTTTAATTTAATAAAATATATTTCACTGATTGCTATTTAAATATCGTCAAGTAAAGAATGCATAAGATAGCAACCTATAATATTCCTGGTTCAAGTATAATCGTGTTCCTAATGACCCGGTTAATCTGGTGCAAGATAGACTCCAGTGGGGTTCTGTGTTTAGACCGTCAACTGATCCAGAAATGGCTGGACAAGCTCCATGAGCTGAATAAAAATACGAGACGCTCAACCTCAGCAACGACTACATTTGGTTCCTGCTGCTCGTCATGCAGACTAACAACCTCACTGAACCTTTCAACAAACCCCCTCGGAGGGTGAACTTCCCCTTCAACACAATCATGGTGAGACCCTCCTCCTCTGGGTCATTACACCGGCCCTGAGGTGTAGTGTCATTCTACCTGGATACGAACTAGGAGTCTCAGGTTGAAATATGTCTGGTACTTGGGATATTTTCCTCAAAAGGGAATTACCCCATCGGTCACTAGTGTCTAGTTAATTAAACCTAAGTTTAGCTTAAGTTTTTTATTGGTTCCACACCCTGATACTTACTATCAGCATCATCTCATCTCATCTAGCCATGGAAAGAGTCTCCACGAAAAGGACGTATGTTTAGTACATTAGTACCGGCTAATATTTCCATATAATGGTTTACAAATGATTTAGTCCAAACGCAGAATTTTATTATTAGGGCCTACTTCTAATCTTTATCATAGTGAAACACAGAAAAAGCTTTTACTCAATATGAGGGAGGGGACATTATGTTTCTTAAGCTCAAATATAATGCATCATCATTCATCCCAAGATTGAATCGACTTGTAACTAAATGTAAAAATAATAATTAAAAGATATGTTCGGATATCATTAATAGGGAAATTACAAGGAACACATCACTATGGGCTCTCACATGTTAAGATACAATATAATATGTTCTCTTATCGTTAATAGATAAACTACAAGAAACATATCACTATGAGCTCACACATGTTAAGGTACATTATAATATGTTCTCTTATCGTTAATAGATAAGCTACAAGAAACGCATCACTTTGAGCTTTCTCATACTATCCATGATATATAATGCGGTTGTGCATAAGCATTAGGGCTTTCATACTTAAGACTCTTGGTTTCCAGTCAAACTCAGTAATAACGAACAAAGATAAACTAGGAATTAACAATGATAGCTTGAGATTTCTTTGAACTTGTTCTGTTAAAATGTGTTAATTTGTTTTATAATGCGATTATATTTTTTTATATATGATGCTAGGCGGGATACTTCTTACCTTCTCTGGTAATGAAATGGAATTATGGTTTTAAAAGAAGACATAACCCCCAGGGTGTTCAAGGTCCCTTTTCCTGTAATTGTCAGTAAATCTATAATATCTGAATAAATGTTGCGGTAACGCTCCTGGCAAGGTAATATATGTATCTTTAAAAATTTCTGTCAAATGGAGCAAAGTCATGGGGGTAAATTTTACATTACCCTTTCCTTTCCCCCAAACGTAAAAATTTCCCTTTTTTTTTAAATTAAAACTAGGCAAGATACCCAAGTAGCCCGTAAAAACTTCAGTTTGACCTTTCCCCCCAATGTGGAGAGAGTGGGATATTGGAGGATTACACAAGGGTCTTTGGGTTTGTTCCAAGGGTTGTTTTTCACGTCTTATTAGTTTGGGTTTTTCCTCCCCCCTCCCCCACGGGACATTTTGGGTTCCCTTGATGATTGCAAATTTGATTTTTGGGAAATTTTTAAATAAAAAAATTATTGGTTAAGTTAAAGGTTTTGGATTTTTTTAAATTTTTTTAAATTGGAAAAGGTCCCGGGTTGGGGGTTTCCTTGGTTTTGATACCCTCATCAATTTTTGTGAATCACGATTGCTACAAAAAAAAAAATTTATAACCATTCTTGAATTGGTGCGTGTATTTTTGTACAAAACAAAAACTATAAATGACGCATTTTCAATATAACTATTACTACCCCAAAAGCCCGTGATTCGCGGGGGTTTTTGGGTTTTTTTTGGTGGGCTTTTGGAGTCAGTTTTTTTTTAAATTTGGGGGAAAAGTGGGGTTACTGTTAGACTGATGTGATAGCTTTTATACCATTCCCCAAGAGGACCCCAGGGAGGAAGGGAACCATACTTTGGTCTTTCTGTATGTTTGGGTCGGGGGAAATTTTGGGGGCCCAGACCCCCTTTCCTTACTGCTATATCATGATTTGGTTGGGAAAATTTGTTTTTAGCGCCCCTTTTTTTTATGCCGTGCTTTTTCCCTATGGGTTTCCAAATTTTAAATTGACTTTTTTGGTGAAACGTTGTTTGCCATCATTTCCCCTCAGGGCGCCAGAAAAAACGGGCCCCTTTGGGTTTTGCTAAACCGGGGGGAAAATGGAAAGAGGGGCCGGGGGGAGAAAAAACAGTTTCCCTTTTGTTTAAATCCCCCATTTCCCTTAATGTAAAGAGCCTGTTCTTGTTGATGGTCTTTGCAAGCGGACTTTCGGGGGGAAACCCGAGCTCTTTTAAAATGGGAAGGGGGGTAATCTAAAAGGAAATTTGAGGGGAATACGTGGTTTATTTTTAATTTTTCCCCCCAAAACCCTTACCCGGGGGAAGATATATGCCTTGATGACGTTTTGATGGAGGGGCTTAAATTGCAGTCTTTTTCCATTTTACAGCTTTTGGGGGTTTTCAAATTTCGCAACAACATGATGGGCCCCAACCCAACTTTCAAGGGAAGGTGTAGGAGACCGGGGGGTTGAGGGTGTTCCAAAATTTGTAGTAGAAAACATACTTTTCCCCCCTTTACTGACCCAAAATAAAATTGATAGGTCATCCCCTCCGATACAAACATGGGGGGAGCGGGATGTTGTTGATATAATTTGCCTTATCATTTTGGGGGTTAAAAATTGCCCTCTTTCTTAAAAAAGGGGACAAAAGGTTTCGTTTAAGTTTTTGGTTGGATAGATTATTGTAGTATTTTGTTAAATTATTTTTAAATTAATTGACACTTTTGTAAAAGGGAAAGGTTTATTTTTCCTTCTATCTCTTTCCCCTTTGCCGCCCCAAAGTTTCTGGGGAAGATTGTATGAAAACTCCACCCGTGTTTATCACTATTCTGATAAAGCTATCAGGGAGAGAAATTTTTGATTTTAAAAGCCATGGGTTTTGTTGTTTTAAGGGCAGGCCTTGTTTTCACCCGGTAAGACCCCGGGGGGCCCTATTGGCAGGGTTTTCCCTTAAAGCCCCCCCATCCCAAAAAACAGCAATACCACTCATAGACTGTAAACAGCGAAAATGCCCAGCAGTTTATGGTCTAGACCCTTCTATCACCCTTTTATGTGACATAGTACATTGCCCAATACGAAAAGTTTGCAATCTCGAAGCACAGGGGCCCTATATTGTTTAATTTTAAATGAAAACCTTTGGGTGTTTTTGTATGTTTTAGTTTAAAAGGGGTTTTAAGACAAAATGGGAAATTTTTTAACCTCCCCCAAAGTTTGCAGGAGCCCGATGAATAAATACCCCATATAAATTTCCCCATGTTATTTAAATAATTTGGCTGGGTAAGGTTTTCCCAAGAATTTTTTTTCCTGTCCCCTCCTGAGGCCCCCAAAAACCCCTAACACTCCCTCCTCCATCGTCTACACTTTTAAAAACATTTTTTTAAAACCATTATTGATTGCTCGTTAGCCTTGGTTTGTTGTCGTCCATTGTTTTTGCCCAGAGCATAAAATTCATAGTTAATTTTCCCTTTTAAAGGTAGTCTGGGTTTTCCCCAAGGGACATCTTTGCTCAGCATTATTTCAGGTTTCCCCCAGTGCTTTTGATTTATGCCCTCCCAAATTAAAAAACCCCCCACTTTTCAAACAACATCGGGGAACTTGTTGTTTTATTATACCCAGCCCCGGGTTTAGATTCAATTTGGGAAACCGTTCTCCTTTCTGCCGTTTCATGTCCTCAGAAAAATTTGTCCTTGAAATATCTCGCAAAACAGGATGGGTTTCTGAAATTTTGGGTAAAAAAACCAACATGATTGAAAAAAATTTTTCTTTTTTAAAAAGTAAAGTCAGTTTAATGTTAATTTTCCCAAAGATTTGTCCATTTCCCCATCGTCTTACAAAAAAACCCCAAATTTCTCTGAAAAGCGGCCGGGAAAATGGGGGGAAGGGAAAGGGGCCTTTTTTATGTTTTGGGGTTTCTGAGAAGGGTTTTTTTGTCTTTTCCTCGTGGAGATGATTTTTACAAAACGAAAAACCACCCCAAGATTTTGGGGTTTTGGTGAACCATGTAAATTTCCCTTTAAAACATAATCCTCCTTCATTTCCCAGAGTGTTCTTGTCTTTTTTCCTTTAAATCCGGTTTCCCTCAGTGAATGAAACCAATAAACCAACACTGTGATTAATTTATAAACAGTTTTTAGCGTTTTTTATCAGCCCCTTTGGGGAATTTTTTTGGTCTTTTTTTTGTTTCGAAACCCCTTTGGCACGATGGTTTTTTCCAGATTGTTTCTTTGGAATTTTAAACCGGGACATTGGAATAAAAAAGAATCGAGTTGATGTGGAATAAAATGGGAGAAATTTAGGGCGGGCACTTATTGCTGAAAACCATCAAAGTGAAACCGGAAGATCACCCAAAAAACCCTGAGCGTACTTGCCCTCAACAGCCCCCCCAAACTTACTAATAATTCCCCAAATTTCGGTACACCTAAAACCTCCAGAGTTACAAATATCTTCCCAAAACCCCAGTTACAGGGGTCCGAAAGTGCAAAGGGCTTGACATTTCAACACGTTGAAACCCTTGATGAACAAGTTGTCCCCTATTGCCCCAGGGTTTGAGCCCGGGAAAATCTTCCCCCAATTTTTTAAGTTTATATATTTTTTAGTATTTGGTTTATGGCAGCTCAGGGCCCGGGACTGTCAGTGAAAAAACCACGGCGTGAGATAACGAGTAAACAAGATTATCTTCCTAAATTTGATAATACAAAAAACCTTTGGGAGGCACCTAATCCCAAATTACCCAGATTATTTCTTACCCCATTACACAAAATTAAAAAAAAATTTTTAAAATTAACCTTAAATCCAAAATCTAAAAATCTTACCGCACCCAAAAAGTTTTTGTTGACAAAGTTTTAAAATTTTGATATACAAAACCCAAAATATAAAATTAAAAACCCCAACCCCCTTTTCAAAGTAAACCTTTTTTATCTATGGGTTTTTATTTTTAAAAATTGGAAATAGTTGTGAATATTCTTGCAAAAATTTTTACTTTTCTCCCGTTTACAGGTTAAAGGTTAAATTAAAAACATAAAAACCCCCCCCCTTCCCCCTTTTAAACTCGTTGTTTTTTCAAAAAAACCTTTTCGAACACTTATTTTTTTTTAAAGGGAATTTATTTGTATTTCCCGAGGTTTAACGTTTCCAGTTTAAAGCGGTTTGAAAAATGTAGTTTCCGTTTGGGAAAAAAAAAAAACTCTTTCCCCCTTTTAAACCCGCTTTGGTTTTTTAAAAAAAAAAACTGTGGACACTTATTTCTTTTTTTTTTTTTGGAAGAGTATTTTCCCCTAGTCTCTGTTTCTATCTTAAATGGTTTCAAAATTAGGGGTTACTTTTTAAAAAAAAAAATTTGTACTTTTAATTTTAAACCCCGGGGGCGCAAATTTTCGAAAATTTAGTCAAATTTAAAATTTTTATTTTTTTTTAAATTAATAGCACTCATCCCAATATTTCATGTTTTAGCTCAAGCGGTTTGGGAAAAAAACCCTAGTTCTAACCTTTTTTTCATCCCTTTTGGGGTTTGGTTTTTCGAAAACCCTTTTCCCATATGGGGGCCTATAGAATAAAAAGGGGCCCTTTTCCCTGAAAAATTTTAAAAATTCTAGGCCCCAGGGGGTTTTTGAGTACTTTTGTGAGTGAGTCAGTCAGGGGCTTTTATATATTTTAAATATGGCTTTGAGAGAATTTTTGTTGTTCTTGAAAAAATTGGGGAAGGTAGGGGACTGGCACAGGGGAAATATAATACTCAGTGAAGATAAGATTACCCCTTTTGACAAGAAACTTTGATACACTGGAAAAATAAAAAAAGATAGAACCTTTAAAAAATTAGTTTAAATATTTGGGTTTTTTTTGTGTTAAAAATTTGGGAATTTAATTTTAAAACCGGTTCGGGGGTCTTGACTAGTATAATGCTTTTTTAAAATACTTTAGGATTGTGGGTCAGGGGCGCGGGAAAGGGGGGAGGGGAAAGGCTCGTACGTGCTCGACTAATCCGTAAAGGAGGGTGGTTGTCTTTAGCCCCAATACTTTAGCTAGATTTATTTACAGAAAAAACCAATTTTTGGATTGCTTTGTGTAACGAGGAAAACCCCCCCGTATGTGCCCAACTATACTTCCCGGGCCAAAACCATTTAAGTGGATCCTAAAGCGTTTAAACAGTTTGGTCCCAATGGGAGGAAAAACATCAGACTGGACCTGAAAGATATGGATTTAATGAACTGGACTGGTGGAGCTAAAGTAAGGATAAGATTTTAATGGGGGGAGCGGGGTTTAAAAATTAGTAAAAGATGGGGGGAAAGGGGGTTTGAAATGGGGATGACTGGATTGAACTATCCAAGATTGGGTTTGGTGGTGTTTTTTTTTAAAATTCCGCAAAAATTTGAGCCCCAATGCCATTGGATTAAAGAAAAAAAGTCAGTAATTCAAAGGGACTTTTTAAAATTTTCGCGTTTTTTAAATTATTTCAAAAAACTTATTTCAAAAATTTTACATGGGCATTACTTTTTAAAGAAACGTTTTAAAAGGCCCTTTGTGTATGTTAATTTGGACATTTTAAAAATTTCTTATAATCATTGTTTTATCAAAATATTTAAAAACAAATTTGAATAGTGTATTATTGTTTACACTTTTTTCCCATTTACTTTCCTATAAATTAAAAATTTTACCCAGGATTTGGTTTTTTTTTTAAACTCAAAACTGTTGCACTAAATTGATGTCTCATTGTTTTACTAAATAGGGAAATAGGTTTTAATTATCGCTAAGTTCTTTTGGTTTGGCAAGGGAAGTTATATAATTCACTTGTACGTATTTTTCACACGATAACGGGTTATAATTCTTTAAAGGAAATAGCAATGATTCGTCATTAAAGGGTTTCCCTTGTCGTTTTATTTGTTTTAAACCTTTTTGAATTTTAAAATTTCTGATGTTGTTTTTCCCAAAAAAACTTTTGAAAGAAGAGGGTCCGGGAAGAAGTCGGATGCCAACTCGCGGGGAAATGGGGAAAAAGTGGCCCAATTTGGGGAGTCCGGAGAAGAGAAAGGATATTGAGGTTGCCCCCTCCTAAGTTCCTCCCCCAAAAAAACCCCAGAAAAAGAATAACCATATGTATATGGCCCCCTTTCAGAAAACTTCGTTTGGGGGAGGGATTTTGTTTTCCAAAAATGTTTCTAACTTATTTTTTAACAAAAACTATGAAAAAACCCCCCTTTAGAAACCCGACTTTCTTTGAGAGAGAAAAATTTTTCAAATTGAGAAGAGAGGGAACCCATTTTATTTTTTTTCCCCACACGATAATCAAAAAAACGTCTTTTAAAAACTAAAAAATTAAAAACACTTCTACATGCGGGTCAGTTATTTAAGAGTGGTTTTTTTGAGTTCTTTGGTATATGGGGGATAGCAAATTCTTTTTATTAATAATAAAAAGTTTTTTTTTTTGTATGTTTTTTTGTTTGGAAAGGGAGCCAGGTTGTTTTTTACAAAAATTAGTAAACAATTTATATATTTATACAAAATTTTTAGGTTATTTGCAGTTGTTACATTTGAAAAGTTATTATTTTACCTAGAAAATAACACCAAATTTTTTTATTTAAATTATACACAAAATTGGTTTGTGAGGGAAAATATTTTTTGAATTTAAAAAACCTTTTTTTCCCCAAAAAAATAACCGATAGGGTTATTATTTAATTAAAGGCAATATTTAATTAAAACATCTTTTATGCCGTAGTTTGGGGACAAAAGGGTGGGTAGGCCAAATTTCTTTTCTTCTCAAAAAATTTCCCCTTGTTACGGGAAAATGTTGAGGTCCGGGAATTTGGCAGAAACCCTAACGCCCTGAAATGTTGTTTGTATTGAAGAGTATTTTTTTTTTTTAAACAATTTCATAAAAAAACCTTTAGTTATGGAGACACTTTGATGTATGTAAATCTTATAGAGAAAAAACCATTTAGCCCACGAATTTATTCACTAAAAAATTTTTTAAAAAAATATTTTTGGGAATTTTTTTAAATTAAAAAAGTTTGAATTTAAAAATTTATGGGAATAAATGCCGGGCCGAATTGATTGAGTTCAAGGTTTTCATTTTTAAAAAAAAAGGGAATATTATTGTTAGACGTTTATTTTAACCAAAACTTTAATAAAATTTGTTGGGATATTTGGGTCCATAAGAAAAAATTTGAAAAGCTCTTTTTTTATTCCAATTTAAATTTTAACCTAGGCCAAAAAGGAGGGAAAAAACAGGACCCCCAAAAGCCCCTGGGTTTTTTAAAATGTTGAACCCCTTTTCGGGGGTTTTAAACCCCTTCAAATTTTGGGGGATCGCAGGTGGGGGATCCCCGTGACTACAGCGCAATCAAGTGAGCTTTTTTTGAACCCGCCCTCACTTTAATCTCGAATGTACAAAAAAGGCAGATCCCAAAATTTTGAGCCCCGGGTCGGCGGCCGGTAAATGGGCCAAGCTTCGGGTTTAGCACCCCCCCCCCCCATCTCTAACCCCCACCCCCTCGTCAAAAAGTCCCCAAACCCTGCCACACAAAAAAAGTTTACTTGACTCCCACTTTAAAAAGGGAAAAAACTTGAAACACGATGGCCCTTTTTTTTAACTAAGGGGGGGCTGTCAAATGAAAATTTTTTTTTTAAAGGGAAACTTTGGAAAAATTTTGCAGGACGTTTAAAAAATTCTAATTTATTTAAGAAGTAGTTGGTTTTTTTGAAATATTGTTTTATCAAAATGAGGGAGTTTAGTTTTAAACATTTTTAAACGGTTTAGTTTTTAAAACTCTTAAATTTTAAAAAAAAAAAAATCGGGATCTTTCAAAATTTTAATGGTAAAACAATTCCAAATTTGGGGACCCTATAAAAAATTAGGGACTTTTATTTTTTGATAGAGGAAGGTTTTATAAAAGAGGGTCAAACTATTTGCTTTAATCTTAGAAGTAAAACATTTACACGTAAAGGTTTTTCTTTTTTTAAAATTTAAATTCAAAAATTCAAGCCTTTTTCCCAAATTTCGGGAAAAAAAATTTTTAATGTTTCCCAGGTTTTTTTAAAAAAACTATTTTTAAAAAAAATATCCGGGATTTCTAAAGGGGGGGCGGGGGGGTCAAAGTGCTCCCCATTTAGTGCCCAACTTTGGGGATCCTGAACGGGGAAATGATTTTTGAGACTTTCTTTTTTTAAAACACTTTTTTAAATTGAAAAAAAAAAGGGATATTGAGGGTTTTTTTAAAACCCCTTAATATATTTTTAGAAATCCATAGTTTTCTTTAATTTTTCTATAAACTGTATTTAAAAAATTTTTCAAAAAATGTGTTCTTAAAAAAGTTACTTTTGTTTATTTTTTATATTTCATTTTTGTGCCAGTACATACAAAATATTAAAGATATACCCTGTGAAGAAAAGGTTGAAAGTTTGAATTTTAAAAAAAATGACTTAAAAAATTCATTTGAAAAAAGAATTAAAATTTCAAAAGTTTTAAAAAAATTTTTAAGTTCCCCCAAACGTTAATTAAGCTTCTTTACTAATCCCAAAACCAATATATCAAAACTTTGTCAACCAAAAACCGAATCAAATTTACATTACTTTTTAGCGATTGAGGATTTACTTCTAAAAAGTTTAAAAACCAATACCATTTTGGGAAAACCCATTCTAAGCAAAGTTAAAAGAAAAGGGTGGATTTTTTTAAAATTTTTAAGGGATTAAGGAAAATTTTTTGCTCCAAAAAATTATAGAAAGAATTAATTGATTACAATTTGTTAATTTAAATTTGATGTAAAAAAATTAAAAATAGCGGGATCAAAATGTAATTTCTCGGACTACTCCTAAACCCAGTAAAAATTTCTCGCTGTCCGTCCCAACCCAAACTTGGGGGCCCCCTTCAAAAAGACTTTTGAAAGTTTGTTTTTTTGTTTATTCTTGTTCCTTTCTTTAAATTTTTTATTGGACAGCAGTAATTCTTTTTATTGTAAACTCTTTAATTATTTTTTTTGTCTTCTGTTTTTTTAATTTCGTTTTACATTTTTCCTGTTTATGGGTGCCCTGGTGGTCTAGGGGAAAGGGTTTGTCGGGACTTCTGTGCGGCGGCCGGGGTTCAATCCTGGCCCCGGAAACAGATTTATTGTTTTCCCAAAACCTTCCTTAAACCTTGACAAGACTTTTGTGAATGGGGGAAATGCCGGGGCCGCCCCCGGGGTTTTGGGAAATTCCAGTTAAACTGTAGCCCTTCATTTCATTCAAAATTTAACCCAAACCATTTCCCCATTACTTTAAAGCGTTAAACCCGAACGGGTAGTAGCTTTGGTGCTAAAAATAATAATAAAAACCCTGATTAGGGAACCCCCTATCTTTTCGAAAATGTGGGGATTGAGTTTTCCCAGAAATTTTTTCAATGCTGAAAATTTTCAAAAGGGAAAGAAACGGGACAAAAAAATTTTTAACAGATAGCACTTAAAAATTATTACAAAAATTTTTAATCAAAATCAATTAATCCGTTTTAAAATTTGGGTTTTTACCTTTTAAATTAAAATTTTTTACGTTTTCCAAACTCAAAAATATCTTATATTTTTTAAAAGCGGGTTTCAATAAATATTGTATATTTTAAAAGTCGTATTTTAAAATATCAATTTTTTTAATCAAAACCCTATTTACGTTTTTCCCCCTTTTTAAACCCAAAAGTTTTTGTTTGAATTTTTAAAAATTAATGTATTGAACTTTGTTTTTTTCAAAACCTATTTTGGTATCGGGTAATTTTTAAAAACTTTTTACGTTTTTTTTTAATGTTTTTTGATTGAAATACCTTATATTTTGAAAAATTTTAATGATGAATTTTTTTTTAAACATGTGTAAGGTTTTCATTTTTTGACAATATGTTATTCCCAATAATTTAAACCCTAATTTTACATTTTGATCTCCCAATTTTTTATTTTATTACGTCAATTAACTTAAAAAATTGTATAAATCTTTTTCTTTCTATATATTTTTTGAGAAAATATATCTAATTTTTAAAAATTTCTAAATCTGATTAAACCAAGTTTAAAAATATGAGAGAACCCTATCGAAACAGACTATTTAAATTAAAAAGCTTTGGGGAATTTTTTCCAAACCCAATTTAAAAATACAAAACTTTACCCTAACGTAGCCCAAAAGGGGAAATCTAAAAAAACCCTTATTTTTAACTTAAAACCTTGACTTGGTAGATTTATTTTAAAATTAAAATATGGTAATATTTTGGGAAAAGGTTTTGTAGGAAAAAAAACTAAATTCATGATACCCGCTATGGACTAGATCCTACAAATAAAAAATGGGTACTTTGGGCAAAAAAAAAACAGATGCCAAATGGATACGGGGATCCAAGTTAGCAAAAAACCCATTTTAATTTTTTCGTTTTGGGAAGTTATTCCCCCGGTTTTACGTTGTTTTTAAGGGCCGGGAAATTTAGGGGATTTTCAAATTATTCGGGAAATAAGAAATTTTTCCCAAAGTGGAAAAAAGGAGAGTAAAAGGCAACGTTGAAAACGGGGGGAAAGGGGGGGGGGGAGGAGTTCCTGGGAAAAATTTTTTTAAAAAATTTGGGGGGATACTCAACCCTTGAATCAAATTTTTCTGGGGGCTACTGTTTTTAAAAAATTTATTTTTTAATCTGGATTTTAAAGTAAAAGTGTTATTTTTTTTTTGGGAAAATCACACCATTTTTGTGGGAAAAATTTAAAAAGTTTTGGTTCGAAAAAATTCAAGTGATAAAATTTAAAAACTTTTACCTAAAATTTAAAACAATCAGGCCTCCCAAAGTTAGATAGTCAGAAACATTTAAATTTTTAAAACTTTAAAAGTCAAAAATGTTTTAAAGGTCATTTTTTCTAATTTTTTTCCCCAAAAAGGTGGAAAATTTGTAGGCAACTTTTACTTTGTTTTATTTTTTACTGAAAAATTTAAAAAAAACATATACTTTTTTAATTTTTTAGTTGCTAAAACCCCGTGGCCCATGTAAGTTATCCTAGGGTTTTGGGGGAAATAAATAAGAGGAAAATCTTTTACTTAAATTAATTTTTATAATATTATATTCCCAGCCACAATAATTCAAGTCGCAAGAAGCTATCGGAAGGGATTAGTCAAAATGAACCTAAGCAGTAATTTGGGAAAGTTTTTACCTTTTTAACCATTACATTTATTTTAAAATTTCTCCCCTTTCCTAAAATCTTTAAAATTTCCTTGAAAAAGAAAATTTTATAGAGCAAAATACTCAATTTTGTGAACCACTCAAAACACGCCACGCCCCCCGGGTTTTGGGAAACCCACTGTTTGTTTTTTAAACACATTGGACGCAATTTTTAAATTGAAGCTCCAAAAATTGTAAAAATGTTCGTCACTTTATAAAAAAAATTAGCGATTTACCCTGTTTTTTTAAAACATTTTTTCCAACTGAAAAAATAAACCCAAAAAAAAAAAGGGGAAATTTATCGTTTTTTTCTACAGTTTTTGTTTACTTGCTTCATAACCTTATGGAATTTGCCCTCAAATGTTAAATTTCGGGTTTAAACGCAAAAATAAACTATTAAAAAAGTATTTTTTTATTTATTTGCGTGGGGGTAAAGGGGTTTTCCCCAAAAAATTTTATGCAATAACTGAGGGACAAATTCGAAACCAGTTTTAAAAAACGTGGTTATAGGGGAAATTTATGCAAATCGAAATCATGTAAAAAAAATTTAAAAAAGGCCCCCCAAATAAAAAAAAGTTATAGGGGGAAAAAAAAAGATGTTTTGTTTAGTGTAGCAAATTAAATTTAAAATGAAAAATTAAAAGAGCTGTAACAATAAACATACCCCAAGTTATCATTTTCCCTTCATTGTTGCTTTAGTTTAAATTGCTTTTTTGAAACCCTTTTTTAAATTTAAACATTAAACCCAAAAGGATACATAAAGGACCTTTTAAAAATTTAGAAGGATATTTTAGAAAAAATGGGTGTATTTTTAAAAAGGGCCCAAACAAAACACTAACCTAAATTGCCCTTTTTTTTCTTCTTAGTCAGAGATCTCAATAAGAAAACAATAAAATTTTGCGTAACATTAAAGAAATTTTAATGCCTTAAAAATTTTTTAAAAGTTTTAAATTTAAAGGGCCCTTGGTCTGGACAATATGATAATTTGAATCTTTTAAACTGTTGGACGGGTCTAGCGCCACGAAAGTCACAATAAAAAAAACAAAACCCCTTTTTTTTAAAACTTTGGATGGTTTGGTAAAATTTTTTCTAAGGGGCGGTCATGTTCCTTTATGATTCTTTTCCCCATCCCACATTTACACTCCCCGGGCCCTTTGGGTCTTTGCCTATGTTTAAACGGCGTATTTGGGGATTTCTTTTTAAGTAAGATTTCTAAAATCACAACTTTTAATAAATCTCCTTTCATTGTTTGTTGATTTTTTGAAGTTGAGATTTTTTGTGGGATTTTAAAAATTAAAACCATTTGGGAAATTTAAAATTTGTTAAAAAATCTGTTTTAAAGGGATTTACAAAATTATAAATTAATGATGTAGAGATTTAATCTAAAATTTTTCCAACAAAAGACCTCAAATCTCAAAAAAATTCACAGTTTCCCAGGTTTTAAACCAACATTGGAGGGGGGGACCCCCCAACCCCCCTTCCCCCCCAGCGCTTGCCCCCTGGATTAATAAGTTATTCACTTATAAAAAAAAGGGAAATACAATTATAAGTTTATAAAATTATTTTTTTTTTTTAACCCTGATATATTTCAAATAACCCTTTGTAAAACAAAAACTTATATTTTTTTTATTTCAGGGTTTTATTTTTTAAGAAAAACCCTTTATGACTGATAAAACAATATAATGAATACTATTTTCTTTTGAAAAATATATCTCTATGTTTCAATAAAAATGGTTGGTGGAGATGGGAAACAGGCTAAACCCCCTACTTTCTAGAAAAATTTAAAATATCTAGATAAAATAAAAAAATAAACTGTCGGGGGGCTTTTTTTATAAAAATTTTTTAAAACTTTTACTAAAGCTTTTTTAATACATTAAACATTCCCCCTAAATCCCACGCTTGTTTTAAAAAAAGGGGTTTTTCCCCTGTTTTAAAAATAAAAAAAAATTTTTACTTTTTTTTCAATGAAACCCCCCAAAAAAAGTTAGTATTTTTTAAAAAAACTGTTTTTTGGTTTTTTACTTGTTAAAGGGGTTTTAAAAAATTTTTTAGTTTTTTTTTAAAAAAAAAATTTAATTTTCCTTTGGGGGGGTTGGGGGTTTTTTTTAATTTATGTTTTTTTTTAAATAATTTCCCCAGTAAAAACCCCCCTGAATTTTTTAAAAAGCCGGTAACTTTAAAAAAATTTTAAAAAATTTTTTAATCAAAAAAATTTTTTTTTAAAAAAATTTTAAAAAAAAAATTTTCCCCAAAAAAATAGTATTTTTTAAATTTTTTGAAAATTAGGGGGGGGTTTGTTAAAGCAGAGGGGAGGGTTTTTCCTAAAAAAATTTTTGGGGCCTTTCTTCTCTCACAAAAAGTATTAAAAAAAAATTTTAGTTTACAAATTCAAAATTTTTTTTAAAAGGCAGTGTTACTTTTAAAACCAAAGAAATTCTAGAAATTTCGTCGGGGAGTAGCCTTTTTTTATTTCTTAAAAGGATTCTTGCAGAATTTTCTTTTTTTTTAAAAACAAAAAAACGGGGAAAAAATTTTTTCCCAAAATTTTTTTTTTTAAAATTTTAAAAAACCCCTTTTAGGGTCGGATCCAAAAAAGGGGAAAGCCCCAATTTTCCCCATAAAAAAAAAATTTTAAAAAATTTTAAAGAAAATTTTAAAAAACAAAATCAATTTTTATATTTTTTGGGAAAAAAAAAAACGTTCCTTTTTTAAAAAACAAATGACCACCAAATTTTTAATACCGTTTTATTTTATTAAAATTTTGCTCAACAATCAGATTTTTAAATTTTTTTTCTTTTTTGTTTTTTTAAAATTTGGAAAAAAATTTTTTAAATGCCCCCCGAATTTTTTCCCCTGGGGGGCCCAAAAGGGCCCCTCTCTTCTCTCTTTTCTCTCTCTCTCCCCCCCCCAAAAATTTTGAAAAAAAAAAGTTTTTGTGCGGTTTTTTTAAAAGTAAAAAAAAGGGATTTTTTTTAAATTTTTTCCTTAAAAAAAGAAAAAACGGGGCAAGGGAAAAAATTGGGGCAAATTTTTTGGACTAATTTCATTATTTTTGGGGGCAAAGGGGGGCCCTTTTTTTTTTTTGGAAATTTTTCCCCTTTTTTTTGGGAAAAATTTTATTTTATTTTAATCCTTAACAATTTTGTTGACAATGCTTTTAAAAATTTTTTTTTGAAAAAACCCAAAAAAAAAACTATTTCCTTAATTTTTTAAAACCCGTAGCCCTTCGGGGGGGGGCCGAGGGGAATTTTAAAATTTCCCCAAATGTTAAAAAATTTTTTTTTTAATAAAAATTTTAAATTTGTCCCTTTATTTTAAAAAAAAAAAAATTTTTTTTTTCCTTTTTTTAAAAAGAGTTGAACTTTAAAAATTCCCAAAGGGGTTGTGGAAAAAGCTGGAAAAGTTTAAAATTACGGCAATGAGATTTTTTTTGGCTTTTATTAGACTTTTTAACAATAAATTTTTAATAATAAAGGGACGGGGTTTTTTTTTTTTTAAAAATGTTTTTTTCAATTTGGTTTTTTTTTTTTTAATACTTATCAAAAAAAAAGTTTTAAAAAAAAATTTGTTTTTTTTTATAAAATTTGGGCTTTAAAAATTTTTTTATATTAATTTTTTTAGGAAATTGTAAAAAAGTTTCATGTTTTAAACTCCCCGGGGGTTTAAAATTTTTTTTAAATTTTAAAAATTTTTTTTAAATTACCCTTTTTAAATAAAAAACCCCTTTTTGTATTAAAAAAAAAATTTTTAATTTTTCCCCTTGTATAATTTTTTTTTTAATTGCAATGCCCGATATTTTTGCATATAAAAAATGCAAGGGGGAATTTTTTTAAGTAAAAGAACGGGGGCCCCTTTTAAAACATTTCCAGTTAATGAGAAAGATACAGTAGATAATTTGGGTTCAAAATTTTTTAAAAAAATTAACCCCTTTTTTTATTTTTCGGCAATAAAATTAAAAAAAAAACAGAAAAGTGATACTTTTAAAACCCCAATGTTTTTTAAATGCAAGTCCCAAAATTTTAGGGTTTGTAAATCGCTGTGCCCCCAAAAGATGGTTTTTCTCCCCAAAATTTTCCAAAAAATTCCCGCTTTTTTCCCCTTTTAAAAAATTTAAAAATATTTTAATCTTTTTCCGGGTTTTTTTCCAACCAAAAAAAATTTTCCCTAAAAAAACCCCCCCAAAAAAATTTTTTAACCCCCCCAAAAAATCCCCGATTTTTAAGCTAAAAAAAACCAAAAAAAAACCCCCCGAAAAATCAAAAAAAGAAAAACTTTTCCCTAGCCAAAAAAATTCCCTTTTTTTTAAAAAAAGGGTTCAAAAAAATAGGTTAAAAAACCCCAATCAGTAACCCCCGGGGAAAAAAAATTTGTGGCCCAAATGGAAAAAAAAAAAATTCCCTTTTACAGCCGAAACTTTTTAAAAAAAATGCAATTTCAGCATACAAAAAAATACCTCTTACAAAAAGAGAGAAACATTTTGGGGGTTATTTTGTTATTTTAAACCCTCCGGCACTTTACGTGCATTTGAAAGAAAGGGGACTTAAACCCCGAGTTTTTCTTTTTTTTTCCCCCGTTTTGGAAAAAATTTTAAATTTTTAAAAAAAAAAAAGGGAAAACCAAACAAAAAACTACTTCATCAACTTCCCAAAAAAAATTTTAAAAAGATTTCTGCCCCCTTTGAAAAACAAGTTTTTTTGATTTTTTGACGAGAGGGGGTATAAGAATTTTCCCTACGTAAAAAAAAAAAAGAATGCGGGGAAAAAAGGGGGAATTTCAAGTTTTGGGGAAATCACGGGGGTCGGTTTTTTCCATCCCCAAAAAAGGGGCAAGTTTTGGGGGGTTTATGATCCCCCGGTTTTTTTTTTCCCGGAAAATTTTTTCCTGTGTAAAAATTTTTTTTTGGCGTCTTCAATTTTTTAAAATTTTTAAAAATTTAAACCCCCTTTTAGGTTTTGAAGAAAATTTTTGGGAAAAATTTAAATTTAAATTTGGTTTGGGGGTACGACCCCCTTGTGGGGAAAAAAGGGTTTTAAAATTTAAACGGGGCTGTTTAAAAAAAAGGCCTTGGTTTAAAGAAAAAAAACATGTACTTTGCCCCCAAACCCCAAAAAAAGTTCACGTCTTTCATGATTTTCCCCAAAAAAAAAAAAAATTTTTAAAATTTTCTTCTAATTTCTAAAGACATTCAGTTTGGGGGACCGCAGGGCTTTTTGGAAGGATATTAAAAAATTTTTTGAGTTGCTTTCCCCACTAGGGGAAGGTGGAATCCCCAAAAGCAAGAGTTTTTAGAAAAAAGGGGACGGAAAAATTTTTTCCCCACCAAAAAATTTTTTAAAAAAAAGGGCCCGTCGGGAATGCGACAAATTTTTAAAATTTTTCCCAGGGAAAATTCCCCCAAAATTTTTAACAGCCTTTTTCCACAAAACAGCAAATTTTCAGACAGGCCCTTAAAAATGCAAATTTTTTGCGGGAAATTTTTAAAAATTAATATATTTGATCCCAAAAAATTTTAAAAAAACTCTTTCATAGGGAAAACCAAATTTTTCTCCCTTTTTTTTTTAAGGGGGAAAAAAATCCCAAAGGGAAAAGATTTAAAAAAAAGATGCCCCAAAAATTTTTGGGGGTTTCCCTGGAAATTTGTTTTGGGAGTAAGAGAAAAAAAAACCGTTTTTTTTTTAAAGGGTTTTAAAGTAAAAAAAATCAGGGGCATTTTTTTTGGGCCCGGAACAAAAACGGGGGGAATTTTTTCCCTTTTTCTTTGACTTCAAAAAAAATTTGGGGGGCCCCAAAAAAAAAATTTTTTTTTTAAATTTTTTGGGGGACAAAAAGGGAAAAGGAAAATGTAATGCCCCCTTTTTTGTTTTTCCCCAATTTCAAGGCTCTTTTAAAAAAGTTTTTCCATGGAGAAATTTTTTTTTAAAAACCTTTAAATTTTTTTCCCCAAAACTGTGACCCTGAAAACAAAGAAAACAATTTTTTTAAATTTTATTTCCCCCCAGTTTTTAAAAGAAAATTTTATTTCTTCAGAATTTTTTGCAAAAAAAATTTTTGGGGAAGTTTAGAAAGTGGGGGATGGGGGGGGGCAGAAAAAATAAAGCTTGTGTTAATTTTTTTTGTTGAAAAAACCCTTTTTTGAGTCTTGTTTCCCCCCAGGTAAAAAAAATATACTTAACTATTTCCCTAAGTGAAGAAAAATAATTTAAAATTTTTTCCCCCCAAATTTTATGGGAAAAATTTTTGTTAAATAGGTTTTTGGGAAATTGATTGGTAAGCTTTTTGATGGACCTAGTTTTTCCCCTCCTTTTTTTTTTTCAAAAAGGCCCACCTCTATTTAAACCCTTGGCTACACAAAAAAAAAAATTTTTTTTTGTTTTTTTTTTTAAGAAAAAGGGGGCATAAATTTTTTTTCTTTAGTACTTATATTGTTTTGTAGTTTTGAAAAAATTTTAAAAAAATTTTTTAAGTACTTTTTTTAAAATTTTTAAGAAAAAATTTTAAAATTTTAAAAAGGGGTTCCCCCAAAGTTTTTTACTAAAAAAAAAAATACTCTAAAAACCCTATTTGAAAAAAATTAAAAAAAAAAAGAGCAATGAAACCCTATAAGGGGGCATTGTGTAGGCCTAGCCCTTAAAATTTTTATGAAACCCAAAAAATTTTTTTTTAAAAAAAAAATTTTGAAATTTTGTGGAATTGGGGGTTTTCCTAATAAACACCATGGTTTAAAACATGTTGTTTTTTCACTTCAATTTTTAAAAACCCCTTCTGTAGCTTTTTACAAAAAGGGGTTTTAAATTCCCTTTTATGCCCTTTTTTAATACCTTTTAAGGGGGTTAAAAGTTAAAAAAAATCTTTCCACCCACAGATATTTTAAAAAACCCCTTGACGGGAAAAATTTTTTTAAATTTTTAACCAAATCAGTTTTTTTTGGGCCCGTCTTTTTAGGGGAAAAAACCCCCCTAAGGGGGTCTCCATTTAAAGCGTATCCTCGAAACCCGGGTTTTTATCGTTGCTTTCCATCTAGGATACGATAGGGCGCAAAAAATTTTAATTTTTTTTTTGAAATCTTTTACTGGTTTTTAAAATTAAAAAGGGGACCGTGACAAACGTACGTATGGGAAATTGAGTTTTTTATTCCCTAGTTATGCTGCGGGGAAAAGGGCCACTTTTCTCCACCCCCCCCATCTTTTTTTTCCGCACTTTATTGAAATTTTTGGGGTTTTTTTGGGCCCCCCAAATTTTAAATAATTTTTTCGGTATATTTCAAAAAATCTTTTGGTCTTTTTTCTTACTCCACCCGGGGGGAAAACATAAATATATAACAATTTTTAAAAAAAAAAAAAACCCTCCCCAAAAAAAAAAAAAAATTTTTACAAAAGGGTTTTTCCCCCGGAAGTCCTCGACCGACAAAAAACCCCAAAAAACCCCCGCGTACTTTTTTATCATTTTTTACACGCCCTTTTTTAAAAAATTTCCCCCTCTCCCCTGATAGGGGTTTCCCCTGAAAACTTTTTAAAAAGGGAAGGGGGATAGATCAAGGGTTTTGGGGGAAACAGTAAAAATTTTTTAATTTTTTTTGTAGAAAACGCGTCTTTTTTCCCTTTAGAGTTGTCCCTTTTAAAAGAAATAATTACGCTTATGTTTTAGAGAAATACGGGTATTTTTTGGGGGGAAAAATTACCCAATTTCCCAGGAGGGAGTTTTTGGAAAAAAAATTTCTAAAAAAAACCTTTCCAAAAGTAAAACCCCGGGGAGATTCGAACCCCCGTTTCCCCCCGTCATAGGCATCAAATTTCCCCCGCGATATTTGCGGGTTTTTAAAACCCGCACCCAAATGAAGGGGGGTTTCACAAAAATAAAAATTTTTTTGCTCTTTTTTTAATTTTCCCATAACTTTTTTTTTTTTGGGGCACGTCTTACACCCCCAAGGACTTGTAATTTTAAACTTTTTTAATTTTAAGGGGGATTTTTAGAAACCATTTAAGGGGCAGGGGTTTTTCCAAAAAAAGGGCCCAGGGGAAATTTTTTTCCCCGGGGGGTTTCCCCAAAAAATTTCGAAAAGGGGAAAATTTTTTTCCCCCGCACTTTTTGAAAAAAAAGGGGAAATTTTTTAAAAAGGGTTTTTTGCCCCTTTCCTGAAATCGGGTTTTGGTTTGGGGTTTTAAAAAGGGGTTTAAAAACCTACAAGATTTTTTAAATTTTTTTTCAAAAAATTTTAAATTTTTTTTATCAACCACCCCCTTTTAAAAAAAAAAAAAGCTTTTAAAAACAAATGTGGCTCAAGGTTTTTGGGCCCCTTTTTTGGGAGAAAAATTTTTTAAAAATTTTAAAAACAGTTTAAAAACCCCTCATTCCCCGGGGGCAAAAATTTAAAATTTTTTTTCTGGGGGCAAGACCGTTTCGAGTCTTTTTAAAAAAAAAAAAACCCCTTTTTGGGAAAAATTTTTTTGTTGCAATAAAAAGGGGAGTGATTTATATCATCACGCTTAAATGGGAAAAAATCAGCTTTCTTTGAACAAAAAATTTAAAAAACCCCGGGGTTTTTTGGGTTTTATTTTAAAAAGGGGGTTTTGGGAAAAAACCTTGAACAAATATTATTTCTAAAACCCTAATAAAAATTTGGGTTTTTCGAAAAAACCCTTGGGGGAAAAGGGGACAGCTGTTTTAAAATTTTTTCCACTTTTAAACATGAGGGAAAAAAACAGCTTTTTGAAATTTTTTCCCGAGTTTAAATTTTTAAAAAAAGTTACTCTTTGCATTGGTTTTTGGTTTTTTAATTTTTTAAAGGGGGGGTTTTCTTTTGTTAGAAAAAAAAGCTATTTTTAAAAAGTTTTTCCATTTTTTTTTTTCTTTTAGGGCCCCTTCTTTAAACCCCCTGTGCCATCCCAAAAAAAAGCGCACCCTTTTTTCACAAATCATAAAAAAATTTGGGGTAATTTTAAAAACCCCCTTTTAAAAAAAAACGAAAAATTTTAAGGGGCAGGGAATTCTGTTTTTTAAGGGGGGGGGGGTTTTTAAAATTATGCCCCAAAACACATTTTTTCAAGTACCCTTTAAAATAATGTAAAATTGGGAAAAGATATTGGCCCATTTAAAAATAAGAAAATTTCTTTTTGTGCTTTGCTTTTTTAATTTTTTATTTTTTAAATTTTTTTTAAAAAAAAATTCTAAAATTTTTTTGAATTTTTTTTTTGTAGTATCAAAATTTTTTATTTTTTTTTTGGTTTTAAAATTTTCCAAAGTCCCTCCCCCGGTACAGTAGGTTAATTTAAAGGTTTTTTAAAATTTTTAAATTTTTAAAATTAAATTTTAAATTTAAAATTTTTTAAAAAAATTTTGTTTAAAAAAATTTAAATGCGGGGCAAAGGGGTTTTTTCCCGGGGTTTTTGTGCAACTTGGGGTTTTTTGTAAAAGGGGGTTTTTTGGGGGGTCGAGAAATTTTGGGAACCACGGGTCTAAGAGAAAAAAACCTCTTGAATTCTGGGGTTGGGGAATTTTGAACCCTGACTTCCCCAAAATTGGCAAACTTTTTTGGCTTTTAAAACCACGTACCACAAACCCCGGGCCTTTTAAAACAAATTTGAGCTATTTTTTTAAAAACATCTTTTCCCCCCTGGGTGGCGTATTGGTAACGCGTTTGTCGGGAAAAACTCGCCTGCTCAAAAGGGGGATCGAGGTTAAAATCTTGGCCCAAAATAAAAAGGGGGGGGTTTTTTCCCCAAAGGGGTTTTTCCCCCCCCCCCCCGGGGGAAAGGGGGGATTAAAATTTTCAAAATTAAAAAATTTTCCCAAATTTCCCCAAACCTTTAAAAATTTTTTTTAATTATTTAAAAAAAGGGGGTATAATACAAGGGTTTTGAAAGGGGCGCGGGGGCTAAAAATAAAAAAAATGTACCCAAAGGAAAAATTTTAATTTTTAAAAAAAATTTTTTTCCCCTTTTTTAAATTTTTAAAAATTTTTTCCCCCTTTTGTTTTTAAAATTAAAAAAAAATACAGGGTGTTTTAAAATTTTCCAAAATGTTTTTTTTTTTTTAAAAAAATTTCGTTTTTTAAAAATAAATTTAAAAAAATTTTGTTTTTTGGGTGGGGCCCCCGGGACAGATTTTTTTGACCCCCAAAAAAATTTCCCTTTTTACCTCTGACAAACGTGATTAAAAAATTTTTTGGGGTGTGGGGAAATTTTTCGGCCCCCCAAAACCCGGGTTCGGATCCCAAAATTTTAAACTGGGGGCCTCTTTTTCATTCAAAATCCCCCCAATAAAACCATTATTTTTAAGGCTTTAAAAACCAAAAGGGGTAGTAAGAGCGGTGTTTTAAAAATAATAAAAAAAAATTTTAAAAAAATTTTTTTATTTTTTGTGAGTAGGGAAAATTTTTGGCTGGAGTGTTTTTAAAAATATTACAGCCCCAAAGGGTGGTCACTAAAAAACGTGGGGCCGGGTGATTTTGGGGAACCCCCCCTCCCCTTTTTTTAGTTAATCATAAAGGGCCCATAAAAAAAAAAACATTTATATGCAGTTTTTTTAAGCAATTCTTCAAAAATTTTATACCCCCCACTCCATTTTTAAATTTTTTTTAAAAAAATTTCAAGCTTTATTTTTTTAATTACTATGATTTTTTAGGTTTGCTTATTTTAAAAAAAGGGTTTAGTTTTTTCTGGTTAGTATTGTCTAATCAGGGCCCGTCCCCCTTTTTAAAATATTTTGGGGTCACCCTTTCGTGGGGAAAATAATTATAGGGTTAAATAAATATTTTTTTAAACGCGAGATAAAAAATAAAAAGGTTCTCAAATTTTTTTTTTTAATTTTTATTTAAATCTGGTTTTTTTTTGAAAAAAAACTTTTTTAAAAGGAAAAAAAAAGGGGATTTTTAAATTTTTTAAAAACCTTTTTAAAGTTATTTATCACCCCTAATTTTAAAATTCCAAATTAATTTATTTTATTTTTTTCGAACCCCCCTTTTTATGTTGCTGGGGGGCTTTCCACAAAATAGAGCGGGGAAATTTTTTTTTTTAAAATCTGCAAAATAAAATTGACAAAAAAGGATGCCCCAAAAGGAGTCAGGGGGGGGGTTTTTAAAATTTTTTTTTAGAAAAAATTTTTTTCCAAAAAAAGGGAAGTTTTTTTAGGGAATCTCAAATCCCCTACAATTTTTTTAAAACACATCACGGTTTTTTCCTAGGGAAAATTTTTTTAGCTTTTTTCCCCATGTTAGCACAAAGAAGGTTTTGTAATATAATTTTTTGGGAAAAGGGATTTAGGGAAAAAAAGGTAATATCCCTCACTGGCTTAAAAAAATGCAAAAAAAAAAACTTTTTCCTAAGGACCCCTTTTTAAAATTTGAATCCCCCAAAAACTTGCAGTGGACTGCCAAAAGGGAAAAAATTTTTTTTTTTTGGGAAAAACCCCCCCCAAAAAAAAAAGAACGAATTTTTTCCCAAAAATTGCATCTCTTTAGTTTAATTTTTGGGGAGTTGATATTGTGGGGGAAGGATTTTGAGCCCAAATTAAAATTTTTAAAAACTTAACTGTGTTTTTTTACTATTTTATGAATTTTGACTTTTGTTTTTTAAAAAGATTTGTAGCGTGTTCCATTTTGGAAAAATTTTAAATTTTAATTTTTAAGGGGGTTTTTTTAAAATTTTTTTTAAAATTTTTTGGTTTGTTGCAAACAAAACCCGCTTTTTTGGGTTTTTAAAAAATTTGGTTAAAAAAATTTTTACTTTTTAATAAAATTGGGTTTGGGGTAGGGGTTTTTTAAAAACTTTTGTTTTTTTTTTCTAAAAGCTCAAATTTTTTTCTTAAACTAGCCCCAAAAAAATTCCCCTTTTTTAAAAAAATATAAAAAAAAAGTTGGGGGGTTAAAAATAAAAAAGGATTCAAATTTTAAAAAGGGCCCTGATGACAATATGAACTGAAAAATTTTTTAAGGGGCCCCCAAAAAAAATCAAAAAAAATTTTTCCCCCCTTTTTTTAAAATTTTTTTTTTTTTAAATCCATAGGGGGCCTTTTTAAAAAAAATTTTTAAAAATGGGAAAAAAAATATGTTTTCCCACTAAAATGTAAAGTGATTTTTCTCATTTTTACGTTTTAAAAAAACACTTTTAAATTTCTCTAGGGCCACTTGAAGAAGGAAAATAAGATCTAAAAAAAAACTAGCTCAAAAAAGTTGATAAATGGGGGAAACCCCCCCCAAAAAGTTGATAATTTCTTTTTTTTTCGGGGGTACCTGTGTGTCTTTTCTGGCCCTTTTTGCCGAAACAATTTTTTGGTCGGGTAAATAAAACTTAGTATCTAGGGTTTTTTTTTTGGGTTCCCCCCAAAAGGGTTTTAAGAGTTAAAACCCCCTTCCCCCCCAAAATTTAGGGTAGCCCCTTTTTTTAAAAGGTTTTAAAAAAAAAAAAAAGATTTTAAAAAAAATTTTTTGGGAAAATTTCTCTAACGGGGGTTTTATTTAAAAAAAACGTATCTCCTTGGGTTTTTTAAATTTTTTTAAAAAAAAAAGGCCCTTTAAACATCTCATGAAAAATAAATTTTTTAAAGGAAAAAATTTAAAAAAGGGGAAAAATTTTTTATTATCTCTGCAAAATTTTTTAAACACGGGAAAAAACCCCCCTTTTTTAAGGTTGTAAAAAAAAAAAATAAATTTTTGAAAAAAATTTTTCTTGAAATATTTTTTAAAAACCCCAAAAAGGGGTTCCAAAAAAATTTCGAAAAGGGTTTTTTTTTTTTTTGGGGTTTTTTTCCCCCAAAAAACCCCCCCTAGGGGGTGGGTTGGGAAAAAACAAAAACTGTTTTAAAAGCATATAAAGTTAGATGGGGGCAAGATGATTTTTTTGGGGGGTTGAGGGAGGATAAGGAACATTTTTATGTTGGGGGGGAAAAAAACATGGGTAGCGATCGTTTTTGGGGGGGAAAGGGGTTTTTTTGTTGTTGAAGGTAAAAAAAAAAATGTCCGGGGTAATAGTGGACTGCATTTTTAAAAACTTTTATTCTTTAACCGAGGGGGCCAAAAATTAAAAATTTCACCCTTACAGATTTTTTAAATTTAAATTTGGGGGACCCGCCCGAAAAGTTTTTTTTTCCAAGGGCCCTGAAAAAAACTTAGTGATGGGGGGAGGGGAGTTTTTAAAAGGGGTTTTAGTGGGGGGTAGGCAATGGGGGCCCCTAACGGGGTTTCCAGGCTACAGTTTTTCCCTTTTTTAAAAAAGGGGAAAGGGGGAAAAAACCCCGAAAACCCTAGGGTATAAGAAAAATAGGGGGTTGCGGGGTTTTTTTAAAAAGAAAAAAAAATTTTGGGGTTTTTTTTATGTTTTTTTTTATAAAACTAAATTTTTGATAAAAAAATATCAAAAAGGGGGGGATATCCCGGGGGATGAGCCCTTTTTTTTAATTTCCAAACAAAAAGGGGCCCTTTTTTTCCCTTAGAGACAATAAATGAGGTGGGAGGTATGTGGTTTTTTTCGAAAGTTTAAGGGTTTTTTAAACATGAAAAATTAAATTTTTTAGAAAAAGGTTTCCCTTTTTGGCCCCAAAAACCGGATGGGCCCGGGTTTTTGGGAAATTCACCCAAAAAAAGGGGAAAAGAAAAAAAGGGGGGTTAAAAATTTTCCCCAAAATTTTAATGACCACAATTTTTTTTTAAAAGGTTTGGCCTTAAAATTTTAAAAAAAAAAAGTCTCTTTATAAAATTTGGGGTGAGAACAATTTTGGGTTTTTTTTAAAATTTTAACCCCCAAAATTTGGTAAAAAGGGGGCCAAAAAGGGGGGGGGTAAATTCCTTTTCTCCAATCAGGGGAAAAATTTTTTAAAAAGATTTTTTAAAAAGGGGGCGGTACAAATTTTTAAAATTTTTAAATTTTTTCAGGGGGAAACCCCATGATGTGCCCCCAGGGGGGGGGGAAAAGGGGGTGGGGGGTAAAAATTCCAAAATTTAAAATGAAAAAATATTTTTTTAGGGGGGTTTTAAAAAAATTTAAAAAATTTTGAAAAAATCCCCCAAAATGGGATCACCCCAAATAATTAAAATTATAAAAAATTTTTATTTAAAATGAAAGGGCCCCGGGGGAAAATTTTGGGGGGGGTAAAAAACGGGGTTTAAAAATTTTTTAAATTTTTGGGGGTTAAAAAAAATTTTAAATTTGGGGAAATTGGGTTTTTGGGGGGGAAAAAATTAAACCCAAAAAAACATTTTAAAAATCTAGTTTAAAGGGGGAGAAAAAAGAGTTTTTAAAAAAGTTTTTAAAAATAATAGAAACCAAATAATTTCCAGTGAGGTTTTAAAAATGAAATTTGGAAGTAAAAAAAAAAGGGGGAACCCCTTTTTTTAAAAAAACTCAGTATATACATTTTTTTAAATTTTTAAAAAGGGGGGTTGGGGAAAAAATGGGGAAAAGGGGGGGGGGTTTTATAAAAAAAAAAAAATTTTTAAAAATTTTTTTTGAAAATTTTTAAAATTTTGGAAGTAGGGAAAAGGGGCTTTCCCCCAAAAAAACCCAAAAAAAAACTTAAAGTTTTTTAAAAATTTTTAAGGGGGGAGGTTTTAAAAAAAGGGAGGCGGGGAAAACGACCCTTTTTTTAAATTTTTTTTTAAAAAATTTCATTTTTCTAAAAATTTTTTTGTGGTCGATAACTTTTTAAATTTATAGGTTGGAGAAATTTTCTAAATTTAAAAAAAAAAAATTGAAAATTTTTTTTTTTTAAATTAGACAATGGGGAAATTGGGGGGGGGGGGTTGTTTTTTGCCCGAAATAACTTTTTGGGTGAGGGTTTGAAATTTAAAAAAATTTTTTAAAACAATTAGAAAAAAAACTTTCCCCCTAAAACCAAAAAAAAATATGGAATTTAAAAATTTTTTAGAAAGGGGTTTTTTAAAAAGGGGGTTTGGGGTTAAAAACTTACAAAACTTTTTTTTAAACAACTTTTTTTCAGTGTGTTTTTAAAAAATTTAAAAATTTTTCCCTTTAGCCAAAAAATAAACCCCCCTTTAAATAACTATTTTAAAAAAAAAGAACCCCCTTTAAAATTTTTAAAAATTTTTTTGGCCCGGAAATAAAGGGGAGTTTTTTAAAAAAAATATTAAATAAGGTAGATTTAAAAAAATTTTTTTATGCTTTGGGGGAAAATACGGCTTTAAAAAACCCCAAAAAAAATTTTTTAAATTTTAGATTTTTTTGGAAAAAAAAGAAATGAGACGCAAGGGGGAAAAAAATTTTTTTTAAACCGTTTTATAAATTTTTTTTCCCTGTGTGATACAAAATTGGAATTGTCAGCAAAACAGGGCCCAAATAAAATTTTAAACCAATGGGGCATTTTAAATTTAAAAAAAATTCAGGAAAAGGTAAGGGGGGGAGGGGGGGCGCGTGATCCCCATCACAAGTAGGGGGTAAAAAATTAAAAAATTTTTTGAATGTAGAGGTATAATTTAAAAACCCCCAAAAACACTTTTCAAAATTATTTTTTTAGAAGGGTGGTGTTTGGGGGAAAATAATTAATAATTAACATTGCAGGGGGGGTAAAGGAAAACCCAAAAAAATATCAAAGACTGGTTTTAAAAATTTTAAATAAGGGGGGAAAAACGGAGAATACCCCTGAAAAGTTTCCAAAATAAAAATACAATTTTGTGGGGTAGCATTTAAAAATATGCCAGAAAATAAATTTCCCGGTGCCCCAAATAAAGGGGAAAAAATTTGAAGCCCGGAAAGGAAAACGTTAAAAATGTAACAACCTTTTAGAAATTTTTTTTATTTGGTCAATTGAAATGTTTTTAAAAATAATCAAAACTTTTAAAAAAAAAATTGGAAAATTTGGGGGAGCAAAAAGGGGGGGGGAAGAGGGGTTTTTTGGAAAGAGAGAAATGCCACCTTCCCAAAAAAAAAATTTTATGCTAAAAAAAAAATTAAATTTGCCAAATTGGAAAAAGCCACCCAAAAACCCCTGAAGTTGGGAAGTTTGTAATTTCAAAAATTTATGGGAAAAAGGAAGGGGCCCCTTTAAAATTCCCCCTAAAACCAAACTTGTGGGGTGGAACACTTTGTAAAGGAAGGAAAAAATAAATACAAAAAGTAAAGAATACGCAAAAAATACTTTTTTAAAAATGGTTCATTGTTTCAAATCAAAAATTATCGTATTAGGAGCGGAAAACTATTAAAATAAAAATTGGGCGGCATAATTGTGGCACGTTTCTTTGTAAAATCACGTGCTTTATTTAATATTTTCTGAACCAGTATTTTTTTTTAAATTTTATTTTTTTTGGTGAAAGTGTGTAATTTTTTAAATTTTTTATGATTGCTTAGTAAATTTGCTTTTCAATGGGGAAAAACGGCCCCCTGTGATTGCGCTCGTTTAAAAAATAGTTAAAAAAGAAATTTTTTTTTTTAGTTTCGTATTATTAATTTTAAACAGTTTTGTTGCCTGGTTGGTTGGGGTTGTAGCAAAGATTGTCTTAAAATAGAAAAAAAGGACCAGAATATTATAAAAAAATATCAATGTCCAAATTTTTTTGAAAAATTTTAATAAATTTTGTTAAATTTTTTTTGATTTTTTTATTATTTTTATTTTTTTTTTTGTATTATTTTTTTTGCAGTGATAAATTTTGTTCGAGCCCGCCCAAAAATATAAAAAAGAACTTTTTTTTAAATTTTAAAAAAAATAGAAAATTTTTTTTCACAAAAACCCTTTTAATTTTGGCTGTGATTAAAAAAAATTTTGGGTATGTTAAAGTTTTTTTTTATTTGTACGTAAACAATTTTTCTACTTTCTAAATTATTTTATTTTTTTAAAATGTTATTTTAAGAAAAAATCGATTGTTAAATGTATAAAAAATTTTTTTTTATAGAAAAAAATTTTTGTATTGAAAAAGTTTTAGAGTAAAAAAAAAATTTTTTTTATTCCCCCTTTTAAAAAAAATTAAAGTATTTAATTTCCTTTTAGAACGAGAAGGTTTTAAGGTGAATAAATTTGGGCCCCAAAAAAATTTTGTCGTTTTGTTGGGTGATCCAAATAGGTAAAAAATAATTCTTTTTTCTTATTTTATTTAAAAAAGATTTAAAACCGATTTTTTAAACCCCATTGCACATCTGATAAAATAATTTAATTAATCTTTCCCTTTTAAAAAAGCGGTATTTCCGTTTCCAAATTACCTGGAAAATCTTTTTTTTATTTTTATTATTTAATTTTTTAAAAAAATTTTGTGCATATCCCTTTTATTTTGTATTGATTTTACAACTAAATTAAAAAAAAAATGCAACCTTTTCAAATAAGTATTTAATTTTTATTACTGACATATTTTTTGTCCGGTCATCTTCCCATTTCAGTTCCCCCGTTTTAATCCCTGGAAAAGGAATGGGAAGGTAAAATTTTGGGGAAAAGTGCCCCCATTTCTTTAAGGAGAATTTTTAAAAAATTTAGGAAAAAAAACCCCCTTTAGTACAAAACCATCGGGATTTTACATATCCCTTTTTTGAATTAGTTAACGAAAAAGTGAAAAAGAATTGTGACTGCAGAATTTTCCAAAATATTTTTAAAATTATTTCAATGCATTTCCAAGATCATTCAAATTAAAGATGGATTGATATTTGGGGTTTCCAAAACCCCCCCATTGTTTGAAAGTTTTGTTAATAAAGGGGGTGAGTTGGGAAGGGATTGTCTACCCCATCTATTTTAAAGGGGAGACAAGACAGAACTTTTAGCTCTCACTCTTCGGTTTTCTTCATAAAAAATTTTTTAAAATTTAGTTTTTCAAAGTTCTCACTTGGAACGCGTTTCATGGGGGATTTTAATTTTTCCGATCAGGGGCGAAAAATTTCCCCCAAGGGTTTTTATTTTTATTTCCTTTTGGGCTTGGGGCATTAACCGAATTTTTGTTGCCAAAAATTTGGAAAATTTTGGGATGCCCTTTAAATACATTGAAGAATAAATTTTTTGGTTTGTTTGTTCTCGTAGAGTAGTTAATTTTTAGGCCCTTTTAAAAAATGATTACTTGTTTTTGATTTAAAAAGTCAAAATTTTAACGGGAGATATCTTTGTTCTTTTTTGGCATTTTTTAAAGTTTTTCGTATTTTTTTTTTTGAAATTGTATTAAAAGTGGTTTAAAATGAGCAGTTTAAAAATTTTTTTTACGAAAGTTGGGCCTATATTTGTATAGTTTGTGTAAAAAAAAAAAATTTTTTTTTTTTAGTATTTTTCTTTTTTAAAAAAAAAAATTTATAATTTTGTAAAAAACTTCTTTTTAAAAAAACTCCCAATTTTAGGATGGGAAAACTTGACGTCGGAAAAACTTATCACCAAAAAAAGGAAAAAACTCTATCGCTTATCTAAACAAACAGAAAACTTGCTTTTAAGAAAAACCCAAGAAAAAATGTTTAAAAAAAAAATCTTAGAAATTACTGTAAAAATAAACGGTAAGTAATTTTATTATTTTACTTTTAGATGTTATTTTATATAAGTAATAATTTGATAAATTATGGAAGTTATAGGTCCCACAGCACTTCTTTGGTGCTGACTGACAGCTCACAGCTGATATCTGACAGCTCTGAAAAGTAACTAGACCAAATTATGTATCCCTCCGCCGAACCATATGATCTGCAAAAACATGTGTTTAGCAGCTTGCACTTCTGACAGTCAAATTTTAGGTCTCAACAAGAAACTTATATGACTTTTATTTTCTATATATTTCTATATATATGTAATGGCCTAATATTAATTATTAATTTTTTCAAGAATATAATTTTTTTCTAAATAGAATTTAATCCATATAAGTTTTTATTGTAATAAATAAAATAAGTTTTATTTAAAAAAATCCAATTTTCTTATAAAAAATTATCCAGAAAATGATAAAAAAAATCCAATTTCTTTATAAAAAATTATTTAGAAAATGATAAAAAAAAAATCCAATTTTTTTGGTTAGTATTAATATTATTAACATTATAAATGTGAAAATCTGAATATCTATTACTACACATAGAAAAAAAAACAATCAAAAAATTTTTAAGAGTATTACAACATGTTGGTGACCTGGTGCTATAGGGTTAAGGTGTCAGACTTCTTTACTGGGAGTCGGGGATCATTCCTCGGTCGCAGCACAAATTTATTTGATTGCCAAACCCTTTCTTGACCTCTGACAAGATGTTATTAATTTCAAAACTTGTGAATTGGTGGAAATGCCAGCCTCCACCGTGGTTCGGATCCCATGTTAAACTGTAGGTCCTCCATTTCATTTCACAATCACCCTTCCTTTAAACATTAGCGTAAGTGCGTAGAGCCGAAAGGGTAGTAAGACGCTGTGCTAATAATAATAAAAATAATAATAATAATAATAATAATAATAAGATGATGATGATGATGATGATGATGATGATAGATATCAGAAAAACATTTTAAAGTAAATTTTAAAATAAGGAGTGGTAATAAAGTTAAAACTTGGTATATGGATTGATTGACTTTTAATATCCAAAAGATTGATTTTATTTTGCTTTTAATGAGCTACAAAATGTCATATATAAAAATTTTCAATAAATTTATATTAACGTAAATAGAATAAAAATATGGGTTTACGACAAAATCTAAAATTCACATAAAACATTAAAATTTAGTAACAAAACTTTGATGCAACAAATTAGTGAAAAAAAACAAAGCTTAATGATCTACAGTGTTGTAATTATGCTATAAAATGAACTTGTGGGTTAGCATCTCCCTAAAAGTGGTTAATAAAGTTAAGAAAATGTTCTTGTTACAACGTTTTTAAAGAATTTTAATAATTATTATGTTATTTATAAAATCTAATCCTTATCTTGGGTTTAGTCAAGTGTTTTCCAATGGGGTTCGCAAGAACTTTTGTCTACATCATCATATTCGTCATCGTCCTCTTCATTGTCTTCAGCCAGGTTAATGATGATAGGTGGGTGGGTTTACTTGCATCCATTTTCATCTCCCTGTCCCAATCTTCTTGATAAGTCTCTCGCAATGGTCGAAATTCTTACTCCAACTGAAACATTAGAATGTACAGCCATAGTAAAGATTTTATACACAACCCACTCATACCTTTTTTTTTGCATGGATAACATTAGATATGTATAAGTCTGTAACTAAGCATCATATATGTTTCAAAAATGAGGTGGCCCAATGGCTAGATAATTTTAAGCATCATATATGTAATTATAGTGAGCTAGGTAGAATAATAAAAATTCATTCTTTTATAAAATTTTTACCTCTCAGGGGTAACTTGAGCAAGGGCTTCCTCCCAGATTTTTCTAACGGTTAAGTAATTTTGTAGCGTACCCCTTGAATAAGGATTAGATTAGAAAGTAGCCTGTCAACAAGGGAGGGAGTGCGAAAAATTGTACAAATAAGGGATTTTTTTTTAGATAAAACATTGCTCAATGAATAGTTTAACTTTGTAATTCCACTAAAAAAAAAACAAGAAATCATTTTGTGGGCCTATATTGATAAGGTGACACAAAGTATTGTTTATTTAAAACTTTTATCTTTGTAACATCACTATTTCAAAATATATTATAGTTATAATTATTTACCCAAGTTGATGGCGAATCAAATAACAGCCTATTAAATAGATATTTATCAGGTTTGGAAATTGCAAATAACTATGACATTCTATCTAATCAAGATGCCTTAAAAAGAGCGAGACGAGCAAAAAAACCCCCTCTTTTTAATAATTGATGTGCCTACATTTTTTAATAATTTAAATAAATCTGAGAGAGTAGGAACATTCTGTTTATGGAGAAAAAAAATTTTATAAGTGATAGTTTGTGTACAATATCCATTATAATTTTCACTACACAGAAAGCATGAACGAACTTCAACCAAGGGATGAGAGGAACTACAAGCCTTAAAACAAGTGACTCCATAGATATGTAGCTTGTAATTATGTAAATAAAACTTTTTTTATCCTCACCATCTCACAGTGTCAACACTGAGTTTCAAGTAGCTTGCTGTTTTTTCTGCCACGTTGAATGAATCGAAGTCGTCCATCATCTCTTGTCTAATTTACTGCTGCAACGTTGATGATGCCCCTCTTGTTTTGATGTGTGCATGTGTCTCTCTTCTTCCTGGAACAGCTTTGCCCCTCCTCCATAGGTGTTTCCCTGGGTTTGGACACTCATGCGGGGGGAAAAAAGACGATTAATAACTTAACCAAAGTTGTACACAACCTCAGGCTTGTGTCGCCTTTTCAATATGCTATATTATTTTGTTTTAATATGTAGGCCTATTTTATAATGACTTTAAATAATTTAATAAACAAAAATCAATATCCTAGAAATATGTTTAGGCCTATAAAATAAATGACAATGACAAATCAAAAGCTATCCTAATTAAAAAACATCTAATTCAGATTCCCTCCTCTTAAAAAGTTGTAACAAAATCAATATCTATCAATATTCTAGAAAATATGTTTAGGCCTATAAAATAAATGACAATGACAAATCAAAAGCTATCCTAATTGACAAACCTCTAATTCAGATTCACTCCTCTTAAAATATGTTAACAAGTAAATATCTATCAATATTCTAGAAAATATGTTTAGGCCTATAAAATAAATGCAATGACAAATTAAAAGCTATCCTAATTGACAAACATATAATTCAGATTCACTCCTCTTAAACAGTTGTAACAAAGTCTCTAATAAAATACAATAACTTATAACTTGAAGTCTTACCTGGTATTTATTTAATCAACACTGGGAAAGACTCGCAAGTATTTTTATTTCACTTCACAGATTTTTTTGGAATATAAAAATTTTAAAACTTGATGTTTAGCCTAGATGGCAACACAACACAATCTTGGGGTTAAAAGATTTATTTTATAGTGTTGATAGACTTAAATTTTCGAATATTTAGTGAGAAACACTCGCTATTTTATTTTATCACACGCTTTAAATGTTATATTAGATAAATAATTATTCAAAGATCATCAAAAAACAGTTTTTTTTCCGAGGATAACACGTTCACACACCGAAATAATATTCCAAAAGAAGACACAGATTACTAACTAGCCGAATTAACATTCAAAAAAGACACTGTACTATTCAAATTTGTAATAAAATTATTAACGGGTAGCATAGACACGCCTAAATACAAAATCAATAGTACTCAAATATAAAATATTTTGTTCTTAAACTTGTTGATTCAGCACGTGGTTTTATTGAATTTAATTTAAACGATATTTCAATGTTATACTCTATTTTAAAATGGTTAGATTTTGGTTATGAGAATAACCGTTTTGTTAGTTGATTAATAATGAAGTTTTCTTTTGCTATTTAATTCAAATTAATTATTAAAAGCAAGATAACGTTAAAAGTGGCCTTATTGGTGAAAACAAATATGGCCACTGAGTAAAATATGCTGGTTTATGACGTAGAAAAAAGAGAACCGTTGAGAGTTATGAAGCAGCAGTGTTAATTCACATGTTTTACAAACAGCAAAATTTATATTATTTCACAAACATTTTGAATGTTTTTTCCTATTTATTATCACAAACCATTTATTTTCGTTAAAGATATGCGAAGGCACCTATAAAAATATTAATAACTGATATATAATACCATTAAATGTAAAATTTCAGGCTCTATTTAACCTGTTATTACCCAAGATTAAAAGAAAAACTAAAATGAAATCACTAGACTTTTTTTTCTTAATTTTGTTTATGAAAAGTAAAATTATACTGTAATCTTTGGAGAAGTATTGTTAATAGTGATTGATAGTATTTTTAGTAATAATAATAGTAGTAATTAGTAAATAATTATTATTTCCAAATATGGTGACAAAAGTTACTTTTAGACAATGTTGGCGTTACTGATACCATCTGCTAGCTTCTGCTAGCTGTCATCGAAAAACCATAGAAGTCGTAAGTCCACTGTAGTCATCTGGATGAGATAATTTTTAATGGTAAACCAAATCCAGTTAGATTAATTTTTAAAATATTTTAGTTACATCGCTATGTGCGGGGAGTAAATGAAGACATCAAAGGTACAAGCACCTTCTACTTGTAAGCGAGAGTGGAAAACTATTTAGGAAAAAACCTTTTCAAATACTCGACCGGGATTTGATCTCCGACCTCCCACTCACTGTTATTATTATTATTAGCACCGCGTCTTACTACCCGTTCGGGTTATACGCTCTTACGCTAATGTGTAATGGTATGGTGATTATGAGATGAATGAAGGACCTACAGTTTAACGTGGAATCCGAACCACGGTGGAGGCCTGGCATTCCCCACATTCACAAGATAACTTGTCAGAGGGGAAGGAAGAGTTTGGTAATCAGATAAATCTTTGCCGGGACCGAGGATTGAACCCCGGCCGCCAGCATAGAAGTCTGACACCTTACCTCTAGACCACCAGGTCACCTCATTCATTGTTAAACCAGACTGGATTAGACTAGCATTTAGTCTGTGTGCGCACAGGTGCGGTTAAGACATTATTAATTATTATAGCTACATAAAGACTTACGAAAATTACTATTCTTTTTGTTAAGAATCAGATTTGTTTTAAATAACTTTCAATTTACTCTGGTTCATTTGTAGGTCAAACAAGTATATGCACGTGGAAGAGTCACACCAGCTCTAGCAATACAAAGTGTTCATGACATTTATTTATTTACTAATTGGTTTTCGGAGAACTGAACATGAATTTGGTTTAAAAATTAATATTTTAAATTTGTTTGAAAATTGATATGAGTAATTTATATAGGTGATAAAATAATCGACGTCTGAAAAGTTGAACAAAATTTAAAACCCGGTATTTAAATCGGCATTATTAAAATTAATCTGAACTGACTTAATGAATCTGGAGAGATGGTTTGTGGCAGATGAATCAATGTATAAGCTTATATGGGATTTTTCTGTGAGGTGTATGTATGTCTCGGTGGCGTAGTTGGCTTGCGCACTAGTTTCGTATTAATATAAATACAATTATTGAAGCTTCCAAAGCTAGTAAATACTTTCAATATCTAAACACCAAAATCAAATTGAGCAAAACCAATGCCAATTTATGGTTTAACCACCAATGTATATCTAAGCAATTAATACCTAACTATGCCAAACTTCATTTCAAAAGCAATTACAACAGGCTAAACAAGATTACTAAATCTTGTCAATTAATCAGAATCAGGCATGAAATTGCCTTTCTACATAAGAAAAGACAACAATTGAACTACCAGGCTTACCTACTGCATCTAGAACTTTCCAATTCTGTACATCCTTTTTACTGGGATCAGTTATCCATTCATACTGATGAATCAATAGCCAATATTCTCAAAGTTAAACACTTAACTCTTGAAAATAAACTTAATGATCTCATCAATTTACAAAAACCTGTTAAACATATAACCTCCAAACAAGCTCACAAATTTTATCCCAGAACCTTAAACCTTACTAAAACTCAATTTAATAACAAAGAAGAATAGGATACAAATTTAATTATCACTCAGAACCTCTTTCCAATAAAATACATTCTCTCATCAATGACAGTGAAAACGCTATCCAACACATTGATCATGAATCTAAAGAACATACACGACATCTAATTTCCAACCAACTTCAAAAGATTATTCTCAAAAATTCAAAGAACAAAAACCCTACCCAAGAAATTACCGATGTCAAAAAACTTAAAAAGAAGCTCAAGTCAAATAAAATCATCAATGTCAAAGCTGACAAAGGTAACACTATAGTCCTAATAGATCAAAAAGAATACATTTCCAAAACTCTTGATTTCATCAATAGTAACGATATCGTCGAACTTAAAACTGACCCAACCACTAACTTCCAAAAGACTATAAAAAATAAATTAAAACAAATCACTTCAATCATCAATCCTAAAGACAACTACAAATTTATCAACATGAATCCAAAAGCCCCTATTTTCACATCACTACCCAAAATTCATAAACCTAACATTCCAATAAGACCACTTGTCAATTACCGAAATGCCCCTGCCTAAAAAATAGCTAAAAAAATTGCCCATGTTCTAAACGATAAATTACAACTCCCATACTCCTACAATGTCAGAAGCTCCTATGATCTTACCAATAAATTGCAAAATATAACTCTCAACTCTAATTCTAAATTTTTATCACTTGATGTATCTAATCTCTATACAAATATCCCCATCAAAGAAACCATTGACATAATCAAATCCAATCTCCATCAAAAAGACTATTCCAAGGAATACATAGATCAATTAACCGACATTGTCCAAACAATAGCCAATCAGAATTACTTTCAGTTCAACAATAGATTTTATGCACAATCTGATGGTTTAGCCATGGGATCCCCAATATCCTGCATATTATCTGAAATATTCATGCAAACCAATGATCTCAAAATTATCATTCACATTACTAAGTACATCAACATTCAATTTTACTGCAGATATGTTGATGACATACTCATCATATATGATAATATCCTTGACCATACCTTATTTCAAAATACTAACACCTTGAACCATATTCACCCCAAACTTAAATTTACTGTTGAACTTGGACATGATAACAACTTATGCTATCTAGATCTCAACATCTCAAAAACCAAAACCAACACCTTCTTGTACAAAATCTACAGGAAACCAACCCATACAGATGAAATCATACCTAGTAATTCAAATCATCCTTTCTCTCAAAAATTGGCAACCTTCAATAGCCTCATCTATAGACTTCTTCACATACCACTATCTAAAAAGAATTTTAAAAACGAACTCAATATCATCAAACAAATTGCTACATCAAACGGATATTCCCACTCCATCATTTACAAAATTATCCAAAAACAAAAAGCCCAAATGGCTAAGAAATCCAACCTCACAAACATTTCTGACAACGCCGATACATCCAAATGGATTAAATTTAATTACACAGGCCTTGAAACCAATAAAATCACCAGAATTTTAACCAAACATAATATTAAGATTGCTTTCGGAACCAACAATACAAATAAAAAACACTTGTCTAACTCCAACCTTAATACCCAAAACATTTACAACAAAAGTGGTATTTATAAATTAACCTGCGACTGTAATGCAGCATACATTGGCCAGACTGGACGGGCCCTTTCGAAACGCTATTATGAGCACATCAGCGACTTTAAATTTAATCGAACCAAATCCAAATTTGCAGAACACTTAAAAATTTCAGGTCATCAACCTACTCCCATTTCTCAATGCATGAAACTTCTACTACCTTCCACGAAAGGTTTAAAAATGAACATTTCTGAAATCCTCCAAATATACAATGCTTCTTTTCATCATAACACCATTCTTAATGAGCAAACCAAATTCGAAAACCAATCCCTTATTCACACAATTAAATATCTTCCACAAAATTTAAAGATTCAAAATTCATAATTTCCACCCAATTTTTCTTATTTCTATCTATTAGAATCAACAAACACACTAGCGGCATCTATATTAATAAATTATATATATATTTTCATTGTTTCTTCATTGTTTATTTGACAACAGAATGTTCTGAATCTAATTATTTAATGGTTACAATTTAATAATTTATACATATCATTACCGGATAACATAGGGAAGAACATCTCAACCCCACTTTAGATTTAAGAGGTAAGCTTGATCGTTTAATTCTGATTATAATTCAACTATTTTTCGAACTTCCTATCAAAAAATAATAATACTATCTCGTTCTTACATATTAACCTTTCTACAATTTTCCTTATATACTCACTCAATTTATTTTCACATTATTTACATTCTAATAATATCTGTTTGCATTGGTTTGTCTCAGACCTGATGATGGCTGAATAGCCGAAACATGTCGTCAATAAACTTCAATCCAACGAAGAAATATTAAGGAGAGGAATTAACGAACATAGCTAAGGAACGGTTTATGATGAGCACTTATTAACCTAATTTCATTTTATCAAAAAATATCTATATATCTTATATTTAATACATTCTGATGTTTAATTGTATTTTAGGACTACTGTTTTTTGATTAGAAACTGAATGATCCTAAATAGGCTTAAATTTAACTTATCAATTTACTTTCTTATTTTTACTCAGAACTGTAATTTCACATAGCTTATGTGCAATAATTTTAACATATTACATATTAACTAAATGTTCATCTAATCATTATATTACGAATTCTAATCTAATATTAATAAGGCCTATTTTGTTTTCAATAGGATTACTGTAATTATCTCTTTCTCAATTATTATATGTAGTGATCTAATATTCTCACAAGCTCGTTCCTTACATCATATTCTTTAATTGGGGCGTTAGTTTTATATCAATGAATAATGAAATATAATAATATTTGAATACAATTTTCGGTTTTACGACGCTGGGTTCTATATTTATTTTCGTAGGGGAAAGGCTTCTAAGTAGTAGAGAAGGAGGAAGGGTCTGTTTGAAAAAGCCCACCTATCCATAACATTTTGGTGAAATTCAAATTAATTGCGGTGATTTCAGTTATTCGTATAGTAGATTTGCCTTGTGATTTTATACGCACCGGTAAGCAGGCAGACAAGTGCTGCAGTCTCATTTAGTCTAGTTTATACCACTAATAAAGAGGTCGAGATTTTATCCCACCAGGGCGTACTGGAGGTAGAGATGAAAATTTTACGGTAAATTTTGAGTTGGATAATTTTCCGCAGTGGCAGATTGTGGTAGAGGGGTTGAATTTTAAACGTGGCACCTAGACCCTATTATATATACACAAAGTCATCAAATAGTGTGTTTAGAGAGGAGTGGGTTGGTAAGGAATGGTGCTGTAGGGGTCATTGGGGGGAGGGGGTATAAAGGACATGAAGAAGGTTTTTTTTGGGAGTATATAGTGTGTAATTTGAAAAGGGGGAGGAGGGACAAATGCTGTTAGTAAATACTCGTAGCAACATTAAATTTATTTTAACTATCATACTTTTAATAAACTGAAAATAGAATTCAAACCACCAGTTCAGTCACACGTCTCTTCCATCCTGTCCTTTTGTCTCAAAGTCATATCCCGAATATTCCCTAACGCTCTTTTTTCACCCTGTCAAGCTCCACCCAATTATAGATCAATATTTTCCGACCAAATTGTCCTATTGGTGATTCCCAGGGATAAGGAATTGCATTCGTGAAGGATTTATCGTAATACCGATGTATTTTTATATCTGATCTAGAGCAGACCCAACGTAAGTGACACTTTCAACCACCAAGCGTTGTAGTCGATACGTGAGTACGAGGAGAGAACTGAAATAGCTGTAATTTATTTATTTTGAACTCTTTAAAAGAGCTGAATTTTTTTCCAGAAACAAATAATTGAAAATTTTCCAAAACGTGAAATTATATTTATATTATATTTAGTTGAACATTTTACAGGTCGGAAGAAACCACAGGACCATCCATTCCAAATGAAACAATTAAACAATTTGAAACAGCTGAGGAGGTTCAAGTTTCTGGTCAAATTGATCAAATAAAAGATAGTGTTAACCATAACAAAAGTTATTTGGTCGAGTGTGTCGCTCCTCCCAAAGAAAGAGATGATGAGTGTCACAGTAAAGAGGAAACTGATGGTGCAGCCAATGAAGATCTTTTTGTACAAACGTCCTGTTCTCAGAAAATAGAGCACGTGGATCAAATCACTGGCCGGCGAATAGTGGACATAACACATTTCATAGTGAAAATACAAGAATTAAATGATCATGGTCCGATTGGCTGTAATCTTAGCAATATGTTTGTAGTTCGTGAAAAGAGGCGCGGCTATAAAAGCGTACTTATTTTTAAATGTCTTATGTGTAATATTGAGTTTCAAGTTGAAACCTAGCTTTGAAATGAACAGGTCATGGACATAAATACTGCAGCCGTTGCAGGATCTATTTCTGCAGGTGCTGGGTATGCACAACTTTCTGAAATTACTTCAGCTATGAATATACCTACATTAGCTGCAACGACATATTCAAACTATCAAAATAGTTTTTTTGATGGGTTTGAAAAATCTGCGCTAGCGGAAATGGCCAAATCCGCGGAAGAGGATGCAAAAATAGCTATTCAACATGGGGAGGTTGACAGGAATGGAATACCAATCCTCACCGTTGTAGCAGATGGAAGTTGGCCCAAACGTTCCTTTGGAAAAAACTACAGTTCGCTCTCTGGTGTGGTAAGTTCGAGCTAGAAAAATATACATCATAATGTAGGATAATGTGTTAGTTATTTAACAAATGGGAATTGTTTGTGTATAAACTTAAACTTACAATATCACCAAATGTATCAAAATTAATAGTATGCAAATCTTTTTGCTGCTTATCTCTAAATTATACAGATATAAACCATTTAAAAGAGTGCATTAAACAAATACTTCAAAGAAACAAAAATATGTTTATAAAATTTCCACAGCATGTGTTGTTTGTGAGCAGATTATCATTTTTTTGCTAAGAAATGCTGTAGAGTGCCGAACAATGTCCTTGAATTGACCTTAGCTAATTTGAGTAAGCAATATTATTATTATTATTATTATTATTATTATTATTATTATTAGCACCGCGTCTTACTACCCGTTCGGGTTATACGCACTTACACTAATGTGTAATGGTAGGGTGATTGTGAGATGAAATGTAGGACCTACAGTTTAACGTGGAATACGAACCACGGTGGAGGCCTGGCATTCCCCACATTCACAAAATGTATTTTCAGAGGTGAAGGAAGGGTTTAGTAATCAGATAAATCTGTGCCGGGACCGAGGATTGAACCCCGGCCACCAGCATAGAAGTCTGACACCTTACCCCTAGACCACCAGGTCCCCCAGTAAGCAATGTTAATCTTAAACCAAATGGGAGCATTATTTTCCCCCTATCTTGATAAAATAATTCAAACGTGTGGTGAAGAGTGTAGAATTTGCACCTAAATACCCTATTAGGTTACATATTTTATAATATTAATAAAAAACATATAGTCCTTTTAACAATATAGATTTATTATGTAAACAATATACACAAAATTAAGAAAATACAGTTTTGCAATATATAGGAGTTTTAGAGTATACTAAGTTTTCCTACAAACAATCAGACTCGAGAAAGTACTTGTGGCTATCAGGGCAGTTCAGTCGCCAGGCCAAAGGTTGAAGTATTTCTAAAAGAAGAGTAATTAGACAATTAGTTAAATAATGTATGGAGCAAAATAAACAAGTAACTTATAAACAGCCTTGATTGATAGAGCAAGATATAGAACATATATACAACATGTTGGACAATCAGCTGTTTCTTCCAGCTAATTGATGGCTAAGGACCAGGTGTCTAACAAAGTACTATGACAGGTCTCCTTCCCCTACGGTACTGCCTGAGCACTCAATAGTACATTAATATCTATTAAGACTATTTCAAAATTAGCAGTCTGTTTACAGGTAGAAATAAAAGAGTATTATCTGTGCGGACCCCATTATGACACTAATTCAATTTCCCTGGGTTGAGCACCCAAGCTAATATTATCTCGTGAAGCATGACTACAAGACCAAGTTTATATCTCTATCTACTGAACTGTAATAAGCAAAGAGAATTGACAACCTGGTGGTAACCATCAATAGCAGTGAACTGATGCTCATGACGTTCAGGGCGTCATGATTAGTTTTGATTCAAAAGATTAGTGGAACTTGTGGATTTCTGTAAATCCAAAAGACTAGATAGTCATACTTTCTAAGCCAGAGGCTTTGTATAAGGACAGTGTCAAAGGATACTTATATAGTGGTCCGGATTTGACTTAAAGAGTCACTTGAACCATGCTTGTCCTTCAAACTGAAGGACACATAAATTAACAAAAGAAACATTTGCATGTTGAAGTTAATTACATATTAACTAAAATCAAAGTTTTAACTAAACATTTTTCTATAAAAAGAGACACAGTCCTTTTGATAAATATTACTTAAATTTCATTCAAAAGTAGTTAAGATTAAATTCTCCTAACAAAATTAGAGACCAAGTCCTGGGACTTGACGAGGACGGCTGGATACATAAATACCCCAAATATGCTGTCCATGTTAGCGCCGAGTTGAATCGGACGATCCATCCTCCTACGATTTGGTTATGGTGATGAATCCAACGACCTAGACGCCATGTTCCTCCTCTACAGTTGCAGACGGGCAGAGTTTCCTTCCTTCTACGATTCGGTTATGGTGATGAACCCAACGACCCAGACTTCATGTTCCTCCTCTACAGTTGCAGACGGGCAGAGTTTCCTTCCTTCGCTCTTAGTGTTGTAGAACCGCTCTGTTTTGTGATTCCGCGGATCAGCCCTTATATATCGTCAATCAGGCACGAACATAACAAAAAAGGGGGAGTGATAAATTCAGAAATATAGACGGGAATAAGGAAGAATAAAGCTGGGAGATCGGAGAAAACAAAAGAAGATCATGAGGTTCTTTGGCTTACCGCCAGAGTCGCTAGGAGATCAGTAGGGCACTGCGTCATTCTTGAGTACAGTCTTCTCTTCAGAGAGTCAGCTAAGTTATCATGTGTGGGTGTGTGTGGCCATGATTGAACCATCCTGTTCTTCAAATGTGGAATTACGATATCTGTAGACATCTTGCTGAGGTGAGTTACCAATTAAGCATCTTATATTTAAATGTATCTGTATTAATTATATTAATTAGCATCCACTATTATTTTCATGAGGATTTGTGATATAAATGTATTTTTACTATTTTTCCTGTAGGCCGCATGGCAGGCGAGGCTAAGTCTATCCAGCATCATCCCACGGGAAAAGCAAAGTGTTAAAGTATATTATTCATAAATACAATAATATTAAACCTCTTCTTTGATATTTAGTACAGTAACTGTCCAAAGACAATATTTTTGACCAACCACATGTTTGAAAGTAGGCCAATACGTAGATTTAGTAGACTGGATCAAGTCCGAGAATATAAACTTTGAGGTAGTTTATATTAAATAAGTTACGATAGTTCCTTTTCTTGCGTAAATTATTATACATATTAATTATTTTCTTGTAGCTGTTCAATCTAACTGATTGACACACTACAAGAGTTATTCCAGTATTTCACACAACACCAAGTGGTTTATGCTCCAATGCTATTTACATAATATAATAATAAATAGGATATCTGTTTAAATGTGCAGTAATGCTTTTGGTTAGTGCTTTTTACATTCGCAAAATAGAAAATATTACTTGTGATTGGTAAAATCTTGGGGAAACCCATCTATTCTATTTAGGTGACTAGACTTCTCTGATTCACCTCTTTTTAATGTAGATATGTACTGTACATTGAAAAAGATTATTATAATAAAACTCCCATGATTAATGCATAATTCTATTTTTTTAGGCTGCCATTGTTGGATTATACACTGGAAAGGTTATTTTTCTGGGATGGAGAAACAAATATTGTACTTTTTGTAATAGAGAAAATAATGCAGGAATACCAGTAAAACCACACGCATGTTACAGAAACTTTTCTGCGAGTTCCACAAGCATGGAAGCAGATGTCATAGTGGATGGTTTTTTGAATAGGGAAGCAATGTATGGAGTAAAATATGGCGTTCTTGTTGCGGATGGGGATTCCAGTGTGTATTTGAAGATCCTACAAGCAAGACCTTATGATGACCTAACTGTAGAAAAAGTTGATTGCACTAACCATCTACTTCACAATTATGGCAACAAATTGAGAGATGTAGTTAGAAACGGCAAACTAGGTAACATAATGCTGAGACAAAAAATAGCAGCAAACATTGTTAGACTAAGGAATGCTGTTACAAAAGCTGCGGAATACATGTCAAAGCAAGGGGATCTAAACAACCAAGAAAAATTAAATGAACTCAAAAAGGATTTGCTGCATTCTCCAAGTCACATATTTTGAGAGCACCTTAATTGTAAAGATCGTGGCTACTTTTGTAATGGCCCCAAACACGAGGACGTTAATCTAGTGCCTAGGTTAACTGAAGAAGGATTGTACATTGTCCTTCAAAACCTTGTTAGTGGTCTTGCTGTGCATTGCCGAAGTTTATTGAGGCACTTTAACAGTAATATTGTGGAACAAATTTTTCCATTGTAGCGAAGTTTATAGGTGGGAAACGAATAAATTATACACAAAGAAACTCCTACCAAGGCAGATGCACAAACTCTGTTGTGTCACATAACACGCACACGCCAATGTATGTGCTGCACAAAACATTATTTGATAAACAAAGTCCAGGAAAATTTACAAAATTATATAAAGTCCGTCGTCTAAAAGTACTGCAGAACCGTAAAAATAGCACATCGAGAAGGAAAATAAAGTTATTTCCAACAGCAGAAACACCTGACAAAGATTATGGTTCTCACGCGGAAAAACCTGATCTCCCACATGATATATTTGAAGAAAAGAAAAAACAATTTCTGGATTCATTAAATAGATCAGTGGAAGAAATTCAAGAAATTGAGAGGTCAACAGTTCTTCAACGAAAATGTGGAATGTGGATGGAAGAAAGGCGGAAACTCCTAACAGCATCAGTTTTTGGAACAGTGTGTTGTAGGCGGCCTTACACAAGCTGTCAGACATTATAAAAAACTTTACTTTACACGGATTTTGATTCAATTTCTTTAAAATATGGGCGAGATCATGAAAGTGATGCTCTCCAAGCTATGGAAAAAGTTATAGGGAGTAAGATTAAAGAATGTGGTATATTCATTGATCACACTCATCAATATTTGGGAGCAACACCTGATGGGCTTGTGGGAGATAGTGCCATTGTTGAAGTCAAGTGCCAAGCTTCTGCAAAAGAGTTAACTCCTGAATAAGCAATTTTGTCAAGGAAAGTTACATTTTGGAGTTTAAGTAAAGACAAAAAAAATATAGTTGATGTCAACAAAAAACACAAACATTACTTTCAAATCCAAGGTCAATTGCATATAACAAAAAAATACATTTGTTATTATGGAGTTTGGACCCCACTTGGAATAAAAGTTGAAGCTATCTGCCACGTGTAATAATTAAAACGCTAGCCTGATAAGAAATGTCTATACGCCATCGTAAGGGTGATATTATTTTAATAATTATTTGTATTATTTTATAAATTAAAAGTTCTGGTGTTTTTTTTTATAGTTTTTATTTTAATTTTAAATGAATAAACTGTTTACTTTTAGCTAGATATCACACGCATTTTATATTTTGATAAAAGCCCGACTATTGCGTTAAATGAATCTTAGCTATACGTGTTCTTGTCGAGAAGGAAGGATCACCAGCAGTGAGGAGATGTGCGCATTTGAAGGGGTATATCAAGCGACATTTCCTTCTCGAAGCTTCCTAGAAGAAAAGGGGTGAGGTCATCCAGGTGCGTCTCTTTCCACGGAAAGTGCGTTGTCTTTTTAAATAGAGACGTAGAAGTATTTCACCACACCTTACAACTCGACAGTTCTACACAAATAAATCTTACTACCCGCTCGAATATTAAATATAGTAATTTTGAATATAGATTTGAATAATAACATAGTGATATGTATAATTTCATATCATTACACGCGATGATCAGTTTTGGAATAGTGAATTGGAAGAAAAACTTACGAAATCTTACATGGATTATGTGGTTCCAGAACTTGTTGATTCACGTCAACGCCACTCAATGCTTATTCGTGACCCTATATATGTGCTACAATCACAAGAAGAAGAAAAACAGAGAAAACGAAAAATTTCTTTGGAAAAAACGTTTACAAATAAAATACATTAAGAAAGCTTGCTTTAGTTACGTAAAAATTGCAGGTAAAATACTGTTTATTTGTTAGATTACTGTATATATTGCTACTTTTTGTTAATACTTTTCCTCCTCAAATGATATTTTATATTACTTTGTGAAATTTATTTATTTTACAGCATAATCTATTATTTGAATCAAAAGTTTATAGGCTTGGACTGCGTTGAAGAAATAACTTCTAAAAAACCATTCCCAAACAAAATTAACCCTGATTGAATTGGCTGGAATTAGGAATTAACGGTCAGGTATATAAATATGCCTCAAATTCTCATCCAGATAAATATTTCTTCATTTTTCCCATATGACAGCTATTTCAACTAAAACCGAGATGTCTGAAGCTATTTCTTCAACATGGCTAACACCCACTTCGTTTAATTCAACTCAAGGCCACGAAAGCCACTAAAATAATATCTTAATGATAAATTGTATTTGAAATTATTTTTGTTCATATAACCATTGTTATAAATAACGCAAGAAGAATAAAAAATTCATAAAATTATTTTCTATAAACGTTTTGATTAAATAATCATGATAGTGAATCCTCATAATTATAACTGGTTTCCTTTCAGTAGAATTATTTATTTACCATTCTCCATTAACCAGAATACCAAGAAAAATACTTTGTATAAAAAGTATATTTGTAGCAGAGATGATGATAGCCTTTGCATTGAACTATTAACTTTTTCAGGGTTTATGGAAATATTTTTTGAAAAAAAAAATTAAATCATTTTGATTTGTTTTACCTATTTATGTATTGACTCGACTTTTTGATGTTCTAAAATTGTTTTATTATTACTATGTATAGGGTGATTCCCTAGTGATTGAACACTTACTCTACATCACACAATTAGGAGCGTTGGGCTATTATGTGTCTGAACGCTGTCGATGGGCCCGTCCAGCATCTTCTATAACACAGTTCTACTTGCCATGAGGAAAGCGAAGTTTATGACTTTCCAATCATGAGTTAAAAAAATAAATGTACAGTCACGAATGAATCACGCTGCATTATGTGTGGCTGTCTATAGTAGAAACACTGTACTAGAATTACATCTGACAGTTATAAACGTTACTTATATTATTATCATGTGTCCCATACATCATGTGATCTAAAGCTGTAACTTTTGATAGATATTATAAATAACTATCAACTTTACTAATAATATAGTTCAACATTTCAATGTTTACCACAAAAAAATACGTTTGTATTTTTTTAAAGTTCCTTCCTAGTGTTCTTACTGTACCCAAAACCTTGTGTACAGACTACATAAACATTTTACCACGGTGCGTGCACCACATTTAGGTTAAAAATAATATAATATAAAACGGATTATTTCTTTATTTCATAATAAGTTTCCTGCCAATGACTAAAAATGACGGGTTGTCCATAAGAGTCATTTAAAGAAACACCGTGAATCCGAACAATTTACTACGCCAAATTTAAAACATGTTTATATAACCAAAGTTGAGTTTTCATTCAAATATAACTAAAAACTATCAGCTATACGCGGAAATCGAGCCAATCCTCTAATATACCTGAACTATACAGGTTTCGTCACCTACTTTAGAGCTGTCAAAAAAAGCCACAGGTGACTTGGAGTCAAGTGTTTGTTTGGCGTCTTTTACAGTTTCCCTTGTATATTATTGAATATATTCGCAATACACATATTGTTAAGATACGGTTATTCACTTAGTATTAATATAAAAGAAAAATGACACCTCACTTTAATCAAGCCTCTGACAATTGGCTAAACTTATGGTTTCTAAATACAATAAATAAGTACAAATTGAATGACCTCAACTCAAACTAAACTATAATATCAATATGTTGTGCAATAAATAAATTTAGTTTGTTGTAAACTTTTTATAACAGGCTACAAATATTGGGATTAATCATGTAAGTCGTTTTACCTCCACATCTTACTGCTCATTTGGGTTATAGGCGTTAATTTACACTAATGGGATAGTGTTGAGAAAGCTAGAATTGAGACAAAATGTTACTGGATTTGCATATAGGATGAGAGAGAAACCACTCACAAAAACCCACTCTTAGAACACCCAGCTGTAGTTTGAACCTCATTATCTCCACGTTACTTGCAAACCTGACTAGATGAGTTTGATATTCTGTCTGCGTGCCAACCGGCATGGAACTGTGACATTTCGTTTCTACATAAAAAATAAAAAATAAATGCAAAATAAATTTATAAAATTTAAATCCAAAAGTGATATTACATCAACTTGGGTTTATCATGTGTATATGCTAATTATTCAGAACGGATACTGAAACATACCTCTTTTTATTGCCACTAAACTATGTCATTGCAAGTATGGACTAAAAACAACTTTAACTACAGTCCAGTTTCAATAGAAAGGGCCTACCTTACCTGACAACTATAAACTATACTAGATCTATCTACTTCCCCTGTATTGATAGGTCAAGCCGTATTATCTACAACTGTCACTATGAATATATCATCAATAACTATAAAGTAACGCTAAAAATATATTAAAATGGCAGATAAATGTATTGTATAACTAAAGTGCCCTTTATATGACAGTTGGACTATATATGGATTGCCATAAGAAGAGCCTTTTATAAGTTATAAAATATAGGAGGGACAACATTATCAAAAATACATATCTTTTTCTTTCAGCAGCTGTTGAGATTAAGACTATGTCAAAGTGACAACTGCAGAACACTTTACGCGACATTTGACACAATATGGCTCTTCTTATTACAATCCGACTCTATCTAGCTGCCAACAGAGCTATGTGTGGCCTATTTCATCCTCTTCTCGGAAGCAAAGTAAATTGTCTAGTTCCCGAGTCCAAGGGCGGTACAGGTTATTACAGTATGATTTTGGTAGGAAGAACAGTAGAAGTTAGTTACTAAAGCTGCTAAATCAATTTTAATATATTCATTCACCAAGTCATGCTATCTTCAGCTGTCACCATTGATAGAACCTCTAAATGACTCAGATAATATAGTAAAATGTTATCAATGTTGATCGTAAGGAAATATGTTTGAATTTTCTAAACTGTTTTTCTAACAAAAATCAGGGTATACTTATTCTCCATAACATCCAAAGATATTAAACTGGGAAGATAGGAATAAAAATATGAAAACCTGAAACAAAGGTTCATGAACGTTTGTTTTCTGCATCCTAAATGTTTTGAAGAATGTTTAGGAATGCTTCCATTTATTTTATTCAACTCTAATAGGTGGGCAATCCAGAAAAGGCTTCAATCTAGTCTTGTCCAGTTTGCCAGTGACGATTTGAATCTCGGCAGTTTATACATAGATGTTTTATTCTTAAATAGCCTTTCACTGTTTATCACGTAAATACGTGTGAAATGCATATTAATAAATTCTGCCTTCCTTTCCCAGACATACTTAGAAAATATATCCAGATAGTTTTGCCAGTTAAAATGTTTTAGGTCACGTAAAATAGCACGGAAAAATGTCCGAGTGGTCTAAGAACTAAGCCCTAAATAAAAATCTTCCATGGAATATAATATTTAAAAAAAATATATTCAAATATGAGCAGGCAAATTTCTGCAAAACAAAATATAGTGTTGTCAATTTTTTTTAGGACATGAATAGTGTGATTTCTTTGGTAGATCATAGTGTTTACATTAAAAATAGGTGTAAGGTGTCAGACTTCTGTGCAGAGGTTTGGGGCTCAATCCCCGGTCCCGGCACAGATTTATCTGATTACCAAACCCTTCCTTCACTTCCGACAAGACATCTTGTGAATGTGGGGAATGCCAGGCCACCACCGTGGTTCGGATTCCACTTTAAACTGTAGGTCCTCCATTTCATCTCACAATAACCCTACCATTACACATTATCGTAAGTGCGTATAACCCGAACGGGTAGTAAGACGTGGTTCTAATAATAATAATAATAATAATAGTAATAATATTATAATATAATAAATTAAAAATAGAAATAAAATTTTAAATAATATAATACAGTTTAAAATTCAAAAGATTTAAATCTTTACCTTGTAGCTACAATTTTAATATACTAACTACTAAAACTTTTTAATGGGACAAAATTGTGTAAAAATTATTTAAAAAATTGGATGGGATTGTCAAAGCTAGAAAACTAAAATTGATACTACTTTATTAATTTGAAGCAACCGATGTCACATGCTAGTAATTTAAAATGGGTTGTGAAAAGTTTACTCTAGGAGAGGTGCGTGAGCTAGGCTAGCCTCAGGCCGCCCCATCAGTTCTTGACACTTTCAACGAATCCAGAGATTAGCCGGCTTACAACATTCTAACAGGACTGTCCACTTAACCCCTTACAGTTTGTACTTTTTTTTCTAAGAAATGTTGGTGAGCATAGCAAATATGACTCACCCCAACCCTCACTCTCCACCCCCAAAACTATACGGTGACCATAATTTTTTTTAGAAAAAGCAGGACATTAAAATATATCACATATAGGAGTAGCATGGTGTGCGACGTGCCTGTATAACTTATGTATAGAGTAGATAGAATAAAAATAATAGAAATAAAGAAATAAAACTAGTTTAAAGATAAAACCATTTATTAAAATTCACTTTTGAATACTAGTTTAAGAGAGCGAGTTACATAAGTCAAATGTATATACATCAAATATTAGATTGGCTTTTATTATTGTGTACATAGTATTTTTGTAATTAATACTTGTGCCTAAAACTTCTAAAAAAATAACTTGTAAAAATAAATATTTTAGGACTAATCACGTGTACAAACCCATTGGTAAATAAAACATTGGACTACAGTACTTAAAAAATTCAACAAAGAGAAAGTGAATTTTAAAATAACAATTTAGGAACTACTTGTGCCGGCTTTTTCTTCATAATCATACCATTCATATTTATCTGAGCTATGAATTGCTTTTAGAAGCTTTTCTTTAGATTTCAGATATTGGAACATTTCCATACAGGTTTCGTCAAAATTTGTGTAAACCTTCATCACAACCTTTAATGTTCCAATACTCATTTGGGTTTTTTCACTCCTCCAGTAGTTATTTATTATAGAAAAAAGTCTCTCAACTGAATAACTCGTGGCAGGAAGGCAAAGTATAAACTCACATAGCAACTGCAGGTTTTAACAGGTTGAAGCTTGTTGTTCATAAAAGTAAACACTTCCAACCACCTGGTTTGAATAGGAATTTTACTCACATTCCACTCAGTAATTTTGTCACCAACTAGAAAGTTTATTAACGCTGTAATTTCTTCAAAAAGACAATCTTCATCTACAGTAGAGCCAATGGCATCTTTGAAAACCTCATACGAAGCCAGCACCTTCTCCCACGTAACATGCTCATGTAATCTGACCCATTCAAAAAGTTTTAACTGTTGCAGATTAGCGGTCCATTTTTCCAAATATGCAATGCAACCCGAGTAGAAAGCCTTAGCTTCTGTAGAAAAATCACTTCTGTAATTCACCTCGCTGACTGTTTCAATGCTGCTAAGACAGCTTCTTACTTTCACTGGCAAGAATACAGAATTTTCCCTGCTCTTCAATTTCTCAAGCAGCTCAAAATATTCTAGTGCAGCCTCAGTTGCACACTTATTATCCCCTTCAATATTTAAAATTGCCTCGTGAAATAGAAAGCTAACATTGAGAACAAACCACAGCCATGCTTCACCCACAGGGTTTTCAAACCAATGTTTCAATATTGTTGGGCAAGAAGGAGAAGTTAGGAAATACTCCTTCAAAGGTTCATACATTAAGAGGATATTATCTGAAAGCTCAATGCCAGGTCTGAAGTTGCGCAGCCCGTGCGTGTGCGAGGGAGGTGGAGCTTAGATGAATACGTCAGAGACAAGTCATCCAGTATAGAGAGGAAATACTCGGTGAACTGACAATCGCCAAGTCCTCTTTTACTCTGTCATTCTTTCTTCAAGAGACAACACTCTCGAGCACACAGAAGGGATGTGTAATTATCTTGGGGAGGACAGCAGTTTAAAGAAAGAAAAGAATAGTAAAACGGCATTGTACTCTTCGTTTGCTCTTTCGGGTTCTTACAGGCGCTGGACTGGTTGTCTTTGTTTAACCAAAGGTCTCGGCCCAAGCGTGGTCCTTTTTCTACCACCTAAGTAAAGTTGCCATTTTGTAGTTCATAAACGAACATATCTATTTTCAGAAAATAAAAATACTATATTTTATACCTTTCACTAATCCATCTAGTAAAAGTAATATAACCTAGAGAAAAAAATGATTGAGACTTTATTTTGATGAAAGTGTTAGAATCTACATTAGGCCCTATGCCCCCGTGTAACGATGCACCATCTATTTAACGTCACAAGTCTTGTTTCAATCGTGCGGGAAAACCAATAATTTTATGGCCGTTGTAGTAATAGTAAAAACGCTTTTAAAGTCTGAAATTGACATGTTTTACACGAAGTAAAAAAAAAAATAATTAAAATTGTAAAACCTCTTAAAAAACTTTTAGCAAAACATGAAACAGTCGACTAATGATTTTTTAAAAATATATTTTGAGTTAACAAGGGTTAATTATGTTAGATTACAAAAATCGTTCAAATTTAATTATATAAATAAATATATATATTGGTTAGAAGGCCCCTTTCCCTTGACACGTTGTGGCATTTTGAAGTGGTAGAGCATATGTCACGACTTCAGATCCGCATGATCTCGAGTGATTTTAGACAGTTGAATTGGTAGGTAACGTTGAAAACTGTACTCTAGACTAGGACAATGCCACCACATCTCGTCCAAACACTAATTTATAGTACATGTATAAAGTGTATTCAATTTTACATTCATATAATAGCAAAAACAATTTTAGTTTCCTAGATTAAAAGGCTAGACAATGTTAAATATTTTTAAATATATTTTCCCATGACATAGTAATTTATTACAAAGGATAACGCTTTTTTTAAAAATCTGGAACAGTCTTTAAGTCTTCATTACATCTTGTATTCATTGGTAATCAAGTTAAGATTTGAATTTCAGTCAAATTTATTTTAGGGAAGTTGTACACTTTAGAACAGCCGGTAGGTAACGCGTGTGCCTACTGACCTAGGGATCACGGGTTCTAATCCAGGCATGATTGAAAGTATATCATTGGTTAATTAATATCGGCTGGAGAACTGGGTGATGTTTTTGCTCTAGACTTAGTTTAGTTTGTAGAAAAATCAGTGTGTTCATAAAATCTACGATAAAAAATCTTCAAATAAAAAATACTGTGGTCGTAATTTATAAAATAAATTTTTTCCATATTTTCATTCAATTGCTAGTGCACCTTCACTTTAAACCCTTCTCACCTTTACTCTATTATAGAAATGATTTAAATTAGTGAAAGATGCTGATATCGCAAAAAAAAAACTTACGATAGGCCCAGCTTTGCTGAGCACCATTTAATTACACTACTGATAACAGTCAGGAATGTAAACTGATGTAGGCTTTTTATTGAAAAAGCAAAGGTGATCTCTTTTAGCTATTAGTGTTGTGTTCTTTATTTTAGTGGAATCATACATTCTGTTTGGGTTGTTTGTTTTATTTTATTTGTTTATCATCATACCTTACTACCCTTTAGGTATACATGCATGTGTATTAAATGTGCTAACTAGTTAGGGATAGGAATGGATCAATTTAGAGGAAGTGGACTCACATTTGCGTGAAGGGAGAGTGAAAAAGTGTTTATGAAATACCACCCTCAGTACAACCAGCCAAAATGCGAACCCAAGTTCTGCGTCTGCGGCAGTCCAGTTTATTTCAAGAGCGATGCCTTAAAGTTTAGACCATGCGGATACCAAAGCAGGTTGTTTGGTTGTTTTGGCAAGATTGTTATAGAATGTTTGATCGTAATCATATTCATGTTTTTCTATACTCAATAAATATTATTTATTTGATAATATTTAATGTTATCGTATATATTATTTCTGTTGTCAACATTCCTTTTTCTCAACTTACACACAGCCTACAGCGATGAATAAGGTCTCAGTGGATAGGATTTTTTTTTGCGACTTCTGTCATAGCATACTCAGTTTACGTTAAAACACATGGTTTTTTTTAATGTGAGTTAAAATAAAGTTGCTTTTGCAATGATTATCAATATGTCTAAGGGATAGACGCTTCCAAGAGCTGGATTGTACTTGTCAAATGCTGTATTTACTCATTTACTATGTAGCTTTTTCAAGAGTCCTATATCTAACAATATTTTTATATTAATTACCGAAAATTAAGTAGATGCCTCTAACAGATGTTTGAAGTGATCTTCCACTGGCCAATTTTTAAAAATTAAAGGCTTTCAAAATCCATTAGTAGTATTTATAGCAAGAAAATTCTTCAAAATTACAACCATTTTAAACTTATCTTGAGTGGCCCTTGCCTCGATTTATTTATTTAGATGACCCTAGAAGCTATTAAGGTGAGGCAGAAGGGTGCGCGAGTAATTTTACAGTTTTTATAGAATTGAAAGTTTTTGGCCAAAATAAATCAAATATTTCTCCAGTAGCAACATAGAGTTTAGTTTTCTGCACATGCTAATATCAACAGATCTTGAATATCTGTCAAGAGTGTCCTGGAATTTTGTCAAAACTTTTTCTCTTTATTTCAAAAGTTTCAAAGGTTTTGAATTGGAATTCTCAAGGGCCATTGCCTTACATTTGTCAGCCTTTTGTTTGTCTTCAATAGCCTTTGTTATGTAAGGTGGATTTCTAATCGGCATGGATCGTCTGCGTCTTGGATCTACAAGCTCTGGCAGGAGACAATCTAGATAGAACTGGCTCAGTTTTTTCTCCATGTGGCTAGCCCAAAATGCATCGTCTCTGAAAATCTTCTCGACCTTTATACCCACATTTTTCCATAAAACAAAGAGGCAATAACTTCTCCTGGTCACGTGAAGTTGGCCTTTCACTTGATAGTAGTGTATTTTTGTTAATGCGCGTAATTTCTCTTTTGTCCTTGCTTATGTTTCAAAAAGTAAACTTTCTTTTTAAAACAGCTTCTTCTGGTGTCATGTTCCTTGCTGAGGGTGGACACTTCACTTCAATAATGGTGTCAGATCCTATTAGACCATCGGGAGTTGCTCCCAAGTAAGATAATTCCGGATCAACAAAGAGCCCACAAGGCTCAACTTTAATATTCATTTTATTTTCAAGAGCCAATATACCATTCTTCTCATCATCTCTACCGTACAGCATTGCATCTGTGTCAAAATCATCATAGAGCATACCTTGAACAGCCTTTTCACAAGATGTGTGAGGAAGTCTTCGACAAACGGGTCCAAAGTTAGAGGCAGTGAGCAGCTTTCACCGTACTTCTTTCCATCGACCACTATTTCTTTAGAGAAGTGTCCCTCTTTCAAGCTCCTCACGTTGCTTTGATGTGCTTGGTAAAGTAGCAATAAATCTAATTTTCTCTCTATCAAATTTTTCCGTAACCATATCAGGCTTCTGAGCACAAGGCCCATAGTCTTTGTCATTATTAGACAACCTAGGTCTAAATGGGTTCTTTTTCTTCACTTTTGCAGGCAGACTTCTTGTTCTTTCAATTTGACGAAGTCTTCACATCTCCATCTTCTTAGTAAACTTCCCGGGACTAGCTTGGTACATTACTTTGTGTATTTTATATAGAGGAGTTTTAGTATTGTAAGAAACTACAGCAGCATGACTTCTAGAAGAGTAGGACATATTAAGGCAAAAATGAACCCTTTTCTCACGGATAAGGTAAGACAGTGGTGCACAACCCATGGCCGCCATGCCATTTATTGCGGCCAACCAACTAAATGAAATTTGCAAAATAAATTCCTAGCATATTCTCATATTACTTAGACTAGGTTGTCAGCGAAATATGATTAAAAGTTTTATTAAGGGACGAAAGCATTTAAAGTTTATGCTTAGTAAGTCTACCGATACTTCAACAGCAGCTATGACATCGAGTCCGTTTATTTATGGGGACTTTGTTAATAATTGTTTGATAGCCGTATCGTAAAAACCTTGTGTTAATTGCGTGAAGAAGTTTGAGTAAATATATCTTGATTGAATATCTATGTAACGCAGTGTCACAGATATTGCACGTATTATTGCATCGAAATTTTTGAAAATTTCAAAAAATTGGCATCTATTTTTTCACTAGCCATATATGAGTTCTCTGACATAACATCAACCGTTCAAATGAGCATATTTGCTCCAGGTGTGACGTAAGAATTCTAAATTTATTAATAACTCGTCTTTCTGTACTCCATGGATGGACAGATCAAGGCTGCAAGGCATCAAAAAGGTATTTGTATAAATTTGTCTACAATGATTAGAGCAAACAATGGAATAGTGTCTCTCCTCACAAAGCATATGTGATAACTTTGCCACGCCAACACACTTATTGCATATCACTGCATTATAGGCTTACACCAGTAAAATTTGGTTGTAAAATATCTGGGCTAAAGAAATCTGATACGGAAATTAGTGCAAACAGAGAACTTCATTAAATCAGAGGACTCAATCACCGACAATTCAAAGGATTCCTCAATGGAAACCGAGGCCAAATATGGTGACCGTGTTTACTGCAGCAGAGGCAAGGTTTTGAAAACTTTCAGAGGAAATCAAGAGAAAAATAATTACATCTCAGATTTAGCAAACAATGTATCAGTATTCCAGGCAAAACTAAGATTATTATAATTTGAAGTTAAAAATGTACTAATTTCTGCGCTGTAAAGAAATGTTTCCCTCACATGAAATTTATTCCAGCTAGAAATATGCTGGGCACATCAGCCGAATCCAGGAAACTTTCTGAGAAGATTTGTGATTTAAATTGTGACAAATTCCTATTCAAGATATTTCCCAAACTCTTATTTTGATGTTAGGTTATGAAGGAGTTTGGGCAAGGGAAATGGTAGCGTTATTCTTTACAAAATTTAGCTAACAATGTATCAGTATTCCAGGCAAAACTAAGATTATTATAATTTGAAGTTAAAAATGTACTAATTTCTGCGCTGTAAAGAAATGTTTCCCTCACATGAAATTTATTCCAGCTAGAAATATGCTGGGCACATCAGCCGAATCCAGGAAACTTTCTGAGAAGATTTGTGATTTAAATTATGACAAATTCCTATTCAAGATATTTCCCAAACTCTTATTTTGATGTTAGGTTATGAAGGAGTTTGGGCAAGGGAAATGGTAGCGTTATTCTTTACAAAATTTAGCTAACAATGTATCAGTATTCCAGGCAAAACTAAGATTATTATAATTTGAAGTTAAAAATGTACTAATTTCTGCGCTGTAAAGAAATGTTTCCCTCACATGAAATTTATTCCAGCTAGAAATATGCTGGGCACATCAGCCGAATCCAGGAAACTTTCTGAGAAGATTTGTGATTTAAATTGTGACAAATTCCTATTCAAGATATTTCCCAAACTCTTATTTTGATGTTAGGTTATGAAGGAGTTTGGGCAAGGGAAATGGTAGCGTTATTCTTTACAAAATTTAGCTAACAATGTATCAGTATTCCAGGCAAAACTAAGATTATTATAATTTGAAGTTAAAAATGTACTAATTTTTGCGCTGTAAAGAAATGTTTCCCTCACATGAAATTTATTCCAGCTAGAAGTATGCTGGGCACATCAGCCGAATCCAGGAAACTTTCAGAGAAGATTTGTGATTTAAATTGTGACAAATTCCTATTCAAGATATTTCCCAAACTCTTATTTTGATGTTAGGTTATGAAGGAGTTTGGCAAGGGAAATGGTAGCGTCATTCTTTACAAAATTAAAGTAAGATATTATTTTCAATATTTTCGATATTTTTTCTTTCCGGGGGGGGGGGGGGAGATCAACCCTATCGCCCCCTCCGGAATCCACCACTGTTTAAGATATGTTGATGATCGTGATTATGCTATTTTTAAGCACTACATATTATGTACGTATATATTTATTATATCTGGGCCACCTTGCCCCGGAATATTACTAGCCCCGTCGTTAAAACAAAGATCCTATACTGTACATCACTTTTGTGCAAAGGAAGACTTATTTTTTATTACAAGGTTTTATTGCAATCTATTCAATATACAAATAAACTTATTTTCCTTTTGTAAAAATATTGATCTGATTACAAACGTTTTTTTTAAAAATAGTCATTGAGCTTATTTAAAGCTTGCTCATTCTTAGCTTGGTTTTATGATTTGCAATGGTAGATTCTGGTAAGAAGGGTTTTATATAAAATACACCAATTTTTTGTTGGTCCACATTGATAACATTTTAATTTATTACCAGTGTTAGTTTATAAGCAGGCCTATAATATGAATAGTCTGATAAACATAAAAAACAGTCTAAATGAACTATATTAAAATGTGTCTTTTGGATCCACCTACCTTTGTGGTTCTGTAAAAGCGCTATAATTATCCATATCAAAGTAATGTTCTGATGGAACGGCATAACTAACATCATTCACAACTACAGTCTCAATAGATGTGATGTGTGGACTCTCAGATCACCGTTATCTGCCTCCAGCAACTTTGGTTTTTTTCTATTACAATTAAAATCAGTTTGCAATTGTCTCCAAAATGCTCTTTAATGGTATGAAAAATTAAAATTGAAAAATACGGTAAAAAGTATTTTCTTTAACACTGCGTCTTACTACCCGTTCGGGTGTTATGCTTATGAACTAATTAAGCTAAGGGTTTTGGGATTAGGAAGGTTATATCAATATTAAGTATGCCCTCATTTACGTGGAGGGAGAGTAGTAAACCATTTTGGAAAACCACCCTCAGTACACCCGACCTAGATTCGAACCTTAAACTCCCCGTCATCGACAGTCTATAGTATATTGCGAGAGTAGAGCTTTAGATCACGCGGCCACCAAAGTGGGTGTATAAAAATAAAAAAGTCTCTTAGTGATTTTTGTAGGCACTGCAATTAATTCCCTAAGGTCCAATAATTTTGTAATTAATAAAAATTACCTTATTTTATTCTCGGGGTCTTAATACCTATCCGGGAAACATGCATTTTAATAAAGCTAATAGAGTTGGAATGGGTAAAGTAAAACTTAGTTAAAATGTACCCAAATTTTCAAGGAAGACGTGTATGGAAAACATTTTAAAAAATACCATAGCTACACCCGGCCGGGATTTGAACCCCGATGACTATGTCAACGGGAAACCACGTTAAATGAACTTAGCGTGTACGTCATTACAGTTTAGGTTTTTTTCACAAGTTTGTAATATACAGTTAGGATTCACGACAGCCTATAGTAGTCTTGGAAGAAAGATATGTTTAGAACAAATAAAGAAAGATACAGTATTTATATCTTTATTTATATAGGATTTTTTTAAATTATCATTGATAGGATTTATCAAAAACAAAGTTGCAAGATATAAAAATAGTTTTTAAACCTGTCAAAGAATGGTTCTTTATGAATGTTTTTCAACACATTTATTGTTTTCACTGAGGTGTTCCCATACACACTACAGGCAAACGCTGGCATATTTGTTTCGATATCACCTTTAATATATCCCAAATCCTAAATTTAGTTTATTGGAATATTTCAATCGGGCATCGTTTAAAAAATCCCAATTTATTAGGAAGGTATTTTGATATTTTCTCTAGCTGTAAATTATCATTTTATAGATTAATATATAAAATTCAGCTTTACATATTTTACTTGAAAAATAGATAATTAAATTGGAATTACATGTTCTAAATTAATAAATTTGTAGACTACCTTTGTTTCCAATATTATTTTAATTCTATTCCTCGTCTTTTCTTACGTGGGGCGCATAAATGTAGATGTGATTTATATATAGCCTCTTCTTCTGTCAAATCCCGAAGTATTCATTGTGACTTCTCAAGACAAACGTCAATACTACTGTAGCATAAATGTGCTAATGAGTTATTTCTGACTTCTCTTATCTGCCTTTAGCCCAAAGCACCAGGCTTGGGTCAGGCGGACACTATCCACATTCCTTTTGTGTTTACTTCCTTCAACAAACCTCCCTGCCCCCCTCCCCAAAACCATTTCCTCGTCCCTCGTTCGGGTAGTTCAGAGTCTTTCCTCCAGATATCAGAACAACCGTTAAAAAAATAATCGTTTTAAAATAATATTTATTCCGTTTTTTCTGTTGTGACTATGGATTTTTTTTATGGAAACGTCTTAGTTAGATAATATTGTATATATATAGCTTTTAAATTTTTATTATTTATTTCTGAATCACGATTTATTTTAAACGAATCTATTAAGGATTTATGAGCTTTTCAAACATATAATGAAATAGATTAAAACATAGGTACGTCGCCATATTCTTACGCTCTTCAAAAATGCAAAATAATATATTATAGCATTTTTTATTGTTTCGTAAACATGATTTCCCTAAGAGTCTGCACGGTCTTCTTTGCCACATTTGGGAGCAATGGCGGTACAGGTCTAATATCCTCTTAAGAGAATACGCTCCACAGCTGGCATCAAAGAGAGGAATAGAGTCTTTGAAAAAGATAGCATCTTCTTGTACTCCATTTCGACAGACTCACAAAAAGTTTTTAATGTACTTACACGGACAGTGTGGATATAAAAATGTTTGTAAATCTTGACAACTACTACTTCAATGTCAATCGGTAATAAGTCTGTTGTATTCTGAATGCAGTTGTTTATCACATGTGCAACACAGCCTACGCCAACCACAGCTTTTGCACCAGAGTTGTTGAGCTTCTTGAACAGGTTTGTTTCTCCCCTTCAATTAGGCCTCCAAAATTAGTGTTGGTATCGTCTGCAGAAAGACCAACACACTTTTCCACTAAATTTAATGAAAACAAGGTAGAGTAAACGTAGCTGTGTAACTGCTCAGATGTTTCCCCAGGAAGGTCTTTCAGTTCCAGAAGCTTGACTTTTACTCCCTGGGTACAGTCAAAGTATCGTACAATCAATGGCACTATCTTAATGTTATGGTGATTGGAAGAATCAATCATAATGCTGAAATAATGTGCTGTTCCTAAATCAATATTCAATCTCTCCTGGGCCTCCTTCGCTAAAACGTTTTTTACAATTGCTTCCGTTTTAGTGCGGGCTGAGGAGAACTTCGGTTCAAACATACCTGCTACCAGCTTCGACGTACAGTCAAGGGAACGAAAACTCTGAATATGTTTAATTGTATGATATGCAAAAGTACCCTCTTTGGCAGCCAAAAGAAAATTTTCAGAAGTTAATACGTTTTTTTAAAGAACTTGTTTACCGTACTACTTGATGTGGCTGCATTTACTGCTAGTAAGTGTTTTCGTTGCTTCAAATGCCTCACAATGCTTGTGCGACCACTATTGCTTAGGTCAACTTCACCTCTACACAGCTCACAAACAACAATGTGAGGGTTATCACTCTTTTTTAGTTTGATGAAAGGGTATTCTGTTTGTAAAGAAGAATTAAATGAAAATTTTCTGCGTGGCTGCCCCATCTCACAACACTTTGGTATACTAGCTTTTATTATTAATTAAAAACTAATAGAACAACCACAACACACACTCACAGATTTGGCGAGACAACTGAAGACAAAGAAAACAAATGAAGACTGAAAAAAGGGTATGGGTAAGACATGAAAAACGGTAGGCTAGGTGGTATTACCACACAGAGCTAATAAAGAAGTTCCAATCTGGTTCGAGAGAGCGCAGCACATTTGTTGAGTGTTTGCCAACTGTTCAAGGATGATGTTCCTTGCGCTGGCGCTGTTCAATTCAAAATATTATTTTCTCTTACTTCAAAACTAAGTATTTTTGGAAGTACTTGGTTTTAAAAAACAGTACCTTTTGCTGTACTATCGCATGCTCTGTAGGACAGCAGGACATCATCCCAAAAACAGTACTGTACTGCAAAAAACAGTACGTATGGTCACCATAACTATATCGCACATGTGATAAGACTTAGCTCCATTTTTGGTACAACCCATTATTGTGAAGCATTATAATATAAACTTAGATTTATTAACTCAAAATATAGATCTGTTTTGACAGCCGAACATTTAAATGAACTAATGCGAACTAATTAAACAGATTAGCCTTATTTTTAAGCAGCTTACAGATAAAATGGACACTAAGAAAGACCTCAGCAATTAAATTAAATAAGTAAATTATTGTTTGTGATATCTTGGAATCTAGTTTGAAAACAAGGCCTAATCTTCATAGTATTAAATTTTGCAAAACTAAATGTGTTTTATTTAGTTTATTAACGAGTGTGTGTAAATTAAACTGGTTTTACTATAGTTATTAATCTTATGTGGCATGTTTTTATCTTTTCTTGCTAGTTCAAATTTATTGTCACACTTAAAGCATCAAAATATGAGAAATAAGTAAAAAAATACTTTCAAACGAATAATAAAGTATTTTTGGGTATTTGTTTTTACTATGTTTGCTGAAAGATATGTGTTGTATTATTAATAATGACAAAACTTGTGTTTGAGAGAAAAAAATAATTTTTTAATTATTATTTACTATGTTGCATTATGAGAAGCGCTACATGAAGGGTGGTTGCGAGCCATGTGTGGCTCACGAACCACTTTGTGGCATACTGATACTTAGCACCGCGTCTTACTACCCGTTCGGGTTATACGCTTTAAGTACTAATTACTCTAATGGATTAGGAATTGGGAAGGTTGAATTAGAGGAAGTGAACCCACATTTGCGTGGAGGGAGAGTGTAAAACTATTTAGGAAAAACCAACACCAGTTCACCCGACCGAGATTCGAACCTCGATCTCCCCGTCCTCGGCAGTCGAGCTCAACACGACTAGCGTGTTAGCCAACTACGCCACCGAGGCGGGTCACTTTGTGGCAACACCTGGTATATAAAATACTTTGTATTTTAGCTATAATAATTGGGTAATTTTTCTTAAAATTCGAGTCAATACAAACCACATTATATACGGCTCTAAAACCCGCCTTGATGGCGTAGTTGGCTAACGCGCTTGTCATGTTGAGCTCGACTGCTGAGGATGGGGAGATCTAGGTTCTAATCTCGGTCGGGTGAACTGGTGGTGATTTTTCCTAAATGGTTTTCCACTCTTCCTCCACGCAAATGCAGGTTCATTTCCTCTAATTCGACCTTTCCATTTCCTAATCCATTAGCGTAATTAGTACTTAAAGCGTATAACCCGAACGGGTAGTAAGACGCGGTGCTAATATTATAATATTATTACAGCTCTAAATTAGTGTGGGTTATTGTACCCATATACACCCCTGTTACTGCACCACTGCATTCGGCTGTTGTCACAGTTGACACCATTGGCTAACCAACTTCACGAACCACCTGGCCTCAAGTTGAATGTATAAATAGGGATGAATTTATAACAACCCCTTTCAGTCAAATGTTAGCGGCTGGTCGTACAAGTCTGCCATTAGACGTTTAAATATCGCTCTGCAGTTTTTGTTTCGCTGTTTACAAGGTTAGTGGCAACAGTTATCATTTAAAGACTCAATTACTTTAAGGTTATTCAAGCACGTTGTATTCTTGTAATTTAAAAACGTTTGTTCATTAATAATAATAATAATTATTATTATTATTAGCACTGCGTCTTACTACCCGTTCGGGTTATACGCACTTACGCTAATGTGTAATGGTAGGGTGATTGTGAGATGAAATGAAGGACCTACAGTTTAACGTGAAATCTGAACCACGGTGGAGGCCTGGCATTCCCCACATTCACAAGATGTCTTGTCAGAGGTGAAGGAAGGGTTTGGTAATCAGATAAATCTGTGCCGGGACCGAGGATTGAACCCCGGCCGCCAGCATAGAAGTCCGACACCTTACCCCTAGACCACCAGGTCACCCCATTAAATTTTTTTAAAGAAACATCTATAATATTTTCACAGCAATAAGTCTCTATTAATATTAAACATTTTTCGAAATCCCAAGTTTTATTAATATAATTTCAATGAAATTTAATAGTACGCCAGTTTGTTTTATTAATAACGAAAATGCATAGGGATATCTTCAATAACGTCTATTTTAGAATTAGTGTGTTTATGAAGAGTATAAATTACCCGCCTCGGTGGACGCATGGTCTATGGTGTTACTCTCGCAATAGACTGGTGGCGAAACACGAAGCTAAAGAAGCCTGTTATATATCTGTTATAACAGCCATTACCACTAAAATTATTGGTGTCTGAATGCTTCTTATAAGTTGATTAGGAAATACAAGATGGTGCAAAATAGTGTTTTCACTTACACAATATTTATCAATAGAAGGGGAACCACCCTGTATAATTATTTCCACAAACATTTGATGTTCATGCAATTGCTATTAATAAAGCTGCTTCATAGCTGTTCCTTTAACTACGGCCTAAAATATTTGATATAGTTCTTTCAAACCTTAGATTAAAATTTTATTTGATACATTAAGGCAGAAGTGTGATTTTTAGTTCTTGCTCTAAAATTACTGACTAAAGACAAGAAAATTTGTTCAAAACTTTAAGAAATGATATGGGAGAGAATAATATGTATGGTTGTGTTGTGGTTTTTTAATTTTTGACTAGTAAATAAGATAACATTTTCACTCTAACAGCATATATAAGGTTTTGATTGCAATACTCAAATCTATTGATACACTTGATTAGATGAAAGAAGGTTTCATTGCAAATATTTTAAATATAAACATATCATTGAAATTCCAGACATTGGCTAAAGTTTGTTTCTACTAAGTAATAATAATAATAATAATAATAATAATAATAATATTTAGCACTGCGTCTTACTACCCGTTCGGGTTATACACACTAAGTACTAGTTACGCTAATGGATTAGATATTGGGAAGGTTTATTTAGAGGAAGTGAACCCGCATTGGCGTGGAGGAAGAGTGGAAAACCATTTAGGAAAAGCCACCCCCAGTTCACCTGACCGAGATTCGAACCTCGATCTCCCCGTCCTCAGCAGTCGAGCTAAACACAAGAGCGTTAGCCAACTACGCCACCGAGGCGGGTTTCAACTAATTAATTGGATAATATTTCTTCTGCTTGGAGGGGAGGAACAGGGGGTGAAGGTACCACCCTAAGGTATCCTGGCTCTATTTGAGCAGCCATTAAAATTAAATCAAAGTTGTATGTTGTGTATAGGGAAATACGTGTATAGCTCTGAATTAAATAATAATCTGATAGTGACTTGTAAAGAATTGTTGAGCGAGTTAGCTCCATTTGACCCCACAAGTATTCCGCGCGCTTAAAATATTGTTTATAGCATTGAGTCTTACTACCCGTCCGGGCTATACCATTATGTACTAAATATGCCAATGATTTTATGGATTAATGAAATATTTATAAGGGTGTACCCGAATTTGCGCGTAGAAAGAGTGAAAAACCATTTTGTAAAATCTGCCTTGAGTACCACACCAAACCTAGATTTTAACTTAGATCTCTCAGTCATCGGTGTTCTGAAATACTGCGAGAGTAGCGCACTAGACCATGTGGCCACTGAAGCTGTTCACATATTATTGACATTGATTATACTAAAGTCTTAGGTAGGATTTAGAGGAAATATACTCAAACTGGCTCAAAGCGAGTGGATTAAATCATAATAAAATACATCGAACTCCTTCCCATCAGTGGGAAGTCTGAAGAGACTATCTTAGAGCTTAGTCTGACCTCACAGACTGTGTTTGTGTTTGTTTGTGTTTGTGTTTGTGTGTACCCCAACTGCGGTAAGAATGTAGGTGTCAGCTAGTAAAAGTTACCAGATATAGTCTCATGTATCCATTCGCCAAGCCATATGATCTGCAAGACTATGTCTTTACATGTTGTCACTTTTGGCAGTCGACACTTTCACAACAAACAATTTGTTTTTAGCTATGTATTTCTTCTAACCGTTGCATCTTCCACTAGTTATTATCTAGCAGGGTATAACCCGAACGGGTAGTAAGACACGGTGCTAAATATTACTATCTAGCACCGCTCCTATGGCGAATAAACTCTCTTAAGTTGTCAATTGTTTTACTTTACACATAGTGGAAATTTACCAACAAACTACAACACTTGTTTATACAGGGTGGGGCTGAAACAATTTGATGATTAGTAACTTGAAAATTAACAAAATTATTTGAAAAGTAAATACGCGCTAGCTAAATAAAAGCCAACTAATAACTATATTTTTTCAATATTTGAAGATAATGTCATCGAGGAGAGCTCCACTGTACTTCATCCAAACCTAATCACGTTGTCCATATCATTCCATGACATAGTCTAATCACGTTGTCCATATCATTCCATGACATAGTCTAATGGTTTCCACCCACACACTATTACAACATGAAAAAACTGGGTTCGTTTATCTGGTTCCCGTTCCTAATTTAAGAAACACAAAATTCCTAGTTTTGGGAATATGTATTAAGGTTTAGGTCCTGTCTATTCAAATAATATTATTATTGATCGTCGTATTTTACTATTATAGTCAACAATCAAGCGAGCGTAAAATGCTGACTATTTTGTGGTTATTTAGGGGACATTTGACCAAAGTAAGAGGTCTGCAAATACAGTTTTAATAGCACGTCACCAATTTTGAGCTAAAACTGAAAAAAAAATCTGTGTAGCAAAGTCTTTTATATCTATTATTAATACTCTTATTCTTTTTGATATTATTACTATTGTACTTATTGATTGCATGGAATACCAGTATATCCTTCTCATGAGCCAAGTGCATTTTGCTAGTTTCTCATAAAAATACAAATTATAAACTCTTTGTCAGGTACACTTTCTAGAAAGTCTATAAAGCAGGTTTGAACCCACGTGTAAAACAGGAAATGTTATATTTCCACCGGTTTTAGATTAATATTCAAACAGTTGTTAAAATATGCCTTTTATAAATATATTTGTTAAATTTAAATATTAAAGAATTATATCTATTTTATAGTTGATTTAAACTAAGACAACTTAATTTAAATCCAAACACCGCCTAAGGATGCAACCGAAACTATAAAGATAATGTTTTCTTGTTTCCCATTAATTGGAAGTTCTGGATTGCAGTATCAGCCAGGTATCCAAGAAAGTATTTGACTAATATTTCTTTAATATCCATTTCATATACAATTCCATTAGGATAAGTATGTGGATAGCCCGGATGGGTATATTTATGCTATAAAATAAACTGATTGAATTGAATTAAAAGGTTAAATTGTTCAATGAAATATCCTCTAGATATTTTGAATTGTATAGGAGTGGGTAATTGAAAGTACAGTATCTACACCTGTATACTGAATGGTCGTTAGAAATGAGGGAAACCTCTCCACATATTGATATACTTTATCACGTAGCTCTGCTCACATATGATAAAGGAATGTTATTTTACTAAAATTATAAGGGTAGGGATGAGTAAGGTAGAATTGAAAGGAAATGTACCCACATTTGAGTCAAGGGCCAGGAGGTTATCCTGCTAGGTTTCAAACCCCGATATTTCAATCGCCATAAAACCAAAGCAGACTAGTCTACGAGAATAGTTTAATCCACGAGACTAGTTTAGTCCACGTATCCACCAATAGGGTTTTGGCATGGTATTTACATTGTCTTACTTGTTTCGTAAAATATTTTGTGTAAAATTCGACTGTTATTCATAGCCGATTCAAACTTTGAACGTTGGGAATCTGTAAAAAGCTACCTCTCCTCCAAAAATCAATGTTCCGCGTTAAGCCAGCCTGCAGTGCGGTTTCAATGTTGTAAAGTTGGCTCCACTTGATGACGTGTTTTACAGGAACGTGTGTTAGTGTAGTGAACAGTTGTGACATTGGTTGAAAGAATGGCAGTGTCTACACTAACAGCTCTTAGTAAAGCTTAAAAAGACCGTTGTTGGGACTGCATCAGATGGGATAACAACACAAGGTAGGAAAATAATTATCACTGGGGGCGTAGTCCTCGGAGACCATGACGTAGGGAGAATTTAATATTGGGGTGGGGGACTTTCAAAATCGTAAGTTTTATAAGATTATATATTATTATTATTATTATCATCATTATCACCGCGTCTCACTACCCGTTCGCTTTAAGTACTAATTACGCTAATGGATTAGGAATTGGGAATGTTGAATTAGAGGAAGTGAACCCACATTTGCGTGGAGGGCGAGTGGAAAACCATTTAGGGAAAACCACCCCTGTTCACCCGACCGAGATTCGAACCTCGATCTCCCCGTCCTCAGCAGTCGAGCTCAATACGACTAGCGCGTTAGCCAACTACGCCACCGAGGCGGGTAAGATAATGTAATGAAGACTTAATTTGAATCCTAAGACATAAGAACATAGTTATTTTATACTGTAGTGGTGAACTTTATTCGTGTAAGAAAAATGAGGGGGAAGGGTAAGGGATATGGACTATTTTTAAAAATTATACTGTTTTAACAGCTACTTGAAGTAATGCTGCTCCCCCCTCCCCCCTTTTTATTTTAGGATTATTATCTTTTAGTAGATTTAAATTCTAATATCCTTCTAAAGGTATCTTCTCCGTGATAATATCCTCGTAGAGGTATCTCCTCCGTGACCATGCTTAGCTCTCCTGCAAAATCTTGTGAAATTTATAACTACTGCTAACTCTATTTAGATATACACTTTAAATTGGTTCTAGAAGGATTCATTTTCAATTCCGCATTAATAATACAAGTATAGTTGCACCCTCTCTTAGGAACTCGTTTGGATTCCATCCAGGAATGTGAATGTGTCGGTCAATTCTCAGGGGAAAGTGAACATGACTGATATTAACTTTCATTTAAATGTTATAACATATATATAAAATACTGTTAAGTGAATCAACTTGAAGTAATGGCTTTAAGGTCTATTGATAAATAACACACACTAACCAAGGTGTCTAACACGTCTAGTTTGCAGTGTGCACTGCTATTCTTGCACGGCTATTCTTGCTATGCTATTCTTAGTGTTCCATTTAACTATAGACTCTTGCCCACTTCTTTGAGTTAAACTTTTCTCACTCCAGCTCCAGCGCGTTAGGCTTTCTACTACGCGTTAGGCTTTTCTCGCTCCCGACTCCTGCGCGTTAGGCTCTTCTCGCTCCCTACTCCTGCGCGTTAGGCTTTTCTCGCTCCCTACTCCTGCGCGTTAGGCTTTTCTCGCTCCCTACTCCTGCGCGTTAGGCTTTTCTCGCTCCCTACTCCTGCGCGTTAGGCTTTTCTCGCTCCCTACTCCTGCGCGTTAGGCTCTTCTCGCTCCCTACTCCTGCGCGTTAGGCTTTTCTCGCTCCCTACTCCTGCGCGTTAGGCTTTTCTCGCTCCCTACTTCTGCGCGTTAGGCTTTTCTCGCTCCCTACTCCTGCGCGTTAGGCTTTTCTCGCTCCCGACTCCTGCGCGTTAGGCTTTTCTCGCTCCCTACTCCTGCGCGTTAGGCTCTTCTCGCTCCCTACTCCTGCGCGTTAGGCTCTTCTCGCTCCCTACTCCTGCGCGTTAGGCTCTTCTCGCTCCCTACTCCTGCGCGTTAGGCTCTTCTCGCTCCCTACTCCTGCGCGTTAGGCTTTTCTCGCTCCCTACTCCTGCGCGTTAGGCTTTTCTCGCTCCCTACTCCTGCGCGTTAGGCTCTTCTCGCTCCCTACTCCTGCGCGTTAGGCTTTTCTCGCTCCCTACTCCTGCGCGTTAGGCTTTTCTCGCTCCCTACTCCTGCGCGTTAGGCTCTTCTCGCTCCCTACTCCTGCGCGTTAGGCTTTTCTCGCTCCCTACTCCTGCGCGTTAGGCTTTTCTCGCTCCCTACTCCTGCGCGTTAGGCTCTTCTCGCTCCCTACTCCTGCGCGTTAGGCTTTTCTCGCTCCCTACTCCTGCGCGTTAGGCTTTTCTCGCTCCCTACTTCTGCGCGTTAGGCTTTTCTCGCTCCCTACTTCTGCGCGTTAGGCTTTTCTCGCTCCCTACTCCTGCGCGTTAGGCTTTTCTCGCTCCCGACTCCTGCGCGTTAGGCTTTTCTCGCTCCCTACTCCTGCGCGTTAGGCTCTTCTCGCTCCCTACTCCTGCGCGTTAGGCTCTTCTCGCTCCCTACTCCTGCGCGATAGGCTCTTCTCGCTCCCTACTCCTGCGCGTTAGGCTTTCTCGCTCCCTACTCCTGCGCGTTAGGCTTTTCTCGCTCCCTACTTCTGCGCGTTAGGCTTTTCTCGCTCCCTACTCCTGCGCGTTAGGCTCTTCTCGCTCCCTACTCCTGCGCGTTAGGCTCTTCTCGCTCCCTACTCCTGCGCGTTAGGCTTTTCTCGCCTGGACTCCTGCGCGCTAAGGCCCGTTGACACGTTGTTAGTTGACTAATGCAAGTACACTAATTTGGCTGCGTGCGCACAGCTTGCACCGTGTAAACAGACAAGCAAGCTACTAACAAGCAAGTGAAAAAGTTGGCCACCTTCCAACTTTACTAATGCAAGTAGACAATTCAAAATGGTGGCAACTAAAGAATTGTTTTTTCGGGGGACACGCTTATTTGTGGAATGTTATGAAAAGAATGAGTTTTTGTGCAATTTTAAGCTCTGGATTTGTAAAGATAAGAATGCGATAAGAATGCAATAGAGATTATTTGTGCAGTGATATCAGGCGAACATATTCTCAAGACTTGTCCAAAATACAGTTTCACGTAAATATTGCAAATGTGCCTTGTAAGATATATTATTTAATATCGGTAAACCAAAGTTATAAATAACAGACTTTCAATCGGCAATTATTTTCATCCCATACACTTCTAACACTAACTTTGTAGTAGTGCTTTGGCAAATTGAGTAGATACACAACATAATATTTTTGTCTCATTGCAAACTAGATAGTTTATATCCAAACCAGCCTACAAATTAATTTAGGCCTATTTTACTTTTTTTAAATAGTTTAGGCCTAGATAGAAATTAACAAGCTTTTTTTTTATTAGTATACCAACATTTAAAACAGGGTTGAGAAAACCTTGGCTAGACCTATTTAAAAAAAAAAGCTCAACCGAGTTTGGTTGTATTGAGATTTATTGACCTTGTTTGAGTTTATTTTTATTTATCATGTATGCAAAGTAAGTTAACAAATTAAGAAAAATAGTTTAATAATTATGAGAGACAAACTGAAATCTATGTTAATGTATTAAGGAACTAAGAAATAGGAGACCTACTTTTCACTAACTTATTTATATTGTCTATATAAAACAATTTTTTTAAATAGGTCAACTAATTATGATAATTTGCATTTACTGAAAAATTGTAATTTATCTGCCCCCCATTCTTATTCTAAATTAAACCTTACTAGCTCTTAACACAAGCATAATTAGTATATGCGTATAAATAATCTGAATGAGAAAAGAGACGCAGTGATAAAAAAAAAGGCTCCAATAGAGAGACCAGTTAGCACCACTCTTCATTTTCGGCCATGTTTTTAGAAGCGATACTAATAAAAGTGAAAAATGCGTGTCAACACAACTAGCGTGTTAGTAAGCTAATACTAGTAAACTTGCATTAGTCTACTAATACCATGTCAACACAACTAGCGTGTTAGTAAGCTAATACTAGTAAACTTGCATTAGTCTACTAATACCATGTCAACACAACTAGCGTGTTAGTAAGCTAATACTAGTAAACTTGCATTAGTCTACTAATACCATGTCAACACAACTAGCGTGTTAGTAAGCTAATACTAGTAAACTTGCATTAGTCCACTAATACCATGTCAACACAACTAGCGTGTTAGTAAGCTAATACTAGTAAACTTGCATTAGTCTACTAATACCATGTCAACACAACTAGCGTGTTAGTAAGCTAATACTAGTAAACTTGCATTAGTCTACTAATACCATGTCAACACAACTAGCGTGTTAGTAAGCTAATACTAGTAAACTTGCATTAGTCTACTAATACCATGTCAACACAACTAGCGTGTTAGTAAGCTAATACTAGTAAACTTGCATTAGTCTACTAATACCATGTCAACACAACTAGCGTGTTAGTAAGCTAATACTAGTAAACTTGCATTAGTCTACTAATACCATGTCAACACAACTAGCGTGTTAGTAAGCTAATACTAGTAAACTTGCATTAGTCTACTAATACCATGTCAACACAACTAGCGTGTTAGTAAGCTAATACTAGTAAACTTGCATTAGTCTACTAATACCATGTCAACACAACTAGCGTGTTAGTAAGCTAATACTAGTAAACTTGCATTAGTCTACTAATACCATGTCAACACAACTAGCGTGTTAGTAAGCTAATACTAGTAAACTTGCATTAGTCCACTAATACCATGTCAACACAACTAGCGTGTTAGTAAGCTAATACTAGTAAACTTGCATTAGTCTACTAATACCATGTCAACACAACTAGCGTGTTAGTAAGTAATACTTAGTAAACTTGCATTAGTCTACTAATAACCATGTCAACACAACTAGCGTGTTAGTAAGCTAATACTAGTAAACTTGCATTAGTCTACTAATACCATGTCAACACAACTAGCGTGTTAGTAAGCTAATACTAGTAAACTTGCATTAGTCTACTAATACCATGTCAACACAACTAGCGTGTTAGTAAGCTAATACTAGTAAACTTGCATTAGTCTACTAATACCATGTCAACACAACTAGCGTGTTAGTAAGCTAATACTAGTAAACTTGCATTAGTCTACTAATACCATGTCAACACAACTAGCGTGTTAGTAAGCTAATACTAGTAAACTTGCATTAGTCCACTAATACCATGTCAACACAACTAGCGTGTTAGTAAGCTAATACTAGTAAACTTGTATTAGTCCACTAATACCATGTCAACACAACTAGCGTGTTAGTAAGCTAATACTAGTAAACTTGCATTAGTCCACTAATACCATGTCAACACAACTAGCGTGTTAGTAAGCTAATACTAGTAAACTTGTATTAGTCCACTAATACCATGTCAACACAACTAGCGTGTTAGTAAGCTAATACTAGTAAACTTGATTAGTCCACTAATACCATGTCAACACAACTAGCGTGTTAGTAAGCTAATACTAGTAAACTTGCATTAGTCTACTAATACCATGTCAACACAACTAGCGTGCTAGTAAGCTAATACTAGTAAACTTGTATTAGTCCACTAATACCATGTCAACACAACTAGCGTGTTAGTAAGCTAATACTAGTAAACTTGCATTAGTCTACTAATACCATGTCAACACAACTAGCGTGTTAGTAAGCTAATACTAGTAAACTTGCATTAGTCCACTAATACCATGTCAACACAACTAGCGTGCTAGTAAGCTAATACTAGTAAACTTGCATTAGTCCACTAATACCATGTCAACACAACTAGCGTGTTAGTAAGCTAATACTAGTAAACTTGTATTAGTCCACTAATACCATGTCAACACAACTAGCGTGTTAGTAAGCTAATACTAGTAAACTTGCATTAGTCCACTAATACCATGTCAACACAACTAGCGTGTTAGTAAGCTAATACTAGTAAACTTGTATTAGTCCACTAATACCATGTCAACACAACTAGCGTGTTAGTAAGCTAATACTAGTAAACTTGTATTAGTCCACTAATACCATGTCAACACAACTAGCGTGTTAGTAAGCTAATACTAGTAAACTTGCATTAGTCCACTAATACCATGTCAACACAACTAGCGTGTTAGTAAGCTAATACTAGTAAACTTGCATTAGTCCACTAATACCATGTCAACACAACTAGCGTGTTAGTAAGCTAATACTAGTAAACTTGCATTAGTCTACTAATACCATGTCAACACAACTAGCGTGTTAGTAAGCTAATACTAGTAAACTTGCATTAGTCTACTAATACCATGTCAACACAACTAGCGTGTTAGTAAGCTAATACTAGTAAACTTGTATTAGTCCACTAATACCATGTCAACACAACTAGCGTGTTAGTAAGCTAATACTAGTAAACTTGCATTAGTCCACTAATACCATGTCAACACAACTAGCGTGTTAGTAAGCTAATACTAGTAAACTTGTATTAGTCCACTAATACCGTGTCAACAAATCTAACATGTTAGTAAACTAATACTAGTAAACTTGCATTAGTCCACTAATACCATGTCAACACAACTAGCGTGTTAGTAAACTAATACTAGTAAACTTGCATTAGTCCACTAATACCGTGTCAAAACAACTAGCGTGTTAGTAAGCTAATACTAGTAAACTTGTGTTAGTCCACTAATACCATGTCAACACAACTAGCGTGTTAGTAAGCTAATACTAGTAAACTTGTATTAGTCCACTAATACCATGTCAACACAACTAGCGTGTTAGTAAGCTAATACTAGTAAACTTGCATTAGTCCATAATACCGTGTCAAAACAAACTAGCGTGTTAGTAAGCTAATACTAGTAAACTTGTGTTAGTCCACTAATACCATGTCAACACAACTAGCGTGTTAGTAAGCTAATACTAGTAAACTTGTATTAGTCCACTAATACCATGTCAACACAACTAGCGTGTTAGTAAGCTAATACTAGTAAACTTGCATTAGTCCACTAATACCGTGTCAACAAATCTAACATGTTAGTAAACTAATACTAGTAAACTTGTATTAGTCCACTAATACCATGTCAACGGACCTTTAGGATTTTCCCGCCCCGAGTCCTGCACATTATTCATTTTTAATTTCTACCCGTTAAATTATACTTTTCTCATTCCTATTCGCACAAGTATAATGCACTCATCTTGTACTTAGGCGGTACAGAATATTCTTCCCGTCACACACTGGTTTTTTGATGACTTAAAAGATTTACAGCCCCCATTCTGTCAGATCTTTTGCGTCCTTCTTTAGATCTAAGAACATTTGTTGACAATTGTGAGATGAGTGAGGGCTGGGAAGCAATAAATACCTGTGATTGGCGGGGTTTGAAATATACATTACAACGGGAAGAATTTAAAAAACGTGAGCAGTGATATTTTCCCTGTGTATCTTTCACTTGCTTGTGGTATGTATTGTTGTAAACCACTCGGCGACCAAAGCTTCCCGCATATACAGAGTTTTATTGGGACAAACGTCTCAACTGGTTTCCTCGTTGAGTATAGACCTTATGTTTTGGTTTTTCAAACGATTCTGCTTGCTCTATAAATACATTAAATTTCCAGCAAAATTTTTACCAGACGTGTCATTCCTAATATCTTTTGCACTTTAAAATAATATTTTTATCTTTAATGTACGTTATTTTTGATAGCCTAAAACAATGTTATAGAATCTAGTTTATTTACATCTGAATGGATACTAGCGTTATTTGGTTATAAAATAGTGCCAAAAAGAAGCCAAATACTGCAATTTCCAAAAGAAAAGCTTAGGGAAGAATAGCTTAAGAGTAAACTCCAAACAAATAATTAAAAATTTGGCATCTGAATTCTTTAAACTCTCAAGCGTACAGAATAAAACAGAGCAAATTATAACATGATCTGACCAATAATTGGCCACGCCATATTGTTTACCGTACTTGAAGAGACGGATTATCGAATTGAACGAAGGATTCCTAAGCAAAGAGAAATATATTAATATTAGTAAGCGTAATTCAAAGTTTCAAACTGAATAAGGGTTTCTATAGATATTTTCTGGGACATTGTCGTCACATCTCACTTGCCCGAGCAGGGATTTGGGTCGTCTGTATGACCCACCAGGGACGATCAGTCCTTGGATCAAAGGGTTGGTGCCACCAGTCGTAGGAATACATAGGCTTATGGAAGTAGTTCTTGATGCTGGACTTCTAAGTCCCCGCGTTTCTAACGTATCAAGGGGCTCTCTTGATGCTCCTCAGACAACGGTACTAGAAAGCTTTCATCCTCCTCAAATACGTGTCCGCCAGGTTTTTGCATTTTATAGCTACATTATATCCAAGTATGAATTATGCCTCCAGATTGGCTAACTATGAGCACATCTATAGTTCTATTGGTTTGAATAATATTATACACATTTTCTTTTCAATTTTGCATTAAGAATTACTAGTTTTGTTTATACAAAGTAGAAATTAGCAATTTTGTAAGAATATGTCCTCAAAATTTACTACAATACTCACGGTTTAAAGTATTTCTACTTTGATACTTTTATTAAAGATTTACACAGCGGACACGCGTAATAAATACCAGGATCGTGTAGTTTGACTTGCTGGTAATTGAGAAGTCAGGGTTTAAATAGCAGTTGAGGGTGTTGGAAGTCTTATTAGCACTAAGTTCTACCACCCATTTGAGTTATAAGCTTGTGTACTAAATATACTGGTGACCTGGTGTTGTAGGGGTAAGGTGTCGGACTTCTATGCTGGGGTCCGGGGTTCAATCCTCGGTCCCGGCATAGATTTATCTGATTACCAAACCCTTCCTTCACCTCTGACAAGACATCTTGTGAATGTGTGGAATGCCAGGCCTCCACCGTGGTTCGGATTCCACGTTAAACTGTAGGTCCTTCATTTCATCTTACAATCACCCTACCGTTATACATTAGCGTAAGTGCGTATAACCCGAATGGGTAGTAAGACGCGGTGCTAATGATAACAATACTAAATATACTAATGAGTTAGGAATTATGAAGGTTGAATTTAGAGGAAGTGAATCCGCATTTGCATGGAGATAGGCGGTTTTTACCCAAAGGGTTTTCCACTCAATTCACCCGACAGGGACTAAATCCCGATCTCCCCGTCTTCGTTAGTTTAATCTAACACGATAGTAGCGCATTAGACCATACGGCCACCAAAATCGGTATAAGGGTTGTTTCCTGAATAATTCACTCTTTCCTTCCACAAAAATACGGATACTTTCTTTTAATTAATGTATGTTTTCCTAATCTTTACCCCTATTCTTATTAAAATACCAATTTTGTGATGATCTAAATATCGATATTTATGATTGTATGTCAGGAGATTCATGGTTTAAGATGACCTAATTAGGTCTCAGGCTTCTTATAAGCAACTTAGCTTTCCACGTGAGGGGTGGATCGTTTTAATTTGTCTTCTCTTGGGTTTAGCATCCTTTTGAGGCCGTTTGGACATTATTATTCCTTGTTCTCATTAGTTAACTTAAATATGGCAGTAAGTTTGCACGAACCAATTGCTATTACCACTTTGTACCCAAGCCATCCTAGTTGGGACCTAGCCTGATGCTACTTCACATCGGCTTGGAATCCTTCTAATCCCAGACTAGGATTAATCACTCATAGCTCCATCTCGGGGGAGAAGTTAATTTATAACTGGTTGTTCTCGACCCAAGTAATATAGCTAATGCTAACTTCACATATGGTTGCTTCAGTATATCCTTAAATACATACTAATTGTGCTCAGGTGCTTATTAGTTAAGATTTTACCCGCCTCGGTGGCGTAGTTGGCTAACGCGCTTGTCGTGTTGAGCTCGACTGCTGAGGACGGGGAGATCGAGGTTCGAATCTCGGTCGGGTGAACTGTTTTTTTTTTTCCTAAATGGTTTTCCACTCTCCCTCCACGCAAATGCGGGTTCACTTCCTCTAATTCAACCTTACCAATTCCTAATCCATTAGCGTAATTAGTACTTAAAGCGTATAACCCGAACGGGTAGTAAGACGCGGTGCTAAATATATAGTTTAGATTTTGCTACACACTACAGTTGCGTGTTGAATGGCCCATTAGATTGTTGTGATTTATTGATTAGTAACTGATCTAGTTTGATCATTTGTTCTTTTTCTAATCTTCGTTGTCAACAAAACAGTCTTATTCAGGCCTTCGTTTTAAAAATCATTAATGTAGGGGCCTACTACTTTAAGGAGTTAACATGCACGAGAAGATAAGCCTGAGCTCTGTTAACAGGTTGTCTTTCTTTCTTAAGTTTAACTCCAGTTATATGTTCATGAGCTAAGCTAAGTAAATGTATATAATTATAATAAGGTGGCTATGCTTTAAACTGGTACATTTAAAGATGTAAGTGTGTAAACATAATTAATGTTTTTGATGTAAATATTTATCTTGCTCTAGAGTACAATAAAATTTAATTGACTTGAAATTTTGTTACTTGCTAAATTAACTTTGTTCCTCCGTCCTTGTATTTGTATTACGTGATATGTGAACTTCACGGTTGGGAATTTCGAGGGTCACATGTTGCATAATGTGCAGAAAATAAAGTGGCTTAAACCTAAAACTCTTCTATAAGTTTAAAATGATTAACCAATATTATTTGTGTTTAAATACATTATTTTTTGTATTAATACCTACTGAAATATTTTAGGCCCATATACATATTCATTACTTTTATTATGAACATTAACATTTTTGTGTGTTTTTAAATTAAAAATGTGTTAATCAAAATTGTTATTTTCCTTACAACAAATTTTTTATTATTACATTTGAAACTAGTATTTTCATTGTTATTATTATTATAAAATATTTATAAATTAAGATCTTTTTAATTAAAATTATTAACTTAATATTTGAAAGCGCTTTATGAAAAGCAATCACCCCCCTTGACAACAGACCCTGAATAAGCCCTTAGACTGTCCCGACCGAATATTACTAGAGAGATTTGTTTACGAAATCCCCGCAACTGTTTCCTAGAATCCTGTAAATATAAAATATAGCCATATTACTTGTCCACCCTCCTCCTCTTATACCTAGAAATATTACGTCCTTGGCTGTGTTTGAAAACCAGCTCTTACTAATCCTTATAATACATTACCATGTCTTAGAGCATATACGCTTAAGGATTTAAACTTGATCTTATCACACGACGTCTTAAACTTGACAAATTCCTTCTTCGATGGCTGTGTGGTCTAAGGCGTCACTCTCGCTATATACTAGATTGACAATGACGGGGAAATTGTAGCTTTAATCCTGGTTGGCTGGACTTTGGAGGATGAGAATTTTCCACGAAAGTGTGGGTACACTTCATCTAAATTCAACCGTTCTCATCCTGAACTAATTAGGATAATTAGTATATATGTGAATAATATAAACGGGTAGTGAGCTATAACATTATGATTTGCTCTTAGCACTGTGCGGTTTCAGGCAGCAGGGAATGGCGCGGGGGAAGGTGCTATTGAAGGTGTGGGTGCTGCTATGGATAACGTCCCTGGCGGCGGCTCACCTGCACTATGTGCGCAGCCACTTCACCCACCTGCGCAGCGAGGACACAGCGAGACAGAGGACTGCGCGGGGTCGAGAGAAGTATGATTCCACCTGCTGGATCCTCGATGGCAAAGTGAGATTTACCGGAACTGTGTATAATGTTTGGGAAGATACTAGCTGTCATCTGAAGGGTTACATCTGGTACCAACAATACACTAAACTACAGGTTAGGATGTACACTGGTACCAACAATACACTAAACTACACATTAGGATGTACACTGGTACCAACAATACACTAAACTACAGGTTAGGATGTACATCTGGTACCAATACACTAAACAACACGTTAGGATGTACACTGGTACCAACAATACACTAAACTACACATTAGGATGTACACTGGTACCAACAATACACTAAACTACACATTAGGATATACACTGGTACCAACAATACACTAAACTACACATTAGGATGTACACTGGTACCAACAATACACTAAACTACACATTAGGATGTACACTGGTACCAACAATACACTAAACTACACATTAGGATGTACACTGGTACCAACAATACACTAAACTACACATTAGGATGTACACTGGTACCAACAATACACTAAACTACACATTAGGATGTACACAGGTACCAACAATACACTAAACTACACATTAGGATGTACACTGGTACCAACAATACACTAAACTACACATTAGGATGTACACTGTTGTTCTAACAATACACTAAACTACACGTTAGGATGTACACTGGTATCAATCATACACTAAACTACACCTTAGGATGTACACTGGTATCAATCATACACTAAACTACACATTAGGATGTACACTGGTACCAACAATACACTAAACTACACATTAGGATGTACACTGGTACCAACAATACACTAAACTACACATTAGGATGTACACTGGTACCAACAATACACTAAACTACACATTAGGATGTACACTGGTACCAACAATACACTAAACTACACATTAGGATGTACACTGGTACCAACAATACACTAAACTACACATTAGGATGTACACTGGTACCAACAATACACTAAACTACACATTAGGATATACACTGGTACCAACAATACACTAAACTACACATTAGGATGTACACTGGTACCAACAATACACTAAACTACACATTAGGATGTACACTGGTACCAACAATACACTAAACTACACATTAGGATGTACACTGGTACCAACAATACACTAAACTACACATTAGGATGTACACTGGTACCAACAATACACTAAACTACACATTAGGATGTACACTGTTGTTCTAACAATACACTAAACTACACGTTAGGATGTACACTGGTATCAATCATACACTAAACTACACCTTAGGATGTACACTGGTATCAATCATACACTAAACTACACATTAGGATGTACACTGGTACCAACAATACACTAAACTACACATTAGGATGTACACTGGTACCAACAATACACTAAACTACACATTAGGATGTACACTGGTACCAACAATACACTAAACTACACATTAGGATGTACACTGGTACCAACAATACACTAAACTACACATTAGGATGTACACTGGTACCAACAATACACTAAACTACACATTAGGATGTACACTGGTACCAACAATACACTAAACTACACATTAGGATGTACACTGGTACCAACAATACACTAAACTAACATTAGGATGTACACTGGTACCAACAATACACTAAACTACACATTAGGATGTACACTGTTGTTCTAACCATACACTAAACTACATATTAGTATTGTACACTGGTACCAACCATACACTAACTACACGTTAGGATGTACACTGTGTGTTCTAATAATACACTAAACTACACGTTAGGATGTACACTGTTGTTCTAATAATACACTAAACTACACGTTAGGATGTACACTGTTGTTCTAATAATACACTAAACTACACGTTAGGATGTACACTGTTGTTCTAATAATACACTAAACTACACGTTAGGATGTACACTGTTGTTCTAATAATACACTAAACTACACATTAGGATGTACACTGTTGTTCTAACCATACACTAAACTACATATTAGTATTGTACACTGGTACCAACCATACACTAAACTACACGTTAGGATGTACACTGTTGTTCTAATAATACACTAAACTACACGTTAGGATGTACACTGTTGTTCTAATAATACACTAAACTACACCTTAGGATGTACACTGGTACCAACAATACACTAAACTACACATTAGGATGTACACTGGTACCAACAATACACTAAACTACACATTAGGATGTTGTCCATGCACTCGGTGTAGAACAGTTGGATCTATTTTATTAATGAAGCTATTCATCAGGGGTTAATGCTCTAAGGCTTCCCTCTGCAGACGATGCAGGTCATGTTTCGAATACTGGTAAAGTGTGCCGAGTTTTTTTTTTCCAAAAGGTTTTTCGCTCTTCTCCGCGTGAATGGAGGTGTACTTAACCTAAATTCAACCTTCCCTATCCTTAACATATTAGTGTAATAAGTGGTAGTACAAATGCCTATGTCTCGAACAGGTAATAAGATGTGGTGCTATAATAAAATTAAGTGTTGATCAGGAATCGAGGGTGAACAGAGTAAGGCAGGTGCTATCCAAGGTCAAGTCATGGTTGAGTCAGCTTTCGTCGATTTTTTTTTATGTTTGTATATTTATAAAAAAAGATGACCTCCACAATGGTGTAATTAGTTTAATAAGTTTGTATCAGTGTTATTCACTAAATGGTTGTTTATTCACTCAAACTACTGGTGAATTTTATATTGAAAAATGTGAATAGCAAGCTTGTTTTTAGTGAGTATTTTCCTTAATATATCATAATATTCAGTTTAATTTTTAATGTTAACACTGTCTAGCAGCATTGGGGATAAATGCATTTTTGTATCAGCATCGATCTTAGAGCTCAGTAATTAATATTGACAGAACGCTATAGATTGAATTTAATTAACGAATTCATAAAGTATTAAAATATAGATCGCCGGAAAGTAAATGTTTGAACTCTTGTTAAATTCTTACCAACAAATTAGTGCTATATTAATTTACTTCGTAGATCTAAAAGCAAATGCGGTTCCACTAAATCATAACAAAAGAATTTAAATATTTTTAAGAATGAACTACAAACAATTTAAATACAAGAAATTATCAAAAAGGGGGAGGGGTATGAATTTAATACCACCCCCTCCCTGTATTAGAGAAAATTACGTGCATCAGTGGAGAAAATTTCATTTTAGTGCTCAGTGGCTCAACAAAACTTTAAGCAACACAATATAACCACTTTCCAATATAAAAGACCAATTCTTTTCGTGTGTTTCAATTGGCATTGACTAATGTTTTGCATCCACAGTCTTAGAGCTCAGGTTTAATATCGAGGTTAGGTTGTGGGAACTCTTAAACTCCTCCACTTCGAGAGGGACAGGATTGAGAACAAACCCTTCATTGAACTCATAATCATGATAAACTCTTTCTGGAAATGGTAAGCAAGTTTAGTAATATTCCTGAAACATCATCTTTCTTTCAACCACGTTTCCCTTATTTCATTCCATTCTTCTCTTACACTCTTATATTTATCTGCTCCTTTCAATATATATATATCTTGGTCTTCCTTTTGGTCTTTTTCCTACATACTTATTAAATCATTTTCCTTAGGATAATTTCCTTTTCCATCCTAGTTTTATTACCATACCATCTCATGTATTTCCTCTGTCATAAGTCTTTTCCGGATGGATTAGGAAGAATTGCGCCCGGGAAACCTGCACCTTTCCAGAAAAAAAAGGGGGAAAATTGTGCCCTCTTATCAATCATCACACCATTAGGTAGGAAAAGTGCTCCCCACAGTGTTTTACTATTTACAAAATAAGTACGCCCAAGGACCAGTGTTTTTTGAGTCTAGGTTAGATTCAAAAAATGGAGTAAAAGGTCGTTGATAATTAGTTTGTTAAATTTATTTATACGTTCACATCAAATGCTTACAGATACACAAAGTGGTGGCGATACGTAATTTGTCTGAGGGGCGGGGGGGGGGGGGGGAGGGCAGGCAACAAAAAAAGTTAATATAGGGACTTACCTTGCAACCGCCCCGCCCCCGCAACCCTAATATCATTTTTGTAAAATGGATATTCCTAAAAACTATTTGAAGTGGTCATATAAATATATATTGAATTTTACAACTACATAAAACCAAAATATACATTAAAACTATTTTTATTATCATCATCATCATCATCATCATCTTACTCAACCGTTCTGGTGTTGCCTTAAGCTCAACAATAATATTTGGACACTTAAATTAAACCTCGCGCTAAGAAAAATTATGAGTTCAATTGCCTCATCATATTTTTTCAACAAAAAAATATTCCAATTAAATCATGAACGAGCAATGTTAAACGGCAACAATGTAAAAAATACTAGAAATATATATATATACACACACACATATATATTTAATTTCATTTGATAAAAATAATTTAATAATACTATAGTTAGCGATCTTGTACAATTTAAAATGAGGAATAATGGAAACATAGTTTTAATCAAATATTTTTAATACAGTAACTAGTCCTATAAAAAAAATATTTATTTACATTGTCACAAATAAAGTTTAAGTAATCATAAATAGAATTATACCTAGCTATGATTTACATAGAATATCTCAAATTAAGTTTTTCTTTTGATTTAAAATTTAATATTTGTGATGTATGGGTATGAATGCATTATAATTCATACAAAACAAGTTTGTCAAATGAATACATGTTATATACTATCACTTTCCAAATACTCACATGATATGTGTTAGCTTTGACAAACTCATCACACAATGCATCAATGTCAAGATTGTCAACTCGTTCGTTGTAGACCTACAAAATGGCCAAGTGATTTAACCAATCTTGATCCATGGTGCTACGTAGGTATGTCTTGAGTCGCTTTAAGGCCGAAAAGGTTCTTTCAGCGCTTGCTGTTGATGATGGGATGACTAAAAGCAACTTCAAAAGCTCCCAAGTTACTGTAAATATTCGCCTTGTACTCTCGGGCATTAATTACAATGTAAATGTCAACTAGATCTTTTAAACACTTAGACTGGGTGGGAGTAATTCGTGCCAACATATTTGCATCTAGTTCAACATCATCCGTTTTTAAACAATAGTCTCTAAGTCTTTGTTGTGTTTCTTCGTCACTAGCCCATTCCTCAACTGCTCTTAAAAGAACACTTCTGAGTATGCAAAGTTTCTTTGAATCAGTTTGAAAAAAGCGCCTCTCGATCTGTACTGTGACTGTATCAACTATCTCTTAGTACGTTTCGGTTCTATGGTTCCTTATTTATGCTCTAGTTTCCTTGGAACTTGCTTGGTTCGTGACAGGCGGATAGGTATAAGACCATATTTTTGTTGGGCCTCTTCCCTCTCACTCCAGAGTGAATCAAACGTCTCGGATCTGATACTCCTTAAATATTTTACAGTTGAGACAGCTGCTTCCATTCCTACATTTACTGTTTGCTTAGGGCTCTCTAAGATTAGGGAAAGATTTTTTGTGCAGCAAAACACTATTTTTCCTATAAGCATTTCCAAATAAACTTGAGACTTTATAAACTGATCGTAAAGACCTCGTACAGTGCTCGATACATCTTCACCTGATACACTGAGCTGTCCTAGTGCTCAAAGTACAGCTGGATGTGTTTTAATGACATTGACAAGAGACTAGTATCGAACGGTCCATCGCATCGTGCAGAGTGCTTTTTGAGTAGTATTCGGAACATCTTCAAACTCACTTGTGATGCGTAGAAATTCCTATTTACTTTTACTTGTGCTCATAATTATGGCCACATCATGTACCCATTGCAAACAGTCCTTCATAAAAAGGATCACACGAGCAGTGTCTTGCAGCTAAATTCAAACAATGATTAGGTCAATGCACACACATTGCTAACGGTTGTATTTCTTTGATTCTAGCTTGGAAACCATTATGAGCTCCTCGCATATTTGAAGCGCCATCATAGAATTGACTATGAACATTCCCCAGGGAGAGGTGAAATCACGTCAAAGTATCCATGAATAGACTTGTTTGGACATAACTTGTGGTTGAGCTTGTATCATAGAAACCTAAAAAGTACTCTATTGGTTCCATATTTTCATTTAAAATTTTTACAGAGATTGAAACTTGTTCCTTCTTGGTAACGACTGTAATCTTATCTACAATCAAACTAAAATGCTTTACGTTCCGTATTTCATTCAATATTTCTCTTAGGACAGCGTCTGCCAACATTTTTATCATTTCATTTTGGATGTCACGTGTAGTGAAGTCCTTCGATCCAAACAGGAATGTCACCAGTGCGCAGAGCAAGCAACGCCGTATAGTTTCTATCAATGCTATTGTGACCTCGTATTGGAATACCTTGTCTTCCAAGATATCTAAGAGATGTCATTTGTGCATACAATATCTTTTGGGCTACAATTTGCTGCTTTTCTTTTTCAATTTGTTTGATCAATGAATCATGTTTTTCTTTTGTGATTTTTTCCACAACCCCCTTGTGCATACTACTCTTTGCTTGTATTTTAAATGTACTTTCAGCTATTTTTCAATTCTTGTAACATTTTCTAATGAACGTGGTTTCAAGTTTTGATCTGTATCAAGAGAGATTCTCATTCTTTGATTTCATACACTCGAAGCACAATATGCCAACTCCTTCACTTTGAAAGTGAAGACAAGGAAATTCAGAATACCAGCGTTGAATAAATTTATGGTCGCGACTGATTTTCTTATCACCTTTTGCGTTCCCAGTGTAATTTGGCAGAGGGAAAGGTTGGCGCTGGACGAGACCGCAAATATTATTACTTCCATAAAACTCCAAAACTACATCCTATTTTTTTAGTGACTGGGACCATCAATTACGTTCTTATCTCTAGCCTTATTTCTTAGATTAAAAGAAAGTAAACATCTTATTTATTAATAATATTTAACAATGGTAATACAAATTCATTTTTAATAAGAAATTTGCTATTTAATTTTTATTTGTGGTCTTTTTGTAAAAATATATATATTAAATAACAAAAGAATCTAGATTTTCAGAAGGGGGGGGGGGGGCAGTCCTCCCCGGCAACGTCCCAGAGGCCTAGTTTAATTTTACTATCGATCATTCATAGTGTCACAAAATTTTGTTAAGCTCACTACATAATAATACCATACGCTTATATTTAACTTAATTTAAATAAAAATTCAAATTATCTGGGGTGATCACTCTCAATACACCGTACTGCCGACGACGGGGTAGTCTGGGTTCGAATCCCGGTCAGGTGTACTGAGTGGTGTTTACCTTAAATGGTTTTCTAATCTTCCTCCACACAAATGTTAGTGCATATCCTCTAAATTCAACATAGCTCATCCATAACCCATCAGCGTAATTAGTTAATACGCATATAACCCAGAAAGGCAGTAAAACATGGCGACAAAATAAATCAAATGATAAAGTTCTGAGTTTAAAAATGAAGTACACTTGCCTGGTATTGTAATACATTGTTGAACGATGTTAGTGGCCCTCATTACTGTTGGATAAGACATCACTTTGGAGATCATGATCGGGAATGACGTGAGACTCTTTCGCTTTATCAAAATGATCGAACAAGGATTTCCTCTTCACCATTTTGTGATAGTTCGCAATAGAATTATACCAATGAATCGCCACTGTCAGATTATTATTAGTTCATTAGCGATTTTTTTAAAAATAGAAACCTTGTAATACAAGTCACAACAAATGTATTCTCTTAGGGAATGACAAAAACTACTTTACAACGATGAAATTATACCTCCATAAACACTCTTACACACTAAATTCAAAGGACACGGGAAGAGAGGGGTAAATGGTGAAATGGCCTTGGAAAAGAAAGGGGACATGGGGGGGTGACTTGTGACGTGACCTTGGAACGGAAGTTGCTGTAGCATGGAATGTGGGTGACTTTCATGACTCACTGCATCGTGCAGGTGGTTGGCGCATAATTCTATCAGCTGAAAAACAAATTGTAAACAGTCCTAGATAAATGTAAGTATTTACCAAAGGGTCAAAGACCAATAATGTTGTAATAAAACATTGTTTGAGGTTAATGGGAGGGGCAAATATATTCCAGGGGGAGGGGGCAAATTTCTTAAAGGTGAGCAATGCCCCATCTGCCCCCTTAGCCCAGTTCCACCACCCTGGATACACACTAATCTTATTTTATTGAAAAACCTGGTCTAAACAACAGGCAGAGAGACAAGTGCGATGAATACATGTACTTTGACCTCAAGACCTCATGATGTGCGATGAATACATGTACTTTGACCTCCTCAAGACCTCACGATGTGCGATGAATACATGTACTTTGACCTCCTCAAGACCTCACGATGTGCGATGAATACATGTACTTTGACCTCAAGACCTCATGATGTGCGATGAATACATGTACTTTGACCTCAAGACCTCATGATGTGCGATGAATACATGTACTTTGACCTCAAGACCTCATGATGTGCGATGAATACATGTACTTTGACCTCAAGACCTCATGATGTGCGATGAATACATGTACTTTGACCTCCTCAAGACCTCACGATGTGCGATGAATACATGTACTTTGACCTCAAGACCTCATGATGTGCGATGAATACATGTACTTTGACCTCAAGACCTCATGATGTGCGATGAATACATGTACTTTGACCTCCTCAAGACCTCACGATTTGCGATGAATACATGTACTTTGACCTCCTCAAGACCTCATGATGTGCGATGAATACATGTACTTTGACCTCCTCAAGACCTCATGATGTGCGATGAATACATGTACTTTGACCTCCTCAAGACCTCATGATGTGCGATGAATACATGTACTTTGACCTCCTCAAGACCTCAGGATGTGCGATGAATACATGTACTTTGACCTCCTCAAGACCTCACGATGTGCGATTAATACATGTACTTTGACCTCCTCAAGACCTCACGAAGTGCGATTAATACATGTACTTTGACCTACTCAAGACCTCATGATCTGCGATGAATACATGTACTTTGACCTCCTCAAGACCTCATGATGTGCGATGAATACATGTACTTTGACCTCCTCAAGACCTCATGATGTGCGATGAATACATGTACTTTGACCTCAAGACCTCATGATGTGCGATGAATACATGTACTTTGACCTCAAGACCTCATGATGTGCGATGAATACATGTACTTTGACCTCAAGACCTCATGATGTGCGATGAATACATGTACTTTGACCTCCTCAAGACCTCACGATGTGCGATGAATACATGTACTTTGACCTCAAGACCTCATGATGTGCGATGAATACATGTACTTTGACCTCAAGACCTCAGGATGTGCGATGAATACATGTACTTTGACCTCCTCAAGACCTCAGGATGTGCGATGAATACATGTACTTTGACCTCCTCAAGACCTCAGGATGTGCGATTAATACATGTACTTTGACCTCCTCAAGACCTCAGGATGTGCGATTAATACATGTACTTTGACCTCCTCAAGACCTCACGATGTGCGATTAATACATGTACTTTGACCTACTCAAGACCTCATGATGTGCGATGAATACATGTACTTTGACCTCCTCAAGACCTCATGATGTGCGATGAATACATGTACTTTGACCTCCTCAAGACCTCACGATGTGCGATGAATACATGTACTTTGACCTCCTCAAGACCTCACGATGTGCGATTAATACATGTACTTTGACCTCCTCAAGACCTCACGATGTGCGATGAATACATGTACTTTGACCTACTCAAGACCTCATGATCTGCGATGAGTCATTTAAATACCTCTCTTTCTAAATAAAAAGATGCGATGAACCGATCTATGCCGGTGAAAATGTTAAGGTCATGAGGAAAGGGAGAAAAGTGCACCCACAAGACCTTGTTAAAATTATTCAGGTGAGACTGACAAGGTCGTATGGGCGCATTTTTCCCCACCTAATAGTGTGATGATTCATGGGAGGGTGCAATTTTCCCGACACCTTCCGGATAACTTGATTCATAATCCTATTACTCCTTGTGGTTTACTCCCACGGCCTCCACGTTCCTGGTCTCACATTCAATGCCAATATTTTAGCTGAATATTCAACCATGTGTAATATTGTACTAACCTTTTACTAGGGGAGTATTGAAGGGTGGGTTTTGTGGATTCAAACCTTCCTGAAGTAATATTAATATGCAAGTCTGTATTTCTTTTATTGCATACACTCCATAATATCTCTGAAATATCTAGTTACATTACAATATGTTTGCAAAATGGCTTGACTTTTATTGTTTGGGAAATAATCATCGAGCAAATTCATGTAGGACGACCCCCTCCCACCTAACCCTCACACTCCCACAAACAGGTTAAGTGAAAAATAGTACTTGAACATGGGAATCTAACCCAGGACTTTTGTTCCAAACCCTGAAATATCCAGGAATCATATTTAAGTTTTCTTTTGGTATAGTCATTTAAAATTTTAATATTTGATTTTAATAATGTACTAATGAATATATTCTTGCTATTGTATGTATTTATTTAATTAAGGAACAGACTTAGTAGCCGAAAAAGAAATGACTCAGGTCAATGTGTGTGAATGGTGTGCCAGACAATGATATTTTTTAATTATTAATCTGTCAAGGTGGAATGCCAGCTAAGGCAATGAAAGCAATAAAAAATGTGTTTCAAATCCTAGATGATTAAATATAGTTGCTGGCAGCTTTGGAAACAAATTACATTCCCTGCCAAAAAATAAGTTTTAAGATAAAATTTATGGTTTCTTAAAACTTCTACTCCGTTTATGGTACTCTGATTGTAGCAAATTAGCGATGATGAATTATACTTTGATTAAACTTATAAGATAAGATTATAATGCCATCCATCAGAGTAAGCTGACTACCATTCAACACACAGGATCAAAAGTGAACATAAATAGCCGAAACTTCATAAGTGTATAAACTGATAGCTTTACGTAGGCTGCTTTAAAACTTTGCGACTGCTTGAGAAATGTTCTGATCCTTTAAATGTATGGTCAAAACAACACTTTCATGAATTAAATAATGTTTCCGAGCCGAGGAACAAATTGCAACCAAAGCATTAGTTGTCTGGTATACATGTATGTTTGATGATGAATTAACTCTTCCTCTATATGTGTGTGACTTGTCATGTTGTATAGGTCCGTGGTGACCAGGTGAGAGGTAACTGTACGGTTCCAGTTCAATGCCCGGCTCATGTCAATAAACGTGAAGGAGAGAAGACTACAGTATGTGTTCTGGCTAGTGGCAGTGTAGGGGTTTGCTGCGTATCTGGATTCAATCACACAGGTCAGTGGAAATCAGGGACAGTATGTGGACCACACATGGGCATCCGCTGAAATTTATTCAGGGGGTGGGGCAAGATTTTATGATTACGGTTGTTAATAAAAACTGTAAACTGTAAATAAACTATTGTTTGGTTTTTCACTTTACAGGTATCTACCGAAAGATAAATATTGACAAACACATATTCTAGTAATAAACTTTATTTACATAAAAATATTGAAACTGCTTCATTTCAAAAAGGAATTTTTTCCACTACGAATACAATATAAACAATAATATATCAAAGAAAAAACGAGGTTTCAAATACAAGAAGTTTTTAGACCAAAACTGAAATATGAACAAAAAGGTATATAATCAAAGAAAAACAAAGTACAGTGTATCAAACAAAATCTTACAAATTTTGAATTTAAAATAACCAAATAAATATTGTCTTAATATAAGTTAGTTAACGAAAGGAACCTTCATAGACATAACTTCTGTCACACAAAAAATACAGATGTGTGAATTACATGTAATTTATGAAATTACACAATGTATTATCATAATTAATACTCTTTGAAGGCGAATAATAATCATCTAAACTGATGCTCAAAATTTAATAATAACTGGATAATGAAATCTTGTTTTACAATAACTTTTCTTCTGTGAACGTTTTGCATGCACAACCCACATAATCTATTTTCGCTCAAACTAGAACGAAGCCATGTTTTAACTCTCTGAAGAGTATTGAATGATTGTTAGATTGGGCTTGTAGTGCATACAAAGCAAGCACAATCGATAGCCTTTTTTTATGGCAAGGAAAAAATTATGTACGGTGATCAATAATTCAAGTAATTGATAGATTTATTGGTATTTGAGTTTATCATTAAACACAAATCGTGCCATATTGTTTATTGATATAAAAAGTTATCAATACAATCATATTTTTGATATCTGTTGCTAATTGTAAAAAAAAAAAAAAATTGTGATATATTTAGTTTGTTGGGGATGTAACTTAAATAAACTAATGTTTCATTATGTTAATCTGAAAATCTGGCACAAAACGGTAATATTTTTGAGTAAAAAATCTAAATATGTTTTAACTTGTTTAAATACTTGTTTATAATACTTGTTAACTTGTTATAATACTTGTTTATAATAATAATAATAATATTTAGCACCACGTCTTACTACCCGTTCGGGTTATATGCACTTTAAGTACTAATTACATTAATGGATTTAGGAATTGGGAAGGTTGAATTAGAGGAAGTAAACCCGCGTTTGCGTGGAGGAGAGTGGAAAAACATTTAGAAAAACCACCCCCAGTTCACCTGACCGAGATTCGAACCTCGATCTACCCTCCTCAGCAGTCAACTCAACATACAAGCGCGTTAGCCAACTACGTCACCGAGCGGTTACTACTTGTTTAGTAATTGGGATCATTTGCTCTTAGTTTGTTTGTTGTTGGCTTGTCTTGTCTTGTTATTGAAATATTAATATTTATTCAAACTACAATATTATTAGCAGTAGAAAATATATCTTCAATAATGGATTAGAATTTTCCCAATGCTGCTCCAGACTTTATATTATTATTTGTATATGATTATTAACTTTAACAAATCTAATTCAATGGCCTGTAAAGATTGAGTTATTGATTCTAATTTTGAAAAATATTTTCTTACTACAAGAGAAATGATAGTCTTAGGGTTAGTGCATTGCCATTTTGGGAGAAGTTTTTCAGCTGGTTTCAAGTTTTATAAAATTATCTACGAATATTCGAATCCTTTTGTTTTTGAATACATCGAGTTTCACATAGCATAGGGATATTTTGTACAGTAACTATTCACATGGATCTTTCTCGGAAATAATAATAATGGCTTTTATCTATTCGACTATTTTTTAGATATCGCATAATCATTTAAATCATGCACCACTAGATTGAGGTGATGGGAGGAACATTACTTTTGGAGACACATTTCTAATTTTTGCCATGACATAGCAACCATTATGACCTTGACCAACTACATTTTACATATTTGGTTTGAAATTCAAACATGTTTTTATAATACTGTCAATATTAACTTCTGCCCCACGATCTAAGACTAGCACCAATCCCAAAATTTCTTCTGATATTTATTTCTCCATTAATATACTCAGAAAATCTAATTCCTAGAGATAATTCCTCTATACCTGCAATATCAGTCGTTTCATCATCACAGCAGCAGAAGCATAAGCAGCGGCCACTATGTCAACTCAAATAAGGTTTCTGCAAATATCAATATCGTTTTGGGTTTACATGGAACAATATTTAGCATTGTTGCAGCATGTATCAGAGTGGGTTTTATAACATTCAAATCTAAAAGTAATACATTTTGAAAAATTCCTGTGCTATTTGATTTGCCTCCCAAGAAGAATTGACCGTTGTTCCGCAAAAAAACTCTTGTCGACTTGATTGGTTTTTTTTCCCCCTTCTATGGTGGTAAGAGCAGCATTATTTGTCTATAAATGTGCGAGCAGTTGTTTTTCTTCTAATATTGACATGATTTGTTGTCTTCATATTGGAAAATGTATGCCATTTAGATTTTATATTAGTTCATATGGCCCCATGAAATTGTTCATATTTTACAAATGCTGTAGTAATAAATGCCCCTTGATATCCTCTTTCCACTTTTTGTGGAAATAGCATGCAAAGCTTATATAAAGCACATTTTAAATATGCTGAACATGCCGGGCAAGTTTATACTGAAATAATCAGCTATAACTAAAGCTCTCTTGCTATAAATTGGGTAACAAAAATGTCACAAACCAATCATAAGAGAGATTCTAGAGATAGTTACGAAACATTGTATAACTAGACCAACAATATACTACTGTAACAAGAAAGAGGAAACTTATTGCAATTATGATGACGCTACAGCGTGTAATGTATACTATAGTATTGTACTTATATAAAAGAATACTAGCTGATACCTGTCATGAATGATTGTACTTATATAAAAGATTCATAACTGATACCTGTAATGAATGGAAAAGTACATAATCTGGGAGGGGACGCCCATGGGACCACTGTATGTGTTCTGTCTGGTGGGAGGGGACGCCCATGGGACCACTGTATGTGTTCTGTATAGTGGGAGGGGACGCCCATGGGACCACTGTATGTGTTCTGTCTGGTGGGAGGGGACGCCCATGGGACCACTGTATGTGTTCTGTCTGGTGGGAGGGGATGCCCATGGGACCACTGTATGTGTTCTGTCTAGTGGGAGGGGACGCCCATGGGACCACTGTATGTGTTCTGTCTGGTGGGAGGGGATGCCCATGGGACCACTGTATGTGTTCTGTCTGGTGGGAGGGGACGCCCATGGGACCACTGTATGTGTTCTGTCTGGTGGGAGGGGACGCCCATGGGACCACTGTATGTGTTCTGTCTGGTGGAAGGGGACGCCCATGGGACCACTGTATGTGTTCTGTCTGGTGGGAGGGGACGCCCATGGGACCACTATGTGTTCTGTCTGGTGGGAGGGGACGCCCATGGGACCACTATGTGTTCTGTCTGGTGGGAGGGGACGCCCATGGGACCACTGTATGTGTTCTGTCTAGTGGGAGGGGACGCCCATGGGACCACTGTATGTGTTCTGTCTGGTGGGAGGGGACGCCCATGGGACCACTGTATGTGTTCTGTCTGGTGGGAGGGGACGCCCATGGTTCCACTGTATGTGTTCTGTCTGGTGGGAGGGGACGCCCATGGGACCACTGTATGTGTTCTGTCTAGTGGGAGGGGATGCCCATGGGACCACTGTATGTGTTCTGTCTAGTGGGAGGGGATGCCCATGGGACCACTGTATGTGTTCTGTCTGGTGGGAGGGGACGCCCATGGGACCACTGTATGTGTTCTGTCTAGTGGGAGGGGATGCCCATGGGACCACTGTATGTGTTCTGTCTAGTGGGAGGGGATGCCCATGGGACCACTGTATGTGTTCTGTCTAGTGGGAGGGGACGCCCATGGGACCACTGTATGTGTTCTGTCTGGTAGGAGGGGATGCCCATGGGACCACTGTATGTGTTCTGTCTAGTGGGAGGGGACGCCCATGGGACCACTGTATGTGTTCTGTCTAGTGGGAGGGGACGCCCATGGGACCACTGTATGTGTTCTGTCTAGTGGGAGGGGACGCCCATGGGACCACTGTATGTGTTCTGTCTAGTGGGAGGGGATGCCCATGGGACCACTGTATGTGTTCTGTCTAGTGGGAGGGGACGCCCATGAGACCACTGTATGTGTTCTGTCTAGTGTGAGGGATGCCCATGGGACCACTGTATGTGTTCTGTCTAGTGGGAGGGGACGCCCATGGGACCACTGTATGTGTTCTGTCTAGTGGGAGGGGACGCCCATGGGACCACTGTATGTGTTCTGTCTAGTGGGAGGGGACGCCCATGGGACCACTGTATGTGTTCTGTCTGGTGGGAGGGGACGCCCATGGGACCACTGTATGTGTTCTGTCTAGTGGGAGGGGACGCCCATGGGACCACTGTATGTGTTCTGTCTGGTGGGAGGGGACGCCTATGGGACCACTGTATGTGTTCTGTCTAGTGGGAGGGGACGCCCATGGGACCACTGTATGTGTTCTGTCTGGTGGGAGGGGACGCCCATGGGACCACTGTATGTGTTCTGTCTAGTGGGAGGGGACGCCCATGGGACCACTGTATGTGTTCTGTCTAGTGGGAGGGGACGCCCATGGGACCACTGTATGTGTTCTGTCTGGTGGGAGGGGATGCCCATGGGACCACTGTATGTGTTCTGTCTGGTGGGAGGGGACGCCCATGGGACCACTGTATGTGTTCTGTCTGGTGGGAGGGGACGCCCATGGGACCACTGTATGTGTTCTGTCTGGTGGGAGGGGACGCCCATGGGACCACTGTATGTGTTCTGTCTGGTGGGAGGGTAGGAGTTTGCTGTACATCTGTATTCAATCACACAGGTTGGTGCACATCAGTGGCGGCAAGTGGATTATTGCACAGTAGACCCCCAGTCATTATTTTATTTGCTCACTGTCTTGCTATCAATTATGGCTGGCGGATTAAGATAATTAAAAACATAACTTAGGGATAAGGGTAATATAATTAAAAACATAACTTAGGAATGAGGGTAATATAATTTAAACACTCATACTTATTTTATTGGAGGGAGAATGAGCACCATTAAAAATAAACCTAGAACCTCTACACACCCAGCCCTGATATGAACCTAGAACCTCCACACACTCAGCCCTGATATGAACCTAGAACCTCCACACACTCAGCCCTGATATGAACCTAGAACCTCCAAACACCCAGCCCTGATATGAACCTAGAACCTCCGCACACCCAGCCCTGATATGAACCTAGAACCTCCGCCACACCCAGCCCTGATATGAACCTAGAACCTCCGCACACCCAGCCCTGATATGAACCTAGAACCTCCGCACACCCAGCCCTGATATGAACCTAGAACCTCCACACACCCAGCCCTGATATGAACTCTTGACATCCCCATCACGAGAAAACTAAAACATATATTTGAACTTCTTTCTAAATCTGATATGTTCTTAGTATACCTCTTTTGTTCTTTTTATAAACAAAGAGATTTTATATTTTAACCAGAACGAATGGTAGGTCTAAGCCAAATGAAGAAAAAGTAGGTGCGGTTTTAGCCCAACTTCCCTTAAAGTATACCACGCAATGCCAGTGGCAGTTTAGTGTCTGTTTACTAAAACAGTGCAACAGAATAATTTTTTATTTTAGCCCGTCAGGATGATTTAGTGACAATGAGGTAATATGATGGAGATATGTCTTTACCCATGATATTAATAAAACATCACTAGTCACGTAATCTAATGCGTCCAGTTAGTAATATGTTAAATTGACTTTATGTATCTACGAGCCAAACCTATTTATTCACCGGAAGGAAGTCTGTCACACCTTAGTTGTCATGTGTGTACAATAAACGAGAGGCAGCTCCGGCAAGCAGGGGTAGCTGATGACTCAATGCGTGCTGGAATTAGGATTTATTTCGCAATGAGCCAACACCTGATATGTCTTAGCCTATGCTTTGATAAATTTTGATGTATGGTAGGTGGCTTATTGATTTATAAAATAATTAATTTTTTTTGTATCAAACTTAAGTGAAAAGTGACAACCTGAATGCATGGATTGAACATGAGACCTTTGGCTTTGGGAACCAATGTTGATAAATCTAAATGTCCTATGTCTAAAGTTGTTATTTTTCCCTTAATTTAAAATTCCAGCATATGTGTTTAAGTTTATATCCTTCCAAATTACAAAACCCACCTCTTATATTATGGATAACTTAAGCCATATTCAATATTAGTCCCAGTTTTGTTTTAACATACATGTGGTTCTAACTTCTAGGTCTCACTGAAACCTTTAGCGTGCCAATTTTATACTAGTTTGGACCAAAACCAGTTTGTATTTTACTCGGTTGATTTTAAATGTGATGTATATCTTATTTGGTTTGTAAGTTTTTGTTAATACAGCCCTTTATTATGAATATAACATAATTAAGCAAAAAAAAAACAGAATAATTAAAGGATTATAAAATATAATTCATCCTAAATAGGAGTGAATTATTTGGTTCGCAAACAGACAATTGGTTACGGTTGTTAGAGGCTCACCATTTTGTAAGCAATAATTGTTGATATAACGTTACAGCTGTACCAAGGAAGAAGCCCAGTATTAACAACCCTTTGGCAAGAAACTTGGTGCAAGAAGTCCTGTCTCGCGCGCACCAGCAAGTAGAGCATCTCTTCCAGCACCAAAAATATCTGTTGGAAAGTGGTAAATTTAATATCCTCGAACCAGGTACACCAAGTTTCAGTCATCTGCAGAGTGTACGGCAGATTGACAACCTGGGACTGGACCTTTTGAATCGGGCGATGCAAGAAACTGTTGCTACTAGGATCCTGAGGGACAGTGTGTAAGTTGAGCAATGAATGATTTGTGACCTCCTTACTTAAAATAGCCTTTCTTATATAAAAACAAAAACCATTAACATCTTCAAACTTAAGCTCAATCTTGTCTTTATAAAAGGACTGGGTTGTAATGCATTCACTAATTTTCCATAGCTTGTTAAGATTACTCAGTTTTCAAATTATGACTATATATTCTCTTTTTGTTGTACTAAAATCTAGGGGTGTGTGAAGCTTCGAAACTTATACTTGGCTTCGAATAAAACATCAACATCAACTTTGACTTCACTTCAAAACAAATTCTGGTTTTGAAAATTCGCTAGTAAAAATATAGACATTTAAAATACTCGATTTATGTTCAATCAGACACTCTGAGCTGCTTTGTGCATTACAAATTAAAATTTATTAGGAAAAAATCTGTGGAAATTTAATAATTTGATTTGTCAAAGTAACACTAAATATTAGAAACAATTATGTAATGAAACATTTTCCAAGTAATTTTAGTGCATAAAGTAAAATAAATAATCACAATATAATATTTTTTCAAGCATATAGGACAACTAAAAGAAAATATTCGAAATTTGATTCAGCTTCGAGAATATTTCATATATTCGATTCGAGTTCGCTTCGAATAATTAAAAAAGTGGACTTGCACAACCCTATTAAATTCATTAATAGCTTAAAATTTTATATGTTTTAAAATACATGAAACCTAAATAAAACTTGTCTCTAATCTTCCCACGCTAAATCCCAACTATGAGTGATGCTAATTGGTCTGTATTCTCAAAAGTGTTGTATTTACGCTTGGTTTTGAAAAAAAAAAAAAAAAAAAAAAAACTTGCATGTATTTAAAAAAATCCTGTTAATTTTATTGATAAATTTTAAAAGCTTTTTTTTGTCTAACAAACAAATGTCCCCCTCTTTATTTAACCAGTCTCAAAGATGTATAAAAACTACTTCTAATTTGTGGGTGACCTGGTGGTCTAGGGGTAAGGTGTCAGACTTCTGTGCTGGCGGCCGGGGTTCAATCCTCGGTCCCGGCACAGATTTATCTGATTACCAAACCCTTCCTTCACCTCTGACAAGACATCTTGCGAATGTGGGGAATGCCAGGTCTCCACCGTGGTTCGGATTCCACGTTAAACTGTAGGTCCTTCATTTCATCTCACAATCACCCTACCATTACACCTTAGCGTAAGTGCGTATAACCCGAATGGGTAGTAAGACGTGGTGCTAATAATAATAATAATAATAATTCTAATTGCGGAAAAAATATATTTTTAAAGTAGTTTAGCGAAATATATTTTTACTTAAAGAACTAACCTAAATGGAGATATAGAAGTGAACCTGATGTGTAATATTGCAGCAGGGAAGGTCTAATCAACCAGGAGCTGGGACAAGAACTGGTGGAGAGTGGTGATCAGATGTTCCCATGTCCTGAGAAGCCTGGATGTCCAGAGAGCAAGTACCGCAGCCTGGACGGGACCTGTAACAACCCCACCCATCCCTTGAGAGGCGCAGCACAAACTTCCATGAACCGCCTCCTCCTTCCCAACTATGCTGACGGTCAGTCACTGTTCCTCTGTAATCGGATCTCACAGGCAGCTCCAACCAATATTGTACTGGACTATTTGTCAATTTTATGGACTAGAGACACACAGATATCTTATTATTTAGTTGATATTAATTTTAGTGACTTTGTATAGATCGAGCTCGAACATATTTTCTTGGTTTAACTGTGATAAGGATTAGCTTATGCTAGGCAACAAGCCTAAACTATTTAGAAGCTGGGTGAGTGGTTCACTCATCACTGCCTCTTTTGGGTTCTTCCTAAGCCACAACTAGTTGCCCAACAGACTATGTGAGCCAAAGTGATCATTTCAGAGTCCAAGCATCTATCCTTTGTCTGATCACATGACTTGGGGTCTCCCCAACTTGTTGAATTTCTTTCAGCAACTAAACAGAACATGGATGGACATGAGTTTTGATACCGATAATGTAATTAATAATCGTTTAATATAACTTAATTTGGAGTGTAGCTGACAACCTACAAATATGTCGGCTATCGTGCAGCACCTGAAGGGACTTGTGTTTCAATACTTAGCATGCCTTATAGGTGGACCTAGTAGATTAAAGTCCTTTCATGTGCTTTACTAACCACCTGCCTTTATTATAAATTATTTACAATTTTGTGATAACGGAGGGTAAAAAACTGGATTTTCTTGTTTATAATGGACATAACTTGAAAGAATTTTTCTAAAAGGGGTTAATGAGGCTATCACAGTTTTGGTATATTTCCTAAGTAACTTTTGGTCTTACTCGTTAATATATAATTATATAAAGTGTTCATTAATGTGTTACTCTCTGGCATACAAAGGATAATTGCAAAATAGCTTTCTGAAATAAAAAGGATAGAAGATGGTGCCATAAACGACTACATTGGCGATGTCCCCATAAGGCGCTATGGGACGTCAAACATTTGAGATATTTCTTGAAGTCCAGACAACTTTCAGGCATGCCAAGACGCTACCCCTAGTTGGTAATATTTCACTATATAAACGTGTTGCCACATATAACCAAAGGTTACATGACCACTACAAGCATGCCCCATTATGATATCTAACATTTCAGCTAGTTTCCTGAGTCTGTGAACCACCATCTCTGTTGTACGACATGAACCTGTTTGCCTGTGTAATGGGGCATGACCATAGTAAGCATAGGACCTTTGGTTTTACGAGACACGACATTTTGATAGTGCCAATACCACAATCTAGTGGCATGCCAAAGTTGCTTGAACTTCTGGAAACACTGTCCTTAAGGGGACATTGCCGACCAAGAGCTACGTAGTGTAGTCTTTATGGTAACATATTCAATCCTTTTCATTTTGACACGCTATTTAAAAATCACCCTGTAATTAGGTTTGGTATATTTATAATAGATCATATTTATCATAGGGTTCAAATTTGCAGATATTGGTTTGTGATGGAACAAACAAAACGTTGTAAACTGATTGGTTTCAAGTGAAAAAGTTTTTTTTGGCCAGACAATGTTGTGACTCTCGTCCTTCTAAAACAACTTTGTTTAATGCTACTACTCATTTACTTCAGGCTTAGACCATTTGTTCTTCTGGGTGATAGACCATTGGACAAATCACATTTATTCATTTATAATAGGTTGTTTTACCAGTTTCCTAAGTGTATACATTTTTTAGACTGGCAATGGGTCAGAGTTGTTTTGCCTTGACTGTTGTTAACGTGATGTATTGCATTTTCGTTATTGTATTTAAATTATCTTTCAGGTAATATGAACTTTCTAAATAAAACCTTTTGTGATTTTTAAGTTTCTCCATTATCTTGACTATTCATACCGATGCCCCATTAATACAAAAAAATTAAAGCTTTATATAATTGATATTTATCTTAAATTAATTTGACTTATTAAGAGTTCTGTTACTTGAATACTATATTACTAATTAGATGGACCCTTATTTTAAATTTGACTTTATTTTTCATCTCGGTATATATTAAGGCTACAAATGGCAGATCAATCGGAGAAATTATTTTACTAAACATTAAAATGTGAAATTATTTTGGATTAACTATCAGGCCCTACTTATCTGAGTTTTTAAAATTATATTTTATACAAACATTAAACATTTTTATTTTAAGACTAAGTCAAAATATTGAGTATCTCCTTCAATCCTACTCTTTTCAAGAATCTCTATCTAAGAATAGATAGGTAGGGTTTTAACTAGCGTATATAATTAAAATCTTATATTAAGTTCTTTGCCGGGCTTCCAGCGAATTGTGCCAAGTTACCAGTAATACGACACATCAATGATACTAACAATTTATTTTATTCTAATTTGAATTTTACTTATTAATCAAACACCTTAGCTCAGTCAGTAGCCTGTCTTTCTACTAATCTAAGGGTACTGGGTAAGATTCCTGGCATGGCCAAAAAATGTATCATTGGTGAGATGTGAGTTAACCCTCTCATAGTGATGAATTAACGGCCTGAGGACTATAGTGTTGTCTGTTATATATGCTAATTAGTTTTAAGTTGTGTGCTTATATAATAAGTTGCCTAGGTTCAATACATGCACACCAAATAGCTCAAATAAATTAAAAAAATCTATAAATATAGATGATTATAGACACTTGATTAATTTACTGTACCTTAGTGATCTTAGAGTAAAGTGCTCGCTCATAAGCCAATGTTCTTGGGTTTAAACCCGGCTGAGGTTGACGTTTTCTTTATCGATAAAAATTCCTAACACAACTTCTTTCAGAGGAGAAGTAAAGCTGTTTATCCCACGTCAGTTGTGGAATGTAAAATAATACTGGAAGTTAAGTTAAAATACCTTTCCTGGAAAATTTTGTAAACTTTCACTATAATTCAAAGAAATTCTCGTGTGCTGATATAGTCAATCAGTTTCAAAAATGCACATTAAATATCTCAATCAAATACAAATTTTAATATTTTCATCTTTTGAGTCTTTGACAAAATCTTGATTTTCTCTAAAAATCTTGTTTACCAACTTGACCACGCTATCCTTTATACTCCTTGGGATCCATTTAGGCAGATGCCAATGTCAAATTTTGTTTTGAAGATGATATTCTTTTCATTAACATACCTTCTGGTTTAGTTCCCTCATTAGGCTCTTTTGTCCAGCATATTTCTAAAACCTTTGGCTTACTTGTTTATTTATTTAATACATATAACACACACACACACACACACACACTTATTTTGTTTATCCTTACTAAACTTACTTTAATCAATGGTTTATTTTCGTGTTTATGATTATTAATACCAAGCATTATTTAAAAAGTATTTTCAATTATGTTAAATGATATTTTAAAAATATTCAATACCTAATACTGGTAAACAAATCCTTGTAACAGTTCTTATTTCCCTTTGTTTTCATTTTCAGACACGTGGAGTCTCAGAGAGTCTGCGATGGGCCAGCAACCCTTGCCAAGTGCTAGACTAATAACTAACACAGTGTTCAGTGAGAGGAATGTACCACACTCCAGTATCAACATCTTGTTCATGCAGTTTGGTCAGTTCATCGCGCATGATATTAGCCTGTCGCCTACCATAACCCACAGTAGGTTAAATTTAAATATTGATTGTGCTTAGTTATATATTAGTATTATTGATTCATACTTGGATTAACCTAAATATCAATACAGTAGAACGTTTAGTAAAAACGTGAAGTTAAACATTTCGGTGGGTACTGTTTATTGGCATAAAAATGAATTAATTATTTATGTTTTTAGCAGCGGGATTACACTTCTAACGCATTATATAAAACTAAAAAATGTGTATAATCTCTTGACATACTGTAGAGTAAAGGTCACACTCGTAACTAAATGAGATAATGTCGATACATTTGAACCAACTTGAGGACCTGAACTGCATTATAAGTTGAATCCACTAAAATTAATCCTTTCATTAAAATTTGTTTATATTTTATTATTTATAGCACCGCGTCTTACTACCCGTTCAGGTTATAGCACTTACGCTAATGTGTAATGGTAGGTTGATTGTGAGATGAAATGAAGAACCTACAGTTTAACGTGGAATCCGAACCACGGTGGAGGCCTGGCATTCCCCACATTCACAAATGTCTTGTCAGAGGTTAAGGAAGGGTTTGGAAATCAGATAAATCTGTGCCGGGACCGAGGATTAAACCCCGGCCACCAGCACAGAAGTCCGACACTGTACCCCTAGACCACCAGGTCACCTTTAATATTTATAATATAAATGATTAGTAACAATAAGTGGTAATTACAAAACTTTTATCATGCAACTAGATGCTGGGAAAAATAAACACTCTGAAATTTATGTTAAAATATATTGATTTTTTTTCTCTGCAAAATTAACTCGCATCAATTTAGTCAGCTCATCATCACTTTATATGTCATTTAAATCTGTAGGCATGGTGAATTTTCAGGGTGTAATACCAGATTTATTCCTCCTCCCAACAGTTTTATCTGCAGCTTGGCCTCTGACCATTGGTAATAAACTAACCCCCTTTATGGGATGTTGTTAATATTTTCCTAAGATTCCACTTGAATCTTTATGATGTCTTAAAATTGTCACACTTCCATCAGGATCTTAATCCTGGAGAGCAAATGTAATTCATAGGGAGACTATTACTAAGGGCTTGGACATAAATTGCTGTATTGTTCATAGTTTAGTAACTCTTTCTGAACATATAAACTGAATCAAGGATTAGACTCAACTATTATTCAAATCCTTAGGTTACTTATTAAAACTAGGAGCAGGAAACTAGTTTGTGAGTTTATATCGTAGATCAGTGAGCTATATGCTGTCTTCTCAAGACTACTTTGAGGAACAACTTCTGAGTGGACTTTGTTTTGGATAGTACCGGTAATGCTTTTTATTTTAGTTTTCTTCTTAATTCATTATACCCTGTCCAAAATTAAAAGTGATAGCTACAACTATATATGTCATGAAGTCACAATATATTCTGAGGGTTGTGCAAACTGATGACAATTCTCAAACTAGTTAGAACATGTATTGTTGTTTTCCTCTTGTGATTGGTGGTATTTTCTTCTTCTTATGTGATTGTGATTAACTTCAGATCTATGTGTTGCGATAATTATCATTTGGTATGTGAATACCCTTTCCACAAACAAAACAATACTAACCCTCGTCGAGGAATAAAAGTTTTATAGTTTGAAATTGATTCTGTACTATACGCCATACTCCATTTTTATATCAAATGCTTTGATATCAAACATATTTTTTATTGCAATATCTGCCAAGACACTCCACCATATTTTCACATTCTTGTGATGGAATTTCTTCAATAGGCCAATTTATGCAGCCATTAAAAGGGTGATCCTTTCTTCAATAGCAATGTGAAAAATACTGCCTGAGGGACTTGGTTTTCAGCTACATATAAGGATCCAACAGATTAGATGGAGTCCACAATTTCCCCTCACTAGAACTAGTATGACTAGTATGACTAGTATGCTACCTACCTGTCTGATACAAAACTTTACAATACAAATTATGTTTTGTTGAATTTTCACAAATTGTAAACATACATTTTTACATCAAGAAATTTTTTTCAACCTTTATTGAGAAATCTCACCTTTCAGAAATGTTTCTGTAACTACGTAATTTCTTGTTTATGGTCCCCAAAAAGTTATTCGTTGAACCAGTGGAGATACATAAGTTGTGTTTGAAAGTTAATATGCGCTAATAGTGCGAGAGAATGAATGCTTCATAGAACATTGTTGGATAACATGACCTAAGTCTATGCTCTACTTTCTCTGTTATTTAATACACTGAAAGATTTTTCATAGCACATATGTACAATGGGAGGGGTAGTATTCTTCCCTGAAATATGTTAATGATACCACAAATACTATGTGTATTGTTTCAATTAGTTGGTATTAAACATGCACTTTCTGAACACTCATTTTACAGGTGTCAATAATAAAACCAGCACCAAAGGCACAGTAGCTCAACCTATGTGTGTCACCAACCATAGTTTCAATAAATAAACTTTATTGTTTGGTGAGTGGAACTATCAATAGAGGCTGATGGTGCACATTTTGAAGACACTTTTAAATAGTGTGCTTTAAGGAGAGTTTTATTTTGGACATCCTGTATCCGACATTGACGGCTGAGGTATCCCCTTTTTTATAACCACTGGGAGGACCACTGAATTAAACAACTCGAGAATTAATTATTATTTTATTCTATCACCAGCACAAGAGACCCTGTTCGGTCACTTCAATTTTAGATAAACAAAACAAAAGACTACAGGCCCATGCCAACAGAAAGCGACAACAATAAAAACAAAATACACATAGCAAATGCAAAGACACACAATACACATCTTGTATATGAACACTGTTTTGTTGTTTTAGAGGACCAATAATTACAAGAGACATAAATTACAATTTGCTGGTTTATTTAACTATATTTCCCAAGTTTCACACAAAAACAAGTTTGCAAAATCTTCTTGGTAACATAACAAAAAAACATAAAAGGAATTAGTATCGCCAACTTAACATAGTAAGAACACCCAATGGGTTTTGTATAGTTTAAGACATTCAGCATATAGCAGTTGATCTAAACATAGCTGTTTGGAGCTCACTCCGTCAAGTGCCGATAATGAGAGCCAGCAGGTTCTCATGACAGAAAGCAGATCAGAACATACCACTCACCTTAAATAGATGAATTAACCACAATAAGAGAAAACACATTGTAGTAGTCTATAAACAATTGAATTAATTGTCTGAAACTGGAAGTACACAAGCTCACTGGTCGAGTCAACTCTCCCTTGCTTGTTCTGAGAGTTACCACTCGGACAAGCCCATCAGGTCCTGGATGAACTCTCCCTTGCTTGTTCTGAGAGTTACCACTCGGAAAGTTACCACATCAGGTCCTGGATGAACTCTCCCTTGCTTGTTCTGAGAGTTACCACTCGTACAAGTACATCAGGTACTGGACGAACTCTCCCTTGCTTGTTCTGAGAGTTACCACTCGGGCAAGCCCATCAGGTCCTGGATGAACTCTCCCTTGCTTGTTCTGAGAGTTACCACTCGGAAAGTTACCACATCAGGTCCTGGATGAACTCTCCCTTGCTTGTTCTGAGAGTTACCACTCGGACAAGTACATCAGGTACTGGACGAACTCTCCCTTGCTTGTTCTGAGAGTTACCACTCGGACAAGTACATCAGGTACTGGATGAACTCTCCCTTGCTTGTTCTGAGAGTTACCACTCGGGCAAGCCCATCAGGTCCTGGATGAACTCTCCCTTGCTTGTTCTGAGAGTTACCACTCGGAAAGTTACCACATCAGGTTCTGGATGACTTCCACATGAGAGGAGGTAGACTATCATCCTTGATAAGCGCCAGTGTTCCAGGTTGGAATTGAGATACTCTGTTAACGACTTGGTGCGGTGTTGAAGCTGGACGAGACGCTCTGCTGACCACTACTTCAAGAGATGTCTGTACATCCACAGGATATTCTTCCATCTGGAAAACCTAGTGACCTTAAGGCTAGTTAGATCTGGCTCAGGGATGGTTGTGAGACTTTCTACAATCAGGAAATGTGCAGGAGTTAGAACGCATGGATCACTTGAATAATTGTATATTGAAAAAATAGCTCGTAAATTTAGACATGCCTGGACTTGATAAGAGCTTACACATCTCTTCAAAATTATAGGATAATGTGCCTATCACATGCCTTAAATTGATAGTTCATAGATTTGATGCCTGCCTCCCATAACCTATCAAAATGTGGAGAGCTAGGGGGTATAAAATGCCAATTGATTCCATTTGTGCCTACAAAGTGATGGGTGACATCAACATGCTGCTGTGATTGGAAAATTGTATATGGTTCTTTCAGTACATTTTTCACTCCTGTAAAATTGGTGCCACGGATTTGCGCATATTCCTCTTCTTGCAATAAATCTGTGTAATGCAGCCAAGAAATCCTCAGTTGATAGTTCTCACAAGCTATAAGCAATGATCACAATTTATGTCGTTAAACATTTCTAATATTTACACTAATATACCAGTAATATAAACCATCAACATTATCAAATAATTTATAATATCTATGGACTTTACCAATGATTACAATGATCAAATTTCCAATTTAGTCCAAATTATCACAGACCAAAACTATTTCCAATTGAATAATACATTTTATTCACAAAATGACGAACTTGCCATGAGTTCCCTTATATCATGCCTTAAGTCATAAATTTTCTTACAAAAATATGACCCCATTATTTCCAATAACTTGAACAATGTGCTCAACATTAAATTATATTGCAGATATGTAGACAATATCCCAATTATCTAAGACAATGATCCCAATCTTTATGTCGTCTCCACACTAATCAACAAAATTCATCCCAATCTAGCTTTAACTCTTGAGAATGAAAATCCTGGCAGCATTAACTACTTAGACCTCAACATTTCTAAAAAAAATCCAAAAATTAATCTATAAAATATATAGGAAACCCACTTATACTGATACAATCATTCATGACGTTTCAAATCATCCTGCTTCTCACAAACTAGCTGCCTTAAATAACCTAGTTCATCGTTTACTAAACATACCACTCAGCTAATTCAATTATAAAACTGAGCTAAATACAATCGAATTAATAGCCACTAATAATGGTTATTCTCACTTTACAAAATCTTAAATAAACAGAAAAACCAACTAAGATCCAAAAAATTTTCTGCCACCCTTAGTAATAAAAACCAAAATGGCTCTAATCAAAAGGAAAAAATGGGTAAAATTTAACTACACCGGTCCTGAAACCCTCATCGTATTACAAATAGTAAAAAGTACAATCTCAAAAGCGTATAACCCGAATGGGTAGTAAGACTGGGTGCTAAATATTATTATTATTACAATCTCAAAATCGCTTTTTCCACTAACAATACAATCAAGAAAATCTTATTAACAGTAATCTAAACAAAAGTGATAAAGACAATAAAAATGGAAATTATAAAACACACTTGTGAATGCAATAGTATCTACATTTGATAGAATGAAGAGTTTTATTGTTCGTTGTAAAGAGCACGTTTCCTATTTTAAATACTAAAGAACCAAATCAAAATTTGCAGATCATCTAAAAAACACAAAACCTCAACCCAAACCAATAATCAATGAATGGAACCCTTTCACTTATCTCATAAAGGCACGAAATTAAACACGGCTGAAAATGTTCTCATCCAAGCAGCTTTATTTCAAAATAAATCAATTCTTAATGAACAATTACAATTTTCAAATCCAATTCTCGCTAACACATTAGCACAAGGTGGTGTTTTTGGTGGAAATAGGTCCAAAACTCTCTCTCGAGGTAAATGAGAATTGATGAGAGTAGAATCAGCGAGATCTGCAGAGCTATGCTGGATTCTATCTTCATCCATTTCTTCCGGGTCATCAGCTTCAGCAGCCAGGAAATCTTCATCAGTAAAAATGTCTGGATTAAAGGGATGAATCCCAGTTGCTCGAAATGCTTGTATATCTTTGTGTATGGTTGATATCCTCATATATGCAGAGTTGAACAAACAAGCAACTTGGTGCACCGTGACCACTCTTCTTGGATGGGAAGTCAGCCACTTGTATACCACTTGTTAATACACTGTTTTGAATGGAGGGAAAACCACATGTTCCAATGGCTGTAGCATGTGGCTCGCATGAGGTGGTAGAGAAAACAAAATTATGACATTTTCTCAGAAAAAAAGGATGGCAGGTAATGAGAGGAGTGGTTATCCAATATAAGAAGAACTTGATCATGTTTGGTAGGCTTGACAAAATGATTTAACCAATCAATGAACAGGTCTGTTATCATGTAGCCTGATTCCGATACTAGAGGTAAGGTGCCCACAGCAGCATCTGCATACATTTCTTGATTATTTCACTTTCTTGCAAAGATCAGGGCTGGTGGCACGAATTGACCATGTTTATCAAACCAAGAGTTTCTGAGATATAGCCAAATATATTAATGGAATTTGTGGTAGTTTAGTAGTTGGAGATACTAGTTGATTTTAAACGCAATAAGTTCTCTAATCCATAGAGTAAGCAAATAAGTAAGATCTTTCAAGAATATGTTTTCCTTTGAGAACTCTTTGTAAAATATTGTACATCACAGGGTGATTCCAAAATTTTGAGAGGGGGTAGCAGGGACACTGATTAGCTGCTTTGGGAGATGGAGGGGGTGAACCAAGAAATTTTGAATATAAGAATATAGCAAAATTTGAGAGCAAATCGTTGAGTAATGTGTTCAGTGTAATAAAAACTTGAGATAATCCTCGAATGAAGGATACAACTCTATATTTACATTATGTATTGAAATTTATAAAAGCAAATAATAAGACATCACACATATTGATTAATTAAGAGGAAAACTAAATGTAAGACATCATAACAATTATATATAAATAGTTTTTTAGCTATTCAATCAATCTACAAAAGAAATATATTAAGGAAGATCGCGCAATCAACTGTTACTCCACTCTATAATATTAGCTAGTTATTTCGCTTCTGATAAGCTTGTCCACAGAACCATACTAAACACTTTATGTTGTGTTATATTCAAATTTATTAAAGCGTGTTTATTTAAAAATAATTATTCTCAAGATCTGTTATTTAATGAATCTTGAAAATAGTACATAGTACAAATGATCAAATAGAATTTCAACCTAAACAAGTGTTTGCCACAACAAGGGAGAGGTGTGCACTTAAATTTGGGTATTTACATTAATGCCATAGTACACATTTTAATACGATAATGTTATCGTCTTAAAGTAATTCTATAATAGTTACCCGATATTAATACATTTAATAATATTACCACTAAAAATTGAAAAATATGAATTATTTTAGTGATAAAATATACTGACAATAACAACAAATGACATATAATTGAGTTAAATTGTTCTGATTGTTCTATGAATGTATTGCGCCCGCCCCCGCGCCACTCTCCTAGATACAGCAATGATCTATCTCTCTCATTTATACTCAATATCGATAAATGAACCGTAAATTAATCTAATTCCTAACTTGGAGTTTCAAATTAAAAAATTAATAGATATTAAAAACATAAGATAGAGTGTGCTATGTGTAAACTGGCCTAAAAACACTGGGTATACTTAAAAAATACCCAGCACACGCAATTAATAATTGCGGACACCCTGCACGCCGTCCCCTCCTAACCATAGAATAATCAATGCCAGGGGCTGACTAGACCTTTAGTTTCATAACCACACGTGAATTACCTAACTTATAAATACCAGAAGGATGCAATGGAGAGGACGAGCAATATCTACAATAAACGTAGTTTAGTTAATTTCCCAAAAAAATGAGAATAACAATATATATAAAATATAAAGCAATCATCAAGTATGATTACGTCTTTTACAACTTTATTGTCATGGCTCAACAACGAGTGTCAAATTTAAAAGCGAACATCTACGCTAGATATGAAAGCAAGCAGTTAGGCGTGAAAACTAACAATTAACCTCGAGCTCACCTCGTACTGTTCTATACGACAATACTAAAATATAACTAATATACATTACGAACAAAAACCTCATCAGTCCCCAACAATAGGAGTATTTTATTAAACCTATCTGACGTATTACCTGATGTTGGTGTTAGATCAAACCATGCATAAGATTGCCTACACCCGCGTTTACAGTCACACTTGCGTTGCTATGACAACTTCCTTTTACCCTATGGGCCTGATTGCGGGGCCGCTAAATCATGTCAAAAGGTAACATCAAAATAACCTAACAAAAACTATTCAAAACAATAAACTTGTAAATATATACGCGCAAGGTTTCAGTAAGTTAAATTTCATAGACAAGGTCAAATTATGACTACATAATGTATACGTCATAAGTTCTGAACCAGAAACCCATGAACCTTTTAAATAATTAACAAAAGCAGGGTTTTTTTTTTAGCGGATAAAGCCCTAAATCTAATGCACAAAAAAGCATCATAAATATTTTCTAAAAAACATATAGGATACCACAATTTACGTGATTATTAAATTTATTACGCCCCAATTCTTTACGTTCGAATCATGTCGGCCTATGGCAAAGTTCACAGGTAAAGATTTAGATCATTGCCATTTCAAATCAACAGCAAACGCCAATGAAGTAAAATCCGTAATTGTTTCTCTAAATATTAAATCTGAAAAGTCTTAATCTAATACTTATCATACTGCTAAGTGCAAAGTTTTTAATTTATATGTAGGCAAAAATATAATACGCAACCAAATACCATATGAGATTTTAAGTCAATTACATCATGGAAATCACTAAAAGCTACAACGTTTGAAAGACTCAAGTCTAAGGCTTATGAAATGACGAACTAAGTGTCAAAAGTATTTTTAAAACTTAAAGATTTCTCTAATAGGAAGTTAGCTTACATATTACATTTTGAAGCCTTTTCGCCAGTTCAAGCGACTTCCTCCGCCAGCCCAAAGAGTGGCATATAAGACACACGATCCTGTCTTTATATCCAAAACACATCCGCCCGCCTTTACCACATCTTGCAGGAACACGGACCCATGGGAAGACCTTGGGAGGAGAACAAAAAGAACATAAGGACAGGGATATAATGTTCGATGAAGCGTCTAGATGATAGGAAAGACGGGGTCGTGATACTGCGAGAGTTTCTAATCTTGCACCTAAGGCTTTGCTCTGTGAATCGTCGTGAAGCACCTATGGCGCAACTTCAGTTTATCGACGATCCGTTGGGTTGATCAGGTGACGTGTGTATAAATTGGGTCGGGCGTGTTACACGGATTGCCGCCATGCATCAATAGAAATAGACAGTCCATAGTCTTTCTGTATTAATTTTAGTAGTTAGCCAGCGCTATGCTACATAATTACCGATTTGAATGGTCAATACATTATAAAATATAAATGTTAATAGCAATGCGGATACCATAAAGATGTGCAAAAGTCGCCATTCAAGCGATTCAGAGGGGACACAAGATTATAATATAATATAAAACACCAGGGCAAAGAAGATAAATGGAATTTTACGACAATACAAAAACTGACTCAGACAAGTAAAATAAGTCTGAAGAAAGTAATTTCAATGAACCTCAATAAGAGGCATAAAAATTGACAAAAATGCAATATTCAATTAATATTTATATACATAAACGTGTGTAATAAATGATGAAGTAAGTTCAATAATGCCGACTTTATTTAACTTTATAATGGTACTTCATTCACATTAATATTCACTCCGACACGTGCATGAAAACTGATACGAGCTGAAGTCTTCATAATTTTGCACCCCGGATGTTTGAAATATATCTTGATACAAGCCCGCAATAGCCGAAACAGAACGCCGACAGAGTAGACAGACAACTAAACCCTTTTCACTCCAAGCCTACTGTCGTCCTAGAACTATAAAATATGTCTGCCAGTGGTTTTGCGATGGTTTTGTAAAGCTCGATCGCCGTGACCATCACATCCTCTATAGGGATTGTCTACACGATCCCACCGTTTTCATCAGTTGTGGCAGGGCAGATGATTGGGGACAGGATTTGTTTTAGGGGCTGAATGTAATTGAATTTGAATGTCTTATAGTGTGTTAAGTGATATAATTGTGAAAACAATATGTTTTATTTCAAAAAAAATGCCTAGACAAAATTTAAAATGGCATCCAAGTCAAGTGAAACGCTGCTTCCTCCATCAAAAAATCACATCTAAAAATTTAGTTGCACTGACCAATCGAACAATCTACTCTTTCGCCGGCTATGGTTAACCTCAGCTCGGTTAATTGTCGGTGACGAGAAAGCGACAGTCCCTTCTCTCCCGAAACTCGCAGCGGCACATTACTAACCAATGACGGTCACACTTTGTCCTGTCAATAATAGGAAAGGGTTTGTCAAGCCGGGTATCTCAATACTGTTAATACAGAGCACATTCCTTAAGTTTAAATGCATGTGACAGTCTTAGACCTATCCATTTTGTAATCTGTAGGATTTTGCAATTGAACATCGCCTTCATAGTAACGTCTTAATACCTATAACGAATTTAATGTTTAGGCGGCCATTAATCATCCAAAACGGTCTACAGTCATCAATAGTTCGACAAAAATGATCAACATGTAACTAGGACATGCTACTCCTTCAATCCTGAATTACACTTATACATAACATCGATAAGAACTGGGCTTGGTTAACCAACGCTAAACGTTTGATACGGTATGTGCTTGTTAATGTAAAATGACTGTTGGTGTGCGAGGTACCCGGGGGCTACCTCTAGGGGCTAAAACGCACCCATATATAAACAACAACTAAACAACGAAGTGACCATTTCTCCATTCAGATTTGTTATACATGGGCAAAAGGGAAGAAAGCCTCTCTTGCATAACTTAATTTTGATCCGCTAAAATTGGTCACAAAGGACGTATTTTATTTTCCATCCGGTCCAGTTAGTTGTACGAAAAGACAGGAGCTGACCAAAGATGTGTGACTCTTTCACACCCCCCTAGCTAAAGCCCGATCACACGACACTTGCTGTATACTAAAAATAATGTTGCTAAGCTAAGCACCTAGATTACGGTATAATAGCTATTACATGGAAACGGAGACAAGAGTATTCACACTCTGCTAGTTTTGGGTTAGCTAGTTCCTAGTGCAAATATGTATCGAACGTCAGAGATTAATTTGATGCAGCACTGCATGAATTAAATAAAGATATTGAAAATTAGAGAGGAGCGTAGGAATAAGAATATATGGACACGGGAATCGTTGGAAAGACGAAATAATGGTCGCTGATGCGAAATATAATACATTCGGAGTTAGTAAGAGACATTCGGGTATACAAACGTTTTATATCTCCCGAATTTTTAGTAATTTATGTACATTGTGTTAGAGGTCCATAGCCCATGGTATCCAAGTACAGTATACTTGATAATCAAAGTTTTTTTTTATGCCTACGCACATTTTATAGCTAAAAAAACAAACAAAAAAACGCCCAAGTTGATCTCATCAATTATTTAGAGATTAAAATTGGTCTGGAACTAGTTATGTCGTTTTTTAGATGAACATGTTTTAAATTAACTTTATATAGATAAAATATAGAGTCATACGTAGCCAATTTGTATTATATAAACAAGTGTTGTAATAATTTCTGCCAACAACACAAGTCACACCAATGACCATGGTTGCGTCATTTATACCTTTATCTACAAAACAGATCTCGCGCACATATTGGTTGAATTACACAGACTAGTGTCTAAACTATACAAATATGGCACGTTTCTACCTCACAACTATAATGTAGCCATACAAGTGGCAGAACCAGTATACTTTTTCTATTCACACACCTAATGATCTGCTAAGCTAAGCTAGCTAGCACGACGGATTCAAGTTACGAGCTAGTGTCGTGGAACGGACTTAACAGTCTCTACAATTAACTTTCCATTGTTTCCTTACGGGCCTGTTCTCTATAATCGTTTATTTATGGTTTACTATCCCTAATGGCAATACCGTTTTACCCTATGATTACATCCTATCTCTTACTACTTCAAGTAAAAAAACAAATCGTTGTAGTTTGTTAGGAAAAGTCTAATTTAAATTTTATCATAAGTTTTTAAATAGGCTATTTCTCACTAAGCAGTTATTTGAAACCCCTTGTCCTTATGTAAGCGTTTTGGAGCTTCGATTTTTGTAAAGACTTATCGTAATACGCCCTAACATGTATGGTTTTTAAGTGATTCTCAACTTCCAGAGGCATTTGGTGGTGGCTCTACACTTAAAATACATTTTCTCTACCGCAAGATCCTCTGCTTATTAAACTTCAAATTAAAAAAAAGATTAGTCTTATTTGGTTTATTTTAGCTACTACTCTCGCAACTAATACCCATGTTCTTAATAGCTACCGTTAATAGGTGTGGTGTGTTTCCTATCTTTTGCTTTTGTAATTTTTGAGCGTACCTTGCCAAAGGTCCTGCTACTACTTGAAAGATTTCTCTTTGAAGATGTTCTTCCAGTTCTGATTCCTCCAATAATAATATTCCTTCCAATATTAATTTCACATCTGGCGTCTGTGAGCATCGATCCAGCTGTTTATCATCTGCAGACTGAATGGTGTTGTACTTTCACATGGCGCACCTTAGCTTACTCCTGGCATCTCCTGAAATTCACTTTCATTTTACTAATACTCAATTTAAGTTTCAAAGTTATTTTTGTCCTCTTCTCCTAAAAAAATCGAGTCCCAAAATAACGGACATAAGGATTGTCAATACTTTAAAACACTGAAGTCATTGTTAATAATTATTTCTGATACAAAATTTACTTTTGTACACTTAGTATTTTCATTTCGTTTGCCATAACACCCCTAGCAGTCAAAATTTTTTTCTGCACCCGGAGTGGGCAGAAATAACCTGTGGTTTTAGGCAGAAATTGGTGCACCTGTGTCAAAGAAAAACTATGTGTGCGGCCTTCAATAATACACTCTGATAAGACAGTTCAATGACTTTGCCTTCCCTACCCTTGAATTGGCTATTAATAGTTTTAGGTTGCTGCCAGGTGCACAACTGAACATCTGGTATTTGGTACGTATCCCTTTTGTCCCTCCCTCATTGTCTCACTGAGACACATAATGCCAGTTCCTTTGGCAACCAAACACAAAAGAACCCTTTCTGAGTGCTGATGCTAAGGCCTTCCTTCTTCCGCTGCAATAATGTAAGTGTTTAATCGAAACAACGGGTTGTCTAAACCTAAAATGTTTCTAGCACACACGTGCTCTTGCCTTTTTACATAGATTTGCCTGGCCATGCGCCACTGACCCAAATACTTGCTATCCTTACCGCACCCGATTATGAGGCTAGTTCTTCTGATTTTGTCGAATTTGTGAAATTTGTCCGTCGTTGCTATATTCTCTCGATTTGTATTGCTTCTCAAATTTGTAGACCACCAGTAACGAACTATTCCCGGAATTATCTTCAAACCAACAAAAGCTCCAATAACCTACGTTCCCTGCATTAGATAATCACAGGAATTTTTAATGGAACTTCGACCCTCATATTTGTTTTGTTACAAGCCTTTACAACTATCATCAATTTCTCCCTACGATGTAACAACAGAACTACACCAATCCTACACGTGCTAAAAACCTCAAACAGAATTCCACACGTTCATCACACCCAGCACAAACCTCAAAGTTGGCATCAATGGGACTTCCGCCAAACATGCTACCTGTGCGACCTAAGACAAAATAACTCTAATGACATGGGATTCCCCGTAACGGACGTGAGGCAATCTCTAGAAGAAAGCGACTCGCGGACTAACACTACCCAGACAGAATCACTCTTCATCCGCACCTTCCAAGTAACATTAGCAAGAGCACCAACATCAACCCCATCTACAGTCAAAACGATAAACATACAGAGAAGGATCGAACGCTACATCCTCCCTCAACACATAGGCAGTCCAAAAGATACGGACACAAAAAAAAAAAAAACTTCAAGAACAATCCCCGATGTCAAGTGCTTAAACCAGCACATCACCAAAGATTCCCCAATAAAGGACACACCACACCCGCCCTGCGTTAACTGGAATGAGAAGCCACAACGGCAAACTACATAAGTGCCCGGGATCCCTAAACTTACTAGAAAAAAAGAGACTGCACAAATACCCAAGACAAACACATACAACCTGAGACTCCGGACCATGCCCACGCCCTCCAACACACAGAGCTAGCCTCCAATCGCAAGACCCGCCCTCAAAACCCCCATACTGAGCGGTAGATCCACATATCCTACAGCCCCAGACAGTACAGATAAAAAGACACACGCCCCGCATAACAAGAAACCGGGTTGCTGACATAAAATACCTCAGTATGTTCCTCAAAGACTAACAATCATGAAAATCATATACCCACTTCAAACTACCATCAACATACTGACAGACAAGCAACAGACTCAACAGAGAAAATTTGCAGAATATTGATGATAACGGAATGCTTTGTAACGCAGAATGACTAGACAAGAACACGCGACCAAAGCTCACCTGTGTATAGGAACGCGAACGATATCTCGACCACAACTCATAAGAGAAGAAAACCTATGTTAAAACATATGAATACGGATATAGGAAAATCATACGAATACATCTAAATCAAAACAGAACTTACTTCTCGCTACCATCTTGAAAGAACAATAAATAGCAAACATCGGACTTAGAATACCACATCAATAGAATATCGCATATAACGATTCACGTGACACCTAAGTATACGGTAGTTTGGGCCTGGCGAAACGACATTTCACCCTGCACACCCACTTCAGAGGGCAGACTAATAAACGTGTCTTAACAATATAGGATACACCGAAAGACTCTCAATCTAAAGCACTGACCAACCACACTCCATATAGTGTGCGAATTAGCAAAAAAACATAGAAATACATATAAGAGAATATAAAAAAAACTAAAAATAACAATAGCTGAGGGTTTAAAAGAACACGAAACGAAAACACTTACCGACAACATAAATAAGCACGACCACCCGACAGAACAACTCTTAACACCTCCAGCCTCTGTACAAGCACACACAAGAACATACAAACAACACAATAATAAAACAGACTACGACTTTGGCAGACGCAGCACCAGACCTAGACTTCTGCTCGCTCAAAAGAAGCAAGAGAACACAGAACATCGTAATACAGAAGCACCTGCAAGATACTCAACGGCTAAGGGAAAAAACAAGGAAACGTACAGTTAAAACTATCATATACAACACTGGAACACACATACACTGAACGCTGCCATAAACCACCACAAGCTAAACACAAAACACTAAATGCAACGCTAAAAACGGTGTACCAAAGAATACAGGGACACGGATGCACTATACAACTCAAGAACAGAAGGGCAGAGTGTGACTTTCGAGAAACAATTTACAACCAACCAAAAGCCGAGAGACGCAGACTTCAGACAGGACGCACAAAGATCAGTACAGAATAACCTAAGTTAGACCAATATGTTACGTGACCATAACACCCAATGAATGACAATACACAGGGACACACAGCCAAAAAAGAAATCGCCAGCCACGACAAACATCAAATAAACATTACAAAATTACCACCGAGAGCACTACCACGGGTACAAACAATATTCATCGCGCTACGTACCTGTTCACTTCCAGATGCATGGAAGCTGGACAGTAATAACTCTTCGAAACCAGAAAGACCCATGTTCCCTCAGAACAGAAGACGCTATTGTCTCCTCCCACTATGAGCAAACTATTTGCAAAACTAGTACTGAAAATGATAAACAAATGTATGAAAAAATGAATCAATCCAAAAAGTGCATTGTTAAGGAAAAAGCACTCGACTATCCACCCGTACTATATTGTAATATATAGACGCCCCTTTTTTTACAAATCTTTTGAAGAAAAATACCTCAACGAGCAATAGTTCTGACGTATAAAAAATGGTGACAAGTCTGGCACATAGACTAATTCAAAAACTATTAAATTCAACACCCAACTAAAATCATCCACATGTATCCCAATACCTTGCTCGAAGACAGTTTCAGGTAGTCATGACGAAAAACTCACCAGTACACTACATAAGCTGAGTGACCCAAGGGATCTTGCACCACACCTTTAGAGCATATAACTTCAGACAGCCCTATCCACCCATATAAAGTACACGCGTTGCTGACGACACCATCCTACACCATCATAAAAACATCAAATTAAGCCATAAAAATGCAGAGGTACTTGGTAAACTAAAAAATATGTTCACGACATGGAGGATCAAAGTTAATCCTACGAAATCAAGCAAGCAAATGATATTAACCGGAGTATACAATAACTCCCCAGCGCCACTCACTGTAGTTTGACACAAATACCTGTTAAAAAAGATACAAAATATTATAAGGCACTACAATAAACTCGAACTATCCGAAAGTTCACATAAGAGCGATACAACAAAAAAGCTACTGGATAATATGGTACAATATCTACGCTCTAATCAAAGAAGGAACTAACATAGTTCACACCAAAAACAGTCTATACAAACATGAACAACCACAATATTTACAACTAGCGCATAAGGATCTACGACTAAACACCACAAGATAAACTACAAAGCACACAAAACACTATACTCAAACAATTACTGAGCACCCTGCGCACTAGACAGACAGACCTACATGAAAGAATAATCAAGCACCAAACATATACAGGGAAAGGAACAAAAAACTCAACGAAGCAGGAGAGACACACACACTAATGACTTAGGACGGAACTTAGGACGTTACACCCTGATGAGCACAGACGACATACAATAGACCGCACGTTGCGTAGACGAGCTCTAATTATTACTAAGTGCGATTAAAGCTTAAAAAAAATTAAAATAACTACAAAATACTCTATAGTCTAATAAAAAAAATAAATAGTAATAATATCCGCAAGTAATTAGGTAACTAGCCAAAGTTTACAATACGACGACAACCCAGACCTCATCCTACCCATCGTTATCCAGCCTCAGACCGACCTTCACGACCAAATCCTCATTTCATCATTACTAACTTATCATAGGCCGGACGCCACGGGGATAAACCACTAGTTCGACTTCCAGAGATAATACGGCTCGTGGTCACCCTTGAGAAATAAATATAACCTCCGCTGTCAAACCTAATCCCTACAGTCAAGACACCTTTCGATTCCTTCCCGGACATCGAACTCATGAATTCAAAATCTCATCATCATACCTTTATACCACACCTTCCCCCATTCAAATCAAGAAAATCCCCACCCAAATCCAACCAGCAACAATCATTCATTAGTCACCAAAGGGAGGGGGGGATTGGGGGTGGGGGGAGGGGACTCGCATAGTTAATTAATTACAATGTTTTTGTACATGTATTAAAGTATCATTCATGAGGTCAGATCACTGACAATGACAGCCATACTCAACTATAAAGATCCATCCCTTTCAAACAGTACCTAGCATGCGTTTCTGCAAGGGTGATAGTCTGCGCGGGCAACACCACCAATCACCCGTAGTATTCTGCAGCTCATTTGATACGTTCCATTTATCATTAACTAATTCATCGCAAGGTAAGAGTCATGACATGACTCGTACTACTCAAATAGGAAATCACGCCTTTCACAGATGACACTAGCTTGCGTAAATGTTCAAGTAACTTGATATTCGTGAGTCGGCAACAGCAGGAACGAAGCCGATTCATGTGACCCACATCGGCGACCACCTTTACGAAAGCAAAATAAAGTTCATTTTATGTTAAAGACAATTTTGTTGGACACTACTTTCACCGTTCCTACTCCCACCGCGGACTCACGTATAGCCGGAACTACTTATTATGAATAACCTCCCACATGCGACTCCCACGTCCGACAACGGACTTCCCTACCAGCCGCACCGTGACTTTCATTCCGGACTCCCTGCCTTACCCCCACCCACTAACCCATGGGACGGGTGCCTACACCAACGTCACCAAGTAGACGGCACTTCGAATGGATGCAAGCCCGCATACAGCTCCGAAGACGCAGTTGGGGATGACAACATCAGTAGACCTATTATTTAAAAAGTAATACCAATTTAAATCAATTTATAAGATAGAGTTGACTACAAATTAATATCAAAAATACTGTATATGTAATAATGAAACCAAAAAATAAATACTAGATATAAGTTGATATAATTTATATTTGTAATATCTGTAGGGAGTATAATGTCATAGTCCATTTCCAGTATAGTAGATGAGATCACAGAGGAAAAGAGTATAAAGGTAGAGTCGTCCCTATACAGCCTCATTCAGCTTCTACTCTAGTGCGCCTGCGTGTGATTATAAATCTTGTGTGTTTTTGCGAGCATTTCCTATTATATTTATGCGTGAAGTGTTACATAATAACTAAAAGAACTACCGCTCCGTGAAGAATACAAGTAATCTAACTAAGGATTATGGGTTTATACACAATGACTTAAGAATATTCTATGTCAATACGAAGATGTATATCACAACTGAATCAAGGATAAAACTGGAATACTATTCTAGATTTTTGCTAAGAACTAATTTTCCACGATGATAATGGAACAAGACTTTCAGCCTAATCTGCTAAACGTTTCCTAAGACAAACAAATAAAAGGCCGCGTATCCATCCCTTATTTGAGTTCTCCGAAAATGTTATTCATGGGTAAAATACTACCCGGAATCTCTACATTAAATAGATTGACGAACTAATACGTTAGTAGATATTTAGCATACACGGGAAAATAGTGAAAGGAAACAAAAATTAAAGTCAAATTAGTGAAACAAAAATCTCTGAAATCATAGGCTCGAAATATACTTGTCTTATATATATTGGATATACCATTTTCCGGCTATATAAAAACGATGGCTCATCATAATTTTGACAAACGAAACACGCATTTTAATGGTAGGAGCAGAATGTTGGGAAAATATATGTTTGTCCACGAAACCCGATTTTCACAAATAGTATTTGACCATAGAACCTTATTTGTCGTATGGTAGGTAGCGTAAATCTATGAAATAAAATATATAGTTTTGTACGTACAAAATATAATTGAATCTTACTGTGGTACAACACAGCATTCACAATCTTTAATCTGAAAATGAAAATAGTCTATCTTTCGATCTGCGCTAGATTTCACTTACTGTGTTAGTTCTAAAGCACATCTAGATTGAGATTGCCTGGATTGGGGAAAGCAATATATTTTTTAATGAAATGTTGCAATCCTTGAAGTACACACTTAAATCAGAATAGCTAATAATACTTCGCAAATGTAAAAGGTGTAAATTGATCAGTTTACATAAAAATATTTTATACCTTTGTTCGAGCATGACTAACACATAAACATAAACGATACAATGATGCGTAAAGATGTTTAGATGATGTAATATAAGACAAAAATGCTAAAAATATTGCGAAGTTGAGACTTTTTTTAGGCGGCGTTATGAAAAAAAATATGAAGTGAAATTTTAAAGATGCGCGCGCATCACTGTAAACCTCAAAAAGTAACAGTATAAGTTAAAACCCTCCTTAAGATCTCGAAAAAAAAAAGCACACCAACAAAATATGCAGAATAGAACCTCTAGTTAGTCGGCGCATGATGTAGCTCTCGCCACCTTAGATCCCTGTATTTCATATATAGAATATTTATCCACATGTTTCTAGTAAATCCACATCACAACACGTGTTTTAGTTCATACAAGGCATTTATATATGTCTAAATAAATATTATGTCTGGAGAGATAGGTTAAATTGAATATGTGATTAATTATTATTTACTATTTCGAAAATAGTAGTAAAAAATTTGTGCTTATAGACTTATTCCGATGGTACGCCAATAGAATTGAGTTAACTATCCGTAGGTCATATTTATCAGCTAAAAAATGTCAAAAAATTTTTTGTATGTATTTATATAGGATTTAAAGTTTAAGTTCCATTAATAAAACATAATTTTTATAAAACTTAAGATCTTATTTAAGATTAGTACTAACTGCCATATTTGTGAGAGATGTCTTTGGACTTTGGAAGGAAATACAAACCTCTTTGATCAGACGAAGATTACACAGTTCGTAGTGTGTTGTTTTTCAAATAATGAGTTTTGATATTCATTTTATCAAATAGTAACACAATACAAATACAGTAAGTTCAGTTATGTTTTTATACTACAACGTAATTTCGAGGAATGATATTTCAAAGTAATGATATCTTTCCATATTCTTTCAAATACAATAAGTTAAGTTATGTTTCCATGTTACTACTAAATTTTGAGGGGGGGGGGGGGTTATTTCAAAGTAATGTTTTGAATACCACATCTATCTTTTCATTCTTTCTCGGACACTTTCTCTCTTACACACACTCTCTTACACTCTCTTGTTCTGACTAAGACTTTTTCCCTCTCTAACACACTTTCTCCACTCACACACACTATTAAACAATCTTTCACACATTATATTTATCTCAATCATTCTTACACTCTCTTTAAACTCATTCTCTTTCTCTCAAACTATATTTCTATCAAATTCTTCCTCTCTCTCAAACTATCTCTCACACCACTCTCACATTCTCCCTCTCTCTTACACACCCTTTCTGTCTAAAACACCCTCTTTGGCCCAAACTCTTTCTCTGTCTCAAATTCTTTCTCAGACTCTCTCTTTCAAAATCACTCTTTCCCTCATTCATTTTCTGTCTCAAATTCTCTCTCTCGAAATTTATCACAATCAAATTATCTCTTTTGTCTCAAACTCTCTCTCAATCTCTCTTTTTATTATACTCTCGGTCTCAATCTTTATCTCTAACTCTCTTTCACTCAAAAATCTCTAACATTTTCTCTTTCTCTAAAATTTTCTCTCTCTATTTTTTTTCTCTCAAAGTTTCGCTTACACGCTCTCATATTTTATCTTTCTTTCACACAAAAACCCTCACAGCCTTTTTCACAAAATTTCATTAACTCTCACACACTTTCTCTTTTTACACACATCCCTTACACACTTAATCAGGTACTCTTCGTGAAGTACTCTCTTTTACACACAAATACACTCTCACACTTTATTTCTGTGTCCCTCTCTCTCTCACACGCACATGCATGCTCACTTTCTCACAATAATGATAATAATACTGATGATGATGATGATTATGATGAGGATCTAGTCAAACCCATCATTTAAGTTTATATATATGGCCATTATAATATGATGTTCATTGGCAAAATTTATTTCATACGTCGCTATTATATCAATTTATTATTACAATAGGCCTGGCTAAAAAAATATATTCATGTAGAGTTAACATTGCTTTAGTCCAGTAACTTTAGGCGAAAACGGACTTCACTTTAGAAAATGCCAAATGATGAGCTGAATATTGGTTTCCACTTTCACTTTGCTTGTCTAAATAAGTTGTCAAAAGTCTCCATCATTCGATTGTATACATACAATTTTACCGCGCGTAAACGGTACTGAATTTTTATTTATTTTATTGTTTTTCTCTAATATCTTTTTTCCTATTAAGTTTATGACCATGACATATATTTTCAGTGTTGCCAACACTAGTACCTTACAGATCAGTAGCAATAACCTCACAAATTCAGTATATTTCAGTATATGTATTTAAAAATGGTAAAACATGATGATTATTAATTATTTTATGAAACGTAGGTGGTATTACTCACCTGTGTTATTTATCCTCCTTTAACTTATTTTTTCTTCATTGCTGTTGACTCCAGTGGTCTCGGGGTAATTTGCTCGCCGTAGGATTCGATGTTCGTGGGTTCAAACTCAGCCGGAATCGATGAATCTTTCTTGAGCGATGAAAATCCGTAGAACATATTCATTCAGAGGGGAAGTAACATGTTTATTGTGGTATGTAAGATAACCCCGTGGGTATGTGAAAATACTTTTCCTGGCAAAATTGGTAGGTCCTTTTGCTCTCGCTCATAGAAATTATCATGTGCTGATATAATCATTAGGTTCAGAAAGTGCACGTAAGATTCTGTACCTAAAATAAATTTAAAAAAAAATCAATGCTTTGTGTATCCGGAAGTACGTGTTACACTAGCTAGACAAAATAAGCTGTGACAAACTGTGTGTTTTAAAGTGAGTGGGTTTCTTCAGACTAGTGTAATAGCGCCTTCCTGTCTATTCACTGTGACAGCCAACTTCTTGGAAGAGGGCTAAGCTTACAGACTTTATCATACTACAAGGATTTTTGAAAGTTTTCAAGTTACAACGCTGCGTAGAAGCTTTTCCCTCCCACTCAGACCACCCCCTCCCCTTTCCTCTCCACCCATCCCATCATTTCAAAGAGCCAATGAGTGAAATTGGCAACATACGAACATTTTATTTTAATTAATTAGTAGATCAGTAGAAAAGTTTAAAATCATTAGGTTTGGCAACACTGAATATACCAACAAAGAAATAATATCGGAAATTTATATACAAGAAAAGGCGGTATAGTGTATTGTAAACTACTAATCTATTGTTTTTGTTTGTAAAATTAAGATTATAGGATTGTTGGGGTAAAGCTCTATGTAGGAGAAATGTCAATGTTAATAGAAATAGTGTAACTATCTCGCATCAGTTGTGCTATCTATATCCAGATGAAACAACTAACAGTACTTTTTACTTTCCGAAGTTACCCGAAGGTTTTAAATTTGCATTTTAGGCCAAAATGCCTTTAGGCTACATGACTTTTGTGAAGTTAATTTTTAGGCAAAATGACTTTAGGCCAAATGCCTTTAGGCCAACTGCACATCCCAATTCTACATGAACATATTTTTTTAGCCAGGCCTATTGTATTATCAAATGTATATATTAGCGACGCATGGAATAAATTTTACCCATGAACATCAATATCATAATTGCCATATACATAAACTTAAATGATGGGTTTGACTAGATACTTTATTATTATTATTTTATTATTATTATTATTATTATTATTATTATTATTATTATATTATATGTGATAGAGTGTTTGTATGTGTGAGAAAGAGAAAATGAAAGAGTCTATGTGTGAGAGAAAGTATGTGAGGGAGAGTGGCTTATAAAGTGCGTGAGGGAATGTGTGTAAGAAGGAGAGAGTGTGTGAGAGAATGAGTGAAATTTTGAAAAATAAACTGTGAGAGGTATTGTGTGAAAGAGGGAGAAAATATGGAAGCGTGAGAGAGAGACTTTGAAAGAGAAAGTTAGAGAGGAGACAATTTTAGAGAGAGAGAAAATGTTACAGAAAGTTTGAGGGAAAGATAGTTAAAGAGAAAGATTGAGACCAAGAGTTTAACAAGAAAGATAGATTGAGAGAGAGTTAGAGACATAGATAGATAGTTTGATTGAGATAAAGTTTGAGAGAAAGAATTTGAGAGATAAAGTGTTTGAGGAAAAAAGTAATTTAAAGAGAGAGAGTTGTAGAAAGAATATGAGACATATGGAGAGAATTTGATCCAGAGAAAAGTTTGAGACAAAGAAGGTGTTTGAGACAGAGAGGGTGTTTGAGAGGGAAGGAAAATGTGAGAGAGAGTTTGAGAGAGACAGAGAGTTTGAGAGAATGCGAGTCAGTTTAAAGAGAGTTTAAGAGTGAGTGTGATAAAGATAATGTGTGAAAGATTGTTTAATAGTGTAAGTTTAGAGTATGTGAGAGGGGAAAAAAGTTTTAGACAAAATGAGAGAAGATGTTTGAGAGAGTGTGTGATAGAGAGAGAGTGTGTGAGAGAGAGAGAGAGTGTGTGTGTGATAGAGAGTGTGTGTGTGTGTGTGTGTGAGAGAGAGAGAAAGGGAATGGGAAAAGGTATATGTAGTACACAAAACATTACTTTGAAATATCATTCCCTCAAAATTACGTGGTAGCATGGAAACATAACTTAACTTATTGTATCTGCATTGTATTACTATTTGATAAAATGAATATAAAAAAAAATATTTGAAAAAAAATGAATGCCAAAACCCTTATTTATATGTTTAAAATGGCTATTTGAAAAAAAATTCAAGATAATTTTATCGTTTTTTATCTTACAATGATGTTTAGTATGTTTAGTATGTATTATATCACTTATATATATTTTTATAGCTCATGCGCGAATCAAAATTAATAAAATATTCCTATGAAACTTACAACTTAACCTTTTAATTTGTGAATTATGATCTATATTAATTTAAATGCGAATTAAAGATAGTAATATTCCAATAATAGATGAATGCTTCCTCAGTCCAGGCAATCTTAATAAAGATGTGTTTTGACCAACATCTAAAGTGAAATCAGCATGCAAAAAGAAATTTTTTATTTTCAGATTGAAAGAGGTGATTACTGTGTTCGGATCAACATTAAAGATTCAATTATTATTTTTTGCCAAAGATATATTATATTTTATTCATAGATATACATCCATGCAGCAAATAATGGTTTTCATGGTGAAAACTAACTATGAAAATCGGGTTTTTGCAGAAAAATACTATTTTTCCCGACATTCTGGACTCCTAACCGTTAAAATGAGTGTTCGTTTGTCAAAATCGGTTCAGCCATTTCCTCGTAATTTTTATAACCCGAAACAGGTATATCAATCTCTATATAAGATAGGTATGCTCCTGATTATACGGATTTACAGAGATTCTCGTTTCTACATTCTGTTTTTCTTTTGTAATTATTCAAGACATATTTTAATAGTTTTAGTCTTATTCACAATTGGTTAACTTGTTTTACTGTTTATGTGATGCTCAATGATCAACAGCTACACCTTCTTTGATTTCCTTTCTCTTCATATTGATAGAAAATAGTATACCACCCATGAACGTGCCTGACTGCCATTTTGGAGGACGACTGAGTGCCGGGATCACGATCCACTTAACTTTCACTCAATGTAATGTTCACTTAACCTAAGAAAACAGTTGTGTGATCACGATTCACGTAACTTAACGTAACAACTCTAACCAAACATCTGCATTCTAGATTACCTATGTGTTTTGATCTATGATTTGTACTATTTTTTAAAGTGATGATCTGTTAATGTTTACAGTTTTTTATCAATATAATAAATATATATTACCAAACTGTTTGATAAATTTAGCTTTCCTTTTTTGGTTTAAATATTTTGTTTCAATGTCTGATCACTAAAACTTAAGAATCAAATAGCCAAAGCTATTATTTATGCTTTTAGTGTGGCAGCACCAACTACCGAGTCAAAGTTGGCTGCTATCAGATAGCTCGTGATTTTAATAAAATTTAATGATAGGGCTTAACAACTCCAAAAACATAGAAACTACCCGTAACAAAAGAGAATAACGTGTCCAAGGTGACAAGGCAACAGTCAAATGGAAGTTATGTTGATAGTGGGTATAGGATTGCAAGACTTCCACCAGAAAGGTCTAAAAAGAGAACACGGAGAGTTAGCAACATATAAAGCAAAACGGCTAATCCTATAGTTTTAGAGTTACCAAGTTACGTGTCGGACAAGCTACCTAGCTTGACTAGACAAAGGAAACGACATCCAAAATAATAAACGGTAAGATGATCGTAAGTCAGTTACACTAGTCGATGACCAACAAACAGTTGTCCATACAAAATTGTATTATGGCCGGTCTATTCCCAGAGGGTACTGCCAGAGCACTCAGTAGTACTTTTATGCTATTACCCACTTCCTGGGGTATTCGTCCAATCTAGTACACACCAACATTAAGTACATAGCCAACCAAGGGGCGAAAGAAAATACTATTGGTTCTGTCCACTATATAAACTTAACCGCGTTCCGCACTTTGCGCCCTCGAAATAGTAACACAGAAAATGGGGTGGTTACAAGAATGCTATTAGATACTAACCTAGCCAGGTCCTCAAATAAAGACATTAGACAACCTGCTTGAAGCCATACACATTTGAACACGTGAGCATGACGTTCACGGCGCAATGACATATAGTGAAGTCATAAGGACTCAAAACGAAATAAAGAACTCACGGAGAAGAGGAAACTTAAAGTAGGATACCAAGAAAACATAGTCATATAGACTAACTAAACAAGTCTGAAGGACTTGGAAACATAATTGTCGTCATGACAAATTAAACTAAGCCCGAAGGACATAAAAAAGTGAATATTGGCTTAAGGACTATCTCAAGGAGTCTGACGGATTTGGAACTTTTCTGAATATTTGGATCATTATACAAGATTATACAAGATCTATAGTGGGTTTTTTGTAAAATTAAAATGCAAATATAATAATACGTACATAATTAAACAAGTTATTATTTTAAAAAATGTGACAAAGTTAAATTTATAGAGTACAAACACCGAAAACTACAGTGATAAATTATAAAAAATTATATTAGGGACTAAAATACCAACCTAATAGGCCTACATGAATGTTATTATGTATGGTTTCACAACGCTTTTAGAAATTGAAAATTGCTGGATTCTTTCTAAATACTTTTAATATATTCTGTTTCCCTGAACTTACTCTACAAACATTATTTGTAGGACTTGGAGGTTAGCCAAGATACTGGGATAGAGGACGTGATATTTTCATAATATATAGGTTCATACATACTAGAAGATTAATAATTCACATTAGATATTAAATAGTTTATTTAGATAAACAGTAGATAAATAAACATATAAAAATTGTTAAAGTTAAATAGTGGGATAGATTTATGAACATAACTATATATCATAAGGATATATCCAATCGTTTACAATTAACAATCCCTCATGATTTAAAAAGGAAGAAATATAAATATATATAAGATATTGTATATTATAAATATTACAACAATAGTTCTCACTTGACATCCCAAGCTAACAATAAGCACGTAGCTACAATTAGAAAATTTATAACAATGGGTCACCCAGATTTGAATACTAATGTATAACATTAGAAAGCTAAGCTCAATAGGTCTCACTCGACCATTCTCAATAGAATTACAGATTTTCATAACAAATATAGAAAATAGTCTTTACGACATTTTACAAAAGGGGAAAAGTCCCAAATTATTTAAGAGTAATAATTTAACTTTACAGCTAGACGGGCTCTAAGTTTCATATTTTTACAAAACCCAACACTAGCAAAACCTAAACATTTTACAGCACACGGGGTATACATTTTGTGCGATAATAACAAAGAAATGGTCATTTACCTATCTTTTATATTAGTTCGAAAATACGCATCTGAACTCCTGAGTTCAAAAACATAGAACTATGCTTTTATTTTGCCAAACTTAACAACTTGCAAATATGATTTACTATCCCTAATAAAAACCAAAGTTAAATATGCTGTCCCTAACCATGATTATATAATTTAACTTTAACTAACAATAATAATAGCCGAAAACGGAATTTTGACAGTATAAAGGCCGAAAAGTAATTTTATACCTTCTGTTCATCCTCGACACCTGATGTGTCCAATGACGCTATCCTGACAAGAGTAAAAAGCCAATACAAGTTACAGGATTATATACGATTTTCTATTCTATCTCGGAAAGGGGGAAGAGGGGAAGACAACACAGAGGTGAACATAACAAGGAGGGGTGGGAAGGGTAGCCCGAAGGACGTCGAAAGTTCGAGCATATGGTGGATGGGAGTCGAACAATAGTTTCCCGGCCACATAACCACTTTATACGTCATGCTTTCCCAGCATGCATCACGCTAATTCCTGGTGCAAGTCTACACACTGCTCGCTCGGTTAGTTTGATGTTGTTATTGTTCGCTGAATGTTGTGCGTGAAGTACACTGGGGAGGGGCCACTGATGAATGGGGCTTGGTGAGTTGAATCTTTTGTGTTAATTCAGTCTTGTAGGTTTACTATTTATTGAAAGCTTTATGCCGATAAATGCTACAAATGATTCTGAATAAATAATAATAAACAGTCTAGTATAAATTTAATTCATAAAATAGCATATAGTGTTTACAAAATATTGGCACAATAAACTTTTGGAGAAAAATGTTGTTTCTCTCTCTCAAGAAATGTATAACATAATTTATTTTATCGTGATCCTTGTAGTTGAGAAAAATTTCAAAAAAGTTATATTTTTTAAATCCAATGATCATAATGTTTGTTGAACTCTCTCTACACAGTAAATCTATAATTATAAACAATACATCCTATATTTAAAAAAAATCTTAGTAGCCCAGCTGAAGTATTGAATTTGAAACACTACTACCTCATATCCTCAAGTTTTTTATTTTTTCTGGAAGTCTGAACTTCCATAATGTAGGCAGGATCTCTGCATCTCATTTTTCGTCTTATTCGACTATCTATAATCTTAGGAGCTATACAATGTAAGTAAATTTTTTGTAATTTGGGCAGCTTCGTGTCATTCCATAATTTTATATCTTTGAAAACTCTCCCAATATGGATATCATTTTCAGCATAAACATTTATTTATTTAAATTATCGGTGGAGCTATTCAACCACATATCTTTGTTAGCTTTCAAAATTTGTTCCGGTGGTGATAATGGAAGTTCCTCTAATCCAAACATATATTCTGAATCACTTTCCTTTCTGTAATATGAAGGAGCACACACATCTGATTGGCCATAAATGTGTTTGTATGGGTGATATAATATATTATAATACATGATTATTTAGTTTGTATATAATTATTATCATACACAAGGCGTAGAATACCTTCTCATTGTTAAATATACATTTCCTCTATCTACGGTATACAACTTATATAATTATTATGTAGTAGGCCTAGTTAAGAATACGTAAATCTTAATTTTAAATATACTTTAAGCTATCTCTCCAGGACACGAACACAAATATTCTGGAACACATAACAATTCTGTAAAAATGTAAATACAAGATCAGATTTGTAATAGAAAAATTACATAAATATTGTAAAAACGTGTGCATCGTAATATTATTTCGCTTTCAATTAGGGAAATTTAAACGTTATTTGAAGTTGAAATCACTTTATTGTAGTATATTATTTGTGTATTTAACAACAATTATGAACCAGTGGTAGCAAGGCCTCGGGACAAAAAAAAAATAGAATATCATGAAAACCAGTGGTAATAAGGCCCCGGGACATCAAACAATAGCAGACTATGACCATTGGTAACAAGGCCCTCGGACATCAAACAATAGCAGATTATGAACCACAGGGTGTCTACTCAGTTAGAGGAACAAAAATTCGTGACTTTTTGGTGACCTTTTTTGACCACAAAATACATTCGGGGGCGTATTTGCCCAAACGGGCAGTAAGACGCGGTGCAAAAAAAAAAAAATCCTTCTGTAAACGGTTGAACATTATATTGTACATCGGGCCTTGATATTATAATAACAAACACAAGTAAAAATTATTACTATAATCATACCGACAAGAAAACTTACTTTTATTTAAAAATGATTGAAGCTCCCAGAAGCTGAAGTCTCTCAACAAACATAAAAATCTAATATTGTTCAAATTTGTCACCTAATATTTAGTTTTTAGACAAAATCACAACATACAGGATTTACATCTGCCTCAGTCGTTTCTCCTCCAAGTCGATTTCAGTTTGAAGTGCTGTTGTATAGGTTTTCTTTTCTTTGCCTCGAGTTTATTTACAGCTTCCAATGTGATTTTGATCTGTTAGCTTCTTCACTTTCTTTCTTCTTCATTTCTTCAATTGCTTCCCTCCTTTTGGAACTTGCTCGCCTAGCTGCATGCAGCATCCCACTTGTAAATTCCACATTCTTTATGCCACCTACCGACTGAACCATTGAATATATGCTGCGTTGGGAGATTAGAGAACTCTTTCATATTTTCAACCAAACATTCCTTGTTTATTGAAAAACCTCTTTCAACAGCACTGTTTCCATGGAACATTGTAAATATCATCGTGCAAAATGACAGCAATGCCTTGCAAGCTTTTGCATTAATGAAGATGTTGAAGAGAAAAGAATCTAGTCTGGTTTCATTGAAATCAAATGTCTTCAGCTCTTCTTGAACAAAATACTGCTCACAGATTTCAAGGTAGTTTTTACTTATATGTTCAGCTTCAATGTATGCAATATGGTTGTTTGAAGTGAGTTATTCGAGTGCTATGTTAACCCGTTGTATTATTAGAGTGCCACTAGTCATTACTGCTGGTGAAAGGCATGAAGCACTTTTCACCATGCACTCTCGTAATGGAGACCTAGGCCCATTCAGTTTTTGAAACATTTCCACTAAGAAGTGGTTGCAATCTTTTCTAAAGAGCTGTACATCAAGTTCTTTCACATTTTTACAAAATTTCTTCGCACCAAAGCCTATGTCTACGTCCGAAAAAATCAATAGATTTTAATTTTTGACATCAATTGCTATGAGCTGTCTTGAGTTTTTCACATTGCTTATAACCTTTGCCTTAAGGACGTGAGCAGAAATGCTACGTGCCATCGAATAAAGTTCGGCATGTACGGGCAACATTGGATTGTCATTTTGAAATATTTTAAGATATGGTTCCACTTCTCCTACTACTGACTGTAAGAAAAATAGTTTTGCTTCAAGAAGGTTATCTTTTAGGAAGTCTCGTACAACACCGAAATTCTTTGTTTCAAGTGGTTTGGAACACACAAAAGCCACATATTTCTTTAAATGCAGAATAATTTTCAAGGCTCTTTCAATTACTTTTGAGTTTTCCACCCATCTAATGTAACACATTTTAAGTGGCAAGAGGTCTGATCCATTTGAGAGGATGTAATCAGATCTTCGAGATGGAAAATCTTTAAACAAATAATACAACGAACGCAGAAAATTATGAACTTGCCATTCACATTTATTATGAGTTGTCTTATAAGCCCCATGAACTGTATTAAGAGAGCATGTGCCAACATCAATAAGTTTCTTGTCTTCAGAGCTATCTAATTATTTTCCCATCATTTGATTGAAGTCCTTAAGGAATTTTAAATTTACATTAGTTCCATCAACAGCAATTTGTAGAACATTCTTTAAAGGCAGTCCTAATTCAAACATACCTGACGTAAAGGAATCAAGGAGGTCAGCTGCTGTAGAGTGCCCTAAAAATACAAAGTTCAAGTATCGGGTCGAAACCACATTTAAACATGAGTTCCAATAACGGACAATGATGTCCATTTGTCCTTTTTGGGCAATTCTATAGAGACTTTCGTCAAGTGAAACTGCAAAAAATGCAATCTTCTTTAATTCCACCGATAGTTTTTCTTGGAAGAAGGGGCCAAGACCAAAGGTTGTCAAATAGCCAAGTTTGTCTTTTTGCATTTTGAACTTCTGTGCTATAACACTGTCAGGAAACATGATTGAGAAAAGATCACTGGAAATACATGAACCTCTGTCAGAAGTATGAGTCATAACCTTATTAATGGACCACAGAATTTCTGCTTTCAAGGTATCATCATTTACACACAATTTACTTAAAGGTCCTTCAAGAGATGAAGAAGATGAAACAACTAATGTAGACGAAGCTGCAACCAAATATACATCATTTTCAGATGTAGGCCTACTTGTGGAAAGTAATAATTCTTTTGCCGGTTCTGGCTGTTTACATCCAACTTTTTCAGAAGATATAAAGCTGAGCGTTTTTTGCTTACCTTGGTGTAGGGCAAAGGTTAGTTCCAAATGCTTCTTACCTTTTCATGAATTTTCACCCCATTAAACCCACTGTGGCTTATATCAAATTTCGATTTACAAAATGTACAATAAGCCTTATTTATACTGGTCATCTTCAACAAGGCGCAACCACTTTGAGTATTTATTTTCTTCAACAGTCAGCCAAAATTCTTTGAGCGAACATTTACCAGGCATATTTTAACAGATTAGCCTAAACTTCACACATAAAATCTTTGAATGGCCCCCTCCCCAAAAAAACTATGGATTTTTTTCGCAACACACGATTAAAATATAATTTATGCTTATATTTTATGTGCCCATAAGACAACGAAAATAATTTTAAAAATTGGTAAATTTCAACTGTTTTGAATGAATGGTCTTTAAAATTAAATGAATTACGTCAAGGATCAAATATTAACACTAATAGTATTATTTTATATTTTATAAAAAATACGCCTTATTTCACTGTGAAAACGATTGCTATTTGCTGCCAACGTTAATTTGAAATTATAATAGACATTTTACACCGCCTTCAAATTGCAGTAGGATCACTGAAAGCGTAAAAAATTGATAATTGCCACCAACATCTTGATCCAGATCCACAACACAGATGAACGTACGGTTTGTGTAGAAAATGTCCTGGTATTTTCCCGTATCATCTACAAAACCTGAATTCCAATTAATTCACTCGAAAACCATTATTTGTAGACACAAACACACGACATTACTCACACACCCCACGAAACAAGTAGCACGCCACATTAAAATTTAATACAGGATGGCGAACGTTAACCTTGTCGTTGGAATCACAAACAAAACAATCAGGCAACTTCCGACTGGCGCATGCCATCACGTGTAGTGGATAGCGCTATCTTTGAAGCATTCGAGTTGTTACGATGTGCGGGAAATTCAAACTAAAATTATTTTCGTGACTTTGACTAAAATATTAAAAATTCGTGACTTTTCGTGACTTTCGTGACCCAGTAGACACCCTAACCAGTGGTAACAAAGACCTTGGACATCAAACAATAGCAGATTATGTACCACTGGTAACAAGGCTTCGGGACATCAAACAATAGCAGATTAAGAACAGTGGTAACAAGGCCCCGGATCATCAAACAATAGCAGATTATGAGCCAGTGGTAACAAGGCCCCGGGACATCATCAAACAATAGCAGATTATGAGCCAGTGGTAGCCAGGCCCTGGGACATCAAACAATATCGGATCATCGGAAAATACCTAAAGAAATGCAGTACTCATATGAAATTAGATTTTTTTTATCACTTTTAAGATTTGTATGTACTGTTTAGTGTTCAATTTACAACCAGTAATAAAAGTGAAATGCATATATTTTTATACATTATGAAGTTAATTGTAATATTCAGATAAGCAAAAGGTTTAAAATCAAGACGCGTTTTGATGCACCAAGCTATGAGTTCCTTTGACACTTTGAGTTGAAGAACAAAACTAACACAGTAAAATATTATCAAAGTGCCAGAGAAGGAAAAACAGAAAAAATATATGTCACGGCACAGCACTCAGGTAGTAAGACGCGGTGCTAAAAATAAAAACACTATAGGATGAGTCATTAGTCGAGATGGCTCGACCCTTCCTTGTTCGGCTAGTCTGTGTTATTGGTAGGTACAGTCAAAGAAGGAAGTTTCAGGAAGTAGACATAACAAATTTATATTTGCATTGATCAATTTGGGGTCAGAAATAAAATAAAAGAGTAGAGTTAGTTTAATAAACCAAACAAATTTGAAATAACGACATTATGTACTATAAAAGAATATAAAATAGATGATCGGGGTATAAAACGAAAAGTACTTCTATAAGATTAAAAATCATGTAAATTTACAATTAATAAATATCTTATAGACTAAAAACTATATTTATTTAAGATCTTGTAACTACTTCATTTCATACACTTCATATGCATGTCTAGCTAGAATAAATTTAATACCTATGCATTAACTACTTTACCTGAAATTAAGTACATAAAATGGATAAAAAAACAAGTTTGACTGTTTATTACTCGATAACTATAATGATTTGAGATAATTGAATCAATATTTATAGCTTATATTTATACACTTATTAAAATAATACAATACAAATTTTGATGGTCGAATGACCTTAAGGCCTGACACAGACACTGTATTCATAGGTCCATGGTCCGTAAGAAATCGATGATACAATATCAAATTGCTCTAACCACAGAGTCCTTATCCATAAATCCTTACTCCGTAAAAGTTGCCCAACTTTAACTTTCTATGGACTCGTTTTATATAGACTACCAATCACAGCTGAGTAAATATTCGCATGCGCCTTGAAATAAAGAGAGGCTAGCAGTGATAGAATCCGTCGCTATGTAAACATATACAAAATGAAAATATGGTTACACGCGGACCTATCAGAAACATTTTCCTAAAAATATAAACAGCCAGGGAAGAGCGTCTTCTAGGAAAATGTTTTCTGAGAAATACCAAGTTCTTATAAATATTGGCTTTGCTTTTGTAGGTTCAACACCCCTATTACTTGGTTTATACTCCATTTACTATCGTCATTAAATTTTTGTATTGATAAATTATGGATATTAGTGATTTTGAAATGGATTCTCTACTTATTGATTGTGTTCGGCAAAGGCCTCTTTTGTTTTGTAAAAAACTTAAAAGACTTTAAAGATGCTCTAGAAAGGAAAATGCCTGCTAAGTATTTCAGAAATTGTCGAGAAAGTATTGGCTACAAATAGGCCCACTTTTAAATTTGAAGCCAAACCCCTTTCTTACAATGTTGCGTTTATTTATAAAAACTAGAAAAAAAAAAGGATATGCATTCATAAATGTTTCTGCTCGTTTTTTTTATCAGACCTACCCCTTTTTTAGGCAGTTAGAAAATCCACCTGAGATATCTTAAGACTCACCCAGAATACTCTTCTTACATAAAACCAACTTTATAATTGCTTTTAGCAAAGTAGTCATAGAAACAAAACAATCTCTAAGACATTGTTAAAATGTGTTTTATTTTCAAATTTGTATGCATTATTGTGGTGGATAGGAGGACCAGCTGGACCAACTAGACTGGATTGAAAAGTTGGCGGGACCTTCTTCTTCTCTTTCCTCGCCATACCTTATCTCTAAACGCCCTAATTCTCTTCTTCCTCTCTATATCTGTATGCCCTCTGCCCTTCCACACGGGGGTCACGGTCACGGTTCTCAGTCGTAAGGACCCGACCCGACCCGACGTACGGCAGCCGAGACGTGATTTGGGCCCACGCAAGTTTCATATAAACGAGCACAAAACTGTCTTTGCCACCTTCCAGTACTGACAACTCTCTAAAAATCCTGTCAGGGTGGTCCCTGGGCAATGTGGTGGACGCTGGAGTCTGGCATAGCTAGGACCCCGATAAGATGATCTGTATGTGAGGAGCGAGGATCCTCGACATGTACTAAGAGGTTGGTAGTTCGTACCCGTGTAGCAGTGATAATTGATCAGGGCACCTCCTCAAGGTCGCTTCTGGGCAACTCCGTGCAGTCGGTCTCAAGAATGGTTGGTGAGCGGGCGGGGGTGGCAGCAAGGTCTGAAGAATAATAGAAAGTCCTGGGGCAGAAGGAATGAAGGTTTGTGGAGATTATTGTTCGGAGGCTGAGCTCCTGACTGCCTCGTGATTGGGCAATCACTAGGAGGAGCCAACTCCTCCCTCCAGCTTCCGGATCTGCTTCTTTCACCTGTTCATCCTAACACGCAACTCTTTTTAAGTATCTTAAGGAAACAGAATTGTACAGTTGTATTACTATTAAATATAAAAATCTTTTACTTGAAATATATTTTTATAAAATTAATAGTTCCTGAGCTATAAGCAAATGTGTATACTTTTTAAATCAGGTCTTTGAAAATGAATTTGATTCTTAAACTCAATGGTGGATAGATATAATAATTCTCTTTTCTCAGTTTTTCTGTAACAGTGTTCCTAGTCCTTATTGCCATAAAGTAAGTAAATAACAATGTAAATATACACCTATTATTTCGTTTCATAAATCTTATGAATTTTTATTATTCAAGTCAGAAAATTATATTTATTGTTATGCTCTTTGGTGGTCACATCAGTTCTTATTTTCTTAATGTTTCTGTAGAAGTGAATGCTATTTGAGTTATGCTTTTTGGTGAAATGTAATTATGCTCTTTTTACCTTTTCTCGACCCATTAGAGAAATAAGTATTGTGAATGATAAAACAATAAATTCAACTCAAAATTTTGATAAATTTTAGCGTTCACTGTCTGAAACATTAAAGTGGTTTTCGCAATGGCGTATATATGTCTATTTGTTTGTCTGTAACTCAGCTTAGAGCCAAAACTATTTTAAAGATCAGGCAAGGAAAGATGTAGTACTATTAGAAATAAAAATACTTTATTCATGGATGTATTTTTATAAAACCAATAGTTTATTATCTATAAGCAAGAATTTTGATATATATATATATATATATATATATATATATATATATATATATTATATATATATATATATATATATATATAACTAAATATAAGCATAATATATTATAGGGCACAATGACTGACTAATTAGGCTAATAGATTAGGAGTTGGGACGATTGAATTTAGAGGAAGTGAACCCGCATTTGCGTGAAAAACCATTTAGGAATAACCACACCCAACTCACCTGACCAAGATTCGAACCTCGATCTCCTCGTCCTCGGCAGTCAAACTCAACATGAATCTAATGCGTCTTCCAACAAAACCACCGAGGTGGGTAACAATATAGAAATTAGTTATTGGTCAGTGTGCCCTATAATATATATTATATTATACTTATATATATAAATAAAACTAAATTTAATTATAATATAATATATATTATAGGGCAGGCTGACCAATAATTAATTTCTATATTGTTACCCACCTCGGTGGTGTAGTTGGCTGACGCGTTAGTTTCATGTTGAGTTTGACTGCCGAGGACGAGGAGATCGAGGTTCGAATCTTGGTCAGGTGTGTTGGGGGGTGGTTATTCCTAAATGGTTTTCAATGCAAATGCGGGTCCACTTCCTCTAAATTCAACCTTCCCAACCTATTAACCTAATTAGTACTTAAGCGTATAAACCGAAAGGTAGTAAGACGTGGTGCTAAATATAAAAAATCATCCCTTCTGATAGTTCTGATGTTATACTATTAGGAGATAACTGTAATATAATTGGTCATTAATATTATTTTTCGTTGGAATTAATCAGCAATTATAATATGATACCCATTCTGAAGTCTGAAGAGTCAACGACAAACAACTATAGGCAAATAGATGACATTTAAAGTAAAATGACAATAACCAGATTTGGAGTGTATTAAAGTTGTTTTCAGACCATAAACCTATTTACTGTGAATTTATAAATCATTTTACCGCCTCTCTAATTGCTTTATTATCTGGGAATACACAAATCTAGATTGTTTATATTATTAAAAATAGAGGTAAAATCTTTTTTTCTGTTTTCAAGTTTTACTACTACCTACTAATTTGATTTTACCTTTATAAGAGAAACACAAAATACCAAAAAAACTAGTATTCATAATAATTCATAATACACTTTCACATTATTTCATTAGTTACTGATTTCTTAGATTTAATTTTACTTCCCTCTATTCATCATTAGTAAATACAATTTTCATAAAGTGGAACACGAAAAGCAGATTCCAGTTTCCAATCAGTCAACAAATTATTCACATTTCCCATATTAATGTTTTTTGAATACTAAATTGTTTTAAATGTTCTTTGGCGGACGAATATGTGCCTCTTTTCTCAGTGTTTATATATCAGTGTAAATTATTTTATTCTTGTTCTTATGTGGAGTGTTGATGCTACAATGTATATTAATTCATTGAAAAATCTTATGAGATTTTAGTAAATGTATCTTTATTTTAACATTAAAAGAGAGAAAGTCTGTGCGGTGCACGGTACCATTTATTTTAAATATTGTACATTTATTTATATATAACATTTTATTTCAAATATTTTGTTTATTTAATAGAATTCATAGTTAGTTTATATATTTATATATCTAGTATTAATCATATAAATCATATAAATGTATAATTATATTATATGTATTTATACTAAAAATATATAATATTATAGGTACTGTATATATTTATTATAAAATATATATTCAAAAAGCAATTTACAATTTTTACCTTTCTTTATTAGTCTAAAATTATACACGAATGTTCACTAAAGTTTCGTTATTTATAATGTCTGCTGTAGCTCTGTTTGAAAGTAGTGTTCTTTGGTCACCATCCACCTGGTGAACGTTCACTGTTCCTTGGAAATACTGGAAAAGTAATTAATAATTAAGATGAATTATATTAAATATGTACTTTTAATTACAAAATACAGTGTATAATTATGTACTTGATCAAATATATTTAGCAATTATTTTAAGAATAAAAGCTTAATATAGCAATACTGGAAAAGTAATTAATAATTAAGATGAATTATATTAAATATGTACTTTTAATTACAAAATATAGTGTATAATTATGTACGTTATCAAATATATTTAGCCATTATTTTAAGAATAAAAGCTTAATATAGCAATCTTTGAGCCACGCACACACACGCACACACACACACATACATACTCTATTAGGGTGGTCCTAAGTTATACTATAAAATAAATTTCAAGTCAGTCCTAAACATCAATATTTTTACTTTTAAGATAAAAAAGAAAGAGTGCAAAATTTGAATAAAAAGACAATTCCACACACACACATATATATATATATATATATATATATATATATATATATATATATATATACCTTAGAGAATGTTCTAATTAGCTGAGTAGATTTCACAGATATCTTAAAATATTAAACCAAACTAAAATTGTAGTTTAAAAGTGATGAGTTCTTAATAAGCAAAATATTAAATTTATCATACCTTTTCTACCATTTTTCTGAATAAGTTTTGCCCTGAATGCAAACGAGATTAATTTCAACACTTTAAAAAAAAAATTACCAAAATTATTTGAGCATTTTTCAGAATTTAAAAATAATTTTTACTTTTTATAACTTTAAATTCATATCTTTCTCGTTTTATTCTAGTCTTTGTGGAGATTATTATTAATATCTGTGTGTCTGTTATAGTGTCATTCCCTAGATAGTTATAGTGCATAACCGGTTCTGCTGTTTTGTTATTAATGAATATTCTTGTTCTTATTGGTTCCGATCTGTTTTTTTAGATATTGACATTTTCATTTTATATTCCTCGAATATTTTTCCAACATAATACTGATCATTGAAAAGCATATCATGTTCAAAAATGCATGTTTTTATAGATTTTAAAACCTGTTCTACTGCTATTAAATTTTCATAATCTCAGGTCATAATAGGCCTAATTAAAACGTGTGGGTAGTAGGAAACATCCTTGCACAAATCCTTGGTCTATGGTCACCTCTTCCAATAAACTAGAATGGTCTTTTGATTAATATGTTTGTGTAATGATTGCCATAGAAGTTTTTAGTAAACTCAATCAAATTATTTTCAAAGTCAAACAGTAGATTCTGTTTAAGTTTCAATGTAAAGAACACTAGTTGTTTTTTTAAGATTAATTTTGGAGAATCTTCCTTTTCTAAATCTATTTTGTCCTTAGAACAAGAGAGTCCCAAAGGTGGTTTGCAGGCTCTGTTTACTGAGTCATGAATATAACTTATAATTATTTATTAACTGGATACCATCATTTGTCACAGTTTTTATAAAATATGCTATACTTTACTAAACAATAGTCAAACAAACACTGATTTATTGCTAAATATATTTAATAAGAAGAATTTTAGTTAGGACGATTTGTTTACATTGTTTTGTCAATATTTGAATCTTCTGTGTGCTTTCTTTAGAGTATAAATAAAATATGTTTATTCATTTCACTACACCGGAATGATGAAAATAATCCACTAATATAGCCTTCCTCTAGCAGCTATTAATATAAATAATAGTCTAATAAGTCATTGAAGTCTATCATGGATACATATTTATAACTATCTCCAAAATATATCCAATTATCATTTGTGAAAAACAATGTTTTAGCTAATTTGTTTATAAATTGTTTATAATATATTTATTTTTATTATATATACAAAACAAAACATTTTATATGCGTTATGTCTCTACATATAACCCTCATTTTCTATAAATTTACTCATAAAATAGCTTTGTTTTATTGAAAAGTTTTTAATGTAATTAATTAAGGATCTTGTTTTATACAATCAAAAGTTAAATTATCATTACTTAAGATTATGATTTAGATTAGATATATTAAAATGGAATGATTTAAAACCCTTTAATAGTAGGACTAGAATAATGCCAATTTGAGTGTTTTAATAATGTATAATTTAAATAAATTATAACCACTAGCTATATTTAATCAAGATACATTATTGTAATTATATTTTATTTTTTAAATACACTAATATCCAATTAACTATAAAAACAATAATTATCTTACTTTATGAAGGTTACAGTTGTCCTGTATATCCCCTTTTGGTCGTATCAAGTGAACATCCCCAGATAAAAGTTTATCTGTAGGCTTATAGTTGAGCAATTGGATGATTCTAAGGTAGGTTGATTCTAATCCATTTTCTAAGTACAGCTTTCTTTTTGAAGACAGATCTGCCATTTCATTCAATGCATAAGCAACTCTGGTTTTCCAGTCTTGAAAATGAATTATCTCTTCTTGTACCTGTTAAGTTTTAATTTAAAAATGCATTGCTACAGCCATAAAAGGGTAATTTAACTGCATCGTCAGTCAATATTGTTGTACAAATATACTAGATGCACACAGTATATTATTAAATGCTTCACATTTAAACACATAGAATATCAAACAGTACATATAGCTATATATAAGAGAATGGAGAATAGCAGGAGGAATTACTACCAAACAATAACAAGCACTTATTTTCACTTATTATTAATTAGTAGATTTTTTCTTGAAAATCACTACGCACATTGTCAAGAGTTATTTCAACTAATATGATAAATATTTTTCGTCATTTTTATTTATTGAAACTCTAACAAAGTTAAAATTATTTTTTGTGTTTCTTACATTCAGTTAATTAACTATGCTTATTTTGAATAGTTATTGTTATTGTACATGTAAATATTTCAGTATGTATTTAATAAAATCTAAGCATATTTAACAAATGTAGTGGCTAAAAATAATTACTAAATTTTCCATTAATCTCTTTACATTGAATTTATTATTTAACATAACCACCGGTTTTTATTTTTTTAAACTAATATTTGGATTTTGAATTATATCTTACTTGAAGGCAGTTCTGCGAAACTTTAATTAAGACGTATATTATTACATATACATGAAAACATTTTAAATTTATTAATAATATATTTGTTTCCTATTTCAAGGTTACACCTACATGAAGTTTAAACACGTAATAAATAAATAAATAAAAATTGAGTATATTTTTATTCAATATACAAACATTTAATTTCATCCAATATTAAAGCTTGAAACCTCTGAAATGATGCAAAATAAATATCAACAACAAAATCTTTAGTACATTTAAAAAATCACGTTTAAATTATTGACCATTAGTTAAAACTCATTTATTAGCCCCAATTAGATCTAGACTTTTAATACAATTTAATGAACTCTACATACATTTAATTTAAAGTTCCAACATTATCAACAAGATTATCAAATATTTATTTATAATAATGTTATAATAGACCAGTGGAATCACCTAATATTCGTAAATTTGGCCATTCAATGACTTCTAATTTAAAAACTAGCGAGAAATCTTGCTAGTGAGCTAGACATAAGCCAAGATTTTGCTAACCACAGGTTGAACCAAAACCTTGCTAAATTTGAAATATTACTACAATTCAAATTTTTAATACAGGAAATTGATAAAACTAAAGGAAAAGGAAAAATAAACTACTATAAATAAATTTGATGAAGACAGCCCATCCTAAGGAAAGAGGAAAAGTGTGGTAAGAATCAATTCACAAAGGTTACATTTTCTTCCTTCCTTCTGTCTTCTATAGTAGAAATAGTCACACACACATTTTAACACTGAGCCAATTGTATAGAAACGTGCTAGTATATAAAATATGTACAAAACGATAAATATTAATATTATAAAATGCACTGTGTTAAACAATTTGTTTGACTTTACTAGTAACTAAGTTTTGCCCATAGCTTTGTTCACATTTAAGTCGAGTGGCTTACCTTATTCTCTACGAATCTTCTAAACTACCAAAAATACAATTTCATATATGAATAAGAGAGAAATGTTTTATAAGTCAAAATGTCACATATTAAAAACTACCAGAGTAATGAACCAAAATAAATAGCTTTAATTTTTTCAACACTCTCCTCATGGTTCTCTTAAAAGTATGAATTGTTTAAATGAACACCAAAATAAATAGTCATATTTTTAGCATTCTTTGTATCAAGATGCTGTCTCTGTTTGTAGGCATTTTTGGAGTGAGGAGTTTTTATGTGTGTTGTAATTAATACTAAAATAAATATTTTAGATTTATTATTTAAGATACAAAATTGTGCTGTTGGCTTGTGACCAAACAATAACAACAATCCTACTCAACGCACTCCAGGTCATGAACTAAACCTTTTAATTTAATTAAATTAACTCTCTCTCTCTCTCTATATATATATATATATTGTAACCATAACTGTTGACTGGAGATGTTAACCTTATTTTAACTTATTATTTTAAATAAGTTCTATATCTTTCATTCTTGTTTGGTATTTTAATATGTTATGAATGATAGAACATTTTAAAAGGGTCAAATGGTCAAACCAACTATTGAGTCAATGAAATATTTTAGATGTTATGACATTTTGCTATGAGTTAATTGATATTTCAAAAGTAAAAATAACATTTCTAGAGTATATCTGTTTTATATGCATTTTTCATTAGTATTTTCATTTATAAATTCTTAAATTTGAAATCATATCTTTTATAATATTTTCTAAAATTTTATATGAAATTGCTTTCACTGTTGTACAAGGTATATTAATGTGATCACTCAAAGGATAGGGATTTAATTTAATTATATATGTGTGTGTGTGAATGATTCAACTCTTTTTAAAACTGTCCTATTTTTTTAAAATATCGATAAATAAAATATAATTACTTAACGTGTCAAAGCCATTTAAAAGTTATGTTTAATAACTTGCAAAATTGAGTAACTAAAATATATTAAAAATCCTAAAGTGTTATAAAACACATTAAAAATAGTTTCAATTTTTAAATTGACAATTTAATTTAAACATTCTTTATAAGGAAAATCTCTTTTCCCTCTATGAGGTAATTAATTGTATTATATTTGGAAGAAGGTATAGGAAAAATGGATAGAAAGGCAACAATGTAAAGTGTGAACTGTGTTCTTCTATTCATTGTAAAAGCCATATTGTGTTTGTCCTTTTTATATGATTCTATCCACCTTTCCTATACCTTCTTCCAAATATAATTTAAATATTATTTTAATTGATATAAGTTACCTTATTGGACTGAATACCCAGTAGCCTAGTAATAAGGTTACATTGTAATTCATCCCCTGTTCCCAGAAGCTTGGCTATGGACTGAGTTGTATCAGGAGCACCATCCAATAAAAACAACTGAATCTTCTGGTCTTGTGACTGTAGCTCTCTGGCTAGCTCAAGAGCTAATATACCTCCCCATGACACTCCTACTAGGTTGTACGGACCTACAGGTTGTATATTCCTCATGTGCTAAATATTTTTGGAAAGAAAAAATTAATAATTTATAGTTAAAAATATATTTTTTTATTGTCTCATATCCAGGAGTAATCTATCCATTACAAAAGCATTAGGTATGCAAATTTAGCCATAGAATTGAATATATTTTCTATAGTTCTATGATCAAATATTATTTTATATCAATTAATAGGTGCTGCTTTTTGGAATGTTGGTATTCCTTTATAACGAGTTGCAGTTGTTTAGTGTAACCATATTTGTGGTAGCGCATGCGCAGCATGTATCTTTATCAGACAATAGACAGTCGAGTCATGTCCGTTATAGCTTTGAGACGCACATTCGTGACCTCGTTGTTTGTAGCTTTATTGTGCTGACTAATGTTTGTTTTATTGTGTTATCTTGTTTGTTTCGGTTCATTTTACCCACGGCGATCTTTCTCTAACAGGTTGTGGGCCCAGGTTCGGAAGTGAGTGTCGCGTAAAAGAACAAGTTTAACATAAATATAAACGGGCGTGAGAGTTACATGATCGATGCCATGATTACCGCGAATGTATCTAGGATTGAACTTCTAGGCAAAGACAATTATGACACCTGGAAACTGCAATTGCAGTGGGTGTTAATTAAAGCCGATTTATGGGAGTTCGTAAACGGTGGCGCATTAAAACCTGAATTGACGAATGATCGTGCCAACGAAGCCAAGTTGCGAGAATGGGTGCGCAATGATATGAAGGCGCGGTCGGACATAATTTTGTCTATATCCTCGAGTGAACTCAAGCAAGTGAAAAATTGTGAGACATCGCGTGAAATATGGCGGAAATTGGAAGAGATATATCAATCCAAAGGCCCGGCAAGAAAGGCAACCCTTTTGAAGAGGTTAACGCTACAGAAAATGGTGGACATGAGTGATGTGCGCGCGCATCTAAATAGTTTTTTCGACTCTGTAGACAAGTTGAACGACATGGAAGTCGCGATCAACCCAGACTTGTTGACGATTTTATTACTCTACAGCTTACCCGCTAGTTTTGAGAACTTTCGGTGCGCCATTGAATCGCGCGACGAATTGCCAACCCCGGACGCGCTTCGCATTAAAATCATAGAAGAAAGTGATGCGCGTAACGATGGGAGTGCAAGGTGTCGTCCTGCCTCCCTTACGTGTTCCTGGCTTTCTGAGCATCTTTGGCGTCTGCTGTTCTACGGATCGTGTCTTCGGATGGAGCCTGCGTTGAAGGTGAAGAAAGGAGTTGGCGTCGGGGTCGGGAGAAGACCGCCGGATGATGCGAGGAAGAACCCCGGGCCCGGGAAGCGACCGACCCCGGCAAGAAGAAGTTGGCGGCGAGCGGCGAGGGATCCGCCGTCAACGGCAGGCTTGTGCTGCCCGTCCTTTCGGGGGAAGTTGGAAGTCTCCGCTCGCGGGGACTGAAGGCTCCTCCGGTCAGGAAGGAGCTCGTGCCGGGTGGCAAGTGGTCCGCCACAAGCCCGAAGGTGGGAGCTTTAGAGGCAGCTGCCCCTTCGAGGGGCAACAAGCCGCAGGTAGCTGCCAAAGTCAGCGGGGCCGCTCCAATTCCCGGAGCCGAGCGTGCCGCTGGCCGAGGTGAGCTAAAGTCACCCCCGGGTGATCAATCGGCCCTTATTAGGGCCAACAAATCGGCCCTCTCCAGGGCCAACAAATCGGCCCTTTCTAGGGCCAACAAGGCTGGCGTGACCCCCCAATTTACCGGGGAGGTGGGCGCAGCACACAGCCAAGCGGGTGAAGGTAGCGGGGCCTCTCAAATTACTGGAGGTGAGCGTGCCGGTAGCCACACCCAGTCGGTCTCACCCTCGGGTGAAGTTTCGGCCCTTTTCAGGGCCAACAACTCGGCCAGCGTGACCTCGCCAACTACCGGCGAGGTGGGCGCAGATGGCCAAGGTGAAGCCAGCGGGGCCCCTCCAGCCACCGGAGGCGCGCGTGCCGCTGGCAGATCCGCCGGGGCTTCCGGCACTGCACCCTCGGGCCTCGGCTTGAAGGAGAGTGCTGGCCCCCTTCAAAGCGTCGGCAGTAATGCCGATGCGGGCGAGCCCAGCGGGGACCCTCCGACTACAGGAGGTGAGCGTGCCGCTGATGGCCAAAAAGAGCTAGAGGCCCTTTTTAGGGCCGACAGCCCGCAAACCGGGGAGGATGGCGATAGCTCCCGCCAGCACGATGGGTGGAAACCTAACGGTGCCAACCCAAGCCCTGACCAGGGGGAGCCTAGCCGTCCTCCGCCAGTAAAGACCGCTGCAAGCGGCACTGACGCAAGCGCTAACGCAAGGGTCTCAAAAACCCGCGTCAACTCCGGCACCTCCCACCAAGGGGTGTCGGTAGGTGTGAAACGCCCGGCTGAATTTTCTTCAGATTCAGAAGACCGGGTCGCACGCTTCGCGCGTGTTGACAGCTCGTTCGAGTCCGTGGACGTGGAGGGACTGTCTTCAGGACCAGACCTCCCGTTGATGCGTGACGAGTCGAGCCAGGGCTCCGATGATGAGTCTGAAGGATTTCGGACCGTAAGACCCCGCCGAAGGGGGAAGGCCGGCAACACCAGGAAGCTGCTGGGGGGCAACCCTAACCATTTAGGCGGCAGCTCTGGTGATGAGAGCGAGGCCAGCGATGGCCCGGGCCAGGGTGCGCCAGCGCTGTGTAAAGGTGGGAAGCGGCGGAAACCTGCGGGTAACAACACAAGCCGTGTCTCACCCCAGCCTGGTACTAGTGGCTCTGGGCCGGCTGGCAAAGCGAAGGGGAAGATTCCTCCTATCATATTGTGTGATGTGGAGGGCTACTCCAAGTTGGCGAGGGCCATCCGATCCAAGGTTCGAGAGCCAGTGGAGGCGGTCAGGCAGCCGGGGGACCGAGTGCGCCTCCAGTGCGGGTCGGAGGAGGATTACCGCGCCCTCCAGAAGTTTTTGCCGAGCTTGGGGATCCAGCATTGGTCCTACGAGCTGGGACGGGAGCGACTGGTCAGGGTCGTGGTGAAGGGACTCCTGACACGGACAAACCCCGACGACATCCAGGAGGAGCTAGTGGAGATGGGTTTCCCCGTGAAATCCGTCACACAGATGCTCTCCCAATGGAAGCGGGATCAGAAGACCGGAGAAAGGCAGCGGTGTCCGAACTTCGTTGTCTCTCTGACGCCCGGAGAGCACACCGCAAGGCTGTATTCCATATCAGTCCTGTGCGGGCTCCGCGTCGTGGTGGAGAAGTACAAGTCTCCAGGCGGCCCGGTTCAGTGCAAGAACTGTTTCCGGTTTGGTCATGTGCGGAGGGATTGCCGCGCTAACCCTAGGTGTGGGTTCTGTGGTGGTGACCACGAGAGGGGTGGGTGCCCGGAGGAGAGACGATCTCCCCCGAAGTGCCTGCACTGCTCAGGAGCTCATTCCTCGGCGTGGCGGGGCTGTCCCACGTACAAGTCCTTGCGGGCGGCAGGGAATGTGCGGGCCTCCAAGCCTCAAGAAGGGAGGACGAATGGGCCAAGTGAAGGCCAGAAGCCCTCGGGCACGTTGCGGGACGGAGGGCGAAAGTGACTCCAGCTCCAACACCAAAGCCACTGGTACAATCGTTCGCCAGTGTGCTGTCAAAGAGAGATACCCCTCCACCCCAGGCCGAGGCACCTGCCGAAGCCACCAAACCTGAACTTGTGGAATCCAGTTCTACCCTTTGGTCGAGGGCCCGCCCGAGACCACTCCTCTCCCTATCCCAACCCACACTGCCATCCTACACCCTTCCAACCCTTTCCTTCCACTCCCAACTCCCACCCTTGTCACCCCTGTAACCCCCACACCCGAGGATGATGCTGCAAAGCTCAAAAATTGCATTGAGCTACTCAAGGGTATTCCGGGACTGGACCCATGGGACTTTTCATCGAGTCTCTTGAGGAAGGTCCAGGAGTCTCCGAGGAGTAACCGTGGCCACCTGGTCATGGAGCACATCATCCTCTACCTGGTCTCTCATGGCAGTGCACCCGAATAGAGGACCACCGGTGCTGAAGGAGCTCACGGTCGCACTTTGGAACGCCAACGGAGTCGCGGGGAAGAAGGCTGAGCTTGAAAGTTTCCTGGCAAAGCATCGTGTCGATGTAATGCTGCTGGGAGAAACCCACTTGCGCTCCGCAATGAGGTTCTCGTTAGCAGAGTTTATCTGCCATCGTAGTGACCGAGTGGGGGATGTGGGAAGGGGTGGGACGGCGGTTTTGGTCCGAAGGGGCCTTGACCACCACGTCGTCTCACTTCCTCCCCTCCAACACATGGAAGCAACGGCTATCCAACTGGTGACCTCCACTGGCCCAGTTCGTCTCATTTCCATCTACTTCCCTCCCTACCACCGGTTCGACCAGGCTACGAGGGCTGACATGGAGGTGCTGCTTCGAGGTACCACGCCTGTTTTAATCGGTGGTGACTTCAAGGCTAAGCACCCTTCATGGGGCTCTAGGATTATGTGCGCTCGCGGCGGATTGCTACGCGACGTCATAGATCTACACGGCCTGGTGGCTGCCGGGCCTCCGACCCCTACCCACTTCCCTTTCAATCCCGGCTATCTCCCGGACGTTCTAGACTTCGTTGTCTCCAGAGGGATCAGAAGGCGGTTAGTGCTGAAGTCTCTAGCTGAGCTAGACTCGGATCACAACCCCGTTCTCGTGAACCTGGGACGCACGGTGTCCTTCATAGACCCCCCGAAAAACCCGACCTAAAGCGCACTGACTGGGACAGGTTTACGAATGTGTTGAGAGAGAGGTTGGGACCCACCCCTACCTTTCGAACAGCAGCAGAAATCGATCGCGGTGCGGATTTCATAACTTCCGCAATCAAGAAGTCGCTCGAAGCTTCGACGCCGAGGCACCGTCCTAAGAGGGTGCCACAGGCTTCCTTGCCCGATTCTATCCTCAGGCACGTCCGGGAGATAAATCGGCTGAGGAAGGCTTGGCAAATCTCGAGGGACCCGGTAGACAAGGCCAACTGGAGCCGCAAAGTCCATGCGGTTCGGGAGATGGTCCGAGAATATCGGAACAGTGTCTGGGAGGACAAGATTGAGAGCCTGTGCGTGCAGGACAGGTCCTTGTGGCAGATGACGAGGAACTTGATGTGGGTCCCCGCACCAAGGCCGCCTATTGTGAGTCGCAACGGGGTGGCCAACTCTGACCAGGAGAAGGCCAATGCTCTCGCTGAGCACTTAGAGGCGCAATTTGTACCGACTGACAACCCGTCAGACCCGGTGCACGTTGCGCACGTGGCGCAGGTCATCAGTGAGGTCTCGTACAGACCCTTGGATGAACCCGAACCCACGGAGGTGACAGAAATGTCACGGGCGATAGCCGCTCTAAGACAAAACAAGGCCCCCGGATCTGACGGTATCAGTAACGCGGTCCTCAGAAAGCTGCCCTTGGAGGCGATTAACTTCCTTGTGGAGTTATTCAACGCCGTCCTGTTCCTGAGTCACTTCCCCGAGCTCTGGAAGCATGCCAACGTCCTCTGCTTTCATAAACCGGTTAAGGACCCGGCCCTAGCTTCGTCCTACCGACCGATCAGCTTGCTCGACTGTCTGGGCAAGTTGTTCGAGAGACTAATAATGACGAGACTGACCCGACATGTCCGCGAGGGGGGCATCTTGGTGGACGAGCAGTTCGGCTTTCGGGCGGGACACGCTACGTCTCATCAACTTGTCCGGCTCGTGGAACAGGTTACGAGGAACTTCAACATCAACAGGCTGACTGGTGCTGTCTTTCTTGACGTGGCAAAGGCCTTCGACCGTGTTTGGCACGAGGGTCTCCTTTTCAAACTCCTCTCCCTGAACCTGCCCTTCTACCTAGTTAAGGTTGTTCAATCTTATCTTTCCCATCGCACCTTTTCCACTACCTTTGGGAACGCCACCTCCCAAGTCAGAAGCATCCGGGCTGGAGTGCCGCAGGGTTCCATGGTGGGCCCGCTGCTCTTCAGTCTCTATGTGAACGACATTCCAAAATCCCCAGGCACCGAGTTGGCTCTGTATGCGGACGACACGGCTCTAGTAGCGGAGTCGTGGCGAGGGCAGCTGGTGGAGAGGCGACTCCAGACGCACCTGATGCAGTTGGAGGGGTGGCTGACAACCTGGAGAACAAGTATTAACGTGGAGAAGAGCACTGCAATGCTCTTCACATGGAAAAGAAAGTACTACAGGCCGGCTCCACTCCGGCTGTTCGGAGAACAGATCAGATGGGCGGACAGTGTTAAGTACCTGGGACTTACGCTGGACACAAAACTGACCTGGAGACGACACTGCAACGAAAGACTCAACAAGGCGAGGCAAAGGCTGGGAGTCCTAGGCCCACTGCTTAACAGGCGTAGCGCCCTGTCTACAAGGAACGGTCTGACGCTGTACAAGCAGCTGCTCAGGCCGATTCTCGACTATGCGTGTCCCGCTTGGGGTCACCTGGCGGACACGTATATGAGGAGGATGCAGGCGTTCCAGAGCGTATGTCTAAGGATCATTGTGGGCGCACCTTGGTATGTCCGGAATGAGACTCTTCATCGTGACCTGGATATGCCTACCATCAAGGACCACTTCCTGAAACTGGCGCAGTCTTTCTACGCCAGACTTCCCGGTGCCACCAATCCTCTTATCCAGGGGCTTGGGAACTACGTCATCGACCCTGGTGGGTGCCATCGACGTCCCAAAGCCCTGCTCGGATAAGCGAGATGTGTCAACAGTGGTTTGGGAGGCTCTCACCCAGCCCCCCATAGAGTAGTGTCTCCGCACGTAACTCTAAAAAACCCTTAGTCGGTTTCTCAATTTCTTACCCCCCTTTTTACCCCAATATTACTAATATTATGTAATCTCTGTTTCTTTGTTTCAGAACTTCGCGAAACGCGACAACCCGTTTTTAATTTTTTTTTTTTTTTGCGAACCACACGGTGTGACCAATTGGTCGGTACGTGTTGGAACTTGCTCTCGTGCTCCCCTTCTGGAAGCATCGGAGCATGCCTTTTGTCTGTCTGTCTGTCTGCGCGTAACGCGTCGTCGGGTGCCATGTTCGTAAAGAAAAATGGCGGCTGGCGCGATCGGAAGGTCAAACCCGAAGTGAACAAAAGTGACTGCGAGAAACAGAGAGGCGTGCACGTAATACGATGTTTTAAGTGCCGAAAGCCTGGGCATAAGGCGAACGAGTGTCGAACCAAGGACAAGAAGGAAAGTGCGAAATGTGCGGATAACGTATGCTTAACCCGGGAAAGGTAACCTGAGTCATATAGACTCATCTGTGAGGGTAGTGGGGATGGTATTCGGAGTAGGGGCCGCCAACCTGTACCAGGCTCAAGGTCCTCTACAAGCAGTCGACAAGCAGTCGATTTACTGGCAGCTGACGCGGTGGGAAGGTCTCTGACTACTCCTCAAACAAGGTAATGTTTTTTCGTCTAATTCTCAGTGAGTCAAATTGACGCATGGTTGCCACTGCATGTAAAATCTATGTGAGTCATTTTGTTCATGGTTGCCGATAAGAATCGAAAACTGTGTGTCATTTCGTTCATGGTTACCGATAATAGCATAAGTTTTTGTAGCGAGTTTTAATTCTTCCTAGACCTGCCATGCCTCTTTTTCTATCTCTCTCCAATCATGGTTTTCTAAACTATTATTGTAATTGCAATGTATAAAGGACGATTTTTTTTTTTTTTTTATAATTCAAGATGGATACAAAAAGAATCCAGTTGCAGAAGATCTTGTGGATGATGATGAGATAATTGACAATATATATCGAGAGGAACAGCTTCGAGATGAGAAGAGCGAAAAACGAAAACCAGCCAAGAAGTCTAAAATAGGAGGCTCACGCTCAAAACCGACGTCATCTACTTCTAAGGAAATCCCTGCCTCTAGATCGGTGACGGAAAATTGGGACTCAGTCACTTTAGTTGGAAAAAAGGGCTATGTTTGGTCGACCCAACTAATCAATTCCTCAAAAGGGCAAACTAGGTCAAAAAATATTATTCATGTTGCACCTGGACCACTAAACAATGCTCTGCTCGTTGAATCACCAATCGAATGTTTCAAAATTTTTCACAGATAATATATTAGATATTATTCTTGAATATACAAACAAGGAAATTGAAACTCTAAGGGAAAAGTACAAGGTACCAAACAAAAGCACAATTGCAGCAATTACAAAAGAAGAACTTCTGGTATTATTTGGCTCTCTTTATTATCCAGCAGTGATGAAAAATAATCACCTCCATACAGCCATCATACACAACCCTACCTTTTGAGGAGACAAGCATCGGGCTATAATGTCCGAGTCCCGATTCAAGTTCTTGCTGAGGTGTCTCAGGTTTGATGACCGAGATACCAGGGAACAAAGGAACACAAAATTAGCCTCCATAAGCGAGCTGTGGGAAATTTTCGTTTCCAACTGTAAAAAAAGTTATAAGCCTGGGTCGTATTTCACCATAGACGAGCAACTTGTAGGCTTCAGGGGAAGATGCCCATTCAGGATGTACATCCCCAGCAAGCCCAACAAATACGGCTTGAAAATCATTATGCTCTGTGACAATTCAACAAAGTACATGATCAATGCCATCCCTTACCTTGGAAAGGGTTCGAACCCACGCAACCAACCGGCGGGAACATATTTTACCCTCAATCTAGTTGAACCTGTATCCGGTACAAACAGGAACATAACCATGGATAACTGGTTTACCAGTATTCCGTTGGCAGAAAAGCTTTTGAAAGAACACAAGCGAACTATGATTGGTATAATTAAAAAAGATAAATCTGAATTCCCAAGAGAATTTACTGATAAAAATTTGAATGGAAGAAAGGTGGGCTCAAGTTTCTTTTTATTTTCTGAGACCATGGCTGCTGTTTCCTATAAACCAACCGAGAAGAAACTTGTGGCTCTTATATCTACTCTACATGATGACGCAGCTGTAAATGAAGGAAGTGGGAAACCGGAAATTATACTCAACTATAATGAAACTAAAGGAGGTGTGGATGTTTTTGATAGGCTTTGCCAGGACATGAATACAGGAAGAAAAACGAAGAGATGGCCAATGGCTTTTTTTTAATATGATGAAAATAGCTGCAGTCAATTCCTATGTCATTTATTTGCATAATTTTTTCAAAAAAGAGAGAGGAAAAATTGGCGTTTTACCTAAACCACTAAACAAATTCAACTTTATGCAGCAACTTGTTCAAGAGCTTTCTGAGCCTTGGATGAGATACAGATAGACTCTCAAGATCCCCGTGAGCCTGCCAGAATGTATAATTCGATGCTGTGGAGGATTTCAAGATTCAAGGTTCTGTGGAGGAGCTGACCTAATGGATACCCAAGGTGATGAAAGTAGTGAAGACCACTTGTATCCCGTGTATATTGCAACTTTTGCCATTACAAAAAGCGGCGAAACACGCAATAACAATGTTTTTAATGCCAAAAGCCTGTATGCGGGGAGCATATGGAAAAAATATGCTTGGAATGCAAGAAGTGAGACCGAGACTTATTATTATTCTTTTGTGTTTATATTTTACTTTCGTGTTTATATTTTACTTTCGTATTTTTATTTTACTTTCGTGTTTATATTTTACTTTTGTGTTTATATTTTACTTTTGTCTCATATCTTTAATATTTTAAATTCGTTTAATTTTTAATTTTTTGTTACCAACCTAAGACATTTTTTGTAAATTATAAGACTGAAAGTCATCTATTTTTAGTTTTTTGTAGAGGACTTTACATTTATTTGGTGATAAGTTCGTTGTGTTCAACAACCTAAGACTTGTTTTTGTAAATTGTAAGACTGAAAGTCATATATTTTTAGTTTTTTGTAGAGGACTTCACATTTATTTGCTGATAAGTCGTAAATTGTATATAATGAGTCGTTTTTAGTCGAAAAATTAGTTTGTAAAACGTGTTTATTGTTACATTTATACTTGTGACGATATTTTTTGATTAAATAAATATGTTTATTAAACAATACAGGTTTTGTTTATTGTAAAATGTCAGAGTGAGTCGAAATAACTCATGGTTACCTACCACCTATTGCAAAGCAAAGTTACCTTTCCCGGGTTAAACGTCTCGGCATGCAAGTTGAACGATCAAAACCGGAAGTGGTGTCTGGACAGCGGCGCAACCACGCACTTGTGCAACGAGACAGAACTTTTCCGCGAAATGTATGACACCGGGCACGGTGCGCTAAACCTTGCCAACAGCGCGACAGCAGACACGGCTGGCGTAAGCAAGGCACAGTTTGTAGCGAACGTATTTGGTTACAAGAGGAACGTAACGCTAGAAAATGCAATGTATGTACCCGACTTGAGAACGAACCTGTTGTCTGTGAGCAAAATAACAGATCGTGGATTTAATGTTTGTTTTCAAAAAGACGGCGCCGTTATACAAGACTCGAACGGTAATACTGTACAAAGTGCTGTCAGAGTCAAAGATCTGTACTACGTGCGTGAATTCAAACAGGACGCATGCTCTGTCACTTCTGTTTCGAAGGAAATTAAAGTTCCGTTTGATTTGTTACACAGACGCCTAGGTCACACTAATTCAAAAGACATTGTGGACGCCGTTCGTAAAGGTGTTGTGAAGGGAGTTGTGCTAGCGGATTCAGCCAGTAAGTTGAACTGTGACATTTGTGTACGGGGAAAAATGACAAGGGCCCAGTCCCAGAAAATCAAACCGTCACACAGATATCTTGGACGTGATACACTCAGATGTATGCGGACCCATGAGGACAACATCCATGGGAGGAGCGAGGTATTTTGTCGAATTTATCGACGACAGCACCAGATGGTGCGAGATTCGATTCTTAAGGTCAAAGGCTGAAGTACTCAAAGCTACCCTTGAGTACATAACCCTTGTTGAAAATCAGAAGGGCATAACTGTAAAGTGTTTGCATCCCACAATGGTGGAGAATACATTATCAAAGAGTTTGATGAATACTTGAAAAGGCGAGGGATCACTAGAAGGCTGACTGTCCCATACAACCCAGAGCAAAACGGCACGGCGGAAAGAAAGTATCGCTCTCTTCTTGACGTCACCAGGTGCCTTCTGATGGAAGCAAAATTGCCCAATTCCTTTTGGGCTGAGGCAGTTAATACAGCAAATTACCTTCGAAATCGCCTACCAACAAAGAGCTTAGATGGTCGAACGCCATACGAGAAATGGACCGGTGGAGTGCCGGACGTGTCTTCTTTCAGGGTCTTTGGAAGTGAAGTGCTGTATCTGGACAGAGAACCGAGCAGAGGAAAGTTTGACTCTCGCAGACAGGAAGGGATCTTCCTTGGCTATGCAGATGAGTCCAAGGCGTACCGTGTGTGGTCACCCAAGAAGTGTCGAGTGGTGATAAGCCGTGATATAAAATTTATGGAGGATGTCAAGTCTCGTCTGATAGCCAGCCCCCAAATGGACCAGGATATAGACATGAAGGGCGAAGACTCTACACAAGCTCGGCGATTTGTGGACATTGATTTGCCTCCAACGTGCCACGCTGAAGATAAGCCAATCTCACCCTATGAGGACAGCGAAGACGAGGTATTCTTCGGCTTCGACAACACCCTTGAGGCGTATGTACCATCACCTGATGGATCAGGGGAAGATGGGGACATATCTTCCACCCCCGATGACACTGCACCCAAAACAGATGTGCGTCAGGAAATCTATCACAAAACAAGGGGCCGTGGTCGGCCAAGGAAGGTCAGGTCAGTTCGAGGGGAAGACCGAAGAAGCAGTACCAAGTCATTTCAAATCTGGCCGAAAACGCTGAGGAAACTGAGCAGGCGTTTATCTCGGAAATACCTATGAAGGAAGCGATGTCCGGTCCCGATGCGGACGAGTGGCGCCAAGCCATTGGCATCGAGATGAAATCCATCATGAGGAACGAGACTTGGATACTTGTTGATCGTCCTAGAGGTCACAAAGTTGTCGGGAGCCGAATTGTTCTAAGGAACAAGTTCCTATCGGTGGTAAACGTGAAAGAAAAAAGGCACGCTTGGTTGCCGAAAGGTTTTAGTCAGCAACCCGCGTTCACTACACAGAGACATTCGCTCCAGTGGCTCGAATGAGTTCCATTTGCCTCATGGCATCCATTGCAGCCCAATACGGTATGAAGATTAGGCAATTTGATGTGGAAACCGTATATTTGAATGGACACCTACAAGAAGAGGTTTACATGGAACCACCGAAGAACCTAGGAGAAATCCTTCAGGATATCTTTGATTCGGAGGGCCAAAGTCAGCTCAGGATGAAGGCAAAGGTCATGCTCAAAGAATTGAATAAGGGGGACAAGGTTTGACTCCTGAAGAAATCGCTTTATGGTTTACGACAAGCTGGAAGGAGCTGGTACCTTAAGCTGGACGAAACCTTGAGCAGTCTGGGTGCGACGCCTTCAGTCTCAGACCCTTGTTTGTTCCACATTGGTTAAGGGGAAGATATTGTACTAATTGCGACATACGTTGATGACATCCTAATCGCCTCCCGTGACAGGAGGAGGATTGCTGAACTTGGAAGATGAATGGCCAAACACTTCGAAGTCAAGGATTTAGGCTATGCAAAATCTTGCCTGGGCATAGAGTTTAACCAGACGGAAGGACAGGTGACAATGCACCAGCATGGCTATGTACGCGATCTGTTTTCGCGATTCGGCATGTCCGAGTGCAAACCTGTTGCCACCCTGTGGATACAAGCTTGAAGCTGAGGAGAAACAAAGAGCAGTCGGAAGACGATCTAAGACTTCCGTACCACGAACTGGTCGGGGCCCTTACATACTTGGCATCGACTACAAGGCCCGACATATCATTTGCTGTAAGCCATCTGGGGCAGTTTAACAACTGCTATGGAACCGATCATTGGAAGGCCGCCAAGCGTGTATTGCGCTATCTAAAGGGTTCCATAAATGTGGGGTTAATCTATGGCTCAGAACCAGGACCAGTCAGAGGATTTGTAGATGCAGACTGGGGAAGTTGTCCCGAAGACAGGAGGTCTTACACCGGGTATATATTCATGCTACATGGTGGACCGGTATCCTGGGCATCAAAGAAACAGCGAACTGTCACCCTGTCGACGACAGAGGAAGAATACATGGCTCTGTCAGAGAGCGTTAAGGAAGCAGTCTATTTGCAGCGACTCCTCGTCGAGATGGGTTTTGGCGACTTGGGCGAGATGGTTACTTCTGTGACAACAGAAGCTCATTGAAATTGGCGGAGAATCCGATGTTTCACGCAAGGAGTAAACACATTGACATCCGTCATCACTTTGTGAGGGATATACTAAAACGCAAGGAACTTCGTGTGCTTCACATCTCAACGGACGATCAAATTGCAGACTTCTTAACTAAGGGACTGCCCAAAGTTAAACACTTGCAATGCATGGAATCAGCCAAATTCGCAATAGTGTTCTTCTTTTGGCAACCAACTCGAGGGGAAGTGTTGGAATGTTGGTATTCCTTTATAACGAGTTGCAGTTGTTTAGTGTAGCCATATTTGTGGTAGCGCATACGCAGCGTGTATCTTTATCAGACAATAGACAGTCGAGTCATGCCGTTATAGCTTTGAGACGCACATTCGTGACCTCATTGTTTGTAGCTTTATTGTGCTGACTAATGTTTGTTTTATTGTGTTATCTTGTTTGTTTCGGTTCACTTTACCTACGGCGATCTTTCTCTAACACTGCTAAAATAATTAATCAGATTAAGCCAAAATTTGTATATGAAATTTAATAATTGGGCACCTTTTGGTAGAATTGAATTGTTTTAAGAGAATGTATCAAAAAGCAAAATGATATTGGTAAAATTGTGTATATTTTACAGATTTACTTAATAATAAGTACTTCTTATAGTCTATACACGTTTGATTAAATGTATCAATATATTATGTATAATAAAATAAAATAAAATAAAATAAAATATTGATTAAAGATGGAGGTATTAGTATTGCATCACAAATTATTGACAAAATTACAGCATCAATATATACTCTACAAATAACCCATGAACTAACATCAAATATATGCTCTTTCTTTACTCTTTTGGCATCACTGGTTTGAAACAATTTATTTGACTAAACTGTCATTTGACATTGAGAATTAACTTTATGTTTGCGATCCCTTAAAAATTTATAGTCATACTATTGTCATACTATTAAACACTTTATTTATAAGTTCTCAAAATATATTTTAACTTAATATTGACATATCTTTTCTTACCTTTGAATTTTTATAAAAAAATTGTAACAGATTAAACCATTGTATCTACAGAATTTACCAGGATTTTTCACAATAGTATATATTTGTTTTTCAAATATTTATTAATTGACTTGAATAATAATTTGTTATTTTATAAATTTATTTTCCTTCAATATTATTACTAATTGAAATTGTTAAAATTTATAAATTTCAATTGCTTAAAAGTTGAATGTGTTCCTTGTATTAATAGTTTATATATTTCTCCTTACTAAAATAATAATTAATTTCACTAGAACATATATAATATGGTCAATCTGCCCTAATAATTTGGGCATTTTTGTGCCCTTTTGTACCTCTCCAAATCCTTAGTATATTCTATAATTAACTTATACAAATTCAGTCTTCTAGGCTGTAGTATAATTTCTATATTTCCAAAATCATATTTTTACCCTCAAAATAAAAATCAGAGAGTATTTTAGAAACATGCTTATCAATAAGATATGTCTATTTGTTTATTATGAAATCTTAACTAAATTAGTATTACTATTGAATCATTAATTTTAGTTTTTTACCTTTTTATTATTATTTATAGTTACTTAATTGTTTTATTGTAATCACTTGTACTGCAAATTTATGTAATTCGTTTTTATAATACAAGAGTTTTTCTCTATTTTCCCTGTGCTAGCCTGTTTGAGGTCTCGAATATTGACTAGTACTTAAAAAGTAAAAGTGAAATTATTATTATCTTAACAAAAAATTGCAACTATGTTATCCATAATCACTAGTTAGTGGCAGTAAAGCCTAACAATTTTAATTTAACATTTAAATAAGACCATGTTTTATTCATATTTTTATTATTAGTAAAAGTTTCGATAATTGTAATTTAGTTATAAAGTTAGGTTAAAAATTATAGAACTAACTTTGACAATAATCCCTGCAGAATTTGACAAAGAATTGTTGTGATCTTGCAGGTTTATACAGATGGTTGGATACAATATTTTATTGGTCAGAGTTTCTAAGACCTTCTTGATTTTATCTTGAATCCCAGGAACAATAAATATCGGTGGAACTTCCGGTACAAGCCCAATACCAGGACTCAGGGAAGGAATCACCACAAGAGGGCTCTTAGCTTTTGATAAGAAATCAAAACCAACACCCTCCAACTCATCCAGGCTCGAGGGAAGAAAGCTTCCAATTTCATTAAATCTCGACACTAAAGGAATTAAAGTACAAACAATTATTATAGCTAGTATATAAGTGATACTGTAGTTTAAAATAAAATAATATAATTTATAAATAATTGAAAAAAAAAGTGGTGATGAACCTCAAGTAAGTGTGATATAATTATTTATAATATATTTAATTTGTACTAAATAAAGGATTAAAATAATAAATTATATAAACGATTTAAATAATATATAAAATATAGTTTATGGTATATAAGTTTTGTATATAACATTATAAAAATAAACATAATCTATATTTATATAATATATTATTATTATTAGCACCGCGTCTTACTACCCATTCGGGTTATATAATATAAAATATATATTATGTATATTATTTATTGTTAAGGTTTAGGATGATAAACCGTACGTACTAATTTAAATGTGTTATTATTTAACTATGCAAAGTTTAACATTATTAAATGGTACAGAATAAAGTAGATTACGTTGTAACCTCACTGTACAAGAGTAATAAAGAAAAAGGAAATGACGTACTTCTAGATGAACAAATCAACTGGACTACTTGAGTCATAAATTCAACATATATAACATATAATATATATATTTTATTTATATAATAAAGGATATATATGTGTATTATATATAAGATATAATATATATCTTATTTATTATATTATATGATAAATCTATATATAAAATATAATATATTACATATAATACATTTAGATATTGGAAGTATTTTTTTGCGTAATATATATTATAAAAATGGATTATATATAGATTATATATAATTTGTAGTCAAATACAGAAATAATCTAAAGTGAATTAATTAAATAATGTTATCTTTGAATAAGCATGGTTTTGTAAATAATAAAACTACAGTAATTAAAATAGTATAATTTCTGGAGTATGTTGCTGCTGAAATTTCTACACAAGGTCGAATTAATGACATTTGTTTTGATAAAATCAAGATTTTGATCTTTGTCTGCACAATATTACTATCCTAAACCTAAGTAATTTAATATAATATATTACATATATTATAAAAGTATCAATAGTAAATTAATAAAAACATGGGTTTAAGAGTAAAAAAAGTGTTACAGAAAGGAAAAAAAGAGATAAAGAACATTTTATTTATATCCTCTCTAACGATTTTAGTTTTAAATGCGATTCTTGCTATACAATTTGTATGTTAAGATGATTAATAATGGTGTTGGCATGGCTTTGTCGAAGTGTAAAAAGTAATATACTATATTACTATATTGAACCTTTACTTACAATAGTTAATTATTAGTAGTTAACTATTGGAATTATTAAATTTGATTGAAAATATCAATATTCAGTCATTTTATTAAAGCTTTTTAAATAGTAAACCCCAAATAATTTTGATAAGAGTAATCTATTCACAAGACATATTGTAATGTAATTGATTTGCCCCTGAAAAGTATGTGAAAGCATTGACAATAATATCGACCTAATTTTATAAACGTCTTATTTCATTTAAATTATATAGTATATTAAATGGCGCTTAATGCACTTCTTCTTCTAAGAAGGCAAAAGCCACTGATCAGTGACGTCACGCACGTGACACCAGCCAAGTCAGTTTGACAATATATATATTTCAAATAATAACTTCCTCTTCTCGAAGGTTCCAATAGAGATTTTTAAATGTAACTTGAGTCATTTTCCGGCTCTCGAAGCTTCGAGTGACACAGAGATGTTTTTGTCTTGTATTTTGTTTTTCTAAACTAAACCTTCTCGAAGCTTCCATGACCAAGGAATATATACAAGGGATGGTGCAACATAAAGTCAGTTGTCAGTTGGGAGTTGGGAGTTGGCAGTTGGTGTCCAATACTGACAGAACTCACTTGGCGTCTAGCAACACCTATCCGCGCTAGCCCACGTATATATTTCGATATGATCTATTTTCGCATTAATTAAACTGATTCATCAATAAAAAACATGTCAAAATGAAAAGTGTATTAATCATAATTCTTCAATAGGCGCCCATCGCGGTAACGTAAATCCAAAACGTTACAATATTCCTAACAATGTCATTAGTTTTCCCTTTAGTTTTGGTATCCATTGACGATATAACAACTATGATTATACTCGATAATAAATATTTTGATTTACTGTTTTCCATTAATTACAATCTTTATTTGACTAATGGAGCCTCATTAATAACCTAAAAAATATTAGTCTCAGCAGCAAAGTTTTTGAATAGTTTACTTATTATTGAACATGACATTACTTTATCTTCTTACTAGTAAAAATTTAGTAGTTATAATAAAATTCTTAGAAAATCAATAGTAATACAAAAATAAAGCCTTGGATATAAAATAGAAACATTTCAATGTCAGGATGAATATTTATAATAAACACAATAAATTAATAAAAATGATATAAATATATTGTTACAAATAACTCTCTAGGAAAACTTCTTTCTTTTTACATATATTATATGTAAATACGCTTACGAAGGTAGAACAATAAATGAAATGAATACACATAAGTATAATATAGCCTTTACTGTGAAAGGAGCACATTTCACGCATTACAGAGATGTAACTGCCAGACACCATAAGAGCAATTGTGTTACCTTCATTAGTATATTTGATGAGTTTATCTTCTAGTGATATGTTTATGAATGGAGGTGATCTGGATGATAAAAGTTTGTTCATCACTTTTAGAATTGGTCGGATGTTTTCACTCTTCTGACTGTCAGTCCATTGTACGTCAAGTATTGGTAGACCTGCTTTAAATCTTTCCTTACTTACATCCTCCCCAGACCTATCTATGAGCGATACGAAGTGACTCAGAGAATCGAGACTACGAGAAGCAACATCTAGATTGTGGAGGGATGTAGCATCATTCTGTAAAAGAATAAAAGATATATTTAGATTATTTAAACTTTGAAAATATTGTATAAAAGAAAACAAATAGTTTTTTTGAACAAAAAAATTTCTTTGATAATTTTTCATATATCATAATATATTTACATAATATAGTCTATCGAGATCGTAGCTTAATTAGATGGTACACCAATAGTTTCTTAAACTAAAACATTTTATATATTGATGTTGTACTAATATTCCTACAAGATAATCTACCACGATCAAACTTACCTAATTGCCTGTAATATAATTAAACTAGCATATATATTTCCAATTATGATGATAAATGAATGTAAACTGAAGCCTCACTTGAAATACTGAGCTGGATTTCAAAAACAAATATCCAGGAGTAGAATTAGTTATAGTACCAACAAAAACTGTTATAGTATTAACTTTTCATTTGAACTAATTCTTAACCTTGTTTGAACGTTTTTTTTAGCATTTTCTAGTATAATAAAGCTAACATTTTATAATTAATATAACGCCCTCACCAGTGCTATGGAAAATATTGTGGTCACAGTTCCAAGGTTTGAAGCATTCCTAATTAAGCTCCTTGCCCCAGGAAGTGTGTGGATCTTCTCTGCTGATGTTTGTATGATGTGAGCATTATGATAGCGATGTAGTAAAAACATTCTTCGTTCAGAGAGGACAGACAACTTTTGTGACTTTGAGGCAATGATGATTTTATTAGCTTTGTGGGTAACTAGCCATTCTGCCAGGCAAAGACAATCTTCAAACTTGTTTCCTGTTGGAAATTTGTTTACATAACTTAACATGTATATTAATTTTATCAGATTTATAAATAGGTTAATAAATTTCTTCCTTTGAAAAATGTCATATATTTACAAATAGAATTAGCTACTGAAGGTATTGAACAAATCGCTTTTACTAAAATCGCTGTAGTAATTAGATAAAAAAACAATCTGAAGAGATGCTATATATTGCTGGAATTTAGATCGTGAAAACTAAATTCTATAACTTTTAGAGAATTTTGTTGTGATTCAATTAATGTTTGAGGTTGCTAGCATACTTATTGCATATTTTTAAACCAAAAACAGTAATTTGTAGTTTAACATATAATTTCATTGAAACGTCTTAAATCTATAATATGTTAAAAGAAAATGTTATCATTTATTAATTTATAATACATTTTCAAAATAGAACATCATAAAATATTTTTAAAGTGATTACTTAATCATTTAAATTAGAACTAACCATTATAACATCCATATGGTAAACAAAGGAAATGGTTTCTCTCGATAAAAGTTTATGGATAATTTATGTGATAGTATTTGCCGACATTTGTCGAAAAAAAAAAAAAAAAATTCAACAATGAAAACCAAATGATCAATTGTAAACATATTACCATTTTGGTTTGTTTATCTTTGCTGAGCAATACATTTCAATTGCAAGAATTGAGTTGTTAATATTTTAAACGAAAGAAAAAAAAAATATTTACTGGTTTAAAATCATACACAAATCATGGTTTCCATGGAGATGTAAACAAAGAACGAATATACAGATATACATTTAATCCAATGCAGACACAAGAGAAAAGCTGTAAGTTCGCTGTAAAAATCAAATTTTCATAGGATGTTATTATTTTTACAACAATCCAGATTCCCAAACCTTAAAATCAGTGTTTGTTTGTCAAAATAGATTCAGCTAGTTTATAGTAATTTAAAAGACCAGAAATGAACTTAGTGAATTAAATGCATATAAATTTTCATTTTCTCTCCATAAATTAAGCTATCGTTAAGAATAATCATAAGGATAGCAACTAGAATCTATAAATAGTAATTTTTTCTTATAAATTATTATTTCTATCCTAGGATACCCCACCTATGTCCTATCATTCTGTGTGTTTGTGTGTCGTTCTAAGCATACACCTGAAGATGTAGGCCTATACATAGTTTACAGATCTTAGTTTAACTTTGAACTGGTTTTTTGGAACAATAATTTTAAAATTTGTTGGAGTCATATATTAAATTACGATAAGAAATTGTTAAATAATCACTATAAATCTAAGATTTTAAAACTTCCACTAATTCACTAAAGGAGAGAGTAGAATATCAGTTTATATATTATGAAAAAGGACACTAAAATAAGGGAGCTTGTTCTTATATAATTCCAACAAGCTACTGAATGACAGATATTCTTACAAATATTTGTGTCATATTTAATTCAGTTAATTCATTACAGTCATTTATAAGAGAGCTAGCTTACCAATAATAATGTGTGAGTTTTTCAGGTCAAAGATACTTTTATTTATTGCCTTTATTTTATTTACAACTTTTTTGTTTTTAGGTGTTCTGGTCTCTTCCATGAGTTGAATCAAAACCTTCGTGACTTTGTTGCAATTTGATAGTTCTCTGAAAAATAAAGAGTAATGAACACAATTTTACTACAAGCATTATTTTGCTTAATATAACTTACATAATTATATCAAATTTTTGTGAATACGAATATGTTTAAGAGCCAATTAAAGATGTTGTTGATGGATTTTAGAAAATAAATAAGCTTTATGTATAAATTTTATAATTTAATTGTTTATCTATACATATATGAATTTACATGTATAGTAAAATTATATTATATATATATATATATATATATATATATATATATATAATATATAATATATATATATAATATATAATTATATATATATATATATATATATATATATATATATATATATATATATATATATATATATATATATATATATATATATATATATAGGTCAAAGTAGAGCACATTTGACCGCTGGGTAACTTTAGACTATACCTTGATTTTCTTTATTTTTGAATGTTGGTGCCAAGCAGTTAAATATTTTAATGGAGGCAGTTGAATAGAGGAATTGGAGGGAAATAGCATTGTTGGGATGCCAACCAGCTGTTTTCAGTTGGCATCTGAACCTCAGCCAAGCAACGAGGAGCATGGTAAGCAAATTTGTTTTTCAAAACTTTCCCCGTAGGATTCATTTCTCATTAACTTAAGTATTACCTTCTGAAACCTTGTCAAATGTAAATAATTTTTATCATATCAAAGATGTTATACATTTTGTTTGACCTGAAAAATCACATGTCTTGCTAATGGTGTTTGGTGGGGCGCTTTCAACCACTGATGGAATGTGCCCCACTAATCATTCGAAACGCCTGTCACTGATTCTAATTTAATTTTAGGACAAGTGTGTGTGGGTGGGCGGCCGGGGGAGAGGGGCAGAATGAAACTCTACTCACAAAATTTCCAGCAAAATATATTCTATGGATCTCCTGTTGGTATTATTTCAGATGGTTCACAATTATAAGAAAAAAGCAAAACAAATTGCTATCAATGAATGTGATATTTCAAATGTTATTCATGCAGTTGTGAAGGATGGTTTTTCGATGAGGAATGCAACATTATTCACAATGTTAGTCGATCTACTCTTGTATCCAGGATCAAGAGACTTGGAAAAACTGTCTGTGATAAGAACGATGTGGCTAATGAATCTGGGGATAGTGATACGAACAATGAGAGCCAACTACATTATAGTAGTAAATATTCAACATGGCAGGTATTTACGAATCCACAAGAAGTTGATTTAGTAAATTACTAGAATAAGAGTTCAAATATCAAATATGGGTTGACCTACAAGCAAGTTAGAACCCTTGCATTTGACTTTGCCACATTAGTTGCGAGTAAAAAGTTCCAGAAATTATGGGAATCAATAAAAATAGCAGACAAATTTTGGGTTTTTGAAACGCGACCCTGGGCAATGTTTGAGGAAACTGGAGACGATCAATTGTATGAAGGCTTCTGGGTTCAATAGTCGGAGTTTACTAAATTTTTGACAACCTAAAATCCGTCCTCAAAAAATTAAGTTAAAACCTGAAAACAGCTACAATTTAGATGAGACTGTGGTGCCTACGGTTCCAAGTGGTGGCCACAAAGGTAAAATGCAGCTCGAGATGGCTGCAACAGTGGATCAAAGATAACTTACAATAATTCTGTGTGTGATATGTGCAAGTTTTAATATCACTTCTTTACAAATTTCCCAAAAAGAATAATGTTCACGGGTTTATTTTGAATATACCACCAGGTTCTATGGCTTTGGTAAATCATAATGGGTGGATGACCAGTGAGTTTTTCTTAGACGTATTAAAACATATTAATCATCATTCAAGCTGCTCACCAGACAAAAAAATACCTGCTGCTACTCGACAATTATAGGTCACATGTCGACGTCACCAACCTTGAGTTTGAGTTCTGTAGGGCTAATAGGGATTGTGGTTTTATCTTCCCCTCCAATGTGCTCCCATGGATTGCAGCCTCTTGATGTTTGGATATTTGGACCATTCAAATCAAGAGTGAATGTTTCTATGAACGACTATACAGTAAACAATCCCAGCAAAAACATTACTGTGTGAATGACAGCACAGCTTACCAAATAATTGTTCCTCTGCTCGTTCATTCCTTCAAACATAATGAGTTCTTCTGGCTTCACTCCTTTTGATTCCCATGTGTTCAGCGAAGAAGATTTTGCTCCAATCACCATCACCAGTTCTTTTTTAAAAGAAACGTCAATTTGTGATGAAGTTTCAGCAACACTTTCTTTTCTAAGTCTAGAAGAATGTTCCTCACAACCACACTCTCATTCACCAGCATCACCAAAGACTTCAAATCCCAAGAACCAGTAGCAGTTAAAAGTATTCTCCCCTTCCCTAAATGTTTCAAAACTCCCAACATAAAACAGAGAAACACCAAGAAGACCGGTGCTTTTATCCTAACTGACTATCCACAAATTAAAAGATTGAAGTTGATGTCTCAAAACAAAAAAAACAAAAATCAATCCCATGACATCTCTCCACACTCTGTTTTCGATCAAACATAGCAAGGGAAAGACGCCAGAACTGAGAGAATCATCTGACAATTATTCCGCAGATTCAGCGTTGGAAGACGAATAATCCTACCATGAAGAACCTGAGTTTTCATTAGATAGTGACAAGATAAAAGAAAACGACTCCTTGTTGATTCAGTTTGCAATAAAACAGGATAATTTATTATGTAGAGAAGGTGGTTGGTTTTTATGTAACGAACAAGTTAAACGAACTTCTCGAGAAGAAGAGCTCAGTCACAATTTTTCTATTTCCCTGATAATGAGGACATTGCCAGCGTGGAATTGCATGACATCTTGGCCAAACTGAAAGCTACCAAATAGTAGGGGTGTGCAAAGGCTACTTTTTAAATGCAAAGCGAAGTCAAAGAAAATCTTAAAACTTGCGAAGAAAAGTCGAAGTGTGACAAGAGGTGGTGCAGTGAAAGCGTGCTGGGCCTATAACCCAGAGGTCCGTGGATCGAAACCACGCTCTGCTAACACATGTAAACCTCTTGTTACAATTAATTAATATTATAGGAAGCGTGTCGGAAAAACAAACAAGAAGTTTAACAATCAAAATCATAGTTTGTTTTATTTAGGACAAATTTGATGATAAATCTTACTATATAATATTATAAATGCGAATGTTTGTGTGTTTGGATGTTTGTAGCTCAATCAGGCCAAACCTGCTGAACGGATCCGAATGAAACTTGGTAGGTAGGTAGAGTATTTGCTTGAATAACATATAGGACTATTTCCAACCTTTGATTTTACATTAATTTTACAATGTTAATGTTAAATTATTTTTCATGTTAAATGGTGCTGCCAGTCATTTGCTATTTTTATAATAAAAGTTCAATAGTATTTTTTTTTTCATAAGTTGGTAGAGTATGTCTTGGAACAACATTAAATTAATTTTACAACACTAATGTTTAAACTTTTCGTATATAAGAGGTAAGTGATATATTGTGATTTTTATTTCATTTTACGGGTAAATATGAATGTGATTATAATTAAAATATTAGTAACTTTATGTTATTTTAGATTAATATTTTTTTAAACTTAGTAAAGTTCTTTTCAAAACTAAAACTTACGTAGAATCTATCCTTAAAAATATTTATACAAAGCGAAGAGTTGAAAGAAATTTTGTTGATTTCACGTGTAAATACGAAGTCACATTTATGAAAAAAGTTCAATAGTATTTTTTGTGCTGTAGCTTACCTCACCATTTTTTAAAGTTAGTAAATATCGGGTCAAAACGAAAACTTACTCGCCATCTAACCTGAAAAATATTTCTACAGGAATAAAAGTTGAAAGAATTTTTGTTGTTTTCACGTGTAAATACAAAGTCACATTTATGAAAGCGATTCAATAGTATTTTTGTGCGTTAGTTTTAGTTTTGAACTTTTCTTTACTCACTTTAAAAAGGTGAGGTAAAGTAAACTGGTTTCTTTTTAGGTGCTGTTCAATGACTGGTTCCTGTATTCGAGAAATATTTACTTTACCACCAGAACAACACATCCCAGGATTTTCCTCCTCCCATTTCAATGATCTGCATAATCTACACTCTTTGTCCATCCTCTTATTTTTTATGAGACTATGGCTGCTGTAGTCGAGAGTTGCATCGTATTCTAATGCAGCATGTTCAAAAACGCTCCACGTGTTTCTATTGAAGATTTGCCGCCACAGTTACAGCAACAGCACGTCTTCGAGCTTCGGCTTCTTCTATAGTTTCGACAGCTCGCTGAGACATCAGCTCTCAAGCTGGCGCCGAACTTTAGATTCTTCTTACGCCTCGGAAGCTCGCTGGAACGCCATATAAGCAGCGTGCTGTTGATGTCGTTGCTTTGACTGCTTTGGAGTTTCGGTTGCTCTGTGTGCTGCCTGAAGTTGAGTCTGTTTAAGCCTTCTAGCCTCTGCTTGGGCTGAAGTTTCCTGGTTCCTGGACACTTTAATCATTTTAGCTTTATTCGAGCGTTGTGACAAATTCGATTTAAGTTTCCCCGGCATTTTTCAACATTTTTTGAGGATAGATCACAAAAATAACTTCTCAGTTGAGGAAGTCATTGAACACCCCCGAAAAAGAAACCAGTTTACTTTACCTCACCTTTTTAAAGTGAGTAAAGAAAAGTTCAAAACTAAAACTAACGCACAAAAATACTATTGAACCTCTTTCATAAATGTGACTTTGTATTTACACGTGAAAACAACAAAAATTCTTTCAAATTTTATTACTGTAGAAATATTTTTCAGGTTAGATGGTGAGTAAGTTTTCGTTTTGACCCGATATTTACTAACTTTAAAAAATGCTATTGAACTTTTTTCATAAATGCGACTTCGTATTTACACGTGAAAACAACAAAATTTCTTTCAACTCTTCGCTTTGTATACATATTTTGCAGGATAGATGCTACGTAAGTTTTAGTTTTGAAAGGAACTAACTTTAAAAAAAACGATAAGGAAATATAACCTAAGGTTACTAATATTTTAATCATAATCACATTCATATCTACCAGTAAAATGAAATAAAAATCACAAAAAATCACTTACCTCTTATATACGAAAAGTTAAAACATTAGTGTTGTAAAATTAATGTAATGGTGTTCCAAGACACACTCTACCAACTTATGAAAAAAAATACTCTAGAAATTTTATCATAAAAATAGCAAATGACTGGCAGCACCATTTGACCTGCAAAATAATTAAACATTAATATTGTAAAACCAATGTAAAATCAAAGGTTGGGAATAGTCCTATATATGTTAATTCAAGCACATACTCTACCTACCTACCAAGTTTCATTCGGATCCGTTCAGCAGGTTTGGCCTGATTGAGCAACAAACATCCAAACACACAAACATTCGCATTTATAATATTAGTAAGATAGTAAGATTAAAAGATTTTATCAATTATTGTGGGCGAAGCCACGACGGGTAGAAGCTAGTACATAATAAGAGAAAAGAATTACAAAATATCGTGAAGTGCATCTTCTCCCTGATTTAAATAAATCTGCTGAGATATGAGAATTATTAAAATACAATATCTTAAAATAATATAGGCAACACTACTGTGCACGACCCCTCGTTCCAGCCCTCGGGCGTGACGCGTTGTAAACATCCTAACAAGTGAACATATAGTCCGTTTTTCCTTAGTAAGGTTAATATCTGAGTATGAAAAACTATAGACCATTTTCTGATAATTATAGTACGTGTCCCCCGTCCCCCCCACCCCCCAAACCGATTCTCGAGAATTGATATTTGGTGATGAATTGTCGATTATCGATGATCGAGAGGGTTTAAAACACGGATATTACAAAAAATATATATATATATATACTAATTGGTGATTAATTATCAGGAAGCCCTTCCACCTGCAACATCGAAAACTGTCTATATTTTCAAAAAGTTCCTTCATATGAAAACCGGTCTATAGCCCTCCAGTCACCTTGGATATGTTGATTGCCTCCCAATAGCCTTGACGAGGACTTCGTGAGGGTTTGTGGTTGTGTAACAAAGCAAACGACCCCTCGGTACAGCCCTTTATATCCAAAACTGATTATATGTAACACATTCATAGCGTTTATATGGAAATCGTACTATATTAGTGACGCGTTGTTATTGTGAGTAATTCGTAAACATCCTCCGGCAAAAAAAAAAATCTATACTCTATTGTAGGTTAACTTGCCACTTTAGTCGCACCTTTTGATTATTAATGTATGGTGGAACATGCAGTCCGCGGCGTCGTGCGTTCAGGCTAGTTCACGTTACCTGGTGGTAGCGTCCACCCCCCAGACATGTTGGGGAGGGACAAGCGAGATTTGAACTCAGACCTCCTGTTCCGTGACGCCTTAGACCATGCACACCACATTTGCGAGGGGGCTAGCACACGGGGGAACATGCAGGCCGTGGCGTCGGGCACTCAGGCTAGTTCACGTAACTTTGTTCCCTGGTGGTAGCGTCTAATAAAACACGGATATTATTAGACGTAACTAAAAAAATCCCTTGATATCGAAAACGGTCCGTCCCTCAGATCAAAACACTTTATCCCCTTCCCCTACAACCGTCATCCCTTCATACCAAAAACGGCCTATTGTATCTCGATGTTGTTGTTCTTGGGGATGGACAAGCAACATCCCTGGCGAGAACTAACTACATCCTTTCATATAAAAAAAACTGTCTATATTTTAAAAAAAGTTCCTTCCCCCCTATGATTGGTAATTGGTGATCGATGATCGATCGGCGCACGGGGGAGTGAATAAAACACGGATATTATGATTAATTATCATGAAGCCCTCCCACCTACAGCGCCTGCAACATCTTTGGTGGGGGACCATAGACTCTAGATCAGTGGACATGGTTTGACATCCCATTCAAATAAGTAATATTAACAGCTCGTATTACTAACCGATCGGGTTATACGCACTTATTTTGACGTGTGAGATGAAATGCATAACCTTGATATTAGTGGAAAAACAAAAATGAGAGAGTATAAATAGACCTCAAATCAATACAGTCGATCATTATAGTAACTGATTGCAGCCGATTACCATTAAAAAACTGGAAAACCATTTAGGAAACCCCCCAGTTCACCCGATCGAGATTCGAACCTTGATCTCCCCATCCTCAGCAATCGAGCTCAACACGACAAGCGCGCTAGCCAACTACGCCACCGATGCGGGTGATAGACTCTTATTAGGTCATCGACCGGTCGATCACGATCAACAAGTTTGCCGACCCCTATTTTAGATTATCAATGCCGACAAATTAATAATCTTGAAAGCAACAGTTATTAAATACCTACACCTACTGTCGTACCACGATTGAGTTCTATAATACACACTCTAAAGATTAGAACCAATAGACACAGTAGAAGTGAAGGATCTACTTACAATTTAATACAGACCTAAAGTATAGGTTATTTGATTGAGTATTTGTTCACCACACTAAAATATGATAACGAATGTATTTAATTTTCAACTTGCAAAGAATTGTTTAAAGATCACTGAGAAAAATGGCTTTCAATCTATTATGTGTAACAATTTTTTTAAATTATTTGTATGATGACAGATTTGCACAGTTAACGTATTATTATTATTATTACATTTTATAATAGTTGTTATTTTCCTCCATCGCTTCTAACAAGTCTAATGACGTAGAGACCAGGAAGGTAATATTAAAAGAGTATGTACCAGAGAAAGGAGAGTGGGAATAAACGCATCCTCAGTGCACCTATCCGGGATTTCAACCGTAGCCTTCCCATCACCATCAGACAAACTCATCCTTTAGTCCACGTATGCACTGATGTGTTTATTTTAATTTAGTATGGGAAGGAGGAACGAGATTAATTATATTTGAAGAACTTTTAGCGGGGTTGGCAGTACTGATAGTGTACCACACTTTAAAAGCGGAGTGAGTATTTAATCCTTGTTGGGGTTCACTGGTGTTTCTGCTGAACGTACAAGTTTAGAGGCATTTTCTTAAAATTCACCTACATCTTCCTGTTCAATTTGGTAGTATAGTCACTGGTAACCAGTGTTATCACAATGAGATACTACTACTACTTCCATTTATTTTCTTTAGCGCTTGGCAACAGATGCAAAACAATGCTAAGATAAATGCAATACCATTGAACAATAAAGGAATGAATCATATAGCTACTGTGAAATCTCTTAGCAAAAAAAAACATTTAAAATATATTTCTAAACAATCTAAAGTAAACTCTTTTTTTTCTAAATAATAAATGAATAAAAGTAATGAACTGTAGATATATTCCAAGCAAGTCATAAAAATCCAATTCAGAAAAACTAATATTATAAATAATAATGACTGTTAAAGATGACTATTAGCTTTTTAAAGACATTTTATTGAGTTGTAGATAGAATTTATTTGGCTTGAATGTTAGTAAAGCACTTATAAATAATTGCGCAACGATCTTTAAAAAACTTGTAGGATGTTATAAGGATTTGCAACAAAAGATATAATTATCAACCCATCATGGAAGAGTGGTCAGGTACCTTCCCTTAATAAATAAAAGGGTGTGTGTGTGTTAAGATCTCCAGCACCCTAGTGCTACGTTGTGACAGAATCTGTCAGCACAGAACAAATGTATCTCGAGTGCTCATCTAGACAAGTATTCCAAATATACCCGGGTAGAACGCGAAAAATATAGCTCCCTTCACATTCTTCAACCCCCTTTCCTCGTTTACCATCTTAAAAATGGATAAAGTTCTTGAGCTGAATAATTAAAATCTGTAATTTTTAAACCTTTTCCAATTAAAAGGGAAAAAAGAGAAACTATGGATATACCTGTTTAGAGCATTATAAAAATATAAAATGTTTACAAGTCCCGCTGATAACGGGACCTACATATACTCGCTGTGTATTCTGTGCTCGTACGTACGCGCGCTCAAAACAGACACAAGTGCAGTTTGTGAGTCGGAGATAATTCACATCTTGTGTCCTGGAGCTAGTGGCCGTTTGACGTAAGGAGTTTGAGAGGAGATTCCTTTAACACCTTTTATTGACACTAAATACTACAGTCTGATTATCATAGGAAGCCTGTTATTTTAAAACAGGAAACTCATGTTGCCACAATGGTCGCAACAAATTATTACAATTGTATTTAACTTTTTAATTAATTTAATTAGTAATTTAGTAGTAGTTATACACTAATCAATAATTATAATAGCAAGATTTTTGATAACTTTTTATAAGGGCCTGATTTAGAACTGTGGAGGCGCCCGGGTTATAAGTTGAAAGGCCCAACATTTAAAAAATAATTTCCTTTTCAAAGTTTTAATATTATAATTTTTATTTACGAAACTTACTGTTAAAACCTCGATGTTAAACATATTATTCAAAGAAGTAGCTACTGTCATTATGCTAAATTATATTGGTTTGAAACAAAACCAAAGTTTATATTAACCATAGTTTTTAGTTGATCTTGTTGACGACAGAAGATAATGTCAAAACTTTGAAAATAAAATATTTTTATTGTATTCATAAACAAGTTTGTGGATTTGTGAAGACCCTGAGGCTTTAGCCCCTGTCGCCCTCTCTTAAATCTGAACCTACTTTTAATATTAACTTTATGATTAATAAATATAATAAGACATATTTCTAGAGTGCGAAATTTTAGTACTTGCTTTCAATCAAAGTTGTGAAGTAATTAGTGTTATTGCCCTACATCCTTACGGCGGGATGTGTACCCGGTTACTTCCCGCAGCCTGAAGGGCCGCTGATGATGGCCGAAAATGGATGTTTAAACTTGTCCATAATGTTTGAGACTGAGCTTATAGGATAGGAGAGGAGGGAGCGGGGGTATAGACGTTAAAAAACACAAACATAACAATTTTTACAATATTTATTTGGTCATGAATATTTACAATATATAAAAATAATTGGTTTTGTTTACAATATGAGGGAATAGTGGCCTCGGTACTAAATAAAAATTTATACAAATAAATAATTGACTAGAAAAAAATCAGGTAGGCGGAGGATTGCACTGGCAAATAAAAAAATATAAAAAAAGTAACCCGGTGCATAAAAAAATATAAAAAAATATGCTTGTTTTCATGCAGAAAAAAATATGAAAAAAAAATCTTTGAAAAATGGTATGTCGGTGGAACTGTCTAGAGTGAAAGAAAGTAAAAGGTGATTATTCGGCCCGTCTAAATAATCACCTTTTATTCGTGGCGAGCGCGTTTGCAAGGACTTTGATACCCAAACGGCAACGTATTATAATCATCGATTATCCGGCGTTTGGTGTACACCGGCCGGTAAACCTTACTCTGCGAAACGGTACATACAGTCGCAAGACCTTTTCTTATAATTTTGTGCGGTATCTGTATGTACCGTTCCGCGGCCTGTTCGGTGACCATCGCTTTCAGAACGTCAAAATTAACGTCGTTCCGGCTGCCGTAGTTTATGGTGATCCCGCGAACCTTGCACACCGTTTTTGTTTTGGTGGGATCGCCACCGACACAAATCCGGTACGCGTAATTCTTGGGACCACCAGATACAAAGGCGCTGATGTAGCTTCCCGGCCCGTAATCCTGAAGTTCGTCAGTGAGGTCACCTAAAAAGTCTCCGGTCGGTGGACTCTGATCACCGGGACGTTCCGTGAACAGAACGATATCTGTGTCGTGATACAAAACGCGGTCCCCCAATTGTTTAAGGATGCCGTATAAGTGCAACCTAGCCATAGCAGTCGTGTAGCACGCCACCGCCACACTCGTGTTAGGGTTAGGGCGCAACGCGTCACGCGCATCCTTGTAATTGAGGAACATAACCTCGTCATTAACATCTATGACGCTGTCCACGGTGATGTACGGATCCGTCAGGTACTTGTGGACGCCCTGATAGTCGTTGACAACGGCTACGTGTGGTAAATCGGGTCTTTGCCCAAACTTTCCCCATAACGAATTTAAAAAGAGTTTAGCCAGTGTGCGGAGACCGGGGTTTTTACACACAGAATCGAAATCGAGTTTTACCCCTTCCCTTTCCTCATAATTTTGAATGTAAGCTAACTTTTCCTCTCGTGAGGTGCACCACTCTGGCCATCCGCTGGCTTCTTGTTTAATTTTCAAAAAAGTATCGATGTAGCCGTGAAACAACCCTCCAGAACGCGTCTGACGGTCATAAACAGATACATCGTACTCCCACACTTCGTGCACTGCTTCAACGGTGTAGCCTTTCTCAACGGCTTTCCGGATCTCGTCAATCACCCAGACGCCTGTCAACCAGCGATCTTTTTGTCGTTGTGCCGACACGCGTCTTGGTTTTTTCTCCTCCCCGCATTTCCTGCACAAGATGAACATCAATTTATCGTGCATCCGTGTAGGCAATACGGGCAGGAATAAATCCCGCGGAGGCGTCACTGTAACTTTGGCTATGCCTTCTACTCGATCTATAGCGGGACAATTTGGCTCCAAGTGAATTTTGGGGTGGCCGACGGGGTATTTTTTGTACTTGCAAACGTACGGATACAACGAACACACATCCAAGTACCTGATCTTCTCTCCACAAGAAAGGTCAGCTTCGTGGAAGAGTTTGATACAATTTGTACGCCCGCCAAAGAATGCATCCCTGGGGCTGAGGGGCTCCTTGGTATACACCTCGTGCCGGTGTACAAATCGTTGCAAGTCCTTGTCTGTGCGTTTCATCGCGTTAAACGTACACTCCCACATCTCTACGACCGTGTAGCCGGCGTTCTTAAACTTTTCCACGCAGGCCATGGTCGCTTCATAGCGCGTCTCCATGGTCTCGTGGCGGCTGTTTTTGACGGGGGTGGTCCTGTCCGGATAACAGAGCGGACACCCGTGCCAATAACAGCCCCAGAACTGGAAGACGGTGGTGGTATCTCCAGCTTTAACAACGCCGTCTACACGTCGCCCTAACACGTATTCCTCGCGGCCGTTACCCGCATGAAGGATAGAGACACCGCGTTGATGGGCCTCCCAGCAGAGCCATTGTACTGCGACGTGCGACTGTTGGTCCGCGCACCGGTAGCCACCGTTAGGGACAATACCAACATGGCCGCTCCAGCGATAGTACACGCCTCTCTGAAAGGATCCACCTTTGCTTTCTCCACGAGCATGTCTCTAAACTTTAGGCAGGCCTTCCGCAGGATCTCTACGTCTTTCACGCAATACAGTTCCAGCTCGCGGCTAAAATCAAAGAAGTAATTTTCTTTGACCAACGCGTCATATCACTTCTCAAAGCGCTCCTTTCCCTCGACCGACATCTCGCCGACGCCGTAGTCCTCCTTTGGCGGCAAGGGACCCCTATACCCCGCGTTTTCTTTTTTGTTGAAAAAATGGGGGAAATGTCCCTTGGCCAAAGACTCGTCCAAGCCGAACGTTTTGGGCATCTTGGACAACGACATGGGGAGAAAGTTCAGCAAGTCAATAAAATGGAGCGGGCCGTAACGCATGGACATGATTTTCCCACCGTTCATGATGAGCTCTGGAGTCCATTTTTTCACCTCCATCATATATTTTAAAATGAAATTTCCGTCATAGCCCTTGGCATTATGGGCTAGGAGGGTGATGTCTTTAAATTTTGAAGCTTTAATTTGCTCTATAAAACCGAAAAATTGGGCCATTGTGGCATCACCCTTGAATATGCGAGTCCTATCGCCCCCGCAATCGGTGCAATGATTGTCATTTGCATCTATATGAAGACAGGCCTTGCAACACGACTGCACGACACAAAAGTTAGGTTCGTGCAAGTACGTGTTGACCGCACCTTGAAGAGGCGTTTCTTGTCTGCATTCAAAATCATAAAATACAAACATGAAATTGCTCTTTTCCAGCGACGGCTTGGCTGAGGCCCGCTTCATATAACAGAAATGCCCAAAAGGGCGATGGGTCTCGCATACTCTACAAAAAGTCTCATAACAACTGTGTGAAAATCCTGCTCTTTCCAAACTGAAAAATTGTCCACATACCTCGCAAACCTTTTTGACGTCACAGACCGACATGTGACCTCTGCAAAAACCGGGACGTTTATGGTTATCAAAACACTGCTGATTTGAGAACCGGCGCCCGCAATCTTTACAGGTCACAGTTCGACCACCGCTACAAGCCGGTTTAGCGTAGCATCTTTTGCACGCGGATTCGCATTTGTGCTCATTCTTATGATCAAACGGCACACGGCACTCGCGACAAAAGTACCCACACTTAAACGCGGCTGTCACAGATGCTATGACATCAAAATGGTTTTGCTTGTCGTCGTGAAAATACAAATCAAGGTGCCCCTTAAAGGAATGTTCGGAGGGAGTAGGCCCCTCAAATAGGACCTGTCTCCCCGACGTTCCCTGAACACGGTGATTTTGTATTCGGTGAGGTATGTTTGAAATTGTTTCAGTTCGGTGAGTCCACCACCTTTCAAAAGATTCACACGGGCATCACGGCATAGTTCCTCTGCTTTGAGTTTTTGAATATTACGGCCCTTTTTGATCTGCTTAAAGGTGTTCACGTCCATGCATTCCGGTTCTCTTTTAACGTCACATATAGCCTTGGCGACAACCAATGCACGGGCGAGGCAAAGTGTGTCGCCATTTTGAATAGTAATTATTCCTTTATTATTACGGCTATACGTGGTAGCGGGAGCGAGTTTATCACATTTATGATTACCCCTCCGCGCGGCTCTTTAAAAGTGGTGTAACTTGATATACAGAGGGGATGAAGTGAGGAACGAATCATTGCTTTGTAACACTCGTTCTACATTAGAGAGCACAGCCTTCGCGTCAAGCTGCTCTGCTCGTCTAAAGGAAACGAACACAGGTCTTGACGAGGAGTCTGTGTTGACCAATAGTAGACCTACGTGATCCTCGGCGCTAACTCCATGATCCTGGAGACGTCCAAGCAAAGCATTGATTTGCTCCTCGAGCCAGGTTTTAGCGTCACGATCGCTCCCCGGCGTCCCTAATTGTATGATCAATTCACGACCGACATAAAAAAAACCGCCTCAATTGCTTAATTCTCTCTTCGACGATTCGGAGAGGGACGCCTTGAGGCAACGCTCCTCCTACCTGATTAACCGGGCCACTACTCGGTGCCGAAGACGGGCCAGCGATGGGTTGCGGGGACTCCTCGGGGCTCGAACACCGTGCTGAGGCGTTGCGGCAGCGATGGTTGTCGGGGGGCCGCCATTTTCCCCATCCATTTCAACTATAACACACGTGTGTAATAAATACAAAGGTTAAACACACATGAATAGGAATCGAACCCGGGACCCCCATCGCAAATTGTGTGTGTAATAAATACACCCTAGGACTTACAATAATTTATTATTTGTAAGAATATGTGACTGGCTGTATATGAAGTTGTTAAAGAAAGTCTTGCAATAAACTATTTGTAAACTCTACTATAATTACAGCCTTCCCAATTCATAATCTAATAGCGCAGTGCTAAAAATGTGTTGAGTATTATAGATCCTTCATCACCGCTGGGAATCGAACCCGGGACCCCCCTCGCAAATTGTGTGTGTAATAAATACACCCTAGGACTTACAATAATTTATTATTTGTAAGAATATGTGACTGACTGTATATGAAGTTGTCAAAGAAAGTCTTGCAATAAACTATTTGTAAACTCTACTATAATTACAGTCTTCCCAATTCATAATCTAATAGCGCAGTGCTAAAAATGTGTTTAGTATTATAGATCCTTCATCACCGCTGGGAGTTTTTCCATTCTCCATCCATGCAAATGAGTGTACACTTCCTATAATTTTGGCTTTAGGTTTAAGTGGATAATTTAGTATGTCAACAAAATATAGTTTCGAGCATTAAATTCCAGGACACCCATGACAGGTATTCAACGAGCGTTGAACGTTTTCTCTTCACCCAACTGTGGGTAAACTTACCTTTCATTATGCTACCCCTATATGTGTAGTGATAGCCGCCATTTTTTATATATGTTATATGTAGGGGTTAACACAAGTACCAATTTTCCTGAGTAGATGGCACAGAATAAATAGCAACGCATATGTTACCCTACACTATTTACTATATATGTTTATTGATTGTACCATTTGGATGTTACTCGCAGGCAAATAGTGTGTATAATTCTATGTACATCGCACAGTAGACCAGACTTACGTTGTTGAGGAGATTGGGGTTTGATAACTCTACAAGGGTGGATGTAACACACACAGTTCTTTTAAACGTTAATTAGTGTGTGTGTGTGTGTGTGTGTGTGTATTGATGCTGTCCTAGTATAAAGTAGTTAACACATTATTTTAGGTTTTTTTTACGTAAACCGTTTTAATTAATCTCATCATGTGTGTATTTGTATATACATATCTGACAGCTAGAAGAACTTCCTAGATTAAATCTCATGTATTAATACGCCAAGTCACTTGATATACATACAGACACTAGTGCTGAACACAGGGCATTATTTTTTTTTTTGTGAGTGTTTAATGTAATTTAAATTATTTTATAGATTAACTTTGTTGGGAATTTGGATTTGTTAATAGTGGTTTAAACCGTTTCGGGAATTGAACCCCTCCTTCCACGCGAATGATAACTCTACAAGGGTGGATGTAACACACAGTTCTTTTTTAAACGTTAATTAGTGTGTGTGTGTGTGTGTGTATTGAATATGAGTAGCTAGCACATCGAGTTCAAGGAAATCCCTGAAGTTAAATTATAACACACATCAGATTAGGTTTTGTTTTAATTAATCTCATCATGTGTGTATTATACATGCACTGATTTTCTAAGGAATGGACATATCTGACAGCTAGAAGAACTTCCTAGATTAATACGCCAAGTCACTTGCTATACATACAGACACTAGTGCTGAACACAGGGCATTCTGTTTTTTTTTTAATGTAATTTAAATTATTTTATAGATTAACTTTGTTGGGAATTTGGATTTGTTAATAGTGGTTTAATTTATCAAACCAACATTTTCATCTATGCCCGGGAATCGAACGCGGGACCCCTGGCTCAACAGACTTTAAATATAATTGTTCCAAACATACGCTTAACAAAGGTTAAACCCACATTTTCAGCTGTGCTTTTAACTTTAGAGTTGTTGATACGACATAAATACCCGCTCGTCTCCCGTCGCTAATGACAGGAGAAAGTGACTGGTTTCTGTCTCTCTCTCTCTCTCTAGCAAAATATATTATTGCTTGGGTTTTAAACTGAACAGCTGTAGCGAGGAAGTCAAATAAGCTTTCTATTTACAAGTATAGTCGATACTCACTTAAGAGTTGATCTAGTAGCTCAAGTTCGGTCAAAACATCGGCATGAGGGATGGCTGCCGTGACGTCGGTGACCCCTAGCGGCGCCTGCACACCATCCCGGATCTCCGGGGCTAGCCGCTCGAGCTCGGCCAGAGGGGCCGACATGTCGTCGTCCATATTTTGGGCTGGCGGCGGCGATGGTGCAATGTCCCAAAAATCTGAAATTAAATAAATACATATTAATTACTATCACAGGGCAAAAAAAAACTACACACCAATCATGCTCAAATTTAAAGCCGGAAATTACCCGCCGTGCAAATCCCTTCCTCTGTGAAAAGCCCCAACAGATCTGATGGAGACCGCGTTTGAATAGTTCCTGCAGGCGCCGGTGTTGTGTCTTCTTGGAAGTCTGTAAAGAGCAAATACCTCTGTACACCAAAGACTTTTTATCATGTAAAATAGTTTACCCATTACAAAACTTTTTAAACTTACCGAAATTGAACCAGTTTTCAAGATCGTCAAAACTCATCTTGATGTTTATAGGATGAAATCACAAATTATATTGAACGAGTGTAAAGATCTCGAGGTCTATTTATAGTCGTTTGCTTTGTTACACAACCACAAACCCTCACGAAGTCCTCGTCAAGGCTATTGGGAGGCAATCAACATATCCAAGGTGACTGGAGGGCTATAGACCGTTTTCATATGAAGGAACTTTTTGAAAATATAGACAGTTTTCGATGTTGCAGGTGGAAGGGCTTCCTGATAATTAATCACCAATTAGTATATATATTATATATATTTTTTGTAATATCCGTGTTTTAAACCCTCTCGATCATCGATAATCGACAATTCATCACCAAATATCAATTCTCGAGAATCGGTTTGGGGGGGGGGGGGACGGGGGACACGTACTATAATTATCAGAAAATGGTCTATAGTTTTTCATACTCAGATATTAACCTTACTAAGGAAAAACGGACTATATGTTCACTGTTAGGATGTTTACAACGCGTCACGCCCGAGGGCTGGAACGAGGGGTCGTGCACAGTAGTGGCAACATATTGGTATATGTTTGCCGCATGTTTAACAATGATATAAATCGTCATCAAGGAATGGGACCCTATGGTTCCTTTTATGGTTCCCTCGGTTAATAGCATTAAGTGCAAACAATAATACAACATCGTGACTATTAGCGTACTCCGCATATATACAACCAAAGATAAACTTTAAACATGCCTCAAGATCTAAAGCAATTAATGTAACCTTGAAACAAAATGATAGGCAGAATAAGACGTTAAGGTTAAGTCTCAACTCTAACATTTAAGTGCCCTGTGCTCTCAATTAAATATATAACTGATACACTAAATACCCTAACAAAGGATGGGTGGTAAGCCCGAGACGCCTATCACGCCAAAGCGTGACCAAATATATATATATATATAAATATATATATATATATATATAATATATATATATATATTATATATACATTATATATATATATATAATATATATATATATATAATATATATAATATCAAACATACAATATGAATATATGACGCGCCTAATAATACAATTAGAGTGGAATGAACCATAAACAAAGACAGAGAATGCATTCACATTTTCGTTGACCTGCACGCAACAGTTTCATAATTCAAAGTTTAAATAATTACAAGTCCCAAACAATAATTTAGACAAGATGTCTCCCATTACGTCGAATATGAAATTTAGATAATAAATTTATCGTGGCTCTACCTCCGGCCTATCCGAGCTCAGTCGGTGTTATAATAAGTGACTATACAGAGTCCGCGTTCCACTATATATACAAATATTGTTTTCCCAGAGAGACGGGCCAAGGGAAGGAGGGGGGGAAGTAGATGGAACAAATAGAAACTGCAAGGAAAACAGTCCAGAACGTCCTAGCGGCGGAAGTGATCACTTTGTCTGCTTGCGTGGAACTTTGGTTGTTTCCGCCGCGTCGTGGATCGAGCCCCGAGCAGACAGTCGGTTGGAGGTCCCGCTCAGTCAGTTGCGCCAGTTGGCCGGCGGAGGTCGGATCTTGGACTTTGGTGTTGGAGTTTGTGTGTAGAACATCACGGTTGGCGGTGAGTGTTGACCCATTGATATAACGTCAACTTGTAAATCGTCACAGAAGCTACCTTGGACTTTTGTTGTTGTCATTTAACGCTAATTTTAATCTTTCAATTGATTAATTTTCTAGATCTTGTCAATAAAAAAGGCCAGGAAAATGTCCTTATTTGTTTACCTAAGGATATATTAATAATTAATGTACACAGGCTTATTGCTAAGTTTAGTTATCAATTAAGTTTTAATTTTTACTTAAATCGTGGCGTTTGTAATACTATTTTGCAAACTTTACATATGTATGTCTTTTAATCTGCATCACTCTGATAATAATTATTTATAAAATTCCATTTTCATTTCCTACTTTCTGAATCAGCCATTTTGAATAATAAAGAAAATGCAAAGAAGCTATGAAAAATTTCTGTGTCAAAATGCACTTTTAAATTTGTCACAGATATTAGCAAATTGAGACTGAGTATTAAGGACCAAACATAAATGTGGTCTGCAATGATAGCCCAACTAAAGCACTTTCTTTGCTTCATCCCAGTGACCATGGTTTTATAAGTATTTCTATTTTTTTACAAAATTATGTTGGCAATAGTGAATATAATATTTTAAAATTGACTTACCTGTTTTTGATCCATGCTAGAGATGAGTGATATAGTGATTTTACGATATCAGTGAATACAGCGACTGTGATTTTAAAATATCGGGGATTTATACCAGTGATTTTTCACTGTGACGGTATTCACATTGTCTTGATGGACCAATATTTTTTCACTTTCCAATCACGGTCAAAGCTAGCTAGTATTTAGCTGCTGTCCAAGTAGCGAGTACAATCGAGTATAAAGTATTGGTTGGAAGGAAACTAATTACCCGGTGTTTGGTGGCTTGCAATGGAATTAAATACTTAAAGGCCTAACATAAATCTTCCTGTCGGAACTGAAATTGACAATCAACATACATCTACCTAATATTCAGGTTTCATCTGGGCTTCATGTTGCCTAACTAATGTACTGTCAATACAAATGTATGAATTTTAAGATGTTTCATACAGTTGATAAAAAGAGAAAGCAAAACATATGTTATTTAATATTTTATAATAAATGTTATGTAATTAGGGCAAAATTAGTGTTCCAACAAACATGTTAAACTTGAATTACAATATTAAAACTTATTTGACGTACTATGAGAAACTCTTGTAATTTGAATTTATTTAGTGATCTGTTTTACTACAATTAACATTTATGTGACATTAAAAATGTACATAACATAATGGCGTTTTGGTTTAGAAATATTGTTTGGAATGCTATGTATGTTATTTTATTTTAAATACCATAATCTAAAGTAGATGAACTATACAAATATTAGAAGCAAATAACTTTAGATTAAACTATATGATGATTAGGATCATGAATGCATTTGAAAATATTAAAAGTTTAGTTAGATTTTTTTTATTTTTTTTACATATTTAATTTATTATTTGCGATTTTGGGGCTAAAGAATAAATGTTTTTTTCGTAGCCTTCTTTTAAAAATAATCCGAAATATGAATTGTTTGGTAGGAAAAGCGTTTCCATTTTGTTCTTAACAACAAATATTTTGTAATGAAAACACATGCGAATGAAACATTTAAACCATTAAAGTCATTTTTATGTATCAATCTGATACCGTTTTTGAAAATGAGCTCTACGAGATCAAGTGTTTTAAATAGAAATAACACGAAAAACGTGAAGTCAATAAAGTCGTTCTCTATTATCTGGTGAAGATAAATAAATAAAAGATAAAAAAATGGCAAAGAGGTGTGTATTTACTTGACTCGTAAAAGAAGCAATACTAGCTCCATAGCTCGAATAAATGTTGCCATCAAAATGCGATTTATAGAATATCCCCCAATCACCGATCTTTTTAAAATCGAGTCACTGGATTTAGCGGTGTCATATGGTGTCGGTGCTTAGAAGCTTAATAAAATAATAAGGGTTGGATATTAAGATATAAAAAATTTGAGTTTGTCAAAAACTTTTACGTGATGAAATTTTTTAAAATTTTTTACTTAAAATCAGCACCTGAAAAATCTATAAAATCAGTGTTTAGATTTTTTTTTTAAAAATTTCATTGCGACCTGTGTTATTAACTTCCTATCGTTAATTTGTTTTGTACATACAAATTTTTCAAGTTTTTTTTTTCCATCCTACCATACCGTTTAAGTAGGAATTAATTTATTTTTATACTAAAAAAAAAATTATATTATATATATATAATTTGTAAAGTGGAGGGCTAGGTTTTTTGCCTGCGGCACAGTGCTTCATCTGGAAAAATAATGGTTTGTTTACGTCAAAAGGGGAAAACCTGATTTGTGTGATTTCCTGGAGAGTAATATAGCATTTTTTTACTGGTATATAGAAGCCACTGACCAGACAGAGAAGCTGAGAATTTGCTCGGGCAATAGGGTTTAGGTTGGAAGCCTATATTTTTTTCAAACCCTGGACCACAAAACTTTAAATGGAAAACATTTTATGTCACAATTGGGTTTGCATTTTTTCACCCAAATTTTAATAACCAAAATGGGGATAAATTAAATTATTTACATGATTTGATAACATATTTTACTTTTGAATATTTGTATATAGGCTATAAAATAACTAAATAATCATGACACTTGACGTAAAATAAATTGCTATTGATATCGATAGGTTCCCTTAAAAAAGAGATTAATACTTTTTTAAGACAGGAATGGTCGGAGGTGAACGCAACGCTCAACTTCTTTTCATTTCACTAGCTATTTTAGCCAGAGATAAGCTATCGATGAGTATTATATCTAGCCATCAATCAAGATGTGGGTTATCATCTCTGGTAGAGGCTTACTCCGCCTTCAGTGGGTGTTACTTAATAAACATTGAGATTGCGTTTATAACGAGAGCAGAGCTCACCCCCGACTATTTGTGTGAGAACCAAGATTTGGGTTTTTCCAACTAAAAACATTTTTATTGAGTAAAAACTTGGTGCTCAATTTATTTATTTTTTCTTTTATTTTTTATTAGTAAACATTATTTATTTCCAGGGCCATTATGGCATATGTTTACGTATTGATATACTTTTTTTTATTGCTGTGTAACATTTTATGTTTTTCTTTTTTAATTCGTGTTCTGTTTTTGTTAGTTTGTACTGTTATATTTTATGCTATTTTAATTCAGGATCATTACATCAACGCAATAAAAATGTTACTTAAAAAAAAAATATGTAGCTTTATTATTCGAAAATATTTTGTTAGATTTACAATGAAAGGATAGCGTTCCTTGTTTTTTGTAGTAAATGATTTGTTTTGTATTTTTACAAAAAATATTTTTTAAATGTTCATGCTCTAATAAATAAATTATTTAATGATTTAGTGAAAACAAAAAAAAAAACTAAAAAAATTTTTAATAAAAGAAAAAAATGAAAAAAATGACAACTAAAAAAAAATACCAATTTTTGAGCTGGTCCCGTCACTTCGACCAATGATGTTCCCCCGGGGGCTGGCCGGGGGCCCGGTTTTTTATAATAGCATATAAATTTTAATTTTATATATTTTACTTTTATGCTCTGATATATGTATGTGGTGTTGGGTATTTTTTAACATTGGTTTATATATATATTATATATAATACTATTCAAACCCTTTGGGGAAAAAGGAAGATGAGTCGCCCCCAGCTTTAAAGTTGTGGTTCAAACCGGCCGCAGTTTGATCGATAAAAATCCCCTTCACTTTTCCTTTGGGGGAAAAAAAAGTAAATTCATGTTATTGTGTTTTAAAGGAACCCTTAAAGTATGGAAAAAACCTTTCCCAAAAAATTGGTAGGCCCTTTTACGCTTGTATAAAAATTATATATTATTTAATTTTGTTGTTGAATATAAAAAAAAAATCTCCCCAAATTTAATTTTTTAGACCTAATTGAAAAAGAATATAATCGTTTTCCGTATTAAATTTATTTTGGGTAATTTATATTTTTTTAAAAATTTTTTAAACAAATGGAGTAAAGGGGGAAGAATTTTTAAAAAAACAGACCCCAAATAAATGTATATAATGTAAAATATTGTTGTGTTATATTTTATACCCCCCGAATGAAGGGGAGTGGAAAAAACATTCAAAAAATTTTTTAAAAAAAAAAAAAGAAATTTTAAAGACTCCCAAAAAAAAGGAAATTCATTTTTTAAAGCCACCTACATTTTGAAAAAAATTTTTACCATCCTTTTTCCTTTAAAAATTTCCCCAAATTTGTTGTCGTAAAAAAAATTTCCCGGGGGTTTAAAATACCCCGATTTAATTTTTTGATTGTGGTGCATTTTTTAAGCGCGATAAATTTTAAAATTATTTTCCATGCTATTCCCAAAACAGAAGCTTTTGAAATTGAAATTTCCCTGCGTAAAAAATTTTTTAATATATTAAAAAATTCACAAAAACCAAACAGGAGATATAAATTAAAATATAATCTTCAAATAATTATAAATAACTTTAATTAATTTTAAATTTGACTTTTAAACTCTTTTCCCCTTTGTGTCTGACGTTAACGTGGGGCGATAAAAAACCAAGACTCTGTCTCAAAGAACGGACAATTTTTTAAGGGGTATTTGATCCAATAAAGTTTTTGGTTTTTTTTCATTTTTGAAATCTGCATACTCATATATTCAGTTTATTGTTAAAAACCATTTTGGTTAGTTTTTCCTTTTCCTTTATCAAAACTTTCTTCAAATTTCCCACCCCCTTCTTTGATCCCTTTCCCCTTTAAAATTATATTTTTTTCCGTCTTCCTGTATATCTGTCTTTATAAATGTTTTGCTGCAAGAATTTAAAAATTAGTTAATTCAAAATTCAATTTAAAAAAAGCTTGTTTTTTTTATTTGAATATGAAATTTTTATAAAAGATCTTGTAAAAATTAAATATTTTGTTGTCACTTTAAAAATATGGAAATTTTATTATTAAATAAAAAAACCCTATTGTCTAAAATCAATTGTTTTTATTTTGTTTTTATCATATTCTTTAAATGTTTTAAATTTATTTTTTAAAAACCTGGTGGATTAGTCCCGTATACTTGGTGTCTAATCTTTGTTTTACAAGTAGGGTTTTTGAAAAGATTTGAATCAATTGATGGTGTTTTTCTTTTAACTTTTTCACTTATTAAAAATGTCTGTAACACCCCGCAAACCCGGGTTTATATTCAATCAAAACCCCCCTTTTCCTCGACCCTCCCACCCCCTTAGTTTTTACCCCCCTTTTCTAACCCCGTCTTTCTTTGGTGGGGAGTGGAGTTTGCATAATGTAAATAGGGGAGACATTGGGAAACAAACAGTGTATAATTTTCCCCTCGCCACACGTTTAGTAGGAAGGCAGGGGGCTTATAGATCCATTAATATTTTCTGTTCCCCTTTCCTTTAATATAAGGGTTAAAATTTTAATTGTGTCAAATATTATGGGGGGGTTCCTCAACCAAAAATAAAAAAAGTTTATACAAAATTGTTTTTTATACTATTTAATCTGTTTTTGTTACAAAATTTTAAGTATATACTTTTTTTTTGACTTGTCAGCCCCCTTGTGTATAGTCAAGTTTTGATGTTATCAAATTTATGTTAAATTTTTTATTTTGGAAATATATTTTTTTACTTGTAGTTAAGCCAATCTCATTTTTTGTCTTTCACTGAATACACTACCCCCTTTTTTAATGTTTTTAAAAATTTAAAATTAAATTTTTTTTAATTTCTCTGAAATTTTATTTAAATCTTACCTTTTAAAAATTTTAACCACTCCTTCTTTTAAAAAATCCCTTTTAAATTTTTCTAAATGTTAATACGTCAAGTTAATGTTGTTATACCTTTCTTTTATCCTTTTTACGGGTAAGTCCCGAAAATTTTTATGCTGCCTACCCGAGGAAAACTGAGGGTGTACTCAATTTGTAATTTTTTGAATTATATATTGAAAAAAAGTTTAAATCATGTGTTGTTAACTTCAAAATGAAAACTTATATGGAAAAATGAAAATTGTCTTTTTACTTGTGAAATCTAAGGTTTTTCGCTTTTAAAAAAAATAAAAAAATCGCATATCAAAACCGTGCCCCCGCGTGTTTTACTCTCGGGCGGGATCTTTAAAACCCAAAAGACCAATGGAGGGCCTCTAGATTTGGGTTAAATTTATTGATTTTTTTTACTATGCTACTTTTTAAATTTAAATTGTTTCATCTAAATGTTAATCCATAAGTTATGAAAAAAAGTCACTATTTAAGTAGTTTTTTATTTTTTTTTATGACGTTAGTTAGGTAAAAGAAAATCAATGTTTTTTGGGTTTTTAAAATGATTTTAATAATCAACTTTTAAAAAAATTAAAAAATAATTCAAAAAATTTTACATACAGTAAAAAAAAAAATTTGAAGAATAAAAATTTTAGATTTTTTTTTTCATTTTCAAACCCCGAAGGGTGGCTGATTTGAGATGGGCCCCAAAAAAAGACCTGAGGGGAAAACTTGCAAATTTTCCCAAATTATTTTTAATTTAATTTAGAAAAAAAAAAAAATTTTTTTTCCCTTTTTAAGTCCCCCCCAAAGAGGAGGTTGAACTGGGAATCCTGGCCCGGGATTTTCCCCCCAATTATCCCGTGAAGAAATTCGCAGATGGAATTTTTTGGGGGCTCCCATTCCTGCTCCCTAACCC
>JBCFYV010000100.1:1453943-1692592 GCA_039000515.1 Timema cristinae
AAGTAAAAAGGATACGAATAGCTACGAACAAATTAGGAAAACTATTTTCTAACTTGTTTTGACACAGATAGTTCAGTACATATTCAGGTTTCGTATTTTTTGTATTCAATGACTTATTCCTGAAGGTTCAAAGCGGAAGTGCCACATTAATGTCCTTTAGAAAAGATGGGGTTTCTCCAGGGCTATGCCGGGTTAGAGCTGTTTTCAATTTGATACACAAATCCATGAGTTCTTTGAAAGTTTTCATCTTGTGGTCACTTGTATTGTAGAGAAAACCCAATTATCATGCAATTTCTTTCAACTGTGTGAATCTTTCTTTTACAGAACTAATTTCCGTGTCCAATATTGCAAAATAGTAATTTACTCTGAACTTCTCTTTGGGGTCAGCGATGGTTTCATCTTCTGATTCGTAAGCGAACAATTTCCTTTTCCTCCCTCTTATTTCTGGCTGAAAAAATTAGCTCAATATTGGTTTCTTCAGCTAGCTCTCGAGCATCAATCAAAACTCTCTCAAACTCCATGCCATTCCTCATGTTTTTTAAATACTCCTATGTATTTTTAAGCACATTTATTGTTTTATCAAGAGTAAACTATTTCTCTTGCAGCAGTTTACTGGTCAAATTGATTTGAAATAATATATTTTGCCATGTTATAACTGCCACAACAAACTTAAATGAAAATATTCTGTTTAGAAGACTTGTGCTTCAACCTTAGTCATGGTACCAGAAGAGCCTTTCAGAGTTAAATCTTCAGTAATTCCAAACCACACATCATATACATGCGGTAACTGGTACCTAATGGAAGTTAAGGCTTCGGTCCTGCTTGACCACAGAGTATCACTCAGAGGTTTTATAGTCAAAGATGGTATATGACGTTTCAGTATATCCCATCGACGTGGAGATGAAAGAAAGAATACACAAAGTCATTGTATAAAATTAAAAAAAAGCTGTTGCTTCAGGGCAACACTAAGCAGCCTCATTTACCACGAGGTCCAGGTTGTGGGAACTGAAGGGGATATAGAAGGCACACGGATTATTATCTATAATTTTCTTCTACAGACCTATTTCCTTGCCCTTCATATTGCTCCCGTTATCATCGCCCTGACCTCCTAGGTCTTCAATTGACAATGGCAAGCTTTGGAAATGATTGATCAGAACATGGTGCATCTGGGGTTTCGGTTGGTGGTACAAATCCCAAAAAGCGTTATTTTATTTTAACGGTGATGCTTTCTTGGAATTCTTCGATAGAAGACTGAAATGACTCCGTTCCTGAAGATTGCACGATGTTCACACATTTTGTGATCATGGTCATTTTTTCCGTGCGGCTGATATCTGGAGTGCAATCAAGAATGATTGAAAAATACTTTGCCTTTTTAACTAATGAAATAATTTTCTCTTTGATTCTATTTGATAGCACTTGGATCAGTTCATTTTGAATAATGTTGACTAAATAGTGAGCATGTCTTCTATCCTTATTTTGTATCCTCCTGAGATGTTCATTCATAATAGGATCAAACAAGACGATAAATTATACAATTTTAAGAACAGTTCCATTGTCATGAGCATGAAGTTTATTACTGCTGCCACAGAAGGCCAAATTTTGTGCATCTAGAACTCTTACAAAATATACTGCACGCTCTAAGCTCTGAAGCCAGTAATTTTCTTTCATTTAAGCTTTTTTGTACCAACACTATAGTTGCGTCTTGATTTAACTTGTATACAGGCCCTTCCAGTTATGGAAGTTGGTAATATGCTCAACACTCTTCTCGTGGGAAGACAGAATCGCTGATATGTTATGCCAATCTTTGCATCCATTCTGAGTGAGATTTGTACTTGAACTTGAATTTCCGCCAAATACGTTGCAACAAAAATAGAAAACTTTATCGGTTGATACAGGATACTGGAGATATTCACGGTAAACTTCTTCTCCATTTGGAAGTTTTCTTTATAATGTACAGATAAAAATTACCTTTATTTTTAAAACCAAGGGGGATGTTTTGCTCACTTGTTTTGGCCCATTTTCAACCAAAAGAGTTCTTAATCTGTGTTCACTTCTTGGTAAGTCTTCTCAGGAAGTAGGATCTGAATAATATGTTTTTCTTCTTTCTTCAATTATTTTAGGGCGTTTACTTTGATCACCATCTTCCTTTTCAAGACTATCCTTTGCAGTATTCACTACAACCAGTTCTTCTTGCTCTCGGCTGTTAACTTCTATGTCCTTGTCTGTTAGGCCTATATCGTAATATTTTTCTGAATTTGAAGTTGATACCTCACCGGTTTCAAGAGAACTCTCTGGAGAACGTAGACATTTTTCAATAGAACTATTTAATTTAGATCGTTCTATTTCTCTATCAGCTTTTCTTTTTCTGTACTGATCACCTGAGAGGATTTTATTGTCTGCCATTTTTGATCCTTTCTACCTAAAAAAAATATAGGGCAATAACAATTCTGAATATTGTATATTTTAATTCTGTACATTGCATTAGAAAATTGTAACAACATTTTTACCGAAAAATTTAAGAAGACACTCACTAGACAGTGACATTAATGGAAACAATTTTCGTAAATCTATTTTAAAATCAATATCTTGATTCCAACTCATTTCAAATATTATATCAAACAATAAGATGGTATTTTTGCGTGTACGTCAAATTTTAAGAAAACAACGGCTAATTTGTTTGAGAAAAGGCAGTAGTTTATTTTCTCGCTAAACAAAGATTTATTTCATCCAAATTCCTACTCCCTTTTCTGAAGTAGTGCGAATATATGCGGGAAATATTCACTGCTATCCAACAGATCCGCGGTCTACGCTACTAAATATGCTTACACTTTACACTTTATAGACAGAGACACAGTCATATATATATATGTACACAATGAGCTTTTGAAAGTCGGGGTTTCCCCATTTTACATCTTACTACACAGAATTTTTTTTAATCGGCTTACTGTTCACAAATTAATTATTTTTCGACGTTTGTTTTCTCCCAGCCATCACAAAATCTAAATTATTAAGTCGGTGCCATTTTGTTTCTCGCAGCCCTCACACTTATTCACATTTATACAGAACCAATCAATACAACTGATAATTGACAAAACTGACCTACAGAGACAAAAACAACAAGAGGGAGGGATGTATCGAGTCGTGACATGATCCCAAGTCACTGAGCAAGTCCCTCCCTCCAGCTCTTGGCAGAGACGAATCAAGGTAATGACATAAGTTTGTTTATGTTTCGTACTCAGTAGCGGCTCTTTACTTTCTTACTTTTTAGATAGGTAGAGGCAATGTTTACATTAGTAAAGTAAACACTTATTAAGTGATAGTTCCGTATGCTTTTGAAAACAAGTCAATGTTTTAATTTTTCCTAATTTTTTTCTCCTGATTTGCTCAACTTTGTCACTACTTGATTTAAAATTAAAATTTTTCCATTAATGGGCCACCCCTAAAATTTTGCTGACCTAGGAGGCCCTCTAGTCTAGATTAATGGTAGAAACGGCCCTGTCGAAGGTTGATACTCGCAGAACTATGCATTACTCTAAATGGTGTTTGAACTCAGTGTGCACGGCAAGGCCGTAGCCAGCCAATAGTTTCATGGGAGGTTTGGTGGGCCCATCCCCTAACTGCTAAAGGCAAAGAAAAATTCTAAATGATAAACAGTTCTAGAAGTTCTCTAAGGCTTTCTCTAACTACCGAAGGCTAGGAAAAATTCTAAATAGTAAACACATCTAGAAGCTATTTGAAGTGCTTTTTATGATAACACAGCCCCCTAATTTATACTTGTACCGTAATTTTGATATTATTTGAACCATATATAATTTTTAATAACATTTTGGGGGGTTTCAACTTCCAAACCCCCCACACCACGGCTTGGTGCACGGCGTAGCATTTCTACGTCAACTGTCGTAACAGCCGCATGGATTCGTGGCACAATGTCCTCGGGCAACTGCGATGGGCTGTCAGTTGTGTATACCTGTGTTTTGAGATGAACCCACAAGACAAATCTAGTGGTGTTAGGTCCGGTGACCTTGGTGGCCATTCCACTCGCCTCCCATGCCCGATTCACTGTTTGGGGTGGACTTTATTAAGTATCCACCGCACTTGTTCCCCATAGCTTCTGCAACATCTCGGGAGCTGCGCGTTGGCTGCTGTTGGAAGACAGTTATTACAGCATATTCAACACCTGCTGTCCGTATTTTGTGTGACCATCCTGTGTCCACTCTTGGAGCTGGTCTCATTCGACTTGTCTCCCGACAACGTTATTCCAAACGGCGAAACACATTCACTTTTGGTTGATGTATTCCGGGGAATCGATCCCCGTACAGCCGCGCCACAGGTCCAGCTCAGCTGTCAGATGCTCCATGGTATTTGCCACATCCTATAGTCTAAGAGTGAGTAGCTCAGTGTTGCTTACATGATAATGACCTCGAATTTATGTCTACGTCTAATCACCGGTGACTATAAAATTTCACATCACCCCTCTCTAACTTTTAATGTAATTTTTCTCAAAGGCTATTGGAAGAACGGACTTTTTTTTTTGAAAAGAGTGTTTTTGAATTGTAATTACTCACCTAATCGTGTAGTACTGTCCGTATCCACGATTTACCACTCACCAGGTATATGTGTAAAAACTTTAATTGGCCAAAGGTATAGTAAACATTTCTAGACTACCTCTCTACGCCTTAGATGAAAGAGAAAACTCAAATTTCACCAATGGTAAATTATTTAGTCATGTCGAAAATCGAACCCAGGCTCCTTTGCTCAGTATACAGACACTCTACTGACTGAGCCAAGGGGCCGGGAATAAATATTAATAAATATATATCATATTAATTAATTAATATTTATTTACTAAACCACTTTCTAACTTTTACTATAAAAATGAAACTAAACGACAGTGACGGACGAAGGTCCCATTAATTACACCTCCATCTCTTTATATTGTAAGAATGGCAATCTACTCGAAGAGTGACTATTGCACCTTAAAATCTTATACTATCTAAACCGTAGCCCAAGGGTCAACCAATCAGAATTTGATCAGCTACGGTTTGTATATAAAAATGAATAAATTAACTGTGCCAGGGCTATCATATTTTTCTCCTACTTTCACTAAAAAATAGTGTTTACTAAACAATACTAAATGGACAGAAAAAATAAATAAAAATAGCTTGTTTTTAAATACCAGGAACACAAAACAAATATTGTTCAGCCTGATTTAGAAGATATTGAAAGAAAGATTATAGAAGAGGGATGTAGAACTGTAACCTCGTTACAACGACCTAAACAATTGAAGTTACTCACCATTCTGGACCCAGTTGACTCGTCTCAGAAAGACCACGGCTCTACGACAACACCCAGCACTGCCTAATATCCAGCTGCACCGAGACCCGTAGTTCATTCCTCGTCACTGTTAACAAGCCACGCCCAAGCAAAAAAAGAGAAGAGTGAAATGCATGTGAGTTCACTGCGCTCTACCGGCTTTGTCTGGCAAGCCCGTAGTCTGGTCCTTTCCACTGACGTCCAGGTGGACGTCGTACATTCCAGCATATTCTTGAAGAACGCTACTCCTTACCCCTCTCCCCCTCCTGTAATTACCACTCTTTGAGAACACGTGATAGATTCAAGGACTACATAGAGATATGATTATGTAATGATGTCACTTATTGCAATACTGAATTCGTTAAGGTGAGTGACGCTGTTATAGTTTGATAAATGTCTTTGTGCTCTAAATTACCTTTCGACTTAGTTAATTTAACCTTTTTTAAAATGATCTTTTATGAATTTCTAAATATTAAATATATTATTTTTGGTCATGGATTTTATGTTAAATGGAATTATTATTTTTGGATTTTTAAGGTCATGGTCAACCTTAAGTGTTTTCACGGTTAGAGTAAAGCTATATTTTAAACTTTGAAATGATGCATTCCATGGACATGTTTTCACGTAATTTCTGCATATCAACATCATGGATCGCTTTCAAACCCTTTTTTTATTGACAGTTTGGTTGTTTGTTAACAGAAAGCGTGGTTAACCGGCTCCACATATTTTAGTGTCACGTAGATTTTAATCATCTTGTTATTTATTAATAGATTATTTAATATTGTTGCTACACTTTAGAGTTTATCGGCTGTTAGTTTGAGATAGGGCCGCGAGACGGCGATATACCTTTAGATTATTGTCATTGCTTTGATAAACGCGGTAATTGATTTATGTTTGCATGTAGTTAGGCTTGAGACCACCTGAAGGCGCTAAATACTATTTAATTGTTTGTTTAATCTTTTATTTGTCGGCTGAAAGAAGGGCCAGTAACGAGTTAATATTCTATCATTGAACTTTAGATAATTAAACTTACAGCTATTTACCGTGTGTTTCTTTAGAATCTTTGGATCACAAGATAAATTTATGTGCCAGCCATTTGACGGCGTCATTATTAAATTAAATTTCCACATTTTTGTGATTGATTACAAATTATATCCTGTTCAGATTTAGGAGGTTGATAGTATGATGAAGGCATATCGTATCTTATTTAAGCAAATTAAGAGCCGCTAAAAAGGGCACTTTGATTAATGTTATATTTTAGGAGAGTATTCTTTATTAATTATTCATATCAAAATAGATTCCGTGCGATACTGTTTTATTTTGCCAGTATATTGAATCGTGACTGGCTTAGGATAAGTAGATTGAGATAGTTTGTAAGGTTAATTAAGAATTTGTTGTATCTGATGTTTTGAGCCGCCATTTATGGGTGAGAATAGATATTTTTGTGAATGTTATTTATTAGTTGTATAATGTTGGGACTGATGTGAAACAGTCCAGGTAACTAGCAGCACGCAAGGTTACTTGTGTGACATAGTCACAACATGAAAAGAAAAGGCGTGGTTGGACTCGCCAACTCTGTCTCCATTTGGCTAATCCACGAGGCTCCACACAACACACACTTCGCGGCCCGGTTTGTTTTCAACTGAGCCGAGTAACCATCACCGAGGTTACACCTCTAGGCCTACCCCCACTCCAAGAGAAAACAAGATACGATCGACGTGCTCAGACCCGTGCGCACCGGCAACAGTTCAGTGATATCAACGGTCATCGGGCGACGCGCGATTTGAAATTACGCCCGGAATATGTGAGGTTGTTCCAGAACAGTGCACTCCCTTCCCCCCTTTCCCAGCCCTGCTTCCCGCGCTGTGGGATCACGTGACTCTACCTATGTGTATATAATGGCAGGCCATGGTACGCATTTCTCCACATTCTCTAGGTGAGGCACTTAGTGTGGGTTTAGGTTTAGGTTTAGGTTATTTTACTTCAAAATTCTGTTTGGCCTGGATTTGTTCAAAATTACTGTTTGGGCGATATTTATTTATGATTTAACTTTGTTTATTATATATTGAGGCTGCGGGTCTTTTTTGTAGAGATCATGGCGGGGCGACCTGGACTCAAAGAAATTACTATTCAGGCTAGCGTATCTCATCCGCTTCACGGATTGTTTTGAAACCATTATCGCCGCCATGTTTGATATTCAGGGTATTTGCTAAATCGTTTGGTATAATTATGTTGGCTGATTACGTTACTAATCATTGGTGGGGAGTTAGAACTCCTATTAGTCTAAGTTTAGTTAGTCAACTCTGGGGTCGCGAGCCCACGCAATTAGTTTGTTAGTTTGTTTGTGGCTAAGTCACTGAATACTGAAAGCCCCCAAAGTATAATGGATATTGGCTCTGTTTGGTGGGGCTTTGAATAGTTGTATTGGGCAACTTCCTTGTGGGCACCTTGCCTTACACGTCTGTTATTGAAGTCGCTGATGGCGAGTAGTTTATATCTTATGATTATCGTTAGTACTGGGGTAATTGTTTGGATCTTCAATTATTTCCATTATACGCTACGGATTAGTACGAAGGTCAATTTCAATGTATCTTAATGCTGTGGGTCCTTTAGACGGCCATCTTTGTACTCGGGGTCGTGCCCCTAACCTCTTGTTTGTGTATAACTATATTATGGCCATATTGTGCTGATGTCTGCGCCTAACGCTGGGCTAGTCCCACTCTTTCTCTTCGAGTATTGTTATTGTTGGAAATAAATAAACTCTCTTGTGACCAACCTGACTTTTATTTGGTATATAAATAAAGGGGGGTTACACTTGAACACTACGTCTGTCATGTAATAAAAGTTTGCCTCGGTTATAACTATTTCTTGAGTTCATAAACCTGTGTATACTTGTTAAATCAGGTTCTTTCTCTCGAATGTTCATTTTAAATAAATACCATGCTTCGTACGAGCACTGATGTCACCTTAAACATTCAAGCTGTCCTACTCGTCTCAAGTGATATTTGTTTTATTATTTAAATAAAACATTATCTTGTTACCTCCTTGTCTGTTATTTCTGAGTGGGGGGGTTCAGAACCTATGAATTTGGATGAGACATCGAGTAATGCTTAAAGCTTTAAATACACTATATATACTTTTATTATGCTAATATTAATATGCTGCATTGAGTTAAAAAGCACTCGACCATAAAAAAATTGTACATGTGTGTAATTATATAATTTAGGAACGAAACAATGAGACGATTAATAACTTTTCAACACTTTAATCGAAAGGTAAATATTATCTCGCAAACTTCATAACTACACTTGTTCACTTTCTGAAGATGTCACTCAAGCGAGCTCCACCGGATGTCGGGCAAACCTCAGCACGTTGTCCATCACTTTACTCAGCTAGATCATCTAATTATTTCCACCCCATCTTGTATTGTGTCAATCCCTTTGAATCTTAAAATGTTGGAGCAGAAATACATTGTTTTTAATCTTGCAATGCATGTGAGATTTTACATTCAATGTTTATTTTATAAAAATTTGGAAAAATAAAAAGAACTTGTCTTGCCAATTTACTCACGTGACGCACCGATACATAGCAATGTAGTGCATTTAAATATTGTTGTATGCGTTTTAGATCATCACATCTTTGTTATAATTAAAGGAATAATTCTTTTTGATCATTTCCAAGACTAAAGACTGGAGCTATTTAAATTTCGAAATAATTAATGTTTACGCACACCACACATACTTTATCTCTCTTTCATCTAAAATAAACATTTTACTAAAAGCTCGTCAGATTTGTGAAACGAAATAATAGGTTTATAAATTTTTGTAGAAACACTCCACCAAAGATCATAAATGATATAATATACACTCTATTGCGATTGTAACTAGGAACACTGTTCCAGAAATATTGAGTAAAAGAAATATCTTGGTCCACCAAAGAGCATAAGAATCAAATTCATTTTCAAAGAACTGAAATAAAAAAGGAAATATACTTGCTTATAGCTAAGAAATTCTTGGTTTTATAAAAATACATTTCAAAAAAGAGATTTTTATCTTTAATAGTAATACAACTCAACAATGGTAAGTTATTTTGTATCTCAAATAGTTGCGGAGATATTATACAAATTGGAATATTTACTCGGTGTAAAGTCATTTTCAAAAGAAAATAAACATTTCCAACATGTTTATAATTACAAACAATGTCTAGATATATAATGTGATCAAAATAGTTGGAACAAATTTTGAGAAAATCCATTTTTCTCTTTTTGCCTTTAGTAAACTACTCTTAATTTTAGGGGGCACATTATGAAAACCCCAGATATCAAGTTTTAGCCCAATCGGCGAAATAATTTTGGCTATAGCCCAAGATACAGACAGACGGTAATGCGAAAACAACTTTTGTTTTGTTTCAAGGGGTCATGAAACGTCGACATTTATCAAAACCTCGAGTTTGATTCTTTAGACGATCACAATACTTTCTCTCAGAGGTGTCGAGAGGAAGTAAACTAAATGTAAAATGTTTATATTGTGAAATGTTGTTTGCTTGCAGCTACATCTCTGGTATTACTGTGCTGGGAATTCCAGCCGAGATGTACCTGTTCGGCACTCAGTATTGGATGTCCGTCACCGTAGAGGTGTTTGTCAACATCACCATGATCGTCGCCTACCTCCCAATATTCTACACGCTTCAAATAACATCATCCTATGAGGTAGGGCATAGTCATACTTCTCTACCTCTCCCAATATTCTACACGCTTCAAATCTTTAGTGAGTATAAGGTCTTAATAGCTTCCCGAAATAATTAATATCTAACTATCCGTTTCAGTGGTCGAATGGTTTAAGGCATCACTCTCATAAATTACTGAACTGCCGATTACAAAGAGAGCAGGTTTAGAAACCCACTCAGGTGGTTTCTCACTTTTTATCCATGTAAATGAGGGGACATTTAGCACCACGGCTAACTACCCGTTTGGGTTATACGCTTATGTACTAATTACGATGATATTATTAGGAATAGGAAAGGTTATATTTAGATAAAGTTTACCTACATTTTCATGGAGAGAGAGAGAGAGAGAGAGAGTGTAAAACCACCCTTAGATTTGAATCTTGATCTCCTCGTTGTCGACAGTCTAGTCTAGTGCGAGAGTAGCGCCTTACACCATGCGGCCACTTTAGCGGGTACATTTCCTTCAAATTCAACCATATTAATTCCTTAGCCATCAGAGTAGCCTATTTAATATATTTATGACCAACCTCAGTGGCGTAGTTAGCTAACGTGCTAGTTTCGTGTTACTCTAGACTGCCGAGGATGGGGAGGTCAAGGTTTGAATCTCACTTGGGTGAAAAAAAGGGGCGTGTGGTTTTGCCTAAATGGTTTTCCAATTTACCTCCACGAAAATGTGGGTTCACTTCCTCTACACTCACTCTTCTCAATTCCTAACCCATTAGTGTAACTAGAACGTATAGCCCGAATGGGTAGTATGATTATAATTATAAATATATATTTGAAATGTTCTGACGTTTCAATGGTAGATATATCCTGGTGTTCTCCTACAGCTCCCAAGTTGTTGGGGAAATATTCCAAACGTGAGTCCAAGAAAGGCCATCTCAGTTCTCTGTAGTTCTCTGTAGTTCTCAATCAGCCACAACTTGTGTTTATTTTTATCACTGTACGAAAGGACATTCACTAATTATCTTATTTGTGGACCAACAAATATGCCCTCCTTGATCTTAGCTTCATTTATTCTAGGAAACTTGTCTTTTAGGGAAATAGAACCTTGCCATTACGATCCATCTATTTCACAAATATGTTCCTAAGTCCGAGGTTGAGATGTATCGGTGGAAGATCAACCTTTTCATTGTTTGCAAGTCACTGACTTACTATGTTATTCTGTCCCGAAGTGAGCGCTTTTCTAATTGGCCAATTCTTTTCGATAGAGTGGTCTTTCCTGTCCCCACTGTCTCCCTCAAACAAGAAGCATCAACTTTCTGTTACAAGGCCTCTAGTAAAGAGTACACGTCATTGCGGTAGACTAAGTCATCGTGCATAGAAGAAGTGTTCAAAGAAGTCAATATTTCAGCTTGATTTTTAGATAAACTGAGAACACGAACCAGATCATTTAATCCTGTCCGATTAACTAAAAGAGGTTAAACATAAGCCGTACTTTCTGAAACCTATTTATCTTATTCTTCTTCCTCAGCTGCTAGGCCAGTCAGGGACTCGACATAGCTAACATCTTCTTCTAGACCTCAGCTCCATGAATCAGTAACGGAGAGCTCTCTACTGTGGGGTACAGGCCTGATAGCTGAGGGAATATTAGGAAAGTTAAAATTATGTCCAGTTCTAAACATCATAACAAGAAGTTGTCTCGTGCAAAAGTATCATTCTGTGAAGGGGTCCTTGGCTCTATCCAAACAGTGACAAAGGCAATTAATGCCATGTCACGATATCGTTTCATCCAGCTACTCAACATAGTTACACAGCAGATATGAGAGGCCCAGGATTTGCAATGGTCATCTATTATACTAGCAATCCCGCTGATTAACATGAGGAGTAGCTCTTAATATATTATACTAGCAATCCCGCAGATTAACATGAGGAGTAGCTCTTAATATATTATACTAGCAATACCGCTGATTAACACGAGGAGTAGCTCTTAATATATTATACTAGCAATCCCGTTTATTAACACGAGGAGTAGCTCTTAATATATTATACTAGCAATACCGCTGATTAACACGAGGAATATAGCTCTTAATATATTATACTAGCAATACCGCTGATTAACACGAGGAGTAGCTCTTAATATATTATACTAGCAATCCCGCTGATTAACATGAGGAGTAGATCTTAATATATTATACTAGCAATACCGCTGATTAACACGAGGAGTAGCTCTTAATATATTATACTAGCAATCCCGCTGATTAACACTAGGAGTAGATCTTAATATATTATACTAGCAATCCCGCTGATTAACACGAGGAATAGCTCTTAATATATTATACTAGCAATCCCGCTGATTTACACGAGGAATAGCTCTTAATATATTATACTAGCAATCCCGCTGATTAACACGAGGAATATAGCTCTTAATATAATTATACTAGCAATCCCTCTGATTAACATGAGGAATATAGCTCTTAATATAATTATACTAGCAATCCCTCTGATTAACATGAGGAAAAGATCTTAATATATTATACTAGCAATCCCGCTGATTAACACTAGGAGTAGATCTTAATATATAATACTAGCAATCCCGCTGATTAACACGAGGAATAGCTCTTAATATATTATACTAGCAATCCCGCTGATTAACACTAGGAGTAGATCTTAATATATTATACTAGCAATCCCGCTGATTAACACGAGGAATAGCTCTTAATATATAATACTAGCAATCCCGCTGATTAACACGAGGAATAGCTCTTAATATATTATACTAGCAATCCCGCTGATTAACACGAGGAATATAGCTCTTAATATAATTATACTAGCAATCCCTCTGATTAACATGAAGAATAGCTCTTAATATATTATACTAGCAATCCCGCTGATTAACACGAGGAGTAGCTCTTAATATATTATACTAGCAATCCCGCTGATTAACAGGAGGAGTAGCTCTTAATATATTATACTAGCAATCCAGCTGATTAACACGAGGAGTAGCTCTTAATATATTATACTAGCAATCCCTCTGATTAACACGAGGAGTAGCTCTTAATATATTATACTAGCAATCCCTCTGATTAACACGAAGAATAGCTCTTAATATATTATACTAGCAATCCCGCTGATTAACACAAGGAGTAGCTCTTAATATATTATACTAGCAATCCCGCTGATTAACACGAGGAGTAGATCTTAATATATTATACTAGCAATCCCGCTGATTAACATGAGGAGTAGATCTTAATATATTATACTAGCAATCCCGCTGATTAACACGAGGAGTAGCTCTTAATATATTATACCAGCAATCCCGCTGATTAACACGAGGAGTAGCTCTTAATATATTATAGTAGCAATCCCGCTGATTAACACAAGGAGTAGCTCTTAATATATTATACTAGCAATCCCGCTGATTAACAGGAGGAGTAGCTCTTAATATATTATACTAGCAATCCCTATGATTAACACGAAGAATAGCTCTTAATATATTATACTAGCAATCCCGCTGATTAACACGATGAATACCTCTTAATATATTATACTAGCAATCCCGCTGATTAACACGAGGAGTAGCTCTTAATATATTATACTAGCAATCCCGCTTATTAACACGATGAATACCTCTTAATATATTATACTAGCAATCCCGCGATTAACACGAGGAGTAGCTCTTAATATATTATACTAGCAATCCCGCTTATTAACACGAGGAGTAGCTCTTAATATATTATACAAGCAATCCCGCTGATTAACACGAGGAGTAGCTCTTAATATATTATACTAGCAACCCCGCTGATTAACACGAGGTGTATAGTTCTTAATATATTATACTAGAAATCCCGCTGATTAACACGAGGAGTATAGCTCTTAATATATTATACTAGCAATCCCGCTGATTAACACGAGAGATAGCTCTTAATATATTATACTAGCAATCCCGCTGATTAACACGAGGAGTAGCTCTTAATATATTATACTAGCAATCCCGCTGATTAACACGAGGAGTAGCTCTTAATATATTATACTAGCAATCCCGCTGATTAACACGAGAGAGTAGCTCTTAATATATTATACTAGCAATCCCATGATTAACACGAGAGTAGCTCTTAATATATTATACTAGCAATCCCGCTGATTAACACGAGGAGTAGCTCTAATATATTATACTAGCAATCCCGCTGATTAACACGAGGAGTAGCTCTAATATATTATACTAGCAATCCCTGATTAACACGAGAGAATAGCTCTTAATATATTATACTAGCAATCCGCTGATTAACACGAGGGTAGCTCTTAATATATTATACTAGCAATCCCGCTGATTAACACGAGGAGTAGCTCTTAATATATTATACTAGCAATCCCGCTGATTAACACGAGGAGTAGCTCTTAATATATTATACTAGCAATCCGCTGATTAACACGAGGAGTAGCTCTTAATATATTATACTTCAATCCGCTGATTAACCCCCCCCCCCCCCCCCCCCCCCCCCCCCCCCCCCCCCCCCCCCCCCCCCCCCCCCCCCCCCCCCCCCCCCCCCCCCCCCCCCCCCCCCCCCCCCCCCCCCCCCTTTTTTTTTTTTTTTTTTTTTTTTTTTTTTTTTTTTTTTTTTTTTTTTTTTTTTTTTTTTTTTTTTTTTTTTTTTTTTTTTTTTTTTTTTTTTTTTTTTTTTTTTTTTTTTTTTTTTTTTTTTTTTTTTTTTTTTTTTTTTTTTTTTTTTTTTTTTTTTTTTTTTTTTTTTAACAACGGGAGTAGCTCTTAATATATTATACTAGCAATCCCTGATTAACACGAGAGATAGCTCTTAATATATTATACTAGCAATCCCGCTGATTAACACGAGGATAGTCTTAATATATTATACTAGCAATCCCTGATTAACACGAGGATAGCTCTTAATATATTATACTAGCAATCCCTCTGATTAACACGAGAATAGCCTCTTAATATATTATACTAGCAATCCCGCTGATTAACACGAGGAGTAGCTCTTAATATATTATACTAGCAATCCCGCTTGATTAACACGAGAGTAGCTCTTAATATATTATACTAGCAATCCCGCTGATTAACACGAGGAGTAGCTCTTAATATATTATACTAGCAATCCCGCTGATTAACACGAGGAGTAGCTCTTAATATTATATTAGCAATCCCTGATTAACACGAGGAGTAGCCTTAAAAATATTATACTAGAATCCGCTGATTAACACGGGGAGTAGTACTCTAATATATTTACTAGCAATCCCGCTGATTAACACGAGGAGTATAGCTCTTAATATATTATACTAGCAATCCCTGATTAACACGAGGATAGCTCTTAATTTAATTTATACTAGCAATCCGCTGATTAACACGAGGAGTAGCTCTTAATATATTATACTAGCAATCCCTGATTAACACGAGATAGCTCTTAATATATTATACTAGCAATCCCTCTGATTAACACGAGAATAGCTCTTAATATATTAACTACAATCCCGCTGATTAACACGAGGAGTAGCTTTTAATATATTATACTAGCAATCCGCTGATTAACACGAGGAGTAGCTCTTAATATATTATACTAGCAATCCCTGATTAACACGAGGATAGCTCTTAATATATTATACTAGCAATCCCGCTGATTAAACGAGGAGTAGCTCTTAATATATTATACTAGCAATCCGCTGATTAACACGAGGAGTAGTCTTATAATATTATACTAGCAATCCCTGATTAACACGAGGAGTAGCTCTTAATATATTATACTACAATCCCGCTGATTAACACGAGGAGTAGCTCTTAATATATATACTAGCAATCCCTCTGATTAACACGAGGAGTAGCTCTTAATATATTATACTAGCAATCCGCTTGATTAACACGAGGAGTAGCTCTTAATATATTATACTAGCAATCCCCTGATTAACATGAGAGTAGCTCTTAATATATTATACTAGCAATCCCGTGATTAACACGAGGAGTAGTCTTAATATATTATACTAGCAATCCCGCTGATTAACACGAGGAGATAGCTCTTAATATATTATACTAGCAATCCCGCTGATTAACACGAGAGTAGTCTCTTAATATATTATACTAGCAATCCTGCTGATTAACACGAAGAATAGCTCTTAATATATTATACTAGCAATCCCGCTGATTAACACGAGGAGTAGCTCTTGATATATTATACTAGCAATCCCGCTGATTAACACGAGGAGTAGCTCTTAATATATTATACTAGCAATCCCTCTGATTAACACGAAGATAGCTCTTAATATATTATACTAGCAATCCCGCTGATTAACACGAGGAGTAGCTCTTAATATATATACTAGCAATCCCGCTGATTAACACGAGGAGTAGCTCTTAATATATTATACTAGCAATCCCGCTGATTAACACGAGGAGTAGATCTTAATATATTATTACTAGCAATCCCGCTGATTAACACGAGAGTAGCTCTTAATATATTATACTAGCAATCCCGCTGATTAACACGAGGAGTAGCTCTTAATATTATATACTAGCAATCCCGCTGATTAACACGAGGAGTAGCTCTTAATATATTATACTAGCAATCCCGCTGATTAAACAGAGGAGTAGCTCTTAATATATTATACTAGCAATCCCGCTGATTAACACGAGGAGTAGTCTTAATATATTATACTAGCAATCCCGCTGTATTAACACGAGGAGTAGCTCTTAATATATTATACTAGCAATCCTCTGATTAACACGAGATAGCTCTTAATATATTATACTAGCAATCCCGCTGATTAACACGAGGAGTAGCTCTTAATATATTATACTAGCAATCCCGCTGATTAACCGAGGAAGTAGATCTCTTAATAATTTATACTAGCAATCACCGCTGATTAACACGAGGAGTATGCTCTTAATATATTATACTAGCAATCCCGCTGATTGACACGAGGAGTAGCTCTTAATATATTATACTAGCAATCACGCTGATTAACACGATGAATACTCTTAATATATTATACTAGCAATCCCGCTGATTAACACGAGGAGTAGCTCTTAATATATTATACTAGCAATCCGCTTATTAACACGAGAGATACCTCTTAATATATTATACTAGCAATCCCGCTGATTAACACGAGGAGTAGCTCTTAATATATTATACTAGCAATCCCGCTGTATTAACACGAGGAGTAGCTCTTAATATATTATACTAGCAATCCCGACTGATTAACACGAGGAGTAGCTCTTAATATATTATACTAGCAATCCCGCTGATTAACACGAGGAGTATAGTTCTTAATATATTATACTAGCAAATCCCGCTGATTAACACGAGGATAGCTCTTAATATATTATACTAGCAATCCCTCTGATTAACACGAGGAGTAGCTCTTAATATATTATACTAGCAATCCGCTGATTAACACGAGGGTAGCTCTTAATATATTATACTAGCAATCCCGCTGATTAACTGAGGAGTAGCTCTTAATATATTATACTAGCAATCCCGCTTATTAACACGAGGAGTAGCTCTTAATATATTATACTAGCAATCCCGCTGATAAACCGAGGAGTAGCTCTTAATATATTATACTAGCAATCCCGTGATTATCACGAGGAGTAGCTCTTAATATATTATACTAGCAATCCGCTGATTAAACGAGGAGTAGCTCTAATATTATTATACTAGCAATCCGCTGATTAACACGAGGAGTAGCTCTTATATATATTACTTCAATCCCGCTGATTAACACGAGGAGTAGCTCTTAATATATTATACTAGCAATCCGCTGATTAACACGGAGTAGACTTATATATAATTACTACAATCCGCTGATTAACACGAGGATATGCTCTTATATATTATACTAGCAATCCTCTGATTAACACGAGATAGCTCTTAATATATTATACTAGCATCCGCTGATTAACACGAGAGTAGCTCTTATATATTATACTAGCAATCCCGCTGATTAACACGAGGAGTAGCTCTTAATATATTATACTAGCAATCCGCTGATTAACACGAGATATACTTTAATATTATACTAGCAATCCGCTGATTAACACGAGGAGTAGCTCTTAATATATATACTAGCAATCCCGCTGATTAACACGAGGAGTAGCTCTTAATATATTATACTAGCAATCCCGCTGATTAACACGAGGAGTAGTCTTAATATATTATACTAGCAATCCCGCTGATTAACACGAAGTAGCTCTTAATATATTATACTAGCAATCCGCTGATTAACACGAGGAGTAGCTCTAATATATTATACTAGCAATCCCGCTGATTAACACGAGGAGTAGCTCTTAATATATTATACTAGCAATCCGTGATTAACAGAGGAGTAGCTCTTAATATATTATACTAGCAATCCCGCTGATTACACGAGGATAGCTCTTAATAATTATACTAGCAATCCCTGATTAACACGAGAGTAGCTCTTAATATATTATACTAGCAATCCGCTGATTAACACGAGATAGCTCTTAATATTATACTAGCAATCCCGTGATTAACACGAGGAGTAGCTTTATTATTTTACTAGCAATCCCCTGATTAACACGAGATAGATCTTAATATATTATACTAGCAATCCCGCTGATTAACACGAGGAGTAAGCTCTTAATATATTATACTAGCAATCCGCTGATTACACGAGAGTAGCTCTTAATATATTATACTAGCAATCGCTGATTAACAGTGATAGCTCTTAATATATATATACTAGCAATCCGCTGATTAAACGAGGAGTAGCTCTTAATATATTATACTAGCAATCCCGCTATTAACACGAGAGTACTCTTAATATATTATACTAGCAATCCCGCGATTAACACGAGGAGTAGCTCTTAATATATTATACTAGCAATCCGCTGATTAACACGAGGAGTAGCTCTTAATATATTATACTAGCAATCCCGCTGATTAACACGAGGAGTAGCTCTTAATATATTATATTAGCAATCCCGCTGATTAATACGAGGAGTAGCTCTTAATATAATATACTAGCAATCCCGCTGATTAACACGAGGAGTAGCTCTTAATATATTATATTACCAATCCCGCTGATTAACATGAGGAGTAGCTCTTAATATATTATACTAGCAATCCCGCTGATTAACACGAGGAGTAGCTCTTAATATATTATACTAGCAATCACGCACGGTGTTGCCCGTCACCTTCTGGAGTATAAAAATTACATAAGCTCCACCCCTACCCTAAATGTGCCCGTATCTCTTAAACATAATTATAAGCCAGATAAAACATATTTTCTTAAAAAAAATTGTTAAAAATAACCTAATTAAAAAGATAATTAAAAATTTAAAAATCCGGCTTCGAGGTGCATTTGGACCACCTTCCGTCCACCTATGTTAAAAATTTCAGATCTCTGTGTTGCCTTAGATTTGGCTATCATCGCACACAAACAAACACACAAACAAACACTTCCTTTTATTATTATACCAAATTTGAACTCCCTAATAATTATAGTTACGGAAATAAGGCAACTTTAAAGCGAAAATATAAATAATCTTTATTCCCTATCCCGCGGGAATTTCGAAAAACTGGCCTTATTCCTTGTCTACATCATAAAGGAAACTTCTGTGCAAAATTTCAGCTTTCTAGGTCCAAGGGCCTGGGCCTGGCGTTGATGAGTCAGTTAGTGAGCCACGACTCTTCTTTTTATATATATATATATATATATATATATAGATAACACGTACTCTATCTACACACTCACTATATATATATATATATATATATATATATATATATATATATACTAAAACTAGCAGCCACCAAACTACCATATTTCACACACTCATACTCGAATGAGATTTTAAAAGGTATGGATGACTTTGACATTATTAAAGTCTCATTAAGTTTTTCTTTCCTATCTTCACGCATGATTACATTATAAAAGCAGATTAAACGGTCTCTTCACTAAATCTAAATTAGAAGAAAGATTCATATATTTATTAGTCACACACTTTAACATTCCACTTAATATAACATTTGTAAGTAAATAATAGGAGTGTTCTCTCGGTTGACCTGGTATTGGCGACCAGAGTGTTTGCAGGTATTACGGCTGCTCACGAGTGTTTATGACCGAGATGATACCAAACCTAGGTTTGGTAACAGTTGCTTTGACCAAACTAAATAGTCTAGTCTGGCACCAATCAATTAGCTTAGAACTATGCGCCAATTTTAAAGCAGCATGTCTCCTAATGTTAGATTTAAACGAGTACAACTTCGTAGCCAATGGGTTTTAACACAGCATGTAAATTAAAATTGACAGCATTTATTAGCTAGAAATAAATGACACTTAAAAACAGTTTATCTATGGATAAAATAAATGGAGTATCATATTATCTAGGCCTATTTACTCTTAAATAATGATGTAATTCCTGTTTTTTTAGGTTTTTTTTGGAAGCTATGTTTAGCTTGATGTATTGAATTCATATTTTAGTCCAAGTCAAAATAAGCACCAATTTAATTAATAATAAAATTAAATAGGTAACTTTCAAATAATTTTGTAGTACATATAGCTTTACATAAATTAACCTACCAGCTGTTATATCTACTCTACTCCAGCCGCCATTTTTGTTTATGAAATACAGCTCAAAGTAGTTTTTGCGCTCCACTTGGTCGATAACACTGTACCAAGACGTAACTAAGTCAATCGCGAAAACTCGCCTAGTGACCAATAACACTTAAATAATGGATGACTTTTGTTCATATTGTAATATCAGTAAATAAGTCAAAATATTAATATAGGATGATATTATTTTAAAATATGCATTATATATTATTTTAAAATATGCATTCTTAAGGTTTCTGGGAAACCAAGTAGATCTGTTTAAAAAAAGGTGGCTGCTGATAGATAGATATATTCCGACTTCATTTTCAGAATCATCGGATAAAAACACATAATAAACAACCAAAACTTTGTATTTGACATAATTTTTGGATGGTGAAATTAATTTAGTCTTTGATATTAAGTATTCCTAATCGTGATCCAGGCATACAACAGAGATATTGTTCATTTTGATTTAGTTTCACGGAATTCTTCCCTAGGATAATTTATATTCATGAACACTTGTTAATCCTATTATAATAGTATACTACAGTATGTTCATTTATATAACTAAAATATACACAACGTTTTTAATCTATTTTTAATGTTATCCATACTATTAGAGTGCTAATAATAAAAGTGATAAAATAGAAATACGTTTTCATACAAATCATTAATGTGTTTGTTTCAGTACCTAAAACTTCGCTTCAACCAATCAGTTTGTTTATTAGGATCAGCATTGTTCCTTCTTAAACTGGTGAGTTCAAGTCAGCGTTTTTTTTAGTCTTATTGGAGAGTTTAACAATAATAGTTGAAAATTATTCTGCTCATGTAATTTATATTTAGCACTCAATCAATATTTGCTCTATTTAGTGTAGGCTCATTTGTCATCAAATTGAAGTTCGTGTATTTTTTGTGTGTGTTAAAAGCAACATCTCACTTGAATTTGTTAGAAGATATTATAAACATTAGAAAAATAGGGTGATATTTTTTTCTGGGTATTCTAATAGCTTAAAATCCAAGATGGTCGCCACAATATAAAACGGTTCAAATTTTACAGTTTGGTGAATATTTACTCATCTAAAACAGTAATACAAACCTCCAACAGAAAGTACATGTATTGAATATTGGAACCTTGTTCGCTTTGCACAATTTATACTTCCAGAAATTTCTGAAACTTCTGTCAGAGGAAGAATCTTTCTTTAAGGGAACTTACTCTTTTTTGTGACAATCATATTAGCAAAATATAAATAATGATTCAGACAGGATACAACATCTTTGTGATGCCGTTACAAAAACAGTCGAAATGTTCGAACTCCAAGACATTTTCCTAAAGATTAAACAATGGGAAGGCACAGCAAACAAGATGTAACATTTCATTGGAAAATACATGAAGCAATTTGAGACCATTCTTAAATTTGTTAAAACCACCATACGAGACATATTGCTGCATATGAGAGTGTAGAATCATCTATAAATTGCTTCTTTGCCCATGGTCGTTTAATTTATGCTTGCCTCTATCAATACACATTTCGACATTACAACAAACGGAAAAAGAGCATCCAGAAATTTGGGCTGGATTCAAGAAGGGAAACTTCTGTGTCCCCAAATGGTTTGCTAAATTCACATCGATAGATCAAAGAAATGGAATCAAGCAAGAAAACCGTCAACTCAAATTGATTGGAGGAATAGTAGGAATAACAAAGAATCAAATCTCGCTGGACAAGTACTTCCTAATAGCACCTGAATTGGAAAACTTACTGAATGAATTTGGAAAATATACTGCAATGGTGGCAATGAGAAGCGAACGTAGCACAGTGAAATAACAGCAGGAAATCTCTCCTGAATAACCCAAAATACAGTTAAAATAAATTCAGTGTTTCATGAGCACGGAAACCCATTTGAATCAGTTGTTGAAGATGAAATTCACATCTTAACTACCATAGCAATTAGGGATGAAATTTTTGCCAATATATATAATTCAGCGTGATGAGAGTGGACCACAGATGTTTGAAAGTTTGATCCCAGAACGTCCAACAGAAGGAAAACTTTCTCTTTGGGACAAAATGACTGAAAAGAAACTGAAAATATTCAAAAGTGTCAATGCAATGACAGAAATTACAGTAAAACAGAAGGTGGTCAAAATCTAAATAGAGCGAGGACTATTGCAATGGTTTATTATTATGTTCAGGAGTCATCCAGAACTTAACCTGAAATAGTGCATCGGAACTTATGAGCTTGGAATATTACCACTATCTCTCTTTGATTTATATTGGTTCCTCCTTCTAGCCTATGACGTCATCGTCTTGAGAATTTAATTAGTTGCGTGTAAGAAATTGAAGATGACAGGAACGAGACAACTAGAAGTGACTCATCTGACAACAAAGAAATGAGTGTCCCATTGGAAGAAACAATAACAGTGGTGGCTCGTCACTTTAGAAGCTGGAGGGCGCAGCCTGTTTAATTCATAAATTATTTCTAAATAATATATTTAAAAGAAGACACAAATTTCGGAATATGTTTTGCTAAATATTCATTTAGTTAAACTCACAAATTAATATCACAAACAACATGGAAAGATTAAAAAAAACTTCCCCCAAAGGACGTGGATGTGTTGTAGAAACTCTGCAGCTGTGTAATGTGCATACATATATAGGTATGTATGTTTTAACTTTGTTCCATACAAAATTCAGGACATGGCCTACCTGATGAATTCAATTCTATTTTTTGATCAAGAGTTAATCTTGCAATATTCGTTGTCTTAAGCGCCTGAATTTAACTATTCATATTAAGCCTAGTTACAAAAAATATTAAAACATATAACTCAAATAAACATTATCCTGAAATAACCCTACATAATATTATTATAAACACACACATCCTCAAGATGCAGGAGCACGCAGGATGACTGACAACAATTATTGCTGGTTCACGCTATACACATTTCACAAGCTTTCAACCTTAGGGCGCGTAAGGGAGTGCGCCTTCAAAAGAAGAATAAGCAATGCTAGCTAGATAGCTAGCTATAGCAGGAGGAGGACAATGGGTTAAGGGGGGGAAGGTTTGGTTTCACACTATCAGGCGCTGACCGCCTCGCACCCGACCGCATGCCATTTTAAAAACATTGCCTGCTATTACTTAAACAAAAAAATATATTTTTCTTGAAACTATTATGGCAAGATAAAATTGTCGTGAGAGTGCGAATAACCACTTTAAAAGGAACTGGGGATCCGTGTGGTTGGGGGGCGCGCACCTTCGCGCCTTAGGGACGAGCCGCCCCTGAACAATAATAAAACATACTGTGAAGACTATAAATGAATCGTCAACATACCGAGTAATTGTCATTGATGGAATGGCTGTGGTAAATTCTGTAACCAAGAATGATCAAATGAAGAGATGAATAAATTTTGCAGATTCCTTTCTGGATATAATTTGTAACATGGTAGCGAAGTACGATGAAGTCAGGTTAGTGTTCGACAGATACATAATCTTTGTCCTCCTCTGTTCTTTGAGTGATGATTGGATTATAATCATCACTCAAAGAACAGAGGAGGATTAAGAGCACAAAGGGAAAGTCAATATTTGAAAAAAAATCAGAATGCATCCCTGAACCTGAAGGATTTCTTCTCTGATAACAGGACTAAAGCATAACTCACAGAGTACTTAGCTAACGAGGTCGTATGTCTCAAAAAGAGCTTAAACAACAGATTGAATAAAATTATGTTGACCTGGGAAACACAAACAAAGGGCAATGTCAATATTCCGGACTCGCTTCTAGCTCCCAGCCAAGAATAGGTAGACACACTATTAGTGTTGCATGCTCTCTTTGTTCACAGTGTAGAAGAACTTGTGGTCAATTCTCCAAACACGATATCTTGTTGCTTGCTTACACATACCCACGCTTACCCGTGTCTACAATCTTCCTCACAGGGAAGGGAAGACAAAAGAAGAACATTTCTGTTCAGGACATATATAACAATTTAGGACAAAAGCATGCTTCTGAACTGTTAGAATTCCATGCTCTGATGTGGTGTGATGTTTCTGATAGATTTGTTGGCAGAACAAAATATTGCTATTTAAATACTTTTTGGATTGTGATGATGAGATACTGGATTAATTATCAATGCTTGGGAATGACATTGACTTGCCCTCTGATGTATCCTCACCGTTGGAACGCTTTGTCTGCATTTTGTATCGATCACATAACCACACAAAAGTAAATAAAACTCCGTTGGTCTCTGCATTCAAATCGTGCAGCCTAAGGAGAAGACCTTCCACTAACTTATGGATCACTGGATTTGCACATTCGTCGGCACATTACGTATCCATGATTTGAAGAAAGCTTGTGAAAATCACCAGATGCATTTGGCTTGACGTTTGACAAAGGTTCGAATCACTTCTATCCTGCTCTATGGATATTTTGAAATTGGTAAAGTGTGGATGCTAAGGAAGGTGTAGCTGCCGCAAGAACAATATTAAATGTACAGACATTTGTGGATGCTCTGTTTTTAGTTGCAACAATAAACCTAGCCAACCAAGGATAACTGAGGATTGTGATGAATACAATGCTAGTGTCAATAGATTGATTGAATCTACTTATTATTTAAAACATTTTAACTCTTTAATAACTATTTGTATTTCACTGTACGTGGTTGAACTTGTTCATTGACCAAATAATATATTTTTACACACCTAGTAATTAAAAGGTAATACCTGAGTGTAACTGCTTGCATAGTAAAACCTTTAATAATAGATTCATGCTGAGTTTGATGATTCCATTAGTTTTTTTGTGCTAAAAACATATATTTATACACACTGTTTGTAATTTTATCATATTTAGGCTACTTACAAAGATAATAATATATTGCTGAACGGCCGCCATTTGAACGCCATCTTGGATCTATACCATTACAATGCTAAAAAATTGTGCCACACTATTTTTTTTTATAAAGCTTACTATACCTTATTCCAAATCAAGTGAATTTTTGCTTTTAACAACGACAAAAAATACACGAAATTACAAAGGAGCCTACACTAATTCACTAAAATCTGGAATAGGCCTAGATACCATTCCGAGTGGATACTAACTATCCCCTTGCCCTATTAATAGAAGACAAACTAAATTCTAAAATTTCCCTTATCTAAGTGTCAAGTTACAATATATAAAAGGCAAGTACTATAAAACCACAAACTAACTCACAACTTAGAAATTAAAAAAACTTATAATAATTGTATAGAACATACTGTAAAAGAACAAAATTAAAAACTAAATCTAAATAAAGAGAAAAACAAGAAAAGAGCTAAGTTAATTGGCAAAAATTCTTTATTGAACAGCCAAAGTTTAACATAAACGGGAAATTATTACAGTACTGATAAATTTGTCAACTGTCTTTTGAACAATTCTCTTATTATTTTGGTTTTCTTTTATGATAAAAATTAAATTCTACAAAGGGAAAGAATGATAAATTTGTAAGGGCTACTAAAAGAAAACTAGCTAAGTTTACTAGAGGATTGAGAATACAAAACACTCAAGGTCATTTTACAGTGAGCTATTTATTGCACAATTTTAACAAGTGTATAAGTTATGAATAATGATTCGCTGAACTCAAATCATTACAGTTCACGAGTTATCAGGAATCAAACTTGATATTTTGTGCTTTTTGTAGAACTTTACCAGAATAAAAATGTTGTTCTTCATGCTTTTTTTTTACATCTCGTTTCATTTTTTAAGGTTAAATGGAAGAGTACGCAAGAAAATTCAGCGTTTTTGCAGTTTTTATAGCAAAACATTATTTTTGGTCAAAATAAACAAAATAATGCTCCAGTAAAAATATAGAATTTACTTTTCTTCACATGGTGACCTCGTATTTTTTTAAATATCTGTCCAGGGTGTTCTGAAATTTAATCACAACTTTTCCTCTTCATTTAAATAGTTTATTAGATAATGCCACCAGGCTCATGATAGATATTCAGGAAATTTTAATATCACCGTGCGAAGAACATTACTAAGCTCTATGTTTGTACTGGAGCAATATTTTATTAATTTTGTAAAAAAATGCTTTGCCCTAAAAACTGCAACAACACTGGCCCTTTTCTCACGTTCTCTTCCATCACTTGATTTTTCGATTTTAGAGAAAGATAATTCTTCTCCTCCTGCAAATTGTGGACATCCAATTAAATTCTAAATGATATACCAGCCTTATCAATACAAACCTAAAAAAAATTAACAACATATATTTTATCAGAAAACTGGCATTTTTTTTCATAATCTCATAAAAAGTGCCACCAATTTGTGAATATTGCACTTTCAATTCTCTTGTGGGGGTTGGAAGAAGGCGACTGGTTCCGGCAACCACTGCTTTCAGGTGTTATCTCGAAAACTATAGCGGCACAAACTACGAGAGATGGATATCCTCACGGCACAAATTACGAGAGATGGATATCCTTGTGGCACGAATTACGAGAGATGGATATCCTTGTGGCACAAATTACGAGAGATGGATATCTTTGCGGCACAAATTACGAGAGATGGATATCCTCGCGGCACAAATTACGAGAGATGGATATTCTTGTGGCACGAATTCAGCACTAAATATTAGTATAGGTCTAGAAATTTGTGGAATAATGACACAAACTATGATACCTAAGACAATATTTAATGCTGAATTCGTGCCACAAGGATATCCATCTCTCGTAATTTGTGCCGCTATAGTTTTAGAGAAAACATCTAAAAGTGGGTGATGCTGGCGGTGCCACAAGAATGTCCTATTCCCGTAATATTTGTACCACAATAGTTTTCATGAAAACACCAGTAAACGTTATGTACTATGGGTTCTACCTGCTTAACATGCCACCATCACTAAATTAAAGACACAAATTTCAAAACCTATGCTAATTTTTAGTGTCTAATTTTTATTACAAGAATATCCCAATCCTAATTTGTACTCATAGTTTTCATGAAAAGGGCAAATGAGTGTGGATGCCGCTGGCAGTATCCATGGTGGCACACCCTGTTAACCCTGTTACCAGCATTATCAGTTCTGAATTTGTGACACAACAATATTCCACTCCATAGTTTGTTCCACCATGGATTTTAGAAAAACACCTAAAAACTTTGGGTGCTGATTGCAAACAAACTCTGAAACCTACACCAAAATTTAGTGTTGAATTTAGTGCCATCATATTTTTTTCATTAACACCTAAAAAGTCCTAACTTCACGCTGTACTCCCCCCCCCCTACCCACTCGAAGACCGTTGATGCTTCTCTCCTTGTCCAAGCATTATGATGACTTGTCTAATCATAACTAAATAGATAGACGTATGAGAGTGATTAATCTTACAACATTTGCTTTTAAAGATAAAGACTTTTTATTTTACTTAATTAAAATACACCTTGTTTGTAAGTGTAGAGCTTACAAGTGATGAAGAACTTGACAAAATATGCTAAAGTTGGTACCGATCACCTCAATAGGCCGAAGATTCTTCATCGCTGGTATGATCAAAAAATACGGTATTGTAACGTGGGGTGCACGTGACCTGGGAGGGTCACAGGCCGTTCACACGTGAAAGTGCGAACCACGAGCTCTTTTAGAGATATTGGGGTAGGTTTCTGACCAAACACGAATAAAAATGCCCACGGAATATTCAAGGTTTTGATTATTATAATTACCACTTACATACACACTCTGATTAACTGTATATCTAAATTAATTATAACTAAACAAGTAATTAAGTAAAATAAAAAGAGCCTTAATCAAGTCTGTATCCTAATTAAACTAATAGAGAACACAGAGATGTAAGTAAATTGAATAAACAAATTAACAACTATAATACACGTAATAACTACTCAAATATTTAAAAACAGTCACAAAAATGTTCATTAACACAATAGTTCACAATAACAACTGATGTCACTTGTCTCACGCACGATACACGGCGGTGACCCGCTATACACAAATGCAGGACTCGCTGGTTGACACACTGGACTCGCTGGTCCACTCCCGGCTCACACAGTGTCCACACTGGTCCACACACTCGCACTGGCGACTCCCGGACTCGCTGGTCCACTCCCGGCTCACACAGAGTTCACACTGGTCCACACACTCGCACTGGGGACTCCCGGACTCATTAGTCGAGAACCAAGAACTGAATCTCCACGGCTATCGCTGAGCGTGTTTATATAGGGGTGGTGACAGCTAATGGTTTGGAATACTCCATTTCTAGAGTTAAAAGTCCAGAATAAAAGAAAACCAGACCCCTCCAGACGTGACTCCGTCCTCCCCCAGCACCCCCTTGGCCCCTCTAATCCCCCAGTCAAGTGAGAAGGTCGTTGCCTACCTGCTAGACAAGGAGGGAGACAGAGAGAACAAGGAGCGTAGTCAGGGTAAACAATGAGAGCACGCTGGTCCCACCGCTAGACAAGGAGGGAGACAGAGAGAACAAGGAGCGCAGTCAGGGTAAACAATGAGACCACGCTGGTCCCACTGTTAAGCACTCATCTTTGTTACATTTCGCGTTCGCGGCAAGTGTTAATAGTTGCATATTAACCCCCACGTTGTGTCGCCATTTGCTATAAATTCTCTTTTTTATTGACGTATAATAGCCCCGTGATTGGAAGTCATTGTGTTATATTTCTCCTCCCCACGTTAGAATGCTATTTGTTATATTACATAACAGAATCATTTAAGAGTCACTCCGTAAATCATCGTTTCTATTACGCAACTATGTGCTTTACTTATAATGCCTCGTTCCTTATCATTAGACTTTAATAAATGATAATATATCACATAAAGTTTGATATCTATTTATTCCTTAAATTGAAAACATATTGTTATTAGTATTCTAATCGAAACACGATCATGTCGAGGGCCTAGCAACTTATAATCACCGATCGCTTAAAGCACGTCCATTCAAGACCACGACTGATTGCACAGTAAAATACGAAGTTTCAAAAAGTCACATATATCTGAGTTCAATAGAAGCTTCTCGAAGGAACCTTTCTAACGGTAAATTACACACCTACAAATTCAGAACAAAAATACCTATTGCGTGTGGAAGCTTCTCGAAGAGGAAATACTTTAAAAGATCTTAACTTGTCTGGATTACGTTAAAAGACGTTATCATTTCTTAAGTTTAGCTCCAGTAGATGCTGCCATCGTACCACGAGGCGCGAACTAACTAGTAAATAATTTAGAGGAAGGCGTGATTTAAGCGCCACGTAATAGGTTGTAAATTTTAAATAAAGTAAAATATGTTTAATTATATGTAAAATATTTTTGAATATATGAATAATTAGAATGATAAATGGTCAATGCTTTCAAATACTCCTTAGGGTCAAATCTATTGCATTACATCTTGTTACAGTATTATGATAGGGTACCCGTCATTTGGCCTAAAGTGTAGGCTAAACGCCTTTAGGCCAAATGCCTTTTAGGCCAAATGCCTTTTAGGCCAAATGCCTTTAGGCCAAATGACTTTAGGCCAAACGCCTTTTAGGCCAAATGTCTTTTAGGCCAAACGACTTTTTGTAAAGTTAATTTTTAGACCATTTATTAAAATATGTTTTGCTGTCCCCGGAAACATTCGTTATGATTTGTAGTGATGCTAATAGATGGCGAGGTGTGTAGTGTTTAGTTAAATAGTATATACTACCGTTTCAAAATATATAAGTCTTTTCTCAATTTACTACTTCCCAAGGTATAGCAGCACGTCCATTAACCTGTAGTACCACTTTTGTATGTTGAACTTTTTATATTGCCAAGGTTTTGTACTAGATTTTGACAAGCCATCTTGTGAATGTGGGGAGGGCCAAGCCACCACCGTGGTTCGGATTCCACAGTAAACTGTAGGTCCTTCATTTCATCTCACAATCACCCTACCATTACACATTAGCGTAAGTGCGTATAACCCGAACGGGTAGTAAGACGTGGTGCTAATAATAATAATACTAATTTTTGTACCGTTTTGTACCAGAAATAAAAAGTTTTGTACCCGTACCGTTTTTTATTAATTAGCACATACATGTGGTCACACCATTTTAATAATTTTGTTTTATTTTTAATTAAGTGCCAAAGTATATTTTATCAGTCTTTCTAAGTATATTTGTTTATTAATTTTGCTAAATGAATTAATCAATCATTCATTTTTTTATAATCATATTAACTTACTCGAGTTTGCCCACGGCTTCGCTCACATTTAAGTTGGGTAAATTATCTTATTTTTAGCAAATCATCTAAACCAAGTTTTCTCAAACTCTTTACTCTTAAGCCTTTTATCAACATAAAATTAATTGTTAAGACTCTTATTCTTAAAATAAAATAACTTTTTTACGTTAAAATACAAAAATGAGACATGTATTATTTAATTATTTTCTGATAAGAGCTTTATAGAAGTTTATAAAAATAGTAAGGTTTTGTAAGATATTAATTAATTTTATTGCTTCATAGGCCAAACAGAATATTAATTTTTTAGTCAATCATAATTTAGGCAAGTCGAAAGAAGTGAGAAATTGGTTCACACCTCATCTGAAATCCCTTCGCGCCTCGCAGTTTGAGAAACCCTGATCTAAACTACCAAAAATACAATTTCAGACACGTATGAGGTGAAAACTTTGTATGTTGATGAAGCCACAAATTAACTACTACCTATAAGAAGTAAAATCTATTATATATATATATGTATATATATATATATATATATATATATATGCAGTCTTTGCATCAATATTTGCTCGCTTACGCGGAGACATTGTTGAAATGAACACCAAAAGAAATAGTTTAAATTTACTAACTAAACATGAATTAATTTGAAAGAATCACTCTAGTAATAAGCACCTCAGCTTATCAAATAAATTGTTCTGTTAGTAATTGTTTCTATTGGTTTTTGAAAATTTTCCCTTCTCCTCCCCAATCTTAATTTCTCTAACTCCCATTTAAACACATAGTTTTAAGAATAATTTCTTTATCTATAGTTGTACTTCTATCTTACAGCCAAATTTCGATTTTCAACTATAGATAAAAGGTTTTTTTTATAACTCCCCTCGCCCCTTCCTTGATTTCATGGAGTTACATTTTAAAATGTTCAGACTTATTAGTTATTTGGAGTGGTGCATTTACGGGCATGCCAAAATTCAATTTTTAACGACACTGCACTGAGATGTAGTAGTTTCTATTAATTTTGTAGATTTTGAACCCCCCATTCCCCAACCCACTTTGAGAAATTTAGAGTCTAATGTTATTTTGGCTATCTGGGATTTGATTTATTTTTATTTATCTGTCCAAATTTTTTTTTTCCTCATCTCAAAAAGTTTTTTCTCTATTATACTCCATCACCACTATTTCTCAGAATGAAATTTTAAATAATCATAATAATAATAATAATTATTATTATTATTATTATGTAAATGTCTATTTGTATTGTTTCCCGTACCTAATTAATAAATTTAAATTATTTACAATACAGAGAAGTAATTAAATATATTAGTTTTGGAAATGTTGACTTCCCAACTCCCCTTCCTCCCACCATTACTCAACTCACTGAAAAATTTCAAATTCTAAGATTTATTTGGTCATCTTATAAACTGCTGTACTTTCCTTAAGAAATCAAATTAAAATCGCCCTTATTTGTGGTTTCTCCGAAAATGTTATCCAAGAGGAAAATATATCACCCGTGAATCTAGGCATTGTATTAGATTTACGAAACAAATAGTAAGTGATTTCATGGCGGGTAAACATGTCACCCCAATAGTTTTACTTTATGGAAAAGTCCTCTTCTATAGTGAATTGAATGATTTGTTTAAATAGTTTACTTAACTGCAAGATTTCACATATGCATTTTATAACCTTATTAAACAAATCGATCTTGCTTCATTAATGTGGACAGTAGTCTGGAAGAGAAATCTCCCTATGCAAGGTGGATATAGTTTTATGTTATCCGTGCCATCTTAAAACATACTTTAGAAACATTATTTCTAAATTTAATATATCACGTGGCTGTTTGACACACATAGATATGTTTTGTACAAGAACATAGTTTATTGTAGTACATGAACAAATGTATATAGTACGCAAGTTAATGAAAGCATTAAGTTATTTGGTGACGTAAATGTTCACTTAAATTATGTGTTAACTTTTCAATATAAATTTAATAACCCTCTTGTAAGTAGGCCTATTTATAAACCATTTTGTATTATAGTGAAAATCTTGAATTTATATTAATGTTCAACTAAGTGTGTCAAACTATATATTTAAAGGGTAATATTAGATTCAGCTACATTTATGTTATATAAGTTGGTAATAATATATGCCCCCTCAAAGTTGGTGATAATATGTGTGTCCTCCACCTATACCACCCACCGCCCCCCCTCCCTCAGTTGGAAATAAAGTTGTCCTCAAAGATTGAAGTTCAAATCCCAGCCGGTGTTACAAGGGTATTTTTCCCTAAAAAGGTTCCCCACTCTCAATATATGCAAATGTAGGTACATTCAATCTAAAATGTCACCTTCCTCATTCCTGGTTCATTAGGGTAAATTGATGTATGTGTACAACTCAAACGGGTAGTAAGTCACAATAAAAAAAAATACTATTGTGATGACTATCAAGAGTATCGGCGGAGCTTTATTAGTGATGGGCGAGGTAGTTTGTAAAAAAACTATTTTTAAGGAGTTTTTAGGGATTGACTCCAAGCCAGTGGAAAATATTTGAAAATGGAATGCCACTAAAAGCTATTTGGGTGACCCTTAAGCATTTAGAAATAATAATAGATTGTTATATAATCTTTCTGAAGTTTGATGCAAACCATCTCTCAGCTTCAAACTCAAGTATATCATAGGGAAGTTTAACAAACTAGAGGAAGGCACATTTCGATGGGGGTAGGGGGCAGAAAATGTGGTAATACCCCACCCTATCAACCCTTCCCTCTTTCCCAGTTCACCCTCAATGAGTGACACTCGATATAAAACTAGTGACAGACACACCGTAGAATGTAGATTATTTCCTCAGAGTCTGACAAACTAACTTAAATCTAGAACAAATACAACATCCAGCTCCCTGACAGTTAATTCATCATTGTGAAAGGGGAAAATCACAGTCAACCAATGATACGTTTTTCGGACATTCCGGGAATCGAACCCGGGACCTTTAGCTCAGTATGCAAACACGCTACCAACTGAGATAAAGTGTAGGACTGTGTATTGAAATCAACATTTAGTACGGTTTATGTGTTGTTAACAAACTATTTCTATATTACGTGATAAAAAATTACACCTCTGTACACAAATAAAAAACCGGTACGTTGGTATTAACGCTGTAAGCTACCTGGTCTCATAAGTCATTGCATTCAAAATATAACTTGTTTTTGAGTGACACGGAGGTCGGGGTTATTGTAATTCTTCTTTTATATTCATTCAAGAATTAAATTATAAAAGACTTGTGAGATTTAAATGTATTTATTGAATGATCATAATACTAGTGTAAATATTTTTATGAGAGTTCGGCCATTCATTTTTTCTGGTACAAAGGCTCCTTCGGTCTAAAATGTGAGAACCCCTGGTTTAAGTCAATATATGTTAATGTGTTGAATAACACGCTCTGGTAGCTTTGTCAGTTCGAAGTACTTTAGTATTAATTTTAACCGAAATTAGTTGGGATGCCAGTGATTCTGAAGTCTCTATAAGTGAGGTACTCGGTGTAATAACCCATATCTTGTGTTAAGAGACCTAAAAACTAAAACGAACTTAATTACCAGAATGGTGGCTACTAGTTATATACATTTTCTTGTATACAATGTATGGAAGCTACTATGGTTGTGCTTTTTTCAAATGAGAATATAAGTGGCACTTTTAATATGTGTGTGTGTTTGAATATAAAGTCTTAAACCAAGTCTTAAAAAGGAGCCTATGTATACGACTCATCTTCTGTGTCTAATGTTTTAGTTATAAAGTAAATAATTCATGTTTGTATTGAAATTATTAGGGTCATGGGGGAAGATGCCCCGTTTACTCCACCCCATTGAGTGCGCCACTGGTTCTAAGTAAACGCTTAGTGAGAGGTCATTTTATCATAGATATAATTAATTTATAAAATTTGATAGTTATTTCAATGGTTTTTATGAACTTATAATGACCCTTTTTCTCGTCAAGTGAAAAAATCAAAAGTATATCGATTAGCTTTTATTTAATTAAAGGGTACTAAATTTTAGTTCAAAACCCTTTAAAAAAGGTTTAGATTATATATATAATGTTAATAATGAATACTTTTTGAGCCAGTGTGTTAAAGGAGTATCTCATTTTATATTATTAATTCAATATAGTAAGTATAGTATTTATCTTAAAAATGTTAATTCAAGTTTAAATGTAATTATAATAATACAAAAATGTACATTTGTTATATTTGAATATGATGTATTCTCACTGTCTAAAATATGTTTTTCAAGTAAATAGAGTAAGCTCTAGTAGTGTTGTTTTTTCATTGTATCTTCACGCAAGTCAATGCTTTCCGCATTTAATAGCACATAGAAGGTAGGTATGATGAAGATAGAATTATGAGAAGTACCCTCGTTTGCGTGGAAAAACGGGAAACCATTTAGGAAAAATTACCATAAGTACACCGTGTAATGAGCAGGCGCGGTATGCACATTTTTGTCATCGATTCATTATTTTATAGCAAAAATCTTTCTTTCAAAAATGAAGATGAAATACATATTTAATAAAATTAGATATCACTAAACTTTACACAAAAATATACAAATCAATACATTATTTAATCTATATAAAGCAAAGGATGAAGCAAGACAGAGGTGCCCACCTACAACTCGTGAAACTCAAAACAAATTATGTTAGTGGGTTTGAAAAAGAAACAAAGGAAAGTGGCCGGGAACAATGAATTTTTGTTATGGTTTACTTCAAGGTCGTTTGCTATTATTAGGAATGGAGGGAGGAAAGGACTGCTGCCTAATCCCACCCTTCAAAGTCTCTTGTAGAGTGCGACGGAGAAGAGAAAAAAGAAGATTTAGCCTGTTTGCCACGTAACTCAAGTTGGCCCGCCACATTGCTGAAAAAAACATTTTTTTGTCTAATCATTTGTTCTCTATTTGTGCTCATATGTGCCCGAACATGAACATTTGTGCTGTGAAACTGGCCCATTTAGAAAATATTTAGTGTGGTGGGCCAACTTGAGCTCAAGCTAGCCCATCACATATTGAAAAACACAACATAACAAAATTTATTTAAGTCAATCCATTGTGCTCCATTTGTGCTCATATGTGCCCGAAAATGAACATTTGTGCTTTAAAATTAGAAAATCTAAAGAACAATTAATGTGGCGGGCTAACTTGAGTCTTCCCTATACCATAACCTGTAACAAAATTCTGTTTTCACCATTCGTTTGTTTTTCGTTTGTGCTCAAATGTGCCCAAAAATGAGTATTTGTGCTCTAAAATTAGAAAATCTAGAAAACATTTAATGTGTTGTGCTAGCTTGAGCTCTGGTTGGATCGCCTTCATTAAATGTTATCTAAAAGGCCTAGTTTCACAGCACTATAGTTTATGTTCGGGCACATATGAGCACAAACGAAATAAAAACGAATGGTGAAAACAGAATTTTGTTACATTGATATCTCAAAATGTGGCGAGCCAACTTGTACTCTATTTTTCTACAGGTTATGATATAGGAAAGGCTCAACTTGGCCCACCACATTAAATGTTATATAGCATTCCTAATTTTAGAGCACAAATGTTTATTTTCGGGCACAAACAAAGAACAAAATAATGGCGAAAACAGAATGTTGTTATGTTTTGTTTTCAATATGTGGTGGGCTATCTTGAGCTCTAGCTGGATCGCCTTCAATAAATGTTATATAAAAGGCCTATGTTCACTGCACTAACGTTCATGTTCATGCACATATGAGCACAAACGAAATAAAAACAAGTGGTGAAAACAGAATTTTGTTACATTGTTATTTAAAAATGTGGTGGGCAACCTTGAACTCGATTTTTCTACATGTTATGGTATAGGGAAGACTCAAGTTAGCCCGCCACATTAATTCTTCTCTAGAATTTCTAATTTTATAGGACAAATGTTCATTTCCGGGCACATATGAGCACAAACGAAGCCCAAACTAATGGCGAAAACAGAATTTTGTTAAATTTTGTTTTTAATATGTGGTGGGCTAGCTTGAGCTATAGTTGGATCACCTTCATTAAATTTTATCTAAAAGGCCTAGATTCACAACCCTAACGTTAATGCTCAGGCACACATGAGCACAAACTAAGAACAAACGAATGGTGAATACAGAATTTTGTTACATTGATATTTAAAAATGTGGCTGGCCAGCTTGAACTATATTTTTCTACAGTTTATGATATAGGGAAGGTTCAAGTTAGCCCGCCACATTAAATGTTCTCTAAATTTTCTAATTTTAAAGCACAAATGTTCATTTTCGGGCACATGAGCACAAACGGAACACAATGTATTGACTTAAATAAATTTTGTTATGTTGTGTTTTTCAATATGTGGTGGGCTAGCTTGAGCTCAAGTTGGCCCGCCACATTAAATATTTTCTAAATTGGCCAGTTTAACAGCAAAAATGTTCATGTTCGGGCACATATGAGCATAAATAAAGCACAAACAATTAGACAAAAAAATATTTATTTTCGGTAATGTGGCGGGCCAACTTGAGTCACGTCTGTTTGCCTCTAGGCTATAAGATTGTCACTTTTTGGAATGGGAGAACACAAGCGATCCTAGAGGTGAGATATTTTTACCAACCAAAGCTCGTAAGATAATCCTCTGGCCTCTGCTGCAGCCATTGGCTTTTCGGAGGTCCACTTGCTTACATCGTACGTTTTTCTTGCCCTAGGAAGTTATCATCCTGTAAAGGCTTCCACATTTTGTATTTTTACGTTTTATAAAGACTTAAAAAAAGACCAACGACAATTCCATAAAATCTTTTGTATTTTTTTCACAACGGGTTTTATTGCTCTACTCTAGTGTATATATATTAGAGTATTAGTTATTTATTTATATATATGTATAATGGAGTATTAGTTGAAATAAATCCTGAGAATGCTTTGCTAATTACTAGGAGGGAAATTAGTATATAGTTTTTAAACAAAAGACCTATTGTGTTAACATAGCCCATGTTGTTAATAATATCACTGTAATAAAAATAGTTACACTGTTTGAAAAAAATAACTGTACTAATTTTATATAATAATAATAGTTATAATAATTCTAACAATAATAATAGAGTTAAGGATCTAGTCAAAACCATAATTTAAGTTTATATATATATATATATATATATATATATATATATATATATATATGATCATTGTAATATTTACTGGTGAAATTTATTTAATGCGTCACTATTATTTATATATTAATTATTAATACAATAGATAAAACAAAATATATGTTCATATATATCTCAGTAGTAGTGCTAGACGAAAATTGGGCGTCACTTCAGACAAATTTAAAGTGGGTGGGTTGAATATTGGTTTCCACTTTCATTTTGCCTTTCGGAATAAGTTGTCAAAAGTCCCCATAATTTGAATGTACGCATATAATTTTAGATATATTAACAAGGAAATAATATCGGAAATCTATATATAAAAAGGTGATAGAGTGTTTTGTGAACTACTGATCTATTTGTATGTAGGGTATTGTCAATGTTTTTAGAAATATTGTAACTACCTTGCATCAGTTGTGCTATCTATATTCAGATGAAACAACTAACAGTACCTTTTACTTTCCGAAGTTAACCGAAGGTTTTAAATTTACATTTTAGGCCAAATGACTTTAGGCCAACTGCCTTTTAGGCCAAACGCCTTTAGGCCAAACGCCTTTTAGGCCAAATGACTTTTGGTTTTATTTTTAGGCCAAATGCCTTTTAGGCCAACTGCCGCGTCCCCTTATGATGGATATTACGAGATTAAAAAGCAAATATCTTGATTTTGCTAAACGGTATAAATGGGAAAAGAGTACATACGTAAGAATCCATAATTATTAGTAAGAAATTACAAAAAATAATCAAGTATTTTCTAATGTCCTAAATTCCTTATACCTAAACTTATAAACCAGACACGAGGCTAGAATAACATTTTGTGGAAATTTTGAGCAGTTAGAAAGATACCAGTTTAGAGGTGGGTCGATACAAATTTTTTTCTATAGTCGATACCATACCACCATTTCTTCACGCAACTCGATACCTATACTAAAAGTTGATACCAACCATTAGAATGGATTAACCACACTGACATTTTTTTTAATATTGTCTAATTTAGGAACTATATTCAAATAGGCCACATAATTACAATACCACAATCATTAGCACTGCTAGAAATTTGAAGATGCTTTACCAATATTAGGCTATAAATATTTAATAATACTATTTTATACAAGTAATGCATACATAAAACCAAGACAAATTTCTGAACTAGATATATAGGCCTAGTTGTCCTTAATGTTCAAGGTTTTTAAACTAAACGTTATTTCCCAACTGCAAATTTTGGTTTTGGAAAACCAACATTTTAACTGTCTCAGAATCCAGCCTTTTTTCTCTTTTGGTCACAGATCAAACCTGCTTTGCTGAGAGAACAGTGGCAGGTGGAACACACCAATACTTGATTTCAATCTGATTGGGCCTGTCCAGTAGATAATTGAAAATATTAGCACTAGGTGGCAGCATGGGTTCGTTAAAAAAAGATGTAACCTCCTCTTCGGCACCTATTGGGTTAGTTGATGGGGCTGCTTTCAGAAGCCTAGTAGTAGTACTATGCCGACTATACACCGCAACTTTTTTTTTTCATATTGCAGCATACCAATAAAGTGTGGCGACACTACAACCCCTATGTTTTATTGCCGTGGGCTAGCAAAACTATTTTTAATCGATTTAATTGCGATTTCTTCTATTTGTGTAAGTATTTTTTGAGATTTCTCGGTTTTTTCGATACTCGATACTATTTTTAACCACCCACTCAATACTCGATACCCCAAAGTATTGATGGTATCGAGGTATCGTTAAAAGTATCAACCCATCCCTATACCAATTACTACCCTATTTATACCTTTAGCAGTATCGATAGTTGAATGAACAAATCGTCATTTTTGCAACTGAAGGGATTACTGACGGCTGTTAGGTCATGTTTAGAATCCCGATCGAGTATAAGGACTTTTTTCCTAAATTATTTTCCACTTAACTCCACATGAATGCGGTTACATTTTAATTACAATGATAACTTCCTCATCCCTTTCGTAGTAGTGTAAATATGAGGATAGCCCGGACGGATAGTAAAACCGCCAACGATAAGCACAAAACATAATATATTTAAAAGTATAATAAATGATTTTGTTGTATTCTGATTCAATATATTCTGGAATAGCACAGCGCGCCTGGCCCTACAATAAATGTTGAATGTAGATAATCATTGAAAAACGCAGTGATTTATGAATCTTATTTCTTATTATTGTAACTATGTATGTCATCTTTCTTGTGATCACGCACATTTTTGAAAACATAGTTTTAAAAGCTTGTGACATGACAGTGAATATATTAAAACTGATTCCTCTTGTCATATAGATGCTGTACATTCCCGTGGTGATCTATATCCCAGCTCTAGCATTCAGTCAAGGTAATATTTTACAAATGTAGTCTCTCGTAAACTAGAGGCTAGTTATTATGTTGTGCCCTATCTTTTATTTAACTAAGAAGTTTTATTATAAATAACACTGATTATGATGAAGTTTTATTTGAATAATGGTATCGCTTTAGATAATAGTAAACGAGGATTGATTTATTAATATATTTTTAATTATAATTAATTTACAAAATCCAGCTTCGCTATTATTTTGGTTACTAAATAAAGTATTTAATGAAAAATCCTAATATCGCAACAAATTGTTTATACTTATTGTTTATTGATACTTATTCTTATGTAAACTAAACTATATTAATGTAGTACTATCACATATTATGGATTATTGTGATGGATATTTTTAAAATGTTTTGAATTTGGTCTCTTTACGGCAATGCAGAATTTTCCATATTTTTAATGCGTTGTTATTTTTCTACTGTTATTATTTCGTTATATATAAATCACCATAAACTCACGAATTATGATACACTGTATATTTTTACAGTTTTTTTTAAAATATCAAATACAAATATGTGTTTGCATGCGTAGATATAAAATGAATAGCCATAAGACAACCGAACAATCAGTGTTCGGAACATTTCTTGATACTGAGCCTTAAAGAGTTCCTCACGGCTATGGGTTGTTTGAAAAGGATTTAAAATTAAAATTCATTGCAATAAAACATTATGTATGATCTAAAATTAATCTCAGTAATCTTTTGTTATAGGCCTATAATATTTAAATTATATTTATGTAATGGCTACAGATGTATTTTAACTTGATGGTTTGATATCTACATTTGTGAATAGCTACAGTCCGTGGAATCCAGATCACTCGGAATACATTTTGTGGGAAATACCAACTCTCAGGAAGAGTGGCATTGATTGTATAGAAGCAACTTCTCATTAGTATTCTTTGTACACAACTGATGTGATGCCATTTTAGAGTACCAGTAAATTTACATAATTATACAACTTATTATCGATTTAATTCGTTTTTAATACACTGTGTTAGTAAACGACCTATTTATTGAATAAGAAGTTAAAGGATTTAACAGTAAAAGTAAAATGATTTGTTTTGTTACATCTTGAATACTGGTTGGCCTACATTATTAAGTTTTTCCAATATCTTCCACTAATTATCTTACTGACACGGACCTAATTATCTACTGACACGGAGCCTAATTATCTTACTGACACGGAGCCTAATTATCTTACTGACACGGAGCCTAATTATCTTACTGACACGGAGCCTAATTATATTACTGACACGGAGCCTAATTATCTTACTGACATGGAGCCTAATTATCTTACTGAACGGAGCCAATTACTTACTGACACGGAGCCTGTATACGGGCTTTAGGCCTTCAAAGTTGATGGTTCTGTAGAGTTTGCAGCTCATTATCTTCATGTTTTCTTACACCTTTGGGCAACACACAACAGTCGACTAATGTATGTTTGTTGATTAACTGTTGCTTAAGAGTAATCTGTGGACTACTTATGGCGAGGTTTAGGATCACATATTAACCAGCATTGATGACAATTAAAGGTTATTTCCCCAAAACCCACATCAGTGTCTCACTTAGCCCACAGCTCTGCCCATAATAGTCCACATTGGATCCCTCTGGTGTAGATGGTTCGACTTTCACTTACATTAGAAGCTTCCCTCAATATTTGATTCTTTAAAATGTCTTTATTCATAAACAAATATATAAAACACAATAACCTTATAAATTGTAATGAATAAATTATTTAGGAATTTCCCATAATTGTTTACGTATATTCAATATATTAGAATAGTGCAACACATATCTATCATGCATGGACCAATTGATAAAAGTGGCAGTGATCACAAATATGGGTAACAAGTGGGATTATTATTTTAAAATATAATTTGGAAGCTTCACCAAAGCTTGACTAATCAACAGTTTAATTTCAGTTGTATCTGCTCATATAGGTATTTAATATATCTCTTCCTCCAGTTGAATTACATACCTGTCCTCCATCTGTGCAATCTTATTGGTAAACTGTTGTTTGCTGCAATGGTAGCTCACTGGAAAACTCATTCCAGTATTTGAGATGGTTAATACAGTGCTTAAGTTATAGTCTCCCTGTTATTTTTGTGATCAGAGTGAGCTAGTTCTTTTTATGAGTGTCAGCACCTATAACTACGGATTGAGAAATTCTTTGACAGATTTATAAACTGCCTTATGTTACGTCTGGCATACCTAAGTAGGAGGATAATTACATTTTAAATTACGTAGTATCCTCACTGTTTAGAGGCCTAATAATCCTGTATATACATGATAATTTTGTATGTTTTAAAAATAAGTATACATTTGTTTTTCAGTGACTGGAATAAATCTTCACTTGATCACGCCTATAGTTTGTATGGTATGCATATTTTATACGACACTGGTAAGTCAAATTTCACTTTGTTTTAGTCTAACAGCACTGTGGCTGGTCGTCATTTGTTGAATGTGAGGCATGAATACGAGAGATGTACCTACTATTGTAAAACTGATTAATTTAATAACACACATGGTAGCTACACTTAATTACAAACTATCAGATTGAAATACAAATATGACTATGGGTAAACGACCCATAATACTTGATAAATCTAAAACCATGCAGCAGTCCTATTTTGAACTACGGCCTCCGATGAACTAATGGACACAACTGAACTGCCACTCTGTCAGTTTTTCCTAGATGAACTACTGGATACAAATGAACTGCCACTCTGTCAGTTTGTCCCTAGATGAACTTTGGGTCATGAACATGCTGTTCACTGTTACCTTGAACTCGCATGTTCACAGTTCAGAAGCCATTGTTCAAGCTAAGAATGTAATCTTCCTAAAACTCGCAATAATTCCTGGTTGCAACAATGTGTTTCTGTATGTGTGCAGTCTTAATTTGAGAATATCCTGTTATCAACTTTCAGCTCCCAACAATAGTAACGAAGTTGTCAACACAATAAATATAATTTATGAGCTATGACAAAATGCATAATATAATTGTAAACCGTAAATAACTTTTCAGAAAGCGTTGCCCAAAATTACACATATTTACCTTGTGAGCATTATAAATATATTCATTGCTTCATTTTTAGAGCAAACTTTAATAAAACAATATCAATACCGAGCTAAAAAAGCTGAGTTTAGAACCCCTCGCACTGTTTGTGGAGGAGCAATGGGATGAGTGTTTCAGACAAGAGAGGCTGTTAATAGCACTGCGGTCTTTGGTTGGCTTGTAAGACAAGAGAGGCTGTTAATAGCACTGTGGTCTTTGGTTGGCTTGTAAGACAAGAGAGGCTGTTAATAGCACTGCGGTCTTTGGTTGGCTTGTAAGACAAGAGAGGTGTTAATAGCACTGCGGTCTTTGGTTGGCTTGTAAGACAAGAGAGGCTGTTAATAGCACTGGGTCTTTGGTTGGCTTGTAAGACAAGAAGGGCTGTTTAGAGGCTGTTAATAGCACTGCGGTCTTTGGTTGGCTTGTAAGACAAGAGAGGCTGTTAATAGCACTGTGGTCTTTGGTTGGCTTTAAGACAAGAGAGGCTGTTAATAGCACTGCGGTCTTTGGTTGGCTTGTAAGACAAGAGAGGCTGTTAATAGCACTGCGGTCTTTGGTTGGCTTGTAAGACAAGAGAGGCTGTTAATAGCACTGTGGTCTTTGGTTGGCTTGTAAGACAAGAGAGGCTGTTAATAGCACTGCGGTCTTTGGTTGGCTTGTAAGACAAGAGAGGCTGTTAATAGCACTGTGGTCTTTGGTTGGCTTGGAGGGATTCGGATGGCTGTTGTGCGTCATGACCTTGGGATGGGAGGAAGAGATCAAGTGAAACAATGTATGGTGTCAGTGTGAGCAGGTTCGCGGGATGTGGGCATCTCCAAGACAGTTGAAACCAAATTTATTAGAACAAACCAAGTCAACCCGTTCTTGAGAAGTCATAGTTTGAAATTAAGTGAACTGATATATACTCTGAGTGGCAAACTACACAATTATTTGGGGGTTTGGCCAAGGCCAGTCAATAAGTCAGTAAGCTTAGGAGTTGGTTGAGTATATCAAAGTATTGCACAATACATCTGAGACTGTGAAGTGGCATTTGTGTTGTTTGAGGGTTGTGAGTTTATGGTAGTAAATGTAGAGACGGCTGTTGCATTTTATAAATGCTGGCATTCCGTTTCTAAGTATAAAATTAAATCGAGTTCATTTGGAATACTTGAATTAAACCCACGAGAATCTTCAAACCGCTTTCGCGTTTCGTGGTCTAACTTTCGCAGGAGAGATGCGTTTCCTTTGTAATATAATAGTCTAAGATCTAGGGCAATCAGCGCTTGGCTATTTTCAGAGTAGTTAGCCAAGAAATGACTTAGCCTGTCTAAAGGGACTTAAGAAATATTGGGAAGGACTAAAATCTTATCAAGACGTAGATAAACTAGTGGGCGCACCTGCTGATATCTTTTTTGAATTAGGTTTGCAGCGATTTAGTAATTTTCTTTCAAAATAGAGAGGTTTTGAATAACCTAAAGCGCAAAACCTTGAAGATAACTTAACACATATTGAAACTTTTCTACAAGGGTCAGCGACGTATTTGAGTGGACAGTCTCAAACAAATTTTAGAATGCCTTTTATTGTTGCACGCTTTCATTAAAAGTGGGAAAACTCAACTTAGGCAACCAGACTGCAGGGTCGTGAATAATATGAGGAGTAGAAACAGTCGTGTTGGTGTTAAAAACTGGTTCCTAAGTAGCCGGTATTAATACTTTAATTCAGCAATCAATTGTTGTGTGTGAAGTTAGGATGGGGTCTTGCAAAGTGGCCAATAAAATTTCGTCAAAGTCTTTGTGATAATATTGAAACGTTCTGGATTTACGGGTCCCTACGTTGTGCGCCAATTGTGATGTTCTGGAATATTACTGCCCCACGTTGGGCGCCAATTGAAATGTTCTGGAATATTACTCTACCGCGATGGACGCCAATTGAAGTGTTTTGGTTAGGTCTCTATATCATCTGTCCAAGATTTTGCCTTTATTTTCTAGGCCTGATAAAAATATCTCTATTTTGACTTTTTCGTTTATTCTTTCACCTTTAAATACTCTTTCTACTTTATTTATGTATTGTACTGCTGAAATGTTTCCTTTTTTCCTTTAAATTTTGGAATAAGTGCTAATGACGTTTCTCTTAGTTCCTTAGCAAATAAGTTGGTAGTATCGTGTAAGTTACTAGATTCCCCTAGATTTGTTTGATTTTCAACCACAAAATCGGTAAGTTTTTTATCTATTTTTTCTACTGCCTTATTAACGATCCCATCTATCTGTTCTTTAATTAAAATTTTATTTGTGTCTTGCTGAGAATCAAGTACTGATTTTACCTCATTTATTTCCTTTTCATTTTGTTCTACCTGAAGGTCCAGATTCCCAACTTTAATATCTACTTCCTTTAACCCTTTAACTGATTCTTGTTCTATTGTTTCTATTTTATTTTTACTAGCTGAAATCTGTTCCATTAACTTGAACTGTCCTTTCCTTAAGTTTTCATGCTTTTCAATCAAAATCTGTTTTACTTTTTCCTGTTCTATCACTTTTGTGTCTACCTCATTTAACTATACTGCTAAGTTTTGATGAACCGTCTCTAATTGGTCTATTTTTTGCTCTACAAAACAAAGTCTCTGATCACAAACCTCCTTACTTAACTCTATTTTAGCACTTAGTTCTTTATTGATTTGTTCAAGTTTAGTCTGATTTGTATCTATTTTCTGATTAATTGCCTGGGTATTTGCATATATTATTTGATTAATTTCGTGTCTACTTGTATCTATTTCCTGTTTAGTTTCCTGGCCACTTTTATCTATTTTTTGATTAGTTTTTTCTATTTTCTGATTAGTTTCTTGGCTACTTTTATCTATTTTCTGATTAATTTCTTGTTTAGTTTCCTGGCTACTTTTATCTATTTTCTGATTAAGTTCTTCTAACATTCTATGATTACTTTCTTGTAACATTTTCATAATTTGATTTAAATCTACTATAGGTTGCTCCATATTTTGTTCCCTATTCTTTTCTCGTTCTTCCTCATCTACTATAACATTTCTTTCTTTTTCTATCCTATCTCCTTCTCTCTCTCCCTCTGCAAATGACTCTTCATTGTACTGTTCACTTTCTCTTATTTCCTCATCAGATTGTTCTAGACCTAACTGATTCCTAGGTCTATTTTCAGCTACCTCTTCAGAATAGCTACTAGCGTCACTATTATCATTTGAATCTGCCATTTTAAATTATTGTTCCCTTAATTTAAATAAAACAAAATTTATACTGTTCCACCCCCAAAATGCACAAATGACATAAAATAATTCTTCACTAATTAATTTAAGTTTCTGTTGATGACTTATCTGTGATATCTTCTTTATACTCGTCTCCACCCCAAGTCTTCTTTGGTGATGGTAAGCTGCTTCTCTCGGTCCTCGGTGCTGCTTCCTGCTTTCCCGACGCTGATTCCTGCTTCCTCGACGCTGCTTCCTGCTTATCTCGGTCCTTGGTGCTGCTTCCTGCTCTTTATCTCGGTCCTCGACGCTGCTTCCTGCTTTATCTTATCTCGGTCCTCGGCGTTGCTCTGCTGCTTATCTCGGTCTTCGGCGTTGTCCTCTACTGCTTACCTCGGGAAGGTATCTCGTGCCCCTAAGTTGGGAAGCCAATTGAAACGTTCTGGATTTACGGGTCCCTACATTGTGCACCAATTGTGGTGTTCTGGAATATTACTGCCCCGCGATGGAGCCAATTGTGGTGTTCTGGTTCGTCGCGTTGAGCGTCGATTGAAGTTACACCGTTTAATTAGCTGGTAATTGCCCCGTGGTCGAGCACTAATTAAATCGGTCCGGTTTTTTATGTTGTGAGTTAATTGGTATTTATAGCCCCGTGATCGAGCGCCAATTAAAGAATTATAATTAATAATACACACTTATTATTTTTACATGTTTTTTATTTCTGAGTCTAAGTTTATTTAAGGAGTAAATAGATCATGTCGTTGAAATATATACGCGGCCTATTGTATGAGCGCTGACAGGTGTTGCTGGATGCCAAGTGCCCAAGTGCCAAGTGAGTTCTGTCAGTTCTGGACACCAACTGCCCTTACATTGCACCATCCTTCGTATATATCCATTGCTCATGGAAGCTTCGAGAAGGTTTAGTTTAGAAAAACAAAATACAAGACAAAAATATCTTGGTTTTACAAGAAGGTCCGAGAGCCGGAAACTGACTCAAATTACATTTAGAAATCTCTATTCGAACCTTCGAGAAGAGGAAGTTATTATTTTAAATTGTCAACCTGACTTGGCTGGTGTCACGTGCGTGACGTCACTGATCAGTGGCTTTTGCCTTCTTAGAAGAAGAAGTGCTTTAAGCGCCATTTAATATACTATATAATTTAAATGAAATAAGATACGTTTATAAAATTAGGACGATATTATTGTCAATGCTTTCACATATTCTTTAGGGGCAAATCAATTACATTACAATATTCTAGAAACTTATCAATAAGAACACTGAACTCTATGGTTTTTGATTTAGCTTATTTTTGACTAGATAATTATCTTTGAGCTTACGAATCATTAAATTGTTCGAGTTCAACATATTCAATTTATAGTTGTTGATCGTGGTCAACCTATTACTAATTAAGCCTCTTTGGCATTGAAATGTTCTAAACTTCATTGTTGAGAGTATTAGTTAAACCGTAAGAAGAATGAGAGTTACGATGATTCTAGTGTAAATAAATTTAAAACAACAATAAAACTATAACAACACTGAGCAAATGTTTGTGTGAGCAATTTAAAAATAAATTTTATTAAACTTTCATCAATATAACTCTTAAGTAATACGAGTTGAGTGCTAATTAAATAGTAATATAATACTTGAGAATGTAAGAAATAAAAAGTGCACAAACACACGAGATTATTTCCTGATGCAACAAAGAGTTTTAAAAATATTTTAAATACTGGTTTAAAAAGGAAACATAAAATGAATGCTAATTTCGTAGCTCGGGAATAATATTATCCGGCACGGAGGACCAAAATTTCTTAGCGATCTGATTAAAAAAATGAAAATGAGAATAAAAATAATTAGTGTATTTATTTCCAGAGGACCAGTTTTAGTTACACTAAGACGGAGATTAGGTTCGAACTAGAGGATATAAGAGTGTCTGCTGTGAAACCTCCTTTGAATGTTTCCTTGATCAGGAGATACACATGAAGCATTGGTAGAGATGTTCTTGAAGTATGTGCGCTTTCTCAGCAATTATTTAAAGAGAGGAGCTCCCCTAAACACTTGCATTTCCATAAATACATGATATACAAAAACACAAATATTGCACTTATTTAATACACACATAAATATTACTGCACTAAATCAATTCCCACGGAATATATAATGAGTTCATTTTACAGCGATGAGGAGTGAGAAAGAGTTTCACCGAGATGTTATATTCAGATAATATTTTCCAACACTGTTCGCGAAAGAGATAGCGTGGGTTGGAGGGACGAGTTCTCAACCACAGAGTGATGTTAAAAACAAAATAAAAAATGCGACCAAAATAGCATGTATCCCAATAAGGATTGGAAATTTCTCAGAATTCTGCAGTTACGAAGAGAATAGTAAGGGGAAATAGGGAAGGAAATAACCAGTCTACGGTGAATATAAGCAAGTATCGTTTTTATGTGAAACCAACAAATAAAGAAATATACATAAGATGTTAAATCAATACGTTGATATAAATAGACTACAGAGGGACTACTTTACTATAAATAAAGACAACTCAATATTTGACATGGTATTTAATAACAATCAACAAAAATGACTATTTAAACTGAAAAAATATGCTTTAAGTTAAATTCGGCTAGTAAAGCACAAAGTATTTTTTTACAGATACAGATTAGATAGTAAGAAGTGTTAATTCTATAGCTCAAAAAATATTTAATTTCCCTTTTACAGAACTATTTGCACAATTTTAGCTCTTCTTATTTAATATTGTAGCATATTAACACAATTAAAATTTGAAATATACCTTTAGGTTTACTTAGAGTATTAAAAAAAATCTTTTTTGAGCTTGCAAATAGAAATTAAAGGCTTGTCTATATTATAAAACTAAGTAAGGTGATACTTCGAAAGCTCTATTCTACGTCAGATGAATCATATATTATTTTTAGGATAAAATAGTTTTTGATATATATATTGTATATATCATATTTTATAGTTTAGTTAAAATTAATTTAACAAACTTTAAATCCATTATTTTATTCAGTCACACGTTTTATAATTAATATGAAATTGATTTGATGATTTTAAAAATGTATATTTAGGGAGGCCTGAAAGCTGTTGTTTGGTCGGATACGCTACAGTTGATCCTTATGTTTGGAGGAGTTATCGTCGTTATGATACTCGGGACTATTAAAATTGGTGGTCCTGAAGTGGTATTCCAGCGGAGTGAGCAGAGTGGAAGACTAGAATTCTTCAAGTAAGATATAACAATTCATCACATAGCCATATAATACCTAGAATTCTTCAAGTAAGCTATAACAATTCATAACATAGCCATAGAATACCTAACAATCACCTGTTCAATGAGTCTTTAAGACAGTTAGACAGTTAAAAAACTTTAATTCAGATGCATAAAGTTTATAAACAAAAACAATTTAAATTAGACATAAGATTTTAATTGAACATCAACATTATGGAGTTGTTAACTTCACAATTCCACAATATTGGAAACGTAAAGTCTAAGTTTTATTTGGACAACGGATTAAGAAGAAGAATCTTCAAATGGATGTTCATGCCTGCAAGAGCTAGAAGATAGATTGATATCAGCCATATTTTCATGCATTTATAATATGTTGAATTGGAATACGATAATGCAAGAATCACAATGGCTGTGGATCAAGAGAGATTCTTTAGAATTAATAAATAATTCATATATTTTATATCCCGAATAGGTTCAAACGATTACGTGGTGAAAAAATACAAATATTTTATAATCAAATTCTTATCGCAACTGTTTAACTTAGTAAAAATACGCCACTAGATGTAATTGTTGTATTTTCTTGATACACAAAGTCTATCAAAGTACAAATTTTATGTTTCTATGTTCGACTTTTTTAAATTGTGTAGTTATGTTTAGGAGAAAAATAAAATTATCAATTACTATATATATGACGTTCAATAATGTCAACTTAGTCTTTATTCAAAATAGTGAACTGAATAGAAAATCAAGATTGGTAAAATATAAATCTGGCCCGGTTGGTTTCCATGCTATACGCTGATACAATTTAGCTAAGGAAATGTACTGTCAAATTAGAAATGAATTCAACTCTCTCTCCACTAACGCAGAGGTTTGGTTTGGTCTTTGTCATGTAGTTGCTTAAAATATTTTAACTCTAGTAATAGCATTCTAACTCTAAAAAAAGCAATAAATTATACCCACGTTCCCTTTCCAATTAGTTGCTTTAAGAATGATATGTGTTGGTCCTTGAAGAGAGTTTTTCTCCCTCCGCGTCTTAGTACCTGTTCAAGCTATGTGTATATATTAATTACCTAGTGAGATAAGTATGAGAAAGGTAAATATTTAGAAGAAATATAATCACATTCACGTAAAGGGTGAGCAGTAAGCCATTTAGATAAACACACCCTCATTATAGCCTGTAAACCAAAATAAATGAGATTTTGCTGGCATGATTAAGTGAAAAGTTTAATATATATATAAATTAATAAATGCTGTGTAAGATAAATTAATGATTTTTTATTTAGTTTGGACCTGGACCCAACGGTACGACATACGTTTTGGAGTGTTACCATTGGTAATTACTTCAGCTGGTTGTCATCAAGTGCTGTCAATCAAGCCATGGTGCAGAGATGTCTTGCCTTACCCAACATAAACAAGGCCAATTAGTAAGTAAAGTATTGATAATGTGTAAAGTACAGTACAGGTTGATAATTTATGTTTCTTTTCCACCACATCCTAGTACACGTTAGGTTTATATGTATATATTGACTACGCCAGTGGCGTAGGGATGTGTGTACACTAATTGAAATATCAGCTTTAGAATTAAATTAATACAAGCAACAAGCATTAGTCTCGGTACAATAATCATAACAACCATTCCAAAAACCACAGATTAAAATATCGTCCCTCGCATCAAAGAGAACACAAGTCAGTTAGAAATTAGTTGATTACAAATGAATATGCCGCAAGAGCTAGTTTAGCCTCATTAATCTTAATATAGTTTGCATGTGTTTGTTCTCTTCTTCAGGAAGTATAATAGTCATTTAGCCATGATGGGGGTCTTCTGGCTCTTTCAGGCCTTGCGAAGAGTTAACAAGGGTGCCTGTGATTCTTTCGTCACCAGAAGCTCCTGCTCGTCTCTAATCAGTGAAGTACTGGTGACCATACCCCCCAATGGGTGTAACAGGCTTATTGGGGTGTTTGTGGACCATGTATGCAAGTGATGATGGATTTGACGAAATGTTCCAGTTGATGTACTCACCCAATATGACCTAAGTTGTTGAGATTTAAACATTAATGTTGCTTAGTCGGTACCAATTATTGCCCTTGGTTTTAACCACCCCTCTTTGAATTTCAATTATTCATGACAACGTTGTAGTATCTTAAACAAAATATTTATTTGAGGCCAGTGATTGTTTTCCTATTCTCTCTTGAGTCTTCTGTTTCTCTATTCTGAGAGGAGGATGACACTGGTATCTTATCTCTGAGTCTTCTCCTGTATAATAATTGTGCCAGCGAAATACCAAGCGACAAAGTCAAAGTATTCATATACTCGATCCAACAGTGATATTTCCACTTTGATTTTCTTCTCAAGAAGGTTTTTTCTATGGTAATAGCGTTACAGTAAAATAGTTCAACCTTGTATTTATGGTACGAGAGATTATAACTTTAAACACATTCTCTCTTGCGAATTCCTTGAATTGCTTACTAGAATATGATACGTTATAACAAACCCTTTTCTCTAAGGTACCATATATCGCAAATTTTTGAAGTGAAGATTTTGATAAGGTTTTAAAATATTTTATCGCCTGACACCAACCCCTTTTAATATATGTTAATTCTGAAGTTTGAGGAATAAATATATTCAAATATTTAAAAATTCAGAGAAAATGGCCATTGAAGGTTCTCATTTGACTTGTTGTGTCTATAAAATGACTCCTAGATCCTTTAATAGAACTTTAACCCGACAAATTTTACCTTTTTAGATTCCTCTGGATTAAGTCAAGTGTCATTCTGTCAAGCCCTGTCAAAGAATTCTTGCAGATTCTTCTCATCTTCATGGTGGTATTTTCATGAAATGGTGGCATCCTCAAATTATATGGACACCCCTTTTAGTTCTATTAAAATTTCCTAAAACATTTTTCTTAATACCTCCAGTGCTGTTGACAGGCCAAAAGGCATGCGCTCGAATTTATGATTGCTTAAAAGTGTTAAAAGGTGCGAAGCTAGCTGCTTGGCTCATCTAGAACAACGGGTCAAAACAAATTCCTCATATAAACAACACATACAACATTTTATTAAATGAGTACAGTCAGAATCTCTTCAGGGGATGGAATGAAGGTATGTTCTATTTAAAGGGCTTTATTGAGACTTTAGCTTCTTCTAGTCCGAACATAAGCGAAGGTCTCAATTTGTCTTCTCCACTATGCTCACTATATTTACCCATATCTAAGGTCCAGGGATCTTAGAAATTACTCCAGATGTTTCCATTTTTATAATTTAACCCTCGGACTGTCGTGCAAAGTTAGATAAATCCTAGGTTGTGATTAGGTATCAATTTAATTTGACATTTTCCTGGAATGAGACCCAACCCTTTGAAGAGGTAACTGTACTAGTTAATTAACTGCTTTTCTTCCTGCCTATAATAATACTCGACGGGTACTAATCTTTGTATGAGATCCATATTTTAGAGTGAATTCAATTTTAGCAGTTTCCTTAGCAAGGGTCCTAAATAGTGGATTTCTATAAGAGTTTATAATTACATATGAAGACTATAGCTGCCTTTCCTGATCATCAAATCTATTGAATGACCTTAGAGGTAGAATAGTCACAGAGGCACCACAGTCAAGTTTGAACATGACCTTCAATTTGTTGGTGTATAGAGGATTGAGACAAACTGTAGTACTGCAAAACTCAACGTTACATACTGATGACTAAGGAACATCTAACAATAGATCAATGAAATAGATTGCTAAAGAAAATAGATCGATGTGGTCATCCAAATCACTGAGAACATCAGTCGATATCTAATCAATGGTATATGGGGGTTATATGAATCAACTTGTGGCGATTTTTCATCAGAGGGCAGCATCTTGGAAAGTGATTAATTTTTGAAATCTGGTGCATTATTTAATGAAGTCTGGGCACGGCGTCTGTATGCTGAGAGCCACATCATTTGTCGTCAAATCTGTTTAGTAAGTCTGCCGGGCCATTGCGAATATAACGCTGATTACTATAGTAATTAAAGTTAGTTTACCATTAACAATGATCCAACCATTTGGTAACCAAATCTTTAAATGTTAAACGTTTTAGACTATGAACTAAGACACACATTCAAGTTTTGATCCTATGTACCCAGTCACTTCTCGATCATCTTCTTCTGGTGTCGTCCACGAAAGTCAGTTGTTTGGGTAGAGCATCTCGGGTTATAATTATAATGGTGGGGGTAGAGGTACTCAGCCGATTAAAAACATATAAGATAGTGTAGTATTTGAAGTTTTAATTTAACAAAAAGATTTACATACTGGTAATACGGCTAATTAATTTAGATGAACGAATTAGTTACATTGATAAAGACATCTTTTTAGCCACCTGGGCTAAATCTCCTCTCCCCCATCTCTACAAGTTGAAATTGTAACATTACGTGGTATAATGTTACAACTGGACCCCGACCCATACTGACGTGATTAGAGATTTGTAACATTACGTGGTATAATGTTACAACTGGACAACAAGCATACTACCCGCTCCAATAAATTCAACTCAATTAGGATCCCTACAATAGTATTTTTCTCTGTTGTAGTTCTTGTAGGCCAAGAAGACATAATAAAAACAATGCTGCACAATATATTTCATTACTCGATCCAATTCTAAGTATATTTTTGTTCATGTACTTACAATACTAATCTGCTCACAATAGAATCCTGCAAGGCTGGCCGGCACCTGTAATCCTAGACTGGCGAGTGGATCAACAAAGCGACCCGGCACTCCGACTGTACTAGCGTGAAATAAATCGAAAACTATCAACATCAACTAGTAGACAATTATGTATCCGACCCCTGACGGAGACTAGAGGAACCTCCTTCAAAACATCGGATGATTGGAGATATTCACGGATATTCCGATGGAGCAAGCGGAATCAACAATGGTGTACGTGACTGTTTGAAGTCATCGTTGACGTCATCATATGCGTGTTTGGTGTATTCCCCCCTTCTTTCCGGAACAACGAAATCCCTATATAATGGCTGTGCAAGCTTGCCATAATCGACTATCCTACGATCAACGATCGACGACAGACCATTGTCATGGATCTGGACAATGGCTGGAGAAAACTTGTAAAATGTATCAATATCGTCGCTTAGACGGGTGGAGTTATGAACTCTAACTTATTTATAAACTTTAAACTTTTTGCATATAATATTCAGTTTCAAAATCTAACGTATTAATATTTTGATCGCCAAAAAATGTCTAAATATTCTATCTTAGATAGGTCGCCGCTCTGGCGCTGTAACTTATGCTTATATTTTTATCTTCGTAAATATCCTCAGTTATGTGCTGATTAGAAGTTTGACTTGTTAATATTATATTGTTTGGAATTGTAGAGTATTTCCTTTGTTTTTGAAGTAACTTTTCATATTTAAAATTATGGTTTGAATTAACGTAACGTGAAGTAACTTTTTGTTGGAATTTAAATTAGGATGACTTTAATCTTTTGTAACGTAAGTTCTGTTTGAACAGCTAAAGTTTTGTTAATTGATGGAACGGTTAGTTCCATATTCTAAGTCAGATCTGATAGTCCCGGGGAGTTTGGCTTATGTCTGGTAGTCAAACCCTCACGTTGTGTAAACTCTGTTGTATAGTCGTCAAATTTAAATCTTTATATTTATGATATCGTTTTCTATGAATTACGAAACCTTTGGAACCATATAAGGTGCCCATTAGGCCCTTATATTTTTGTATCGCATTTAAAAATATACGCTTTGTTATTGTCTCTTATAGACTGGACTATCAATATTATGGTGGATTTCATGTTTCCTTTTGTTAATACACTTGCGCAACTTTAATGATATAAAGTTGTTGACTACGAGCATAATTTCCAACTGTACTCATAATGATATAATGAGACCATTTTTTGTTATCTGCGCTATTGTCATTTACTTGAATAAACTGCTCATTTTGTTGAATCTATATATTTTTTATAATTTCCATTTTATGTATGTTAAGTTCATCCTCTCCCTTTTATCCCTTTTTATGGTCGGGGGGTACAGGATACAGAGAGGGTGCAACAAAATGGTAGGTAGTTGTTACAGGTCTACTCTATTTTAGTGTTAACAGTCCTGTCTCCCGATCGCGTCTGTCCCGCGTCTGACGCTTCCTTTCCATATAATGTAAAACCCAGACGCTCAAACGAAAGCACTGATTAGCCAGGAGTCCGCGCCAAAACCTCCCCCTACCACTGAAAGACCACACGTGCAAGCCACAGGTGCATCTCCCAGCTTCCGGTTCAGTTATCAATACATTGCACGATGCTCAAAATGAAAAGTGAAAAGTAATAAATTTGTATGATTCTAATATTCCAACAAAGACTTTGAACAATGAAAAACTATAAGATTAAAAGTTTAAAGGCCTGAAAATGAAGTTAAAGAATTGAAATTTAAAACATGCATTGCTTACAACTTTGGTTATGATTTACATAACTTATAATTACCATAAAACCCCACACTTTCTTATAATTAACCATTTGATAGTGATAAAGATAATTAAATTAGGCCTAGACGAATGGGAAATGAAAAATGTATGTATCAGTTTAGTACTCTGAGTAGCTTGAGCATATTAATATATAAACAAAGGCAAACTAATGTAAATTTAAACAAGAAATGGTTGAGAACTAAGGGCCTAAAACCCTGACCACTTTACACCTAGTCAGTTACTTTAAACTATTCCATTAGGGAACATGATTTAGTCTTACATATAGTTAAATTAAGTTCACGTTGGAAAATCAAAGACCCTATAATCCCACTATTAGCACCTAGCCTCCTAGGTAGGGGATACTGTTTCATACAGATACATTAAGAGCACGTTTCAAATCCATGGAGAGCACATATTCCAGGTAGGTAGTACAGTTCAAATCAAGCATTTTATCTTAGTGAGGACTTGTATATTATACTTTAAAAAATGGTTGAATCGAGGTTGTGAAATGGTACTACCGTATTTTAAAAGATACGATAATATTGAAAATGAATTATTTTAAAAATTACACTTTCACTGTTTTTAATAGAATAAAACCACATTATTCCGATACGTTTTCTGATTCTAATGTAATATTGTATCTCATTTCCCGGTTAATAGATCCTGAGATAGACTTTTAATGCAAAATGTTGATGGCCATTATATAAAACAATAGTTTATTTGTATTTAAAATCAAAGTTCACAAGCAATACACTAACAGTTTTTCATATGTCACACGTAGGATTTAGTATCTATCTAAAGTTAAGCCATTTAAAATATCTTTCAAAACTGCTACCTTTTAGGGTAAATGGAGTATACTTGATATATTATTAATTATGAATTCAATTAGTTCTATAAATCGTTTAAATTTAGAGCAAATCAAACATTTAAAATGATTATCAAATAATTATAAATATTTAATCTCACGGTATGTGTTTGTAATTATTGTTGACAGCACAATAGTCATTTTGACCATTGGCATAGCATGCATAGTCTCCATGAGCTGTTACACTGGGCTGCTTATCTACGCAACATTTGCTGACTGTGACCCTGTATCTGCACACGTGAGTAATCCTTGAAGCATCCTCAAGGGGAGGATGCCCAAATAATACAAAAAAAAAATACAAAAAGGGGGGAACAACAATAGAAGTGAGTGCTATGGAGTTCAAGACTTTGAATGTTATACACAAAACATTCAAATACTGAAGCTCGCAACTCTCACACCTATTGCTGAGCTATTGAAAGGAATCGTCTACCTCTGGTAAAAGTTAGAGACTGCAACCTGCCTACCATTCACAATAAACAATAGAAAAATATTTGACCGAATACCTTGGGTATGATGGGATATATATATATATAATAAAAATTAGTATAAGTCATAGTTAGTCGATATTTATTAGCTATCGTTCAATTAGATGTTTAACAGTTCCATTAAATATATACATTGTTGTTGTTGCGATGTATAAAGAAAATAGATGAAATTCATAAACAACTATGAATTGAAGTCAAAGCTAAAGAGTCTGAGGTTAAATATTCATCAGATTACTTAAATGATAACTTAAGATGTCGGCCATAAGAAATGGCGCATAGTAAATAACAACATGATAATTTGAATTCCATCATAAAATATTAATCCTTTGAAAATGGCACATAGTCAATGACAACAAGACAATCTAATTTCAAATATAATATATTCGTCCATTAGGAATGGCACATAGCATATGACAACAAAATAAGTTAAATTCAAATATTAAATATTCGCCCATTAAAATGGGACATAGCAAATGGCAACATGATAAACTAATTTCAAATATAAAATATTGGTCCATAAGAAAGGGCACATAGCGTATGACAATAAAATATGTTAAATTCAAATACTAAATATTCGTCCATAAGAAATGGCACATAGCGTATGACAATAAGATATGTTAAATTCAAATACTAAATATTTGCCCATTAAAACGGGACATAGCAAATGGCAACAAGATAAACTAATTTCAAATATCAAATATTCGTCCATTAGGAATGGCACATAGCGTATGACAACAAATTAAGTTATATTCAAATATTAAATATTCGCCCATTAAAATGGGACATAGCAAATGGCAACAAGATAAACTAATTTCAAATATAAAATAGTTCCCGTGAACATTAAATTAAATAATACAGTACATAATCGATACAATCGATTATTTGTGACTCTACTGGCGATAAGTCGCCCTGACCTTGCCATGAAGTGATCTCTAAAAAAAAATAAAGTATATTCCTAACTGTCAGATTAATATTAAAGTTACTTGAAATTTAAGCCAAAATTGAATTTTGAAAAGATTTACATTAATAAAAAAAGAAGTTTAATTTGCCGAAAATGGATTTAGTTCTTACATTTTACGTAGCTGAAAGCCGGAGATTATCCTATCCCTGATATGACTTAGGCCCAATTGTAAAGTTCGTAGCCACAGGCACCAGAATATATACCCTATAGCACAGAAGAGGGGAAGATGGGAAAAAAAGGGGGGAATAACAATTGAGAACACAAAGGAAAACAAGAAAGCGCATGTTGATTTGCTTCGGGAGAGTCCGTGGGCGTTCGGGAATCTTCTCGAAGGGGACCTCTTTATTGCGCAAGTCCACTCAACCCAAGGCGTTGGCTTGAACTTGCAATTCAGTCTTCGCAAACAGTATAAAATTTTCCCGGTTCAGTGAAGGTGCGTTAGGTGGTTTTGTGTCGTTCTTCCACGCAACCCCAGTCAACAGCAAAAGGGGTAAGTCTTGAATATTTATGTTTGTTTCGTGTCTATCATAAAACATCCGAAGCTACATCCCCTATTAATTAGGAGTGTATGAATGTCTCATTTTCAATATTAAGTGAAGTTAAAGGAATCTTGAAACAAGTTTTTGTATGTTTTTGTCATATAGCCCTGCCTTTAATTTTTAAATTATCCTTTTTGGTTCTTACAGGTAAGGAAAAAGACTTCAAAATAAAACAAATCACACTATAGACCTATTATTTTATTCTTACACATCAGAATTATTCATTGCTTACGTTATAGATGGCATTTAATCACTATTCAGTATTAAAATACTGTTTGGTAACTGTTATAAAAACTATTGATGTATCTTTTAAAATATCTCATATTTAGTGGGCTATTTAATGTTTCTACATAGTATATCGAAGTTTTATTCTTTCTTAGAAATGTTTTGAAGATGTAAATACTATTGTGGATGTCAAAGTCGAAACCAAGGGGATATGACCCTTGAAATTTTGAAGCTTAGCATGGCCTTAGCATTTAATGAAGTACTACACCTCAAATAAGATAGTTGAGGAACTGATTACTTAAACCGATACATGTTTTTATAAATGGCATAGCTTCATTAATTATTATGAGTATTCTGCCTAACGATGAGTAATCACATGATGTCTCTCCATGTGGTTATGTCCTCAGCTTTTATTTTTATCCGTCTCTAACTGCCTCCAACATTGATGTTATTCATTATCTGGTAGTTTCTATTTCCGTCTTCCCCTTTCACACCCACCATTCCTTCCATAGCATCCATCAGTAAATATTCCCTTCTCAGCCAGTGTCAAATCCAGCTTATCCTACTGTTTTTGACAACCTCTAATATCCTTCTCTTTTCCCCACCTCTATACCTCAATTCCTCATTCCTAATCTTTCCAACCAGCATATATTATCCAACTTACTCCACACCCACATCTCAAACGCTTCCAATCTTCGCTTGTCCTCCTTCCTTAGTGTACACGTCCCCATCCCATAAAATGTCACACCCAAAACAAAGCACTTTGACAAACTCTTCTTCAATCCTTTATTCAGGGGGCCACATAGCAGTTTCTTCTGATTATTAAATGCTACCTTAGATATGGCAATTCGAGGTTTGACATCCTGTCCACATAGCATATATTTGCATATCCAGCTTTACAGCTAGATGAAAATTGAGACCTGCTTTATTTCCTTCCCTTCACTCTAAAGTTTCATCCTATCTCCTTTTCCTTCGTTCGAATGACCATACGTCTAATTTTTTTCTTATTTATTCGCATCCCTCTTTCCTAGCAAGCTTCATTCAGGTCTTTCAGCATTTCCGTCAGTTTCTGTTCATTATCCACTAATAGTTTTATGTCGTTTGAAAAATGACTCTACTCTATCCTTCTTCCGCCCATGCACACAACTTTTTTTTACCCATCCAAGCACTTTCCTATAATCTCTTCCAGGTATGTGTTGAACAAGGTGGGGAAGAGCAGCAGCCTTGCCTAACTCCCCTGCCAATTATACTTTGCTCCATCATCTCACTCTCAATCTGTACTATGACCTTCTGCTCAAGGTACAATTTCAGAATAATGCTCCTCTTCTTTCAGTCAACATCTCTACTCTTTAGAATGTTTAACAGTTTTTCCTATTGCACTCTATCAAAGGTTTATTTTTTTCTCAATCAATAAACACAACATACAATTTTATACCCTTTTCAATAGATCTTTCTCCTATAATTTCCAGCAGACCGATGGCGTCCTTTGTTCCTTTTCCTTTTCTAAACCCATAAGGTTCCTCTCCAATTGAGCTATACATACTTTCATACAGTCTTCTATTAAGCACTCTAAGCGACACCTTGGCTGCATGTGATGGTAAACTGCTGGTTAAGTACATATTCCTAATATTTCCTGGTGTTTCATTTCTTCTCAAACGGTATAACGGCTGTTGACAAAAAAAACCTCTTCCATTCACCACTATCATATATCTCACCGCACAGATGCACTATTTCCCTTTCTTCTCAGTATCTTAAACTTCTCAACACCTCCAACTGTATTTCATCCATCCCGTAAGCCTTGCTGTTATTCATCTCTTTCCTTGAATTTTCTGCTGCCTTTTCCAAGATGAAGTAACACTTTTCTCCTTCTCCATCTCTAAGACATGCCTTTAATATGCCTCATACAACCATTCTACATAAATCTCATCTTTACATAACATTATGAGTTCCGTTGACTACCTCTTCTATTTTTACATTTTCATCCTGTGCTCTTATTTCCTTGGAACACCTATTCCATGGCCACTATGTACAGCCTCTCAAATTGTCCTTCTTTTTCTAACTTCTCTATCTCTTCACATTTTCCCTTCATCCACACTTATACAGCTTGCTATGTGTCTTTTCTTAACTCATCATTCATTCTTCTGTCATCCTTTTATCTTCCTTTGTTCCCACGTTCTTCCAACTGCTCCTTTCTTCCATTTAATTATTCAACATGGTATCCATAACCCATTCCTTATTAGTTATTTTTGTCCTTCTGAGTCCATCTGAGTCCTTTGAGGCTTCCTTGAGGCTGTCACTAATCTATATCCACTTTTCATTCTCCCCTTCATCATTCGAGGGAGTGGAAAGCTATTTTTCTAGGATGGTGTCGGCTATAAATTTTACTATACCTTTAACCAATAAAATTGTTTATACTTATAGATGTACCCCTAGTGTGGGTCCCTATAACTCCAAGGGGTAGGGAGTACTGACTCCCCCGACCCAATTCCCCTTTCTATGACCTTGGACTCATTAGCTGTGAGTAGTTAGCGTAAACTACATTTCAGCAATTTAGAGAGTAATATGATCCATATAAGAAACTCTGCTAGTGAGAGAACATACCACAATATATTACAATGATCTTGGTTTGTAGTTGATCAGGAAACCGGACCAGTTGTTGCCGTACTACGTAATGGAACTTTCTGAACATGTCCCTGGTCTTCCTGGCTTGTTTGTGGCGGGAGTGTTCAGTGCTGCACTAAGGTAGGCTTATTCTTGATTACTTTATAATCACCCAGTAAAAACTCTAGCAATGATCAACAAATCAATTCAATATGTTGGAAATGATGTATATAGTAAATTTCTTAAAACTAAAGCAATGCTTGCTCGACTAACATATAATCACATAAAATGCGAAAGGCGTCCTAACAGTAGTGAATCTGGGTCGGGTTGGCCACGCACTCCTGAGACTTTAGTGGTTTTTTCGGATTTGACTTCAAACTCATGTCCGTGGCGAGAGCTCTATTATGAGCTGAGCCTGTCTCTTAAATAATTCATAATGTCCTGAAAGTGCGTGCTAGCACAGTAAAATAAAACAATTTAATATAATACCATAGTAAAATAAGCCATTAAACGTGTAAAGTAATACTTTGCTTAGATTTTCTTAACAGTTCAAATTCCGAGGCGGCCACGATTAAACCAGAAGCATGGGTCACCGTGACCTATCTTTTGAATTATATTCTTGATGTCATTGGTCATATACTTTTAGTAAAGCGTGAAGAAGTATCTATGGGACGTTCTAAAACTAACAAGTTACAGTTAGATTTGATACAAGGAAGCTACGCGTACTTATTAATAGAACCTACAAACTGTCCGGACGTGGTACAGATTATCAACTGACTGTGTGAAATACGTATCCAATAAACTCATCAATGGTCTTCAGGGACTTTCTATAATTTTTGTGTTCAAACCCAAAGATACTGATACTCTGAACAAACTGAGTGTTTATTGAAATCATACCAAAGATTAAGAACATGTCACAATTATACTGTAAGATCTTATTTGTCCTGAGTCTATGTAAATAATGGGTTGCGTTGTTTGGTGTTTTTACAGCACCATGTCCACAGGACTCAACTCCATGACTGGAGTTATATTTGAGGATCTTATCCGTCCCATGTACAAAGGACCCATATCAGAATCCACTGCCAGCCTTATTATGAAGATTGTGGTAGTTATCATAGGAACGTGCTGCGTAGGACTCGTTTTCCTTGTCGACAAATTGGGGACCATTGTTCAGGTCAGTCGGTAATAGTTAACCAAGTTTGATAACTCAATTCTAATCAAACAAATGTATCATTTTAAATGTCAGACATTACAGATGGCTTGTAGTGTGTTTCAGAAGATGTGTTTTATTTATTTATATTCTTATGGTTATTTCAACAGTTCTTGAATATTTGGCATGAGTTCATTTACATTTGGCGGGAATCTTTTAAAATGAAGAGAAAAGTTTTCCCTGAGTGCCATATTGCCCTCTACAGATATTAAATAATTGTAATGATATAGATGTTCCCTGTAATACTATTCAAAATCAAAAGTTCCCACCCTTTATATATTTCAAGTTAATGAACACTTTTATAATATTAAACTTAATGAATCCATATATATTATAAAATCATCTCTTCTGGTTTAACAAACCTGGGCGGTCATTTCATTTGATATTTTATGTGTTGACAACGAATCTCTGTCGCCTCTTCCGAGTATTTGTGAGCAACAAGCTACTCCCAAATAACTTTGTTTCTTTCTCTCGTTTCAAAAAGCTTGAGAAAGCTTGGTAACATCACATGGAATTGGAAGGTTCTGGAAGCCTTTTCTCTGACTATTTAAGTAGTAAGAGCCAGAGTATGATCCATCGCTAATTATTCAGACGTATGAGACTATGACGTTTCATATGACTGTTGAGTGAGGTCAGCGTCTGAGGTCAGCCGTGTGACGTCAGCCTGTTGTTCTGGGCGCCCCTGAATTATCGGTAGGTATGCTAGAGATATAGTATTGTGACGTCATCCTGTGTGACATTCCGGAGTATGAGACTATGACGTTTCAAATAATATGACTGAGGTCAGCCGTGTGACGTCAACCTGTGGTTCTGGACGCCCCATTATATTTGAATGTAGGTATAGCAGGTGGATTTTTACGTCACAAATAATATGACTGCTGAGTGACGTCGAGGTAGCTATGCTAGAGATATAGTGATAGTATTGTGACGTCATCCTGTGTGACGTTCCGGTTAGTTGGTCAGCGCCAGGATAATTTGTATCGTGGACAAGTTTTAAGTGTATATGAATTGTAATTTGTTTTAAATTTTTAGTTATTTATATATCAAATAATTGAAATAAATAGATTTGAACATGTTTTTTATGGTGACGCGTTCCGCATTTGTACGTCACATCAGATTTGAATGAATAATAATATCAAGTGTTGTTTTCATGTATATGCCGTAACTTACAATACTCTACTCATTATGTTTTATGACTAAAATATAACATTTAAACGTTTGGAAAATTTTACTCTCAACTGAGTTTGTATTCAGTGTGAAATCCATCAGTGTAAAATAAAACCAGTTTTTATATATAAGGAGAGGCTAGTTTTAAAAGGTCTGCGCCAAGACCATTTGTGTTAGACAAGTTTTAAGTGTATAATAATTGTAATCAGTTTAAATGTTTAGTTATTTATACATCAAATTAAAATAATTGAAATAAAAAGACTAGATTTGAACATGTTTATCAGCTATGAAAACCTTATTTTATAATGCATTCTTTTAAAAATTAATAACTACACAGAGGATGAATTTAATAAACAACATATATGATTAAAATTTATTTTAATTTATAATTTGATAGACAGTATGACGTTTGAATTATTAATGACGTAATAGTTAATTATACACTAAAAACTTATTTCTAATATATAATTTAAATTAGAGGGAAATATTACTATAAATTAAAAAATAAATACAAGTTTTTTTCACATTTAATAATAATAAAAAATACACAGATTTCACATATAATTGTTATATGAATACATAAAACCATTATGAACAGATACTAGTTACAAAGTAAAATTATAAATAGTGTTTAGAGGTGACCTGGTGGTCAAGGGGTAAGGTGTCAGACTTCTGTGCTGGCGGCCGGGGTTCAATCCTTGGTCCCGGCACAGATTTATCTGATTTTCAAACCCTTCCTTCACCTCTGACAAGACATCTTGTGAATGTGAGGAATGCCAGGCCACCACCGTGGTTCGGATTCCACGTTAAACTGTAGGTCCTTCATTTCATCTCACAATCACCCTACCATTACACATTAGCGTAAGTGCGTATAACCCAAACGAGTAGTAAGACGCGGTGCTAATAATAATAATAATAATAAATAGTTTTTAGTTGTTACTTTTATTTCATCTCCATCATGAATTAATACAGACTTTGATTTATATGATCAATATGCTCTTTGTACAGATGTTGGAATACTTCTTAGGTTGAATACATAAAACAATTATGAACAGATATTAGTTAGTGGTTAGTTACTTTTATTTCAATTTTTTAACCAGTATTACCAAAGATTGAAAAAAACTATAAACCAGTTTGTTCTATTCTAAGCTTGATAGAATTATCACCCCCTATGCCATCATAGATTAATACAGACTTTGAATTATTTACAAGGTCAATATGCTGTTTTGAACAAATGCCTGAATACTTCTTTGATAGAAAAAAGCCTACGATGTTATCGTGTAAATAGGCTTTCACATAAACACTTCTCCCGAAATTCGTGTCTCTTTCGTTAAAAGATATAATATCTAGTATTGTATTCTCCTTTAAACTTCTTAGAGAGATATATTGAATGTCATCACTCTTGGTTGAGTTGAAGTCGTTTATAAATTTGTCCATATCTTAAAAAAAATCAAACAAATATATTATAGCAATAAAAAGAAGCAACAAAAAATTAAAAATAAATAAAGAAATTATAAATTACCTGATTTACTCTGGTGTGGGTGCACTCGGATCAGTCCTCTTATCTTGTAGGTTGATCGTATGCGTCTCAGAAGCGACGTTGAAGTCTAATGCCCTGTCTTGCCAATTGTGGAGACACTCTAAGTGTTTGCGATACCAGTCACTTAAAACTTTGCAATAACGTTTTGACCCACACGCGTATGACTTTTTAAAGTGAGAAAAGCATTCAGAACTACAATAATGTATCGTGCGTTCGATGCAGGACTATTTTAGAATCTCTAATACACAAGTGTAATTATTAAAACAATCAGTTGTTCCCAGCTCTACGCATCTATCTCCATCAGAGTACTCTTCCAAAATTGATATATCACCTAAAAGCGATATAAAATGTTCTTCACCGCATTTACAAACACCACGCGCTCCTCTCTTGTTCACTCTATCAAAATAAGATCTACTGTTGAAAATATGTCTAGATTGACGCTCAATATGGCGACGTTTAAATGACTGAAGGGGGCCGTTTAAACTCGTGTCTTCAACTGATTCCATTTTACTAAATCTAACGACTTAAATACACACGCTATTTATCGTGATATTTCTCACTCTCAAGGTGAACAACATCTACTATTCAACTTAAATCTCGATACCAGGTGTAGCCATAGACTCGCTATCAAGGCAAACCGTTTTAATTTCTAATTAGATATTCAGGTCGATTCTGAAAGGTTAACTACATTTAATGGAGCGAAATCAACACACACACATGAAAGGTTAATTACATAGGTGTGTAGAAAGGTCAGCCACACATCTGACGGAGTTGCACATCGAGCCGGTGATCTATAAAAAGAGAATTTAACTATAGAAAGTTATCATTTCATCGCCATCTTGTCGAGTGAAAAGAAGTTGTCACGTGAATCAGCATCTACCTCGCGCTCGTGTTTTCTGCTAAAAGTAAGATAAATTTTACCATCTATTCTTTAGTGTTCAATTTATTAGTTAAACTAATATTTTATATATATATTATTAATATTTTATGTGTTTCTCTTTTCTAAATTTAATTGTTTTTATTTTAAATATTTAAACTAACAATTAATTTTTTATGGTTGTTTCTCTTTTCTCAATTTATAATTTAAACTAAAATTTAATAGTTAAACTAATATTTTATATTTTTATTTTAAATATTTTTAATGTGTTTCTCTTTTCTAAATTTAATTGTTTTTATTTTATTCTAACAATTAATTTTTTTACGGTTGTTTCTCTTTTCTCAATTTATAATTTAAACTAAAATTTAATAGTTAAACTAATATTTTATATTTTTATTTTAAATATTTTTATGTGTTTCTCTTTTCTAAATTCAATTGTTTTTATTTTATTCTAAAAATTAATTTTTTGTTGTTTCTCAAATTTATTATTTAAACTAACAATTAATTTTTTTACGGTTGTTTCTCTTTTCTCAATTAATTATTTAAATTATTTTCTTTTTTTAGTGTCTAACGAACAAACATTTATACCCGATGAATCTATACCCTCTATCTCGGACATTAACAGACAACCCCAACACATTTTTGATTATGCGGTAGGGGTTACAAACACTAATGACTCATTTACAATAATAAGGGAGACAGAACGAACTTATACTCGGTACAACACCTTAGGCAGGGATATTTTAGTCCGATTCAACCCATTGACTACGAACGTGAGTCCACTGCATTATCAAATGACGTGTTTCTCTAGTCTATTAGCATACTTGCTCAGAGGTAGGGCACCTTACGATTTTATAGGAATCACGATCACCAACACGGAGAATAACCTCGATAAACCGGTCGGGGTTTCTTACCGTAGATGTGATAAAATTGATGAGAATACTATTATGAATACACTAACAAAAGTTATTCAGAGTAATGTTAGATTCGTTATAGCCGATGTATTAAGGATTAAAGCGAATCATATCAAAATGATGATGGGCAATGGTAGAGCATTAAAAAGAAGGTGCCTTCCAAACGATTATCTGAGTCACCATAAAAGGAACATTGTCGTTGTTAAATCATTGACGAATTGTTTGGCTCATGCTATAGTAATAGCGATAGCCAAAATCACTAATGATATTAATTATAACTCGTATACTAAGGGGCGTAAAGTTAACAATGCTGTAGATGAGCTTCTCACAAAAACTCGCGTAGCTTTATCGGGGGGAGGGGGGCGCGAACATCTCGATAAATTTCAGCGTTATTTTGGGGACGAATATAAATTACGCGTGTATAATACCCTCTTGACGGTCAATGGATTGTGGTAAGAGGGGTGTCGTCTTCTAGTAGGTACATTAACCTACTGTACGATGACGTTACACATCACTTTAACGTAATAATCAATATGGCTGCGGCTTTTTCAGTTCAGTATTTTTGCGACGGATGTAATACCGGTTTTGAAAGAGGTGCAAGACATTCATGTAAGAGTACTTACCCCAAATGTATGTCCATACCTCCGTGTTTGTATGAAAGTGAAAATAATGTGTATTGCACTGAATGTAACAGGTTATTTAGGTCTGCCGCTTGTTTGGAGACGCGGCAGTAGGCCTAAAGTCAGTTGGCCTAAAATTCATTTGGCCTAAAAGTCATTTGGCCTAAAAGTCAGATGGCCTAAAAGTCATTTGGCCTAAAAGTCAGATGGCCTAAAAGTCAGTTGGCCTAAAAGTCATTTGGCCTAAAGTCATTTGGCCTAAAAGTCATTTGGCCTAAAAGTCATTTGGCCTAAAGTCATTTGGCCTAAAGTCATTTGGCCTAAAAGTCATTTGGCCTAAAATATAATGTTAAAACCTTCGGGTATCTCCGTAAAATAAGCACTGTTAGTTTTTTCATCTGATTATAGATAGCACAAGTGATGGTAGATGGTGTTAAGCTATTTCTAAAAACATAGACTTTATTTAAACACAGACTTACTCTATTTAATTACTCTATGGCATTAAAAACTAGAAAGCTCAATGCTGCACTCACGAAAGTACGCCACCTATACCTATCTTGAGCTGGTTCTATCCAATCTATCTCATTACATCCTATGTTTCTCAGGTCTACCCAAATGTTATCCTCCATCTGCGTCAAGGTCTTCCTAGTGAGTGGTCTTTTTTATTGGGTTTGCCATTCAATACCTTGAACGCAGTTCTAAACACAAACATTCACGCTGCATGACCTGCCTACCATAACCTGCAAGATTTTATTACCCTATTAATGTCTGGTGATGAGTACAGGGCTTTCAGCTCATCATTATGTAGCATCCTCCACTCCTTACTATCTTAATTTATTTTTGGATCAAATATCTTCCTAAGCACCGTGTTTTCGATCATCCTAAATTAATTTTTGGCATGTAAGAAAAGAGATCACGTTTCACACTCATAGAGAACAACCGGTAAAATTATGGTTCTGTATATTCAAAGTTTTACATTTCTTGACAGGTGAGATAACCTATATTTATGTGAGCAAGTATGTGAGTATCCATGAATGTTTTACAAGGACTAAAGGGGTCTGCGAGCAAAAACGTTTAGGAATTACTGCACTAAAGCAATGTTATCTCACATACATGCAAAGAAAAAAAATTGAGCTATCCTAAAGTTTAACTAACAATGACGAATGAAACAAGTTTCGCATACATACACCAATGTCATAATTCCCTTAGTTAGCCGTGTCTCTATTCTATTCTATACTACTTATCAAACAAAGTGTCGGTCTGTAGTTAGAAACTCTGTGTGTATGTCGTTCTGTTGTTTAAGATCTTTGGAAAAGCTTAATTTATTTCAATGGAGTATTTTTAATGTGTAGGATATTTATACAGGTAGGTTTTTCCATATAATTCATACCTTGTCTTATCAGTGAGCTAAGCAGTGTCTAGCAGTGTCTAAAAACCGACTGTAGGTGTCGTTTGTTGCATCTTAAATTTGTATCAATTTAAATATATTAAATTTTAATGCATACATCTTTTTAAAATCCTTGGCAACAATGTGTTTCTAAAGAACAAGAAATGAATTGTAAATCTCCTTGGCAACGAGTATTTTGAAATATAAACAAACATGAATAATTCCTTACGTATAATTTGATAATCCTATTTACAGTAATAGAAATCCTGAGAAAACTACTGAACAGATTTTGACAAACGAACACTCAATTTAAAGGTTAGGTAAGGACTATAGTTGAGTACAGGATGCTGAGAGAGGAAGATATGCTGCCTGCAGATGCAGCAAATGTTGTAATTCTTAGTGTGCGGCCAGCTAGACGTCAATTTTAGGCTCGCCTCTCTCTCCAGAGTCGCCACAGGTATGCCGGACCAGATATATTGCGGGATTTAAAATGTGATAACTATGGACTTTCTAAAGGTGAAATAAGATTATTGGGTGGTTAAGACCAAATTCACAAAGCGCGAACGAAGACAAACTTCTCAGGTGTAGCCTCCAAACAAACTAAATGCTGTTTACTATGTTACCAAAAATGTTGCCCCGGTGTAGATGCACCTCAACAATGCTGCCAATATGCTACCAACATTTATTTGATGTTTACCGCTCACTAACGGGAAACCGTCAACATGTCGCCAATATTTATTTAGAACTGATTTTCACGTTTTTGTTGACGATTGTGCTATCACCACTTGTTTCCAACAATGTTGCTGCGGAGTGGACGCAGCTTACTTAGCTTATGTGGAACGGTGCAAAAAATAGACAAATTACGGCAAATGTTTATATGCTAAGAAATCCAATGATAGTAGGTTAGAAAGATCGTATTCTTTATTTTAATACTAAGCGCTGATTATTAATTGGCTGTTATAATAGCTCAGAGCCATCTTAGGTAGGGGACCAAAGCGGCCCTGGCTTCTCTTCAGAAGAAACCTCCTAGAAGAGTCAAACCTAAACATTAACTTAAAAACATTCACTAACTATCAAACAGTTGAAAAGAAAGTATTTTTTAAGTTTAGAGAAAGCTACGTCCGTACTTATTGGCAAGTCATAGAACGCAGGGTGGATTGAGAGATAAGGCCGCTGCCTTACAGCTAGAGATAAGAAGTACAAATGTTTACTCGTACTAATCTCATATTGTCTATAGCTTACTTATAGTCTACAGGTCTGCCCAGTGGATTAAGGGTTTATGGAAATGGAATTTCTAGGGCCTCCTTCACACACACAAATTAACTTAATATAGTGTTGAAATATTATGTTCGTAAATCTAATGTAATTGTGTGCATAAATAAAATATAAAACCTTCCTTCAATAACTTCCTCCACAGTTTTATTTTCATTCTTATCAAGCATCATTTTTGTCCAAGCGTTAATTTAAAATCTAAAATATCTTTTGAACTTTTTAAAGTATGATGTTCACTTTGACGGAAAGCCAAGTATTTGACATAAACACCGACAAGAAATCCGTGCGATGTAAAAATATCAAAATATTAGTATTTATCAATAAACTCCATCAAACTACCCGGAACTTATGAAAGGAGCACAACAAGCGTTGCTTCATAGAATCAACACTCTCTACATCGTCCTGGATGGCCGACCACCCTAGCAGCTAGAGGAGGAGTTGCAGGGGACCTGGTCATCTTCAACTCCCACCACCGCAGATCCAATACTACAAGGAGCAGCCCGGCTACCAGCAGTTACTCAGGCGGAAATACCGGACGCAGGAAGTAAAGAAGAAATGGGTATACAGATATCTGAGAATACTGGTGCCTTATATGTTATTGTAAGCCATGTACTACCTTTTGTTTAGTGAAGTTAGCCTAGGGTAGGCCCTCTTGTCATTGGTGGCTCTCCTCCCAGACCATCCCCTTTGTTTTCTGTGTTTAAAAATATACTTTAAATCAATCTTAAATGCACGTGGATTGTGAATGCGGAAAACTCGTTTTCGTGAAATAGAAATATTTGTGTGGTTGGGGGCCTCGAGAAGTGAGACCCTGGGTAAAACTGCCCCATTTGCCCCCCATAAGTCAGTGCTTAACATAGCCGTACTCTCTCAGCGGCCAAATCCGTCATTTAGAGAAAAATGTATGCGTTGTACTCTGGACTTAATAATAATAGTAATAATATTATTATTATTATTATTATTATTATTATTATTATTATTATTATAACCAGAGCGGTTAGTAAGACGTGGTGCTAAATAATTACAATTCCACTAAGCTATGCTCTAGGGACCAGCACGATATTTTAGGGCATTCCCCCCATCCCTCGATCCCAAGACAGTTGTAGATAGTCAGTATGTTTGTGTGGACTTCTGAGTAAATCCACGCGCATGTGCATTTTAATTAGTTGGCACGCGCGGCTTGTTCCTTTGTGACTAGTGATGTGGGCTTAAGATTACTACATGTGCTTTCTAATTAGAGTAGCGCAGGTGCTCCGAAAATGGGGGCGCACTTCCAGGAAATAATTTTAAAAATAAGTCAATAATTGAAAATATTTTTTATTATATTACGATCCCTTTTCCAAAGCCTTGATTAGTGATGTGTCTAACAATTTTTTTTATAGCTAGATAGTATTTATCAATGAATCGCATATATAATGATTAATTGAATCAATATTATAACTGTGATCAATAAAAAATTAAACATGTATATAATTTTTTTACTAAATATATATCCAAAATTAAAAACAATTAGACAACGTTTGAATTTAGTCAACAATGAGGTAACCTCTAAACACGAACTAAAATGGAATGAAATAGTTATAAAAACCCACTCACATATACAAAGACAATATAGAAAATTATTGTCTCGTTTGAGTAGTCGACGAATATTTTACTGAAAATACTATAAGTAGAAATAGTTGTTATTGGAACCAAGATGTAGGACTTATTAGAAGCAAGTGAACCCTAGTGGGAAGTAGCGCTTGTAAGTATTTTCGTGTAGAGACGCGGGTTCAGACCAGGGGCAGGTCTACATGAACACTTCACATGTGCTTCGAGTCTTTCTAGTTTCTTGAATAGTTATGTATAAATTCATCTAGTATGAAGAGTATTGCGCCTTATACCGAACGGCCAACACTGTGGTTCATCCAAAAGAAGATTATGGTATGGTAAATTGTTGCTTTACATAAAATATATTTTCAAATATTCAACAGTATCAGCACTTGCAACAAAATCCAGCCTATTGATTCATCCTGCTGTAACGTTGTCTATTACAACATTGTTTATTTAAAACGTTGTCAATAGTTTCTGACTCTCGTTTTACTTAACGTTGTCCCCGACTGGCTACAGTGTTGTTTTTAACCCGATTAAATCAAGCGTCAAGTTTGAATCGTTTGACAAACGCCTGATAACCGCTCGCACTATGCAAGAGTCATGCAGACCCCGTCACGAGGTGCATTAACTTGGAGAACCACTTTCAAATTTTGAATTTTTTTCTATGTCAACAGTTTGTTTTAGTTTTATACCGTTTTCTACCACAAACAAAAAGTTTTATACTCCCACCATTTTGAGTAATTAGCATATCAAAATTGCCACTCCAAATTAAAGGGTAATTCGATCTTTATGATTTTGAACTTTTTTCAATAAAAACTTTTTGTAATAATTCTGTATCGCTTTGTAACATAAATTTGGTTTGCGTATGATATCTCGCCATATTAATCGAGATTTATAAAGTATAATGTAATTAATATACTACCTCAAAAGCGGATCCAAATCATTTTCATAGGGAGGAATGGGGGTGTCATAATTATAAATTACATAGTTACTTAGAATACTAGAGTTCTGTTTAAAGCCATTTAATAGTTTCTCATTCATATTTGAGCTTATGTATTTTTTAAACAGTGGCTCTCCTCTTATATTTTTTAAAATCAGTTTGTTTATATTATAAACTATTTATAGTGGCCCTCCTTAAACTATTTTTTGTAAAATTGATCACTCTAGAAGCTATGCATAGTCTTCGCCTTGATTTTAAATAAATTATTTCAAGTCCTAAGCCATAATTATCTCGCCTGGAAATATTTCAAATTTGGATGCACCTCTAAGCTATTTGGAGTGATTCTCACTTTAATTTTTTATTCTAATTGAGTGACCACGTTGTTGTGATAATTACCCAAAATGGATGGGGTAAAAAACTTTTTATTTGTGATAAAAAAAACTACTGCAAATTGTTTGCATAGAAAAACTCCTAAATTCTAAAGTATTACCCCAGAATTAACTTTGAGTGATCACTTTGATATTCTAACTACTCAAAATGGGTAGGGATGTTATACATTTTGTTTGTGGTACAAAACAAGTACAAAACATTGGCATCAAAAAAAGCTCACAGTTCTAAAGATGTAAACACCTCTTAATTTGTAATGGCCATTTTGATATGCTTAATAGGATTACTCAAAATGGGTGGGGTACAAAACATTGGCATTGACAAAAGCTCAAAATTCTAAAGTGGTACTCCTGCAGTAACTTAGATTGAGTACATTGATATGCTAACTACTCAAAATGGGGGATTGCGGGTAGGGTACAAAACTTTTTGTTTTTGGCACAAAACGGTACAAAACTGTGTCACCGAAAAAAATTCAAAATTTGCAAGTGGAGCTCCCCGTCACACACCCTTCTCCTCCCTCTCCAACAGCCTTTCTAAGTCATTGTTGAACAGAGCTGTCCGATGCTCCCCAAGACCGGGCGGTGTAAGTCGAGTTACCCACATCGTAAGAAAAATTGGGGTATATACCAGTTTGCTAGTAATGGGAAGGTTGGGCTTCGAATACCGGATGGGTGGGAGGCCCGCAAAAGTGTTTTAAGAGTTTTCCACTCTACCGCTATGTGCTATTGAAAGACGCTTATTGTTAGTAATCATAATCTCTTTTTGTATCACAACAATACGGCGATAGCAACAAAGAATGCATTTATGGGCGAAGTTTTCATGTCGCCAATGTTAGATTACTCAACTGTACTGGATCAACGAAAGAATTGCAAATATTAAACATTACAAAGCAAATTTAAGTGCTTTTACAATCGTAAACAAATACAAATGGTAGTTAGTATGTTTATTATAAATAAGTTATTTATGTTGTACTTTATTAAGTATATTCTCTTTCTACCATATATGGGGAGGGTGATTGGGGTGCTTTAGTTTTAATCACTACGGTAATTAAAAAGTTAAAACCATAAATTGAAACCTTAGTTATTCATACTCTTCTACTGGTTAACTGGAGTGCGTGTTATTGTGAAAAGATACTAGTGCTCTCTAGCTTCTTACCTGATCACAGGAAATAAAGTGCAGTGAGACCTGTATTCTTTAGAGCAGTGGTTCTCAAACATTTTACTCTGTGACATTCTTTACATCCAAGTGAGGAAGTTGCGCCACCACCCCTCTACCCTCCACTCCCCATCCAGTGTTGTATGATTTGAATACAAACATTTTGTAGGTTTATTGTAATTATGTATACCTATGCATATTGTTACATTTTGTTAGAAAATTAGCCTAGTAAAAATTAAAAATCATTCGAATTAAAACAGTTTTATATAAATAAATTTTACATCTTGCGCCCCCCTTTAGCAATTATCGCGCTCGTCCTTGGAGGTTGCTCAGTACACTTTGATAACCACTGCTTTAGACCTTGGTAAATAGTTACACCAAAGAAGACTCATGTATTTAGAAACGATAGTATATACTATTTAACTAAATAGGATACATGCTGCCCTCTATTAACATCACAATATATCATAGCGAATGTTTCCGAACAAAACTTAGACATCGAACATTTATTTAAATTCATTTGGCCTAAAAGTCAGTTGGCCTAAAGTCATTTGGCCTAAAATGTATTTCGAATACAAAAATTGATTTAATTAAATTCGACAAAAGTCATTTGGCCTAAAAGTCAGTTGGCCTAAAAGTCATTTGGCCTAAAGTCAGTTAGCCTAAAGTCATTTGGCCTAAAATCATTTGGCCTAAACTTTAGGCCAAATGACTTTAGGCCAAATGACTTTTAGGCCAAATGACTTTTAGGCTAAATGACTTTTAGGCCAAATGACGGGTACTCGCTTGTTTCACTAGTCATAAATTGAATAAAATTCGCGGTAAGAAAACAGTTTGTGATTTAACACAGGTATGTATTACCTGTGATAAAACAAAGGGGAGAAATCACGAATGTTTTAAATCATACTGCGCAACGTGTAAACAGATCAAAGAAAACCCGCATCGTTGTTATATGCAGGTGTTGATTCCGAAGTAGCTTGATGATAATTACCTAATGGTATTTTATGATTTCGAGACTAGACAAAATCGAGATATAACCAATGATTGTTTTGTGCACGAACCGAATTTTCTTCACGTACAACACTATTGTGTAAAATGTGAATTTAACGATAATATGGACGAGGTTTGTTACCAATGCGGGAAACGATTTCATTCATTTTGGGATAATCCGGTAGACGGCTTCATCGACTACCTGAGACAACCGAGGCCGTTTGCCAATAAAATTGGTTGCGTTGGCATAATGAGAAAGGCTTTGACACTATATTTATCCTGAATAGATTTCTATCACTAAACTACACCCCTAAAATTATCGCGGACGGAACTAAAATACTCTGCATGACAATGGACCACATACAATTTAAAGACAGCCTATGTTTCCTACACATGCCACTGAGACAGATCCCGAAAGCGTTTGGACTAGACTGCAAAAAAGGACACTACCCCTATTTGTTTAATACAAAAAAGAATTTAAATTATATCAATGAGATGCCCGGTCCCGAAATGTTTGGTGCGGATTATATGAAACCGGATGAGCGAAATGACTTTATGGTGTGGCACGTTGACAAACGCGGCAGGGGTTTATATTTAATAATAAGTCAGAGCTGGAGGCCTATTTTGTGGATGACGTAAATGTATTACGCAAGGGTTGCCGTACATTTCGTCGTTTATTTCTAAATATAGGTGCGACAGACGTTTTTAGAGAATCTATCACAATATCGTCGGCGTGTAATCGTTTATTTAGAAAATTGTTCATAGCCCCCGATACGATACGATACGATAGTCATCCTGCCCAAGTGGGGTTACAGGTGCGGTGACAGACAGTCTGTGAAACCCATAAAATGGTTAGTCTATCTGGAGAAAACCCGACCCTTCAACGGACGTGAGATAGAAATCTTGTGCAGGAAGGTGGACGGCTACTTGACGAGACGAGAGATATTTTTGAGTTTGACGGGTGTTTCTTCCACGGGTGTACACGTCTTTCAAACCGTGACGTGACTATAACAGGTACGAAAGAGACTCTCACCGAACGATACGAGTGCACTCTGTTGAGAGATCGAGCATTAAGAGCAGCAGGGTACACTGTCACAACAATGAAAGAGTGTGACTTTGACAAAATACTGACTGAAGACACGCAACTAGATCTAGAGCTAAACAATCACCCTATGATTCAAACTGCCCCACTCAATCCACGTGACGCACTTTACGGTGTACGGTGTGAATCTATGACATTACACTACAAGACAAACCCCGACGAAAAATAGGCTATCTTGATGTCTGCAGTTTATATCCATGGGTATGCAAATATTTTAAATTTCCTGTAGGTCACCCTATAAATATTTTTGTCCCGACGATTGCTTCGTTGACGTCATAGACCGAGAGGGTCTAATTAAATGCACTGTTTTGCCTCCTAGAAATTTGTATCACCCCGTACTGCCCTACAAGACACAATCAAAATTAATGTTTTGTTTATGCTCCTCTTGTGCAATGGAGATAAACCAAGTGGATTGTTTACCCAGCGACTCTGACAGGACTATTACAGGCACATGGATAGCGGACGAGGTTCAACTATTGCTAGAAATGGGTACACAATGGTTAGAGTACACGAATTTTGGGAATATAAAATTACCCAGTTCGATCCCAGACCAGAGAAGGGGGACTGTTTGTAGAGTATATTAACAAGTTCCTCAAGATCAAACAGGAGGCGTCTGGATACCCTGGATGGGGAAAACAGACGCAGACAAAGACAACTACGTTAGTGAGTATTTCAAAACAGAGGGAATAGTGCTGGATAAAAACGAAATTGTTAAAATCCAGGAAAGCGCGCACTCGCCAAATTGTGTTTAAACTCTTTCTGGGGACGATTTGCATTGAACGAGAACAAAACGCAGACCACCATTGTGAACAACCCAAAAGACATTTTCTCCCTACTCACCACCCCGGGGACAGAGGTTCGCAACATTATTTTCCCCATTGACGAGGTTGCTTACGTCTCGTGGAATTACCGTGACGAGGCCGTACTTCCCCTCGATTCGGTCAATGTGCCTATAGCAGCGTATGTGACCACCGGTGCCCGTATGAAATTGTATTCATATCTCAGGCACTTGGGCGGTTCTTGTTTTTACTGTGACACGGACTCTATTATAAGTGTGATAAGACCGACAGACACGTACACGATACCAACAGGCGACAAGTTGGGCGACATGACAAACGAGTGACCACCTACTCTGAGAGCGCGTACATTACAGAGTTTGTTTCCGGTGGACCAAAAAATTATTCTTACAATGTGTTTGTCCCCGAGATGAATGAATACAGGTCCATCACAAAAGTCAGGGGTATAACACTAAACTATGAAAACACAAAGATTGTAAACTTTACTACTATTAAAGAACTGATTTTGAAAGACATGGACCCCATACACGTGACTAACCCGCGAAAAATTAAAAGAAAAAGAGGCGCCATCGTCGTCTCCCAGTTGGAGAGAAAAAATTATAATATTGTGTTCACTAAACGTAGGAGATTAAATAACAACACGTCCGTACCCTACGGATATAGTTGATCACATTTTTTTCTCTCTTTCTGTTTTCTAGGGACTGATGGCTGTATCAAGAATATTCGTCTGGAATGTGAACGTTTACGACAAATGCAAATTCGTAGAAATAAACGTCCAGACATTAACAATATTACAAAATGGAATCGTGTTTGTACTTGTTCCCCTTTTAAACATTGTAAAACGACACAAATTCTATGACATTATACGAAGAATTTAATGATGACACAATTTTTACCTTACTAAAACTAGACATAGACCACTCTACTGTGATACTACAACACACAGAAACAGGATGTCAAAAGGCTATCTGTACACAAATGTGAAAGCAGGTGCTTTAATGACTTCTGTCCAACAGACGGTGACCCTATTTGTGTACAGGTTAACACTTGTATAGAAACTATCAGGTGTTTGATCAAATATATATTGAATGACAAGACGACTAATGGATGACATCGAATAACTAGGCGACATATCAAATTGAAATTATACTTATACGTATACATTTTTTCTTCTCTCTCTCTGTATTCCAGTGTCATCCTAATTAAAGTTCAAAAAGTTAAATAGAAACGCCATATCGCCGGTTAGAGCCACACAACTCTGCAGGTTAGACTTGAAAAGTCCCTACAATTGTAGTATACAGCCCTCGTGCAGGTGTTTAGTTAAGATAAATATTTCTATTATATTACTTGCAGGAACGTACGGTAGAATAACTCCGCGATCTAGTCTGGCTCTTCACCACGGCAAATATGTTTTGGCCGGGGTTATAGACGAAGACTATCGTGTTAATATAGGCGTATTACTCATTAATCACGCCACACTGTTTTCACAATTAAAAGGGGTGATAAAATAGCTCAACTAGTATGCGTGAAAATTGATTACCCTAGAGTTGAACACACTGATTCGCTATCAAACACTCAGAGGGGGAAGGGAGGTTAGGATCGAGTGACATCCCTATAAAAGATCGTGTCACCGGTAATTGTAATTTAGTATAATGGATCAAATCAACGCGTCCATCCTCACGTACTCGGAGAAGCAGGATTTGTGTCTGATGTCTGCCGCGGAGTTGAATAGTTTACCTATAGAATTTATTAAATCATACGCGTCTAGAGATATAAATCGCGCTTGGAACTTACTCTCTCCCTCTGCGCAGCACGAATTGAAAAATTATAAATATTCTTTGGAACATTATAATATGGGCGTAACGCAGATTGATGGTCCACCGTCTATAAAGAAAAAATGTCATCAATGTCTGACATCATCGTAGACGAGCCGTCGTGATATTTATGTACGTGACTGGGACAGTGACTGTTAATTTTTTTTTACAGTTGTCTCAGTACACAGTGACTGTGAAATTGTTTTTTTTTCCTTTACAATTTTGGATCACCAACAACACCAACACAACATAACATGACCAACGTAATTGTAGATGTACAAGGTTTCAAAGACGAGGACAATATATTTATTATAAAAGAATGTAGTTATATGTCAATGTGTGGAAGGGTGACTCACCACTGGACATTTAAGTCGCCATATTCCATTTCCAAATTACCGCGGCATATTACAAAAACAATGTGATTGGCTCACATATAATCACCACGGTCTCCATTGGGACGATGGTCATACGAACCCCGATCAATTTAATATAATTTTTAAAATGGCCAATCTCGCCTCTACTATAATTTATGTGAAGGGGAGGAAAAGAAATTTTTTTTTAATGGAAATTGTTGATAAAAAACAACTTGTAATTGATATGATGGACTTGGGGTGTCCCTCCCTGAAGTATAGGATCGATAATAATTATGATAAATGTTTCGGCCATAAATATAAAAAATTAAATTCTATTTGCACCTTGTCTAATGTTCAATTTCTCAGGGAATGGTTTGTTGGCACCACCACCATCACCACCACCACCACCACCACCACTGGGAATAGTAATTTTTATTTTTTAAAGCGACCATATTCCTTTACAAAAAAAAAATTACCGCGGGTAAAAACATTGTGATTGGCTGGCTCACATATAATCATCACGGGACGACGCGGATGCCAATAAATTTGATATAATTTGGCCACTTGCCGCCTCTACTATAGTTTATGTAAAGGTGAATAAATTGTAGATAGTAAACTTGTTATTGATATGCTAGATATTCCTTTACAAAATTACTGCGCGGCATATTTAAAAAAAACATTGTGATTGTCTCTGCATTGGGACGATGGGGATATGAACTCTGATCAATTTGATATAATTTTAAAAATGGCCACTATCGCCTCTACTATAATTTATGTAAAGGGGGAAGAAAAAGAAAATTTTTTTAATGGAAATTGTGGATAAAAAAAAACAACTGGTTATTGATATGCTAGACTAGGGGTGTCCATCATAATTATGATAAATATTTCGGCCATAAAAAATTCGAACGTTAAATTTATTGGTTTGTCGCCACCACCACTACTATAAATTTGATATCGTAATTTTTATTTTTTTATTTTATACCAACACCAGACGGGTGCACATCGATGTCTGTGTTTGTACACCCTTTCACACTGATATTAGCGGGACCATCTAATTGCGGTAAAACTACTTTTGTAGAGAATTTTTGTTAAATTTATAACAGGTGTTCAGTGTCGATAAATTTGATAGAATTCTAGGGTGTTTCAGTGAGAACAATTCTATTCCCTCGCGATTATCTAGTCACGTCACACTACACAAAGTTGTACCGGACAATTTCGATTTTAAGGCCGGCGTGGCTCAACTCATCATGCTGGACGATTTAATGAACGAAGTTTATCCTAAAAAAGTGTGTGAACTTTTCACCAAGGGTAGTCATCATAGAAACCTATCGGTTATTCTGATCACACAAAATCTTTTCCATCAGGGGTGTAAGTCTCGTGACATCTCGCTCAACGCTAAATACATTGTGGTGTTTAAAAACCCGCGTGATCAAACACAGATAAACTATCTAGCTAGACAATTTATACGGATAATCCATCCGAAATACAAAGAATCTATAGGAAAGCAACCGAATCCGCTCACGGGTATTTACTCTTTGATCTGAGTCAGAACGCGGACGAACGCTTGCGCTTCAAAACGGATATATTTGACAGTGTTTGCAAAGTGTTTGTCCCCGCTAGACTACTAGATGAAACTAGTCAAGAAAAATAGACACGTACTGCGGGTGTTGAAAACGGCCAGTCCTAAATTGCGCAAAGCTATTCTTAAAGTCGTCGACCCGGATGTTATAACAACACTCGGCGAATGTGCTCTAAACACATTAAACAATAATATTAAAATTAGTAAAAGAGATAAGGGAAAATTAATAACGTATAAAAATTGTATGCGTAAATTGGCTAGCAGCGGTGTTTCGTTGAAGAGATAAAGAACTATCGCCGTTCAATCGGGCGGCTTCTTGAGCATCTTACTACCCGCTATTCTTTCAGCTCTCGTAGGCGCATTGGTTAAATAATAAAATGTCACAACTTAAACAGATGCTTCTAGTTCCGCCAGAACTATTTCGCAATAAACGCGATGAAAAGTCCACCGATTTTGTACAAATGAAAAATATTCTGAAATCTAGGAAAAAAATGGACTATTATCAAAGATTGGCCAGTTTTAGAAAGTATCAACAGCATTATTTAACAAACAGGCAGAGAGCGAGACAACCAATTAAAATACCCATCGTGGGCCCCACACTAATAAAACGTAGACTGGTCGACCTTGCACGAGGAAAAAAAGAAAACGACATTCGGTTAGGAAACAACCACTGCCGACGGTTCCTAGATTCATTTCAGACGAGACCACATATCAAAGCGGTCCTATTAGTGTAGACTCAACAGAGGAGGGTGTGTGTAAGGGGAGTCGTATTTCCCTGATGAAGTTGAAACAGGTTCCTTCCGCCTGATCGGCAGCATAGCGGGAAAAGATTTATCACCTTACGTCCACCGGAGAGCGTCTACAGATCCTATATTTGGAATTAGAAAAGAGGGTGATACTTTTAAAATAGGGAATTCGAGTTTCACCGTAGACGATAACGATATATACCTGGGTAACACACACTATAAAGGCACGCAAGGACTTTGGGAGTTTTTGACCAAAAGAAACGTAAATAAAGATATAATTACAGAGAGTGATTTAAAAAATATAAAGACATATTAATTGCCACGAGCGCTCATCGACAAAACTTTGATCCTAAGGCGAAAATAACGTCCAGCAGAGAATCGAAATATTAAACAGTCATTTCAAAACAATTTCCCGCCAGACCACGTTGGAACACACTAAGATGAGCGCCACGTTAAAAAAATTAAATTACAATCTCCCACGACCTTTGGCTTTCTCGACCGCCAGCAATCTTAAAAAGTATAGTCGGTTGGATAAAATAAAAGTAGACGAATGGTTGACCGGGCAGGACGCGTACACACTTCACCGTGGTTTAAGAAAAAGTTTCCCACGTAACCCATACAGAGTCGCCAATATCGACGATGTGTGGGAGATTGATCTAGTAGATATGAGAGCTTTAAATAAGGACAACCGAGGCGTCAACTATATTCTAAACGTTATTGATGTATTTTCAAAGTACGCGTGGTCTATACCGCTTAAAACAAAATCGGGCGCCGACATCACACGGGGTATAAAACAGATTTTTAAGGAAGGACGACGCCCCCTTTCGATTCAGTCGGACAAGGGTAGGGAATTTTTAAATTCTAAATTTAGAACATTTTTGAAACAAGCGGGCGTTCATTTTTATCATTTGCATAATGCAGATATAAAGGGGGCCGTCGTGGAGCGTTTCAATCGTACGGTGAAAACTAAAATGTGGAAATATTTCACCGCATTCAACACTCACAACTACGTCGATGTTTTGGGCAAGCTAGTTCAAAATTATAAAGCCAGTGTTCATTCTACTATAGGAATGGCTCCGGCTTCGGTCAAGCCTATTCACGTACTTAAAATACTATTGCGCCTGCGAAAGCGGTGGGCTAAAATTAAATTGGGAAAAATTTTGTTCAAGATGGGCGATCATGTGCGCATAAGTAAAGAAAAAATTATTTTTGACAAAGGATACGAGGCTAATTTTACACGAGAAATATTTAGCATAGTTAAAGTAATTCCTGGACTTCCCCAACCGGTCTATTCGTTACAGGATCTCCGCGGGCGGCCCATTGAGGGACATTTTTATAACTACGAACTAGTTCGCGTGCGTCGTCCAACGATTTTTCAAATAGATAAAATAGTACAGAGTAAGCGGATTAAAGGCATTCATCATCATCTAGTCAAGTGGAAAGGATACGACAGTTCTTTCAACAGCTGGGTGCCTGTGTCTAACATTAAACAAATATGAGTCAGTTTTATGTAGCACCGCCGTCGGACTCAAGCGCCGAATATTACGAGAATAATACACTCTCTTACTATACTACAAAATTGGCACAGTCCATACGGCTAGAACACGACCGGTGGAGGTGGGACTAGCTGAATTATCCTATCCCGTGGGTTTTGAAACTCTCGAAGATAACATTTTATCCAAAGATAAAGAATTGACGGCAAACGTCATGGTGACCCAAGTGGGGCGTGTTTCGTTTCCTCAACAAGATTTCACCTCCTTTAAGGAGCTTTATAATACAATTAAGAGGTCGATAAGTGATAAAGGTGATCTAGTGGTTTTAATATCCGAATTTCAATGGTACTTTCTTCGTGATCAAACAATGTTAACTGAGATTAAAAAACAAAAGGGTGCATGGACCGCCGACAAGTCACCCATAACTACACGATTCAAAAACACAATTTCATTTACGGTGGCGAAAAGAAAATTTAAAATAGAATTTCCTGTTCGTCTCTATGTGGGCATCGGAGACTTAATTACAACCATTTGAAACAGACTACCCAACATATAGTCACTTAATGCGGTTAATACACATATGAGGAGTTTAATGAGCGAGGATATTAAGGGAGTCTTTTTGCGACCTAATCGTAAACTGCCCGGCTCTAGTTCAACGGAGCCCGTCTTTGTGTACACAGACATTATAGGAGCACAGTTGCTAGGCGACTCTTATGTAAGATGGATTAGAATCATACAGTTCCCCTCCGCCACCTCAAATCACGTGTTCTTTCCTATATTCTATTTTCCCGTCGATAAATATAATTTTGACTATATAAGTATAGGCTTATACACAAACTTTGGCGAACGAGTGAATTTTCAAACGGGTCCCGTGCCCACCGTAGCGGTTTTACATTTTAGAGAGTGAAAAAACTAGATAAATAGATACGGGACGTAGTAATTTGTTTTAGTCTTAACAATGGAGGGAGAGAGAGAAAACATCGGTCCCGTCTATCACGCCAGTTAAAAAATGCAGAGGGGACGTGCCCTCGGCGCGTTTTTGGGTGGATTATTTCGATTTGTCTAACCGTTGTTTATGAGGGGGGCGAAAGCGGTGGGAAAACAAGCGTTACAAACAGGTTCGCATATTTTGTCCGACATAGCGACACGCGAACCCGGTCAAAAAGTCGGTGATATAGTTAAAGAGCGCGTCTCTCAGGCGGTCGAGGGACGTGGCTTAAAAAGGGTAAAAAATGCGTAAACGACTTCATTCGAAGGTGGGCGCCAGAGCAAGAGTGAACAAGAGAGCTAAAAAAGATATTTTTGATTAATTATGGAGTGTTCAAAAACAGAACTCGATCTTTTCGACGAAAAATGCATTCAAACGGTAATTAAAAATAATAAAGTGGTCGAATACAAACCCATCACTTCCGTGGACAATGACGCTCAATTGGAGTTTTTTGCCCCGGGGACGGCGAGTATTTTCGGGACCTCTCTTCGATTAAATTATATCTTCGTATTCAACTGGTGAGGGGGGACGGGACACCGGTCGCAGCCGACAATAAAATCGGTTGCGTCAACAACTTGTTAAATTCATTATTCAGTTAAATCAATATCTCTCTCAACGAAACACCTATTACAACCTCGACAGACAACTATGCCTACAGGGCTTATTTAGAGACTTTAACTAATTACGGTAGAGACGCCTCCGACACCCACCTAGTGAATGGTATGTGGTTTTTGGATACCCCTGCCACTAACGGTGAACTCGCTGCATCCATAGAGAACAAAGGCTTCGCCACGAGATTAGACTTGTTAAAACATCCGGTCGACTTGGTGGGACGTTTACACGCCGACATATTTAATATTTCACATTTGCTATTGAAAAATGTATCGTTGCGCGTTAAATTAATTCGCAACAAAAGAGAGTTTTATCTGCTCACAGACGCGGACAATTTAAACACCGACGTACGGTTGCGAATTTTAGACGCCACCCTCTTTGTGAAACAAGTGGAAGTGTCGCCGACTATTTCACTCGCTATAGAAAAGACACTGTTACGAAAGCCGGCTCAATACCACCTCAATCGGGTGGACGTCAAGTCTGTGACCGTACCCAAAGGATCCAAGTCTGTGAGTCTAAATAATGTTATTCAAGGGTGATCCCTAAAATTGTTTTATTCACAATGGTGTCAAACGAGGCGTTTGTGGGCAGTTTGAACACGAATCCGTTTTAACTGATTCATAGAAACCTTGATCGTTTCGTCCTGTATGTAAACGGAATCTAAAAACATTTGCCCATTTGATAAATTTTGACAACGTCAACACGTACACCCTCGCCTATGACACATTTTTTTCGGGATTGGGCATACACCATCAGAACAACGGGCATTTAATCACGCGAGACATGTTCAATAAAGGTTACTTTATGTTGGCCTTCGACTTGACTCCCGACAGTGCAGGACAGGACTCGCACACCAGCCTTCAGACAGAGGGGAACGTGAGATTTGAGTTACAGTTCAAGACAGACCTTGACACCGCCATAACCTGTTTGTTTTACTCTGAGTACGAGGGGACGGTGTCGGTATATTCTAATCGGGAGGTGAAAATTAATTATTAACACCATGAATTCTCATCAAATAGAGACACTGCTGCTGCGGGGCAAAATTTCAATCTATAAAGGGACATTTCCTTCGGACAAATTACCTCAAAATTTCACTCGTCCCGCCTTATTTGTGGTCAATCTAGACCCTCACACTAAACCCGGTTCTCATTGGGTGGTTCTATATTTTTCCAAATTTGGGGAGTATTTTGATACATATGGCAGACGACCGAGCTTAGTGATGACTAGACTCATGAATAAACACTCGATACGATGGATGTACAACCGCAAACGACTCCAAGGCATAGCCTCCGGTGTGTGCGGGCACTATTGCTGTCTGTTTGCCGTTGCCAAGGACGCTGGCTGGAGCCTGAGGAGATTCACAGACCTGTTCTCAACCGGCAACTTGTGCAAGAACGACCGACTGGCCGTCACGCTGTTCAAACTTCGCTTTGTCCGCTGTCCAAAGTGTACTAACAGGGGTGCCCAGACGTGTGTTCCAGCATTAGATATAAAAGGTATACTATAATTTTATTTAATCATTTGTATTCAATTATCTGACATATGAACATCATCATGTCGGCCATCTTTGATTTTTCATTTATCGTAAACTTGAAAAAGGAGTGGGTGGTCACCGAGCTAGCCATAGTTTTCATTGACGAGAAACAATCCTCGTGCTATCAATTCAATAAAACCACCGGCTTGTGCTACTCCAAATTGGTTGCAATTCTAAAACAAAATTTAGATAAAGCCTTCGTTCCTTACGCATATAATAAACAAAAAGGGAATTTCTTGTCCCGTCTCACCGGGCGGACATTCATCCCACTACGCGAGGACTATAAATGTCCCTTTGTTGATTTGATCAACTCTAATTGTTGGGGGTGTACCCCCCTTGTCACGACATCACCCCGTGCGCGTTAAAAAATGCAAACGCTTTTGCACGATTCGTCAGATTTCACAGCGCCGAGAAATTGTATAAATTTTGTCCAATCACCGACGACGACCACGATACTAGCTTTAATTGCGACGACTGTTGATTACAGGTCATCAGTCTAGACGCAGACAGCGATGAAGACGTTCAGCTGTAATATGGTGCAGGATGAATCACCCTCGTTGCTAACCAAGACTTTCTACCTAAACGACAAACAGAACAAACACGTGGCGGTGGGCCTCTTCCCTGACCGCAACTTTTACGCTCACGTGATGTTTTCATCGAGTTCTAATCGTCTAATACTCACCGTCCCACAATGGAACATTCTCGTCAAAGAAATGCCGTTTTGGTCCGACTGTGTGCAGACGTGTGTAAACTTCGAGTCCACCATGGACGACTTTATCATTGTGGTGAAAAAACTTTTCGGCGTGTGAAAATTGTGTCTGAGTGATAAGAAAAACAACATTCAGATCTACCTGTCTACGGACGAATTAAAAACTCTGTACAATCTTGAAAAATATATCACACGCCATGTAAAATATCTAAATCACCCAAATGTATCGATGTTCATAGACAATACGCTCGCCTCCAAATCGTTTGTAGATCCACCCGATCCTATCCCATATTTTGACTATCTGTCACTGTTTGACGATCTTTGTATTTTTATGGATAAAAATAATAAATTGTGTAATATGTATATATATTTTTTATTATAATTAAATGTGAAATAACTTGTATTTATTTTTTTCATTTCTAGTAATATTACCCTCTCATTTAAGTACTTGTAGTAAGACCAATATATAACTTTTTAAACTAACCAGAACGTCACACAGGATGACGTCACAATACTATCACTATATCTCTAGCATAGCTACCTCGACGTCACTCAGCAGTCATATTATTTGTGACGTAAAAATCCACCTGCTATACCTACATTCAAATATAATGGGGCGTCCAGAACCACAGGTTGACGTCACACGGCTGGCCTCAGTCATATTATTTGAAACGTCATAGTCTCATACTCCTGAATGTCACACAGGTTGACGTCACAATACTATATCTCTAGCATACCTACCGATAATTCAGGGGCGCCCAGAACAACAGGCTGACGTCACACGGCTGACCTCAGACGCTGACCTTACTCAACAGTCATATGAAACGTCATAGTCTCATACATCTGAATAATTAGCGATGGATCATACTCTGGCTCTTACTACTTATATACAAGAAAATAGGGCACTTCTCACTTTTTACTTGTCCTGCAACTCCACTGTAGCTAAGGTCCGTGACGCGCTAACATCAAATTTTCAAACTTTAAAGCTCCCGATTATAAAAAAAAAATTATTTTGACTGTGAAAATTTCTGGATCGAGTATTATTACATTTTAATAAATTGAGCATTGTTAATGGACTCAAGAAAAAGTATCGCAACCGTCTATATTTCTAAAGTTTAGGAGATATAATAACGATATAGCTCCACATCCTGTTGAGGTTGCTATAAGTGGGATATCAACTAGAAGCAGCTAATGAATCAACACATATTTTCGCTATAAATACTAGGCTTACTTGTGTACCTTCCAAACTACCTTAAATAGAAGCCAATATTCAACCTTATTAAGGTGGCTTACATATGAATGTGGTGTTTTAAAAATATTAACGAAAGAGTCATCCAGTGAACTGCTGTAAAAGTTTAACAAGTTTCTATCAGGATTAATGAAATATTATTAGAGCCTATTAAATATTACATGAATCTTAAATTCAATAGATTTGATTAGACGTACGACTCAATATTTAGGTTTAAACATTTTCCTTTTACTATTTAAAATACTTTGTTCCTTGCCGGTTGACACAGGTGGTAAAAAGGTAAAATAAAATAAAAAATGTTGATGAATAAGAATTTCCACCATTTTGATCGTGCTAACTATACTTTGCTTGTTACAGGCCGTTAAAAGTCTTACCGGTATAGCAAGTGGCTCACTTCTTGGGATATTTTCATTGGGGATGTTCTTTCCATGGGCCAATCCCAAAGTAAGTTTATTTATGTTTAAGTTTACATAAAGCAGATTAAAATATTTATTCAATTTTTATATAACTGTTATGATATAATTCAAATTAATTTATATTGTATATCTTGAATAGTAGTTAATTTAGTAGCCATGGGCGTAGACAGGTAGGGGGAATCTGACCCCCTCAGGAATATATTGAACAATAATAAGGTTGGATCAACTTATGCCTAACAAACTTTATATATTAAAAACTTAATAACCTCACATGGTAACACTAGCTCTGTCATCATAAATAACAAATGGTTATTGTTAGATTCACTATGGTATTGTTAGATCCACTATGGTATTGTTAGATCCACTATGGTATTGTTAGATCCACTATGGTATTGTTAGATCCACTATGATATTGTTAGATCCATTATGGTATTGTTAGATCCATTATGGTATTGTTAGATCCATTATGGTATTGTTAGATCAATTATGGTATTGTTAGATCCATTATGGTATTGTTAGATCCACTATGGAATTGGAGAACAAAGAACATTTATTGGAAAAGGAAATAAATAACGTTATTATAATTTGTTATATTGTTCTTGAAGAATGAATGAATATATATTGGATTCAAAGCCCTAAAACGGCCAATGGATGGATTTTCACTCAATCCTAGGGTTGGATGTTTTAAAATGAACAAAAATCCTGGAGTTACATTCAATTTCGAACTTTGGCCGTCTCCAAATAGCCAAAAACTTTTTATCGTGGTCCCCCTTAGAGGGGAGTAGGGAAAAGGGAGTGGGGGTTCCAGCCTCGGTAAGATGGACTGAGGGAATTTAGGATTGGGAGAGGGAGAGGGTTCAATACTATTTAGTACTGTGTTCTTACAATCCTCTTCTCCCCCTAACGTTGATGACCTTATATTTAAAACGACATCCCTTGTCCTTTCCCTTAGACTTGGTCGATATTTGCATTGATTTTCATAAAATATAGATAGCTGTATCCTAACCAGGGAGTCGATCTGGAATTGGAACCAGAACCAATAACCAAAATTAACAGTTGTTTTTAAGAAAGCAAAAACAAAACAGGAACCCTAAAAGTGAAACCAGAACCGGAATCTATATATATTACTAGGTTAATAAAGTTATTATCGTTCTAAGGCTTTTACTTCATTAATAGCAAATAATTTATATATAAATTTTAATAGTCCTTCTTTCTTAAAGTTAATTCTAATTTGAAAATATATTTTTTATATTCACTCAGGAATTCTTGTGAGGGTAGGATGTATTTATTTTTTTCAAGGAAATATGAATGAGCTTTAAGCACTAATGGATTCGGATTCTTGAAGAATTATTTATGTCACATTTTTTAAGGTTTTATTAGGAAGATGTATTTAGCTATGAATGATAATAAACTTATCTAAGAAGGGTGAGTACTTAAAAATGAAATGGGCCCATTTGTACCAGTCTAATCTAAATACGAAGACATTTATATAAAAGTTTTATTCCTAAAAGTAAAAAAACAAATTAAGTTATTGTTGAATGGCCAGTTTGCTGGATTAACTACTTACCATGTTATTCCACTCAGCAATATTAATAGTTTTCTTCAAGTGGGAAGAAGTACCTCTCAACAAGAACTATACTGTGGCACAACATCTTTTCTAAATCAGAATAATATTTTACTCACAAAATAAAACTGTTGATGGGTAAAAATATACCCATCAAACTAGCTCTTTAACACACACACACATAAAAGATGGCACACATTCATATAGAAGACCAAACACATTCAATGGATGGCAGGTTCTTGTATAGATCACGATGATCTTCTTCATCCATAAACTGAATCATATTCATCAGATCAACTTTATTTTCCTTGATGGTTGGATTCAACGCCTGGTTCAAGGCTGAAGGTTGATTAGGGTCCCGCAGTTCAAAATTATGTGGAAGCACCTGATGACTTTGCCATGGTCTCATTACGTTGGGGGATGCCCCAGCGTAGAGTAAAACAGGGCCATTTTGAGACATTTATAGTCTCATGAACACCGAAATTTTCATTTTGCCTTTTTTTTAACCCAGCCATTATGAAATCCAAATTTTTAAAATAATTTAGGCTCATCTCCTTTACTAAAATTGAATTATTCCTCCGTGAACGGGCAATTGCATATTTCCAATCAGTGGGAATCATAGACTTAGCTGACTTTTTGCTACGCTCGATGAGTGCTAATTCACTGTCACAGGCTAAAAAGTTGTGATCAAATTCTAAACATTTCTGGTGTATTTCTGAAAAATACCCACTCCTAATTAAAATGCATGTTAAGATAAATAATGCACCATTTACTATTCTGGCCAACACAACAATCTGATCATATTATCAACTTTCTTACTCCTCCTTCGTTAAATTCATGGTAATTTGACGCGATATGATTTAATATACGGGAGACAATTTTAGAGCCGCTTTTGGCCCTCACTTCATTCCATAAACACATATAATCATGTCACGTATTTATTTTGTCAACGACAAAAAATTTAATATCAGTACTGATTTGATGGTAATGTTAGAATACGTCAGAACAAGGCAAAAAAGCATTTGTCAACATATGAAGTTACATTATTTATACTTGTAGAGTCCGTTTTAAGATTTTGGTAGGCTTGCTTGGACTTACAACTATGCAGTTTATTTTATGGTTCTATTTTTTATAACCAATTCTCATTTCAAGCAATTTTAAGCTTAGAAAAACTAAATTGGATTGTCGGCATGTATAACTTGTTGCCCCAAACCTCAACCTAAGGTCCCGATTAAATATTTTTATAGAGACCTACTTCAAGGCTTTGAGTCTTGAATAGTTTGTACAATTTTTTAAGGGCCAAATAATTAGGAATTAACATCACATCAGGTATATTTGTATGTAATCCTCTACCATTTTTAAGCGATGAATCTCAGCTTTTTATTTGTTTTGAAGCGTCTCTACTCATCATCGAGCTATCATGAAAATGTCGCGGGAAGTTTTTAGATACACTCATTTGCATTTGTAATTGAATTCAGCCAATCCTCATCATATTTGTGCAGATTTTCCCAATTTTCATCTCAAAGGCTCAAACATAATTATGTATTTCAGACGTACTAATAACTATTCATCATATGAAAGTTGGTAAAGTTTTTTATAAAACTAACTCAGTGGAAATCACTAGATTCTGTATGTAATGAGCAAGAGTTGACCTTAAGAGTGTAGACATAAGGAGCTAGATAACAATAGCTCAATTCACCTTACAAGAAAACGACTAAGGTGCTAGATAACAATAGCTCAACTCACCTTACAAGAAAACGACTAAGGAGCTAGATAACATTAGCTCAACTCACCTTACAAGAAACGACTAAGGAGCTAGATAACAAAGCTCAACTCACCTTACAAGAAACGACTAAGGAGCTAGATAACATTAGCTCAACTCACCTTACAAGAAAACGACTAAGGAGCTATATAACAGTAGCTCAACTCACCTTCAAGAGAAAACTAATAAGCTAGAATAGTAGCTCAACCACTTTACAAAATAACGACTAAGATATAGGAACAGTAGCTCAACTCATCTTACAAGAGAACGACTAAGAGCATAAAACAAGTAGTCAACTAACCTTACAAAAAACGACAAAAGGGAGTTTAGAACAGTAGCTCAACTCACCTTACAAAAAACAACTAATAAGCTAATTAAACAGTAGTCACTACTCTCAAAGAACGACTAAGCCTTAGAACAGTAGCTCAACTCACCTTACAAGAGAATGACTAAGAGCTATAACAGTAGCTCAACTCATCTTACAAGAGAAACGACTAAAGCTATAAACAGTAGTCAAATAACTTTACAAGAGAACGACAAATGGAGCTAAGAAACAGTAGCTCAACTCACTTACAAGAAAACGACTAAGGAGCTAGATAACAGTAGATCAACTCACTTACAAGAAACAAACTAAGGAGCTAGATAACATAATGCTCAACTCACTTACAAGAGAAACGACTAAGGAGCTAGATAACAGTAGCTCAACTCATCTTACAAGAAAATGACTAAGGAATAGATAACAGTAGCTCAACTCATCTTACAAGAAAACAAACTAAGGAGCTAGATAACAGTAGCTCAACTCACCTTACAAGAAACGACTAAGGAGCTAGAGAACAGTAGCTTAACTCACTTACAAGAGAACAACAAAAGATCTAGATAACAGTAGCTCAACTCATCTTCAAGTGAAAGACTAAGAGCTCAGATCAGTAGCTCAACTCACCTATACAAGAAAACGACTAATAGATGAGAACAGTAGCTCAACTCACCTTACAAGAGAATGACTAAGGAGCTAGAGAAAAGTAGCTCAACTCACCTTACAAGCAAACGACAAAAGGAGCTAGATAACAGTAGCTCAATCACTTACAAGAAAACAACTAAGGAGCTAGATAACAGTAGCTCAACTCACCATCTCAAGTGAAAGACTAATGACCTAAGAAAAGTAGCTAAAATCACCTTACAAGAAACGACTAAGAGCTTGATAACAGTAGCTCAAATCACCTTACAAGAAACGACTAAGGAGCTAGATAACAGTACTCAACTCATCTTACAAGAGAACGACTAAGGAACTAGATAACAGTAGCTCAACTCACCTTACAAGAAAACGACTAAGGAGCTAGATAACAGTAGCTCAACTCACCTTACAAGCAAACGACTAAGGAGCTAGAGAACAGTAGCTCATCTCACCTTACAAGAGAACAACTAAAGAGCTAGAGAACAGTAGCTCAACTCATCTTACAAGAGAACGACTAAGGAGCTAGATAACAGTAGCTCAACTCACCTTACAAGAAAACGACTAAGTAGCTAGATAACAGTAGCTCAACTCACCTTACAAGAGAATGACTAAGGAGCTAGAGAAAAGTAGCTCAACTCACCTTACAAGCAAACGACTAAGGAGCTTGATAACAGTAGCTCAAATCACCTTACAAGAAAACAACTAAGCTAGATAACAGTAGCTCAACTCACCTTAAAAGAGAACGACTAAGGAGCTAGATAACAGTAGCTCAACTCACTTACAAGAAAACGACTAAGGACTAGATAACAGTAGCTCAACTCATCTTACAAGAGAAAACTAAAGAGCTAGATAACAGACTCAACTCATCTTACAAGAAGAACGACTAAGGAACTAGATAACATAGCTCAACTCACCTCTCAATGAAAGACTAAGGATTTTAGAACAGTAGCTCAACTCCCTTACAAGCAACGATTAATGATGATAACAGTAGCTCATCTCACCTTACAAGAAACAACTAAAGAGCTAGATAACAGTAGCTCAACTCATCTTACAAGAGAACGACTATGGAGCTAGATAACAGTAGCTCAACTCACCTTACAAGAAAACGACTAAGGAGCTAGTAACAGTAGCTCAACTCACCTTACAAGAGAAGACTAAGGAGCTAGAGAAAAGTAGCTCAACTCACCTTACAAGAAACGACAAAAGAGCTTGAACAGTAGCTCAACTCATCTTACAAGAAAACAAACTATGGAACTGATAACAGTAGCTCAACTCACCTTAAAAGAAACAACTAAGGAGCTAGAGAACAGTAGCTCAACTCACTTACAAGAAACAACTAAAGGAGCTAGAGAACAGTAGCTCAACTCACTTACAAGAGAAAGACTAAGAGCTAGATAACAGTAGCTCAACTCACCTTACAAGAAAAGACTAAGGAGCTAGATAACAGTAGCTCAACTCACCTCTCAAGGGAAAGACTAGGGACCTAGAAATAGTAGCTCAACTACCATACAAGAAAACGACTAAGGAGCTAGAAAACAGTAGCTCAACTCACCTTACAAGAAAACGACTAAGGAGCTAGAAACATTAGCTCAACTCACCTTACAAGAAAACACTAAGGAGCTAGATAACAGTAGCTCAACTCACCTTAAGTGAAAGACTAATGAGTTTCAGAACAGTAGCTCAACTCACCTTACAAGAAACGATTAAGGACTATGAGAACAGTAGCTCAACTCACCTTACAAGAGAACAACTAAGGAGCTAGAGAAAAGTAGCTCAACTCATCTTACAAGAAACGACTAAGGAGCTAGATACAGTAGCTCAACTCACCTTACAAGAAATCACTAAGTAGCTAGATAACAGTAGCTCATACTCACCTTCTCAAGAAATGACTAAGCCCTTACAGAAAAAGTAGCTCAACTCACCTTACAAGAAACGACTAAGGAGCTTGATAACAGTGCTCAATCACCTTACAAGAAAACGACTAAGGAGCTAATAACAGTAGCTCAACTACCTTACAAGAGAACGACTAAGGAGCTAGATAACAGTAGCTCAATTTACCTTACAAGAAAACGACTAAGGAGCTAGATAACAGTAGCTCAACTCACCTTACAAGAGAAAAAACTAAGGAGCTAGAGAACAGTAGCTCAACTCACCTTACAAGAAAAACTAAAGAGCTAGATAACAGTAGCTCAACTCACTTCAAGAGAACGACTAAGGATTTTAGAAACAGTAGCTCAACTCACCTTACAAGAAACGACTAAGGAGCTAGATAACAGTAGCTCAATTCACCTTACAAGAAAACGACTAAGGAGCTAGATAACAGTAGATCAACTCATCTTACAAAAACGACTAAGGAACTAGATAACATTAGCTCAACTCACCTTACAAGAAAACGACTAAGGAGCTAGATAACAGTAGCTCAACTCACCTTACAAGCAAACGACTAAGGAGCTAGAGAACATTAGCTCAACTCACCTTACAAGAAACGACAAAAGGAGCTAGAAACAGTAGCTCAAACTCACCTCTCAAGAGAAAACTAATGAGCTTAGAAACAGTAGCTCAACTCACCATAAAAAGAGAACGATTAATGATATTGATGAACAGTAGCTCAACTCATCTTACAAGAGAACGACTAAGGAAACTAGATAAAAGTAGCTCAACTCACCTTACAAGAAAACGACTAAGGAGCTAGATAACAGTAGCTCAACTCACCTTACAAGAAACGACTAAGGAGCTAGATAACAGTAGCTCATCTCACCTTCAAGGAAAACTAAGGTCCTGAGAACAGTAGCTCAACTCACCTTACAAGAGAACGACTAAGAGCTAGATAACAGTAGCTCAACTCACCTTACAAGCAAACGACTAAGTAGCTAGATAACAGTAGCTCAACTCATCTTACAAGAGAAGACTAAGGAGCTAAGAAAAGTAGCTCAACTCACCTTACAAGAAACGACTAAGGAGCTGATATCAGTAGCTCAACCACATATACTAGAAAATACTCAATACCTAAAAGAGAACGACTAAGGAACTATAACATAAGCTCAACTCACCTTACAAGAAAACGACTAAGGAGCTAGATAACAGTAGCTCAACTCATCTTACAAGAGAACGACTAAGGAGACTAGATAACAGTAGCTAAACTCACCTTACAAGAAAAGACTAAGGAGCTAGATAACAGTAGCTCAACTCACCTTACAAGGAAACGACTAATGGACTTAGAACAGTAGCTCAACTCTCCATACAAGAGAACACTAAGAGCTAGATAACAGTAGCTCAACTCACCTTACAAGAGAAACGACTAAGGAGCTAGATAACATTACTCAACTCACCTTACAAGAAAACGACTAAGTAGCTAGATAACAGTAGCTCAACTCACCTTACAAGAGAAAGACTAATGAGCTATAGAAAAGTAGCTCAACTCACCTACAAGAGAACGATTAAGACTTTGAAACAGTAGCTCAACATCACCTTACAAGAGAAACAACTAAGGAGCAGATAACAGTAGCTCAACTCACCTTACAAGAAGAATGACTAAGGAGCTAGAAACAAGTAGCTCAACTCACCTTACAAGAAACGACTAAGGAGCTTAGATAACAGTAGCTCAAATCACCTTCACAGAAACGACTAAAGCTAATCAAACAGTAGCTCAACTCACTTACAAGAGAACGACTAAGGAAGCTAGATAACAGTAGCTCAACTCACCTTACAAGAAAACGACTAAGGAGCTAGATAACAGTAGCTCAACTCACCTTACAAGAAACGACTAGGAGCTAGAAACAGTAGCTCAACTCACCTTACAAGAGAAACGACTAAGAGCTAGTAACAGTAGCTCAACTCATCTTACAAGAGAACGACTAAGGAGCTAGATAACAGTAGCTCAACTCACCTTACAAGAAACGACTAAGTAGCTAGATAACAGTAGCTCAACTCCACTTACAAGAGAACGACTAAGGAGCTAGAAACAGTAGCTCAACTCACCTTACAAGCAAACGACTAAGGAGCTAGATACAGTAGCTCAACTCACCTTACAAGAAAACAACTTAGAGCTAGATAACAGTAGCTCAACTCACCTTACAAGAGAACGACTAAGGAGCTAGATACAGTAGCTCAACTCACCTTACAAGAAAACGACTAAGAGCTAGAAACAGTAGCTCAACTCACCTTACAAGAGAAAACTAAGGAGCTAGATAAAGTAGTCAACTCACCTTACAAAAACGACTAAGGAGCTAGATAACTAGCTCAATCACCTTCAATGAAAGAACTATGACCTTTAGAACAGTAGCTCAACTCACCTTACAAGAGAACGACTAAGAGCTAGATAACAGTAGCTCAACTCACCTTACAAGAAAACGACTAAGGAGCTAGATAACAGTAGCTCAACTCATCTTACAAGAAAGAACTAAGGAGCTAGATAACAGTAGCTCAACTCACCTTACAAGAAAATGACTAAGGAGCTAGATAACAGTAGCTCAACTCACCTTACAAGTGAACGACTAAGGAGCTAGAGAACAGTAGCTAACTCACCTACAAGAGAACGACTAAGGAGCTAGATTAACAGTAGCCTCAATCATCTTACAAAAGAACGACTAAGAGCTATAACAGTAGCTCAACTCATCTTACAACAAACGACTAAGGAGCTAGATAACATTAGCTCAACTCACCTTACAAAAACAACTAAGAGCTAGATAACAGTATCCAACTCACTTACAAGAAACGACTAAGAGCTGATTACATAGCTCAACTCACCTTACAAGAAACGACTAAGGAGCTAGATAACAGTAGCTCAACTCACCTTACAAGAGAAGACTAAGGAGCTAGAAACAAGTAGCTCAACTCACCTTACAAGAGAACGACTAAGGAGCTTGATAACAGTAGCTCAACTCACCTTACAAGAGAAACGACTAAGGAGCTAGAGAACAAGTAGCTCAACTCACCTTACAAGAGAACGACTAAGGAGCTAGATAACAGTAGCTCAACTCACCTTACAAGAAAACGACTAAGGAGCTAATAACAGTAGCTCAACTCACCTTACAAGAAACGACTAATAGCTAGAAACAGTAGCTCAACTCACCTTACAAAAACGACTAAGGAGCTAGAAACAGTAGCTCAACTCACTTACAAGAGAACGACTAAGGAGCTAGAAACAGTAGCTCAACTCACTTACAAGAGAACGACTAAGGAGCTAAGAACAGTAGCTCAACTCATCTTACAAGAGAACGACTAAGGAGCTAGATAACAGTAGTCAACTCACTTACAAGAAAACGACTAAGGAGCTAAGAACAGTAGCTCAACTCACCTTACAAGAAAACGACTAAGGAGCTAGAAACAGTAGCTCAACTCATCTTACAAGAGAACGACTAAGGAAGCTAGATAACAGTAGCTCAACTCACCTTACAAAAAAACGACTATAAGTAGCTTAGAAACAGTAGCTCAACTCACCTTACAAGAGAACGACTAAGGAGCTAGAGAACAGTAGCTCAACTCACCTTACAAGAGAACGACTAAGGAGCTAGATAACAGTAGCTCAACTCACCTTACAAGAAAACGACTAAGGAGCTAGATAACAGTAGCTCAACTCACCTTACAAGAGAAGACTAAGGAGCTAGATAACAGTAGCTCAACTCACCTTACAAGAGAACGACTATGGAGCTAGATAACAGTAGCTCAACTCACCTTACAAGAAAACGACTAAGGAGCTAGATAACAGTAGCTCAACTCACCTTACAAGAGAACGACTAATGAGCTAGATAACAGTAGCTCAACTCACCTTACAAGAAAACGACTAAGGAGCTAGATAATATTAGCTCAACTCACCTTACAAGAAAACGACTAAGGAGCTAGATAACAGTAGCTCAACTCACCTCTCAAGTGAAAGACTAATGAGCTTCAGAACAGTAGCTCAACTCACCATACAAGAGAACGATTAATGAGCTAGATAACAGTAGCTCAAATCACCTTACAAGAGAATGACTAAGGAGTTTTATAGAGTAGCTCATCTCACCTTACAATGAACCCTATTCCTAAGCCAAACACCTAATTATTAGTGTCCAAATACAAAATAAATTATAAAACAAAAGGTGGATAAGAGTGCGTGTTGTGAGTCACGAATACTAAGAAAATTTGTGTATGTAAACTATACCAAGAACACGCAATCTGATCCGATTCCGGAACCTGCCCCGCGGTCACTCTCAATAACAAATTAATGTCTTTCTAACACTTTACCTAAAAAAAAGCCTTAGAAGTTGGGCAGTATTAAACCTAAGGATATGTAAGTGAAAGAGATATTTCGTAATAGGTAGAGTCATTGAAAATGAATAACTTATTTACTATTTCAATATAATATAAATAATTAATATCAGGGAAAAAGCCCAAAACATACCGAAAGGTCGTCGTGATCCCTACTGAAAAGTTTCATTTGAAGAATGCACAAAATATTATAATGATTAACTTCATTAATTAAAGTTAACAATAGCTTAAGTTAAATACGTAATTATTAGTCAAGAAAGTACAATAAATTTTTTTTATATTAAATCTCTCTGAAAACATCATTTTTATACATGAAATATAAATCGATTCAATTATTGTTTACAGCTCTCAAAACACGATGAATAATATGCCTTACATCGGCTTACCCTAAACATAAATAATATCAAATTTTTTTAATATCAATCTTAACGTTGATTAGTACACATTTAGTTATCCTAGTCTAAATACTACCTTTTTATAATCAAAATACTTATGGGGATTTCCAATAATCACCTCACTATCGCTATCAGCGACCAATAAAATATTTCCAAAAATACTTTCTATTAACAACATCATCACCTGCGCTTTTGTTTAACTAGCGTCCAATAAACTAAGTTCATATAGAGTTTTCAATCTTTCGCTTGCGCCATCAGCGTTCAACTCCATAAATATTATCTCATAGCATTGAACCCAAGTTTTAACACTAAGACCAAATATAAGTCTAAATAAAGTTCCGAGACGTAACATTTGACAAAGGAAATGTTGTTGATATCCTTCAACAAATGTTAGTTAGATAGATATTTAGTGTGCCAAAAAAGACTTTGATATTCCTGTATCATGAAAACTATCTGAAGTCTCAGCTTAGTCATATCCGACCAGAGTCTTAAAATTTTGGTTTTATAAAATAAACAATTAAATAATATTAAGCCAAAAGGAATTTAGAAGAAAAAAAATTATTATTTGTCGAAAGAGATTTTTGCTTACATTTTAATTCCTAATCTCCGAAGCCTTAGCTTCACCCTGATATTGCCGAAGCCAGTCCAAGAGTGCTCTTCCAATTGCACAACCAGTCTTATATATGATTTGGCACAGCTCACTGAATATAGGACGACGGGATCACAAGGGGAAGGGAGGCAAACCAAAGAAAGTAAACAGGGGAGGGATTCACACGCAACATAGCTTCCACACTTTTCTAGAATAGTTTAGAATTAACTGGACACTGGTCGAAGAGTCTCTTCTTTCTTCCGAAGTTCTTTGGCCTGGGATTTCTTGTGTTGTGTACATGCGTCGGCGCCACCTCAGTGTCTTGTAGCTTGTTGTCACGGCCGGACGTGTTAGTTGTGGCGGGGAGTATAGAGTCCGTGGCTGGGTCAACAGCAGTCGGCGTCCGAGTAATGAGGTAAGTCTATGGTTTATTCACTTAGGCGTCTTGGATTGCAGCTAATGCTACAACAAGAGAACGACAAATGAGCTAGATAACAGTAGCTTAACTCGCCTTACAAAAGAAGGACTAAGGAGCTATAGAACATTGGCTCAACTCACCTTATAAGTTAACGGATATTGAGCTAGATTACAGTAGCTCAACTCACCTTAGAAAAGAATGACTAAAGAGCATGAGAACAGTAGATCAACTTACCTTACAAGAGAATGATTAATGAACTTGAGAATAGTAGCTCAACTCACCTTACAAGAGAATTACTAAGGAGCTTGAGAACAGTAGCTCAAATCACCTTACAAGAAAATTAGTAAGGAGCTTGAGGACAGTAGCTCAACTCACATTATAAGAGAATGATTAATGAGCATGAGAACAGTAGCTCAAATCACCTTACAAGAGAATGATTAATGAGCTAGATAATAGTAGCTGAACTAACCTTACAAGAGAATGATTATTAAGCTTGAGAACAGTAGCTCAACTCACCTTACAAGAGAATGACTAATGAGCTAGAGAACAGTAGCTCAACTCACATCACCAAAGAGAATGATTAATGAGCTTGAGAAAGAGCTCAAATCACCTTACAAGAGAATGACTAAGGAGCTTGAGTCAGTAGCTTATATCACCTTACAAGAGAATACTAAGAGCTTGAGACAGTAGCTCAACTCACATTACAAGAGAATATTAATGAGCATGAGAACAGTAGCTCAAATCACCTTACAAGAGAAGATTAATGAGCTAGATAACAGTGGCTGAACTCACCTTACAAGAGAATGATTAATGAGCTTGAGAAACAGTAGCTCAACTCACCTTACAAGATAATCACTAATGAGCTTGATAACAGTAGCTCAAATCACAATACCAGAGAATATTAATGAGCTTGAGAACAGAAGCTCAAATCACCTTACAAGAGAAAGATAAGGAGCTTGAGACAGTAGCTTAAATCACCTTACAAGAGAAATACTAAGGAGCTTGAGACAGTAGCTTAAATCACTTTACAGAAGAACGACTAAGGAGCTAGAGAACAGTAGCTCAAATCATCTACAAGAGAATGATTAATGAGCTTGAGAACAGTAGCTCAAATCACCTTACAAGAGAACGATTAAGGAGCTTAAAGACAGTAAGCTAAAATCAACTTACAAGATAACTACTAAGGGCTTAGAACAGTAGCTCAAATCAACTTACAAGAGAATTACTAAGGAGCTTGAGGACAGTAGCTCAAATCACCTTACAAGAGAACGACTAAGGAACTTGAGACAGTAGCTCAAATCAACTTACAAGAAATGATTAATGAGTTGAGACCAGTAGCTCAAATCACCTTACAAGAAAACGACTAAGGAGCTAGAGAACAGTAGCTCAAATCAACTTACAAGAATGATTAATAAGCTTGAGACAGTACTCACTCACCTTACAAAGGAATGACTAATGAGCTAGAGAACAGTAGCTCAAATCACATTACCAGAGAATGATTAATGAGCTTGAGAACAGAAGCTCAAATCACCTTACAAGAAGAATGACTAAGGAGCTTGAGACAGTAGCTTAAATCACATTACAAGAGAATTACTAAGGAGCTTGATGACAGTAGCCCAAATCACCTTACAAAGAACGACTAAGGAGCTAGAGAACAGTAGCTCAAATCAACTTACAAGAATGATTAATGAGCTTGAGAACAGTAGCTCAAATCACCTTACAAGTGAACGATTAAGGAGCTTAACGACAGTAGCTAAATCAACTTACAAGATAATTAATAAGGAGCTTGAGAACAGTAGCTCTAATCACCTTAACATAGAATACTAAGAACTTAGCAGTAGCTCAAATCCCTTACAAGAGAACGACTAAGAGTAGAGAATAGTACTCAAATCAACTTACAAGAGAATGATTAAGGAGCTAGAGAATAGTAGCTCAAATCAACTTACAAGAGAATGATTAATGAGCTTGAGACCAGTAGCTCAAATCACATTACAAGAGAACGACTAAGGAGCTTGAGAACAGTAGCTCAAATCACCTTACAAGAGAACGACAAAGAGCTAGAGAACAGTAGCTCCAAACACCTTACAAAAGAACGACTAAGTAGCTAGAGAACCGTAGCTCAACTCACCTTACAAGAGAATGATTAATGAGCTTGAGAACAGTAGCTCAAATCACCTTACAAGAGAACGACTAAGGAGCTAGAGAAAAGTAGCTCAACTCACATTACAAGAGAATGGTTAATGAGTTTGAGAACAGTAGCTCAAATCACCTTGCAAGAGAATGAATAATGAGCTAGAGAACAGTAGCTCAACTCACATTACAAGGGTATGATTAATGAGCTTAAGAACAGTAGCTCAACTCATATTACAAGAAAATGATTAAGGAGCTAGAGAACAGTAGCTCAACTCACCTTACAAGAGAATTACTAAGGAGCTTGAGAACAGTAGCTCAAATCACCTTACAAAGAGAACGATTAAGGAGCTTAAAGACAGTAGCTAAAATCAACTTAAAAGATAATTACTAAGAGCTTGAGAACAGTAGCTCAAATCACCTTACAAGAGATTTACTAAGGAGCTTGACGACAGTAGCTCAACTCACATTACAAGAGAATGATTAATGAGACAGATAACAGTAGCTCAAACTACCATTACAAGAGAATGATTAATGAGATAGATAACAGTAGCTCAACTCACCTTACAAGAGAAATGACTAATGTGCTTGAAAACAGTAGCTCAAATCACCTTACAAGAGAACGACTAAGGAGCTAGAGAACAGTAGCTCAAATCACCTTACAAGAGAATTACTAAGGAGCTTGAGAACAGTAGCTCAAATACACTTACAAAGAGAATGATTAATGAGTTTGAGAACAGTAGCTCAAATCACCTTACAAGAGAATGACTAAGAAGTTAGAGAACGTATTCAAATCACATTACAAGAGAATTATTGAGGAGCTTAGGAACAGTAGCTCAACTCACCATTACAAGAGAATGATTAATAAGCATGAGAACAGTAGCTCAAATCACCTTACAAGAGAATTTATGAGCTAGATAACAGTAGCTCAACTCACCTTACAAGAGAATGATAATGAGCTAGAGAACAATAGCTAACTCACTTACAAGAGAATATAAGAGCTGAGAACAGTAGCTCAATCACATTACAAGAGAATATTACTATAGAGCTTAGAGAACAGTAGCTCAAATACCTTACAAGTGAACGACTAAGGAGCTAAGAACAGTACTCAAATCAACTTAAAGATGAATGACTAAGGAGCTAGAAAAGTAGCTCAAATCACTTACAAGGAGAATGATTTAAGGAGCTTAAAGACAGTAGCTAAATCAACCTTACAATAATATTCTAAGGAGCTAGAGAACAGTAGCTCAAATCAACTTACAAGAGAATGATTAAGAGCTTAGAGAACAGTAGCTCAAATCACATTACAAGAGAAACAATTAAGGAGCTTAAAGACAGTAGCTAATCAACTTAAAAGAATAGTTACTAAGGACTTAGAAACAGTACTCAAATCAACTTACAAGAGAATGATTAAGAGCTTAAGACAGTAGCTCAACTCACATTACAAAGAATATTAATAGGAACTGGAGAACAGTAGCTCAACTCACACTTAACAAGAGAATGATAATGAGCTTGAGAACATAGATCAATCACCTTACAAGAGAAACTATGGAGCTTAAGAACAGTAGCTCAAATCACTTACAAGAGATGATTACTAGGAACTGAGAACAGTAGCTCAAATCACCTTACAAGAGAACGACTAAGGAGCTAAAGAAAGTAGCTCAAATCAACTTACAAGAAATGATTAATGAGCTTGAGAACAGTAGCTCAAATCACCTTACAAGAGAACGACTAATGAGCTAGAAGAAAGTAGCTCAAATCACATTACAAGAGAATGATTAATGAGCTTAGAACAGTAGCTCAATCACATTACAAGAGAAATGATTAATGAGCTTAGAACAGTAGCTCAACTCACATTACAAAGAGAATGATTAAGAGCTAGAGAACAGTAGCTCAACTCACCTTACAAGAGAATTAATGGAGTTGAGAACAGTAGTCAACTCACTTACAAGAAATGATTAAGGAGCTAGAGAACAGTAGCTCAAACTCACCTTACAAGAGAATTGACTAAGGAGCTTGAGAACAGTAGCTCAAATCACATTAAAGTAGAACGACTAATGATCTAGAGAACAGTAGCTCAACTCACCTTACAAGAGAATGATTAATGAGCTTAGAGAACAGTAGCTCAAATCACCTTACAAGAGAAGACTAATTAAGAAAGTAGCTCAAATCACATTACAAGAGAATGATTAATGAGCTTGAGAACAGTAGTCAACTACCATTACAAAAGAATGATTAATGACTTAAGAACAGTAGCTCAATCACATTACATGAGAATGATTAATGAGCTTAAGAACAGTAGCTAAACTCACATTTCAAGATCATGATTAATGACTAGATAACAGTAGCTCAACTCACATTAAAAGAGAATGATTACGGAGCTAGAGAAGAGTAGCTCAACTCACTTACAAGAGAATTACTAAGAGCTATGAGAACATAAGCTTAAATCAACTAACAAAGAGAACGACTAAGGAGCTAGAAACAGTAGCTCAAAACACCTTACACAGAGAACGACTAAGGATCCAGAGAACAGTTAGCTCAACTCACCTTACAAGAGAATTACTAAGGAGCTTGAGAAACAGTAGCTCAAATTCACATTACAATGAGAACGACTAAGGATCTAGAAAACGTAGCTCCAATCCTAACCTACAAGAAATGATTCATAAGCTTGAGAACAGATAACTCAAATCACCTTACAAGAGAACGACTAATGAGCTAAAGAATAGTAGCTCAAATCACATTACAAGAGAATATTAAATGAGCTTGAGAACAGTTAGCTCAACTCACATTACAAAAGAATGATTAATGAGCTTAAGAACAGTAGCTCAACTCACATTACATGAGAATGATTAATGAGCTTAAGAACAGTAGCTTCAAACTCACACATTTCAGAGCATGATTAAGGAGCTAGAGAACAGTCTGCTCAACTCACCTTACAAGAAAATTACTAAGAGCTTGAGAACAGTTAGCTCAAATCAACTTACAAGATAACGACTAAGGAGCTAGAGGACAGTAGCTCAATATCATCTTACAAGAGAACGACTAAGGAGCTAGAAGACCAGTAGCTCAAATCAACTTACAAGAAATGATTAATGAGCTTGAGGACAGTAGCTCAACTCACATTACAAGAGAATGATAATGAGCTTGAGAACAGTAGCTCAACTCACATTACAAAAGAATGATTAATGAGCTTAAGAACAGTTAGCTCAACTCACATTAAAAGAGAATGATTACGGAGCTAGAGAAGAGTAGCTCAACTCACCTTACAAGAGAATTACTAAGGAGCTTGAGAACAGTAGCTCAAATCAACTAACAAGAGAACGACTAAGTAGCTAGAGAACAGTAGCTCAAAACACCTTACAAGAGAACGACTAAGGATCTAGAGAACAGTAGCTCAACTCACCTTACAAGATAATGATTAATGAGCTTGAGAACAGTAGCTCAAATCACCTTACAAGAGAACGACTAATGAGCTAGAAACAGTAGCTCAACTCTCATTACAAGTGAATGATTAATGAGCTTGAGAACAGTAGCTCAACTCACATTACAAAAGAATGATTAATGAGCTTAAGAACAGTAGCTCAACTCACATTAAAAGAGAATGATTACGGAGCTAGAGAAGAGTAGCTCAACTCACCTTACAAGAGAATTACTAAGGAGCTTGAGAACAGTAGCTCAAATCAACTTACAAGATAATGATTAATGAGCTTGAGAACAGTATCTCAAATCACCTTACAAGTGAATGATTAATGAGCTAGAGAACAGTAGCTCAACACACTACAAGTGAATGATTAATGAGATAGATAACAGTAGCTCAACTACCATTACAAGAGAATGATTAATGAGCTATGTAACTGTAGCTCAACTCACCTTACAAGAAAATGACTAATGTGCTTGAGAACAGTAGCTCAAATCACCTTACAAGAGAACGACTAAGGAGCTTAAAGACAGTAGCTAAAATCAACTTACAAGAGATTGATTAATGAGATAGATAACAGTAGCTTAATTAACCTTACAAGAGAATGATTAATAATATAGATAAGAGTAGCTCAACTCACATTACAAGAGAACGACTAATGATCTAGAGAACAGTAGCTCAAATCACCTTACAAGAGAACGACTAAGGAGCTATATAACAGTTGCTCAACTCACCTTACAAGAGAATGACTAATGAGCTTGAGAACAGTAGCTCAACTACCATTACAAGAGAATGATTAATGAGATAGATAACAGTAGCTCAACTCACTTTATAACAGAACGACTAATGAGCTAGATAACAGTAGCTCAAATCACCTTACAAGAGAATGATTAATGAGATAGATAACAGTAGCTTAATTAACCTTACAAGAGAATGATTAATAAGATAGATAACAGTAGCTCAACTCACATTACAAGAGAACGACTAATGATCTAGAGAACAGTAGCTCAAATCACCTTACAAGAGAACGAATTAGGAGCTAGAGAACAGAGGCTCAAATCACCTTACAAGAGAATGATTAATGAGCTAAATAACAGTAGCTCAAATCACCTTACAAGAGAATGATTAATGAGCTAGATAACAGTAGCTCAATTCACCTTACAAGAGAATGATTAATGAGCTAGATAGCAGTAGCTCAAATCACCTTACAAAGAATGATTAATGAGCTAGATCACAGTAGCTCAAATCACCTTACAAGAGAATGATTAATGAGCTAGATAACAGTAGCTCAAATCACCTTACACGAGAATGATTAATGAGCTAGATAACAGTAGCTCAATTAACCTTACAAGAGAATGATTAATGAGCTAGATAACAGTAGCTCAAATCACCTTACAAGAGAACGACTAAGGACCTACATAACAGTAGCTCAACTACCATTACAAGAGAATGTTTAATGAGATAGATAACAGTAGCTCAACTCACTTTATAACAGAACGACTAATGAGCTAGATAACAGTAGCTCAACTCACATTACAAGAGAACGACTAAGGACCTAGATAACAGTAGCTCAACTACCATTACAAGAGAATGATTAATGAGATAGATAACATTAGCTCAAACCACCTTACAAGGGAATGATTAATGAGCTAGATAACAGTAGCTCAAATCACCTTACAAGAGAATGATTAATGAGCTAGTTAACAGTAGTTCAAGTCACCTTACACGAGAATGATTAATGAGCTGTTGTCTAAACAGTAGCTCAAATCACCTTACAAGAGAACGAATAATGAGCTAGATAACAGTAGCTCAACTCACCTTACAAGAGAATGAAAAAGGACCTAGATAAAAGTAGCTCAACTCGCCTTACAAGAGAATGACTAAGGACCTAGATAAAAGTAGCTCACCAAACCTTACGACACCGCTTTGTATGTAATTTTCTGACTTGGTGGACACCCTAACTACCTCTTTCAAACGATATGTTATTGTCTAATTTACTATACATCCTCAAAATGTTATATTTATTGCAAAGTCTTACTGTGATATACTGGACACTTTAATAACCTTTATTTATTAATATACATAAGTTGAAAAATGTCACCTGGACACTTGAATCGAATGCGGGACATTTGGCCTGACACGCCAAAACTCTAACTCTGAGATATCAAGGATTCTTCCTGTGTCCAGGGTTATTCCTCACTCGCTGAGCTACTGGTGTATGTATGGAAATGAGCGACCAATAGTATCTCGAGCTATCAGATATCGCAGCTCAGATACACAACTCTGGAGGGCTGTTGTGATGCAGTTTGTAATCGAAGTAAAACACTCAATGAATATCAAAACATAGACTGCATCTCGTTGTAACTACACCATTATGCGTAAGGAGGGCATCACAATTTAGCTGGGCTAAGTATTTCTACTTAAAAATGACCATCTTGAATTTCATTGTTGGCAGCAAAACAGCCCTCATGAGTCACAGATGGCTGTGGTCTATGATAGCTTACGATACTATTGCATGCTAATATGCATCGCACTATTCCACACTTACATCACAGACTCGGCCTTAAACTATGAGTGAAAAATGACCTTGACCACAGGACGAATCCTTGGTAGTTCAGTGGTTAGAGTATTGGCACGCCAAAGCCGTAGCCAGCCAATAATTTCATAGGGGGCGAGAGGGGGGGGATGCACATCCCACAATTGCCAGAAGCTAGAAAAAATATAAATTATAAACAGTTCTAGAAACTATCTGATGTGCTTTTTATGGTAACACAGCTCCCTAATTTGTACTTGTATCTTGAGTTTGATATGGTTTGAACCATAAATAAAGCCTTATATATTTTGTTCGTAACATTACAAGACAAATGTCTCGAGTTTGAATCCGGTGTCCAGGTCATTTTTCAACTAACTTAAATTAATTTAAATATAGGTCCCTCCAATCGCTTAGTGCCGTGATTACATTGATTTGCAGCCTATTTGTGTTGATATTCACTCTCAGGTATTGGTCAGTGTTTTTTGGAACAAGTCGACCTCAGTGGTCTTGGGGTAAAGGGCTCACCTCAGGACCCGATGTTGGGGGTTCAACCCCAGCTGGGACAACGGATTTTTCCTGTGCGCTAAAAATATGCAGCACAATTTCCTTTGGAGTGGAAGTAAAGCCGTCGGTCCCATGTAGAGTGTGTGGTATGTAAAGGAACCCTGGAAGTTTTGGAAAATACCTTTCCCGGTAAAATTGGTGGGTCCTTTCACTCTTGATCGCTTATAGAGATCCTCATGTATAATCAGGTGGTTCAGAAAGTGCACATTAATTACCTCAAATAAATGAAAAAATAAATTAAAAACCCCTAATATTCTCAAAGGCCAATCAGGCCAAACTACCTTGTTTCAGAATAATGTTGTGGTAAGCTCTGCATAGCTTGACACCCTCCGAGGCACGGGATAGTCTTATTTTATTCATGTGATCTCCCCTCCTCTACATATAAAATAATCAAAAACATTGAAACAAATACCTTAATGTTTTAAAGAATGACTGACTAATACCACCTTATCTCCCACATGACCTAACCCAATAGTACCCAAACTGTGGTTCGCGAACCTTCTGGTGGTTCGCTAAATCTTCCCCAAATTTTTTCTGTAATGGCGAATTTTTGCAGTACTTTGTGAGGAAACATTTACAACTCTTCATTGTCTCACACTGAAGTCAGGTGGTTATCTCGAGGTAGAACTCTTACAAGATTGTATTAACTTAAACACCAAGTTTTCGTTTTTCTTACCAACCGTCCCTTTCACAAAGCCAAGTGGATGTAAGAAAGACCAATTAATGTAGTTCCAGCCTTTTGCCTATTTGGCAGAAATTTTCTCGAAAATGAACAATTTAAACCTCTCTCTTCAGGAGTCGAATATTAACGTTTTTAATGTGCAAGACTGTATCGAATGGTTCATAAAAAAATCTTTTGGGCAAGGTGTTTCATTAGCAATCAAATGGACACCTCACGAGTTGATTGTAGAAAATCATCTTTCTTTGGAGGAAAATGTAAAGAACGTGGTTATAGAACACTTGAAGGAACTTGGAATATTTCCCAGCCATGTCCATTAATAACAACTGTACTCGCAATCCCCTGGAAGAGACAGCAGTTTTGGAATTCTCAACATCAAGTGCGAGTGAAAAAGAGCAGCTCCTTGAAATTTCCACTGATTTTGAAATAGAGGAAAGCTAAAAATCTTGGTTATTAATTGGATTCTGGTTAAGTTTAAAGGAGAGGTTCCAAGTATTAGCGAATAAAGCTATTACAGCTTTGTTATCATTTTCTTTTACGTATTTGAGCGAGAAATCTTTTTCTTCATATGCCTGTTTAAAAATAAATACAGAAACAGACTCAGTGCTGAAAGTGTCTTGAGACTTTATTTATCGTCTGACTCTAAAGCCCTGTTCTCTCCAAAGCAAGCGCATCCTTCTCTCTAAGTCACGTGAAGAGGTGAGTAGCTGTTAAAACTAGCTAACAATTTTGAAACTTAAATCTACATGGAATTTTGTGATTGAAGGAGGGTATTTCAGTTATGTCAAAGCAGCAGTACCAGTGCCGCATTAAAAAAACATGTGAAATGTGATAATATTGTGACAGTAAAGATAAAAAAAGTTGCTACATTACTTTCCTTATTTAGATTAGTTTGATTTTTTTAAATAATTTATATTTGAATTTAAAATATTATTTGAATTTGTACTTAAATAGTTTCAATATTATTCCACTATACAACGTGGCGCGTGGGAACGGGTGATTTTAATAACTGTTTAATTCAACTTTATATAGTTTTAATTTCTCTACAAACATGTACACTCCGTCGAGATTGAATGGTAGCAACTTATTCACTCAGCCCACGTGGTGTGCTATACCTCCACACATGCCTGCAGAATAGTTTGCCTAGCTACGCCCAAGACCTAAGTTAGAGAAGGCCTTAAATCCTTAAATTATTTCTTGACTGTAGGGAAGGAGTGATGGGGGAGGGGTTATGTCTCTTAGCGATGCCCAAATGGTTTGATTTACTAAACTAATATTTCTTTATTGTTTCTGATAATGATAAAATAAATAATTAATATTTACATACTAAGTTAATAGATTATATTTGCTCTAATTAAAATACGGCCTGGTATTTTTTTAGCTATTAAAAATTGAACCACGTCAAATGTTATATTGGCACTGTTACACACATTGTTTGGTTTTACATGGTAACATAAAGCAAGTCTCCCCTTTTCCAGAATCTTCATTACTGTTTATAACCAATTATAAAGTTATTAATGATTAATTATTATATCACACACATAATACGTAAATAACAGATTAACTCTAAAATGTTTTTACTTTATTTGTAAGAAGTTGAGTTAAAAAAAAATCTTCTGTAATTCAAGAGTCCCAATCCTAGTTTAAAATATTTTACACTATTTCCGGGCGGACAAAAAAAAATTATAAAATCTTATCCAATGGACATATTTTAGTTATAAAAGTGAATTTATTTGTTTCTTCAAAGTTATTATGACTATGTATAACTTTGTGGGACCATAGTTCAATTCCATACTTTATTTAATGTTACCATAGCGGCTATAATATAACTATTAGTAAAACGCTTTAATAATTAATACTTTGATTGAGAAAAGGTGTGGTTTATTAAGATTTGCGTTGATTATTATCATTTTATAATAAATTTAATGTATTATGTTAACTGTGATTATTTTTGTCAAATCTATTTTTTTACTAAATCAATTCTGGAAGACCAAACAATAAAACTGGCCATGTCGTAGGCAAGTAATAATACAATATCAGAGTGAGGAGGTTTAAATAATAATTGAAAAGCAACGATAAATATTGTTTTGTTTTACGAGTTTAAAACCACTTTACATGATATCTCTGATTTTTTAAGGTTTGGAATATGAATATATTTAAGTAAAAAAATATTGTAGTTCTGTACTATATTTAAGAATATCTGTCTATAGCCAAGAATACCTGGAATTTCATTTATTTCTATTCATCAGGATGTCTGCTAAGAGAGGATCTCGCAGACATACAGTCAGGGTTTGATTTTCTTTTAAAGATACGACCAGATTTATTTATCTCTGAAACCATTTAACCAACTGCGCTGCAGTTTTTACTTTTGTTCTGGACCAATATCCAGGCGGGTTTTACCATTATGTATAATCAGGTGTTTCGGTGTGAGTCCCGGTGAAGGACCAGCCGGATATTTGTTAACAACTGATTCCGTATTTAATTCTATTCTGTAGGATATCAACCAGGGGAATTGTAGTATGATAGAATTAAGTATTGGGGTTCGAGTCCTTGTTAAAGTTTCGGATGGATGATGTGATATCTTATCTAGGATATTTATAACCACATAAGCGATTGCAGTGTAATTTTTTTCAACTAGGCTTACGTAGTTTTTATATCCAGGCTGGTTTTAACATTAGTTTAATCAGGTGTTTTGCTGTGAGTCCCTGGAAATACTGACAGGCCTAGCTATCATAGATTTTGTGGATCAGCTGGAAGGTGAAATTCCGTTCTGCCGTGAAGGGGATAGTAAAATCCAGAGTGAACTATAGGAGAATATTTATAAGTAACATAATATTACCTATTTAAACCATATTTACTACTAATTACTGGGGGATAGTGATTAAAAGATACAAATAAAGGTGATGTAACCACATTTGTTTAGATGGAAGTTGGGAAGCAATTTAGGAAAACGTGTCTCAATATTCTCGGCCAGGACTAGAACCCTGTTTCACCCCTCACTGAAAATGGACCATATAAGAAATGTTTTTGTCCGCATGAATACCAAAGCAGTATAATATAAATTAATCACCGTATTTTCTAGAGTATTTATTTTACTTTGTAGTTTTGTTTAATAGATGATATTAAATATTTTATTTTTTGAGTGCTTCGAGCAGATATCACACTGATCTATGATCTATTATTAACTTGGGGCTTTCTTTTTAAGTTCAATCAATACTGGTTTTACCACACTGAGATTATCAACAACTCTCAGACTCGCCCCAGTGGTGTAGTTAGCTAACGCGCTAGTTTACTGTTTAGCTCGACTGACAAGGATCGAGTTTCTAATCTCGCTCGGGTGAACTCGAGTAGTTTTTCCTAAATGGTTTTACACTCTACTTCCACGCAAATGCTGTTTAACTTCCTCTAACTTCAACCTTTCCCATTCCTAGCCCATTAGAGTAATTAGTACTTAGTGGATTACTAGAACGGGTAGTAAGACGCGGTGCTAAAAAAAAAACCTACCCTCAAAAATGTCTTTATACCCTCTTTCCTTGTCTTATTGATTTAGTATTGACTATATGAAGGCTATCTAAGAAACAGTGAAGTTTTCCTGGCACTCAAACATATGAATAAATAGTTCGTTCTGTGTGTGCTAGCTGGCCGTGAAGGTCTGAGTATAGCGTAGAGTAGTTGAATGGAGCTTGTCTAAAAGGGGTGTTGGATCACATTATTCACTTCATCGAGTAATGCACTAGCAAAATACTGACGGTTTCTAATGCAGTTAACATCCAATCATTTTCTAAACATTTATGTTTTGCAGTAAGACAACACTTATTACTCGTTTCAAGTTAATTTCAAGAACTAATAAATGATGTATTTTGTAGGCTGCATTACTACTTATATGTTAAAATCTCATATTCCTCAAATAATTGTTGGTTACCTTATTATTATTATTATTATTATTATTATTATTATTATTATTATTATTATTATTATTATGAATACAAATGCTTTCTAAACCAATAATCCTACAAGAGCAAGATTTACAGATTTATTTAACGTACAGATAGTGCGACAGCTTAGCTCAATCGATAGCATGTTTTTATACTGATATAGTACACTAGGTTCGATTCCTGACACCGTGGAACCTTTATTTTTAGTGAAACATTTGTTTATTCTTCTAAACTGATGAGCTAATGGACTGGGAGTTTTAAGATAGTATCAAAGTAGTGTGCTGATTTTATCACTCGGTTCAGATAATGCACGTCCGATACCTCAAATAAATTTATAAAATGAAACCTTAGGTTGCTACGTGTCTCTCTAAGTGAGATCGGTTATGACTTATTGAACAAAATAAGAAAACATAAGGTGTATTCATTTATATTAAATATAACTTTAGCTTTAACTAGGAACCAAAATAATTAGAAAACTAACTTTCATCAATATCTATATGACTTATTTATTTGATTTGTTTGGCTAGTTTTCATTCTTTGCGCATTATTACGTATCAAGTGTGCACTTGTTGCAGGTTATTTAAATTTTGTGCCTAGGCTGACCATCCTCTTCTCATTTATGTTGTTCTGCTCCATCCAAAGTTGTCAGCAATCGGCATTCATGAGTAAAAGTACCGAGTGAGAGTAATATATAAATATTTCGAAAAGTATTATTTGAATATAAATAAAATCATTTTTACAGTTAAAATTCCATTTATGAGATTATTTATTTTAAAAAATGATAATATATGCATACTATTATATTAAAATATTTGTTGTGTGGAGTTATAATAATATATTTCTTAGTTATCTCCAAATTTGTTAACCGTCAGTTTGGTTAAGTTGGTAACGTGACATTCTCATGATCTAGAATTCACATGTTCAATTATTTAAGGCTTCCTTTTTTTTTTAACTTTTCAGACTGAAACAACCTTTAATTTTAAATTATTGTATTAATAATCATGTTATAGTTTGTTTTAAGTATTTTGCTTAGAAGTGTATAATGTATTTGAGCATATTTAGAATACCAAAAAACTCTTATTTAATAATAAATAAACAAGGTAGTGAATTAAAAATTATTAGATTTATTTTTAAAATTTGTGTTTAGGGGATTATTCAAAAATTAAATTAATCGGTTTATGATATAAGAATATACACATTTAAAAATAAGGCTAAGCAAGCTAATTATTAATTGCATAGTAAAACCATTTAGCGTATATTTATGTTTTAAAAATTGTTGCGAAAATAAAATAATTTTTACTGAATTCAAATTATTAACAAGTGATTTTTTATTCCTATATAAAATTTAAACGTTGTAGTCGAGATTGAATCGATCTTTTGAACTTCTGAGCTTCAGACTAGTGAAATAAAACACATATTAATTCTTCTAAAAGTTTAACTCATACTTAAATAACCCGAGACATTTTTGAGACAATAAACTTAAATGCAATCAAATGGAAGATGAATTCCTAATAAAACCAAACAAATCGAATTACATAATGCACTCAATACAATAATAGTGTTTACTTTCAGTTACGTATTTTGTAGAATGGCGGATTGTGGCATCCCTTCAATTTAATCCTTTGGCACGTCAAGGTTTTACAGTGTCGTCAGATTGAAAACTCATTCGCAAGCAAAACAACGCCACACTGACTCGAACGAGATTAGCAACCTTTAAAAGTTAGCTCCATTTTGGTACAGCCTGAGATTTGCGAGATCATGAGTAGCGAAGTTTTTTTTTTTCAAGTTTCAAAATTTGGGGTTCAGGGGTTGCCAACACTATTTTCTGTCATACCACGATCTACATTCTACGCTGTTCTCATTGTGTGTATAGCTATAGCCCAAAACCTCAGACCTTACCTGACTACTGCCCCCTTTCCCCATCGTGGACAGTAAAAAAAATAAGCCTATTTGGAGATTGAAATAAGGGATGAACAAATTTATTCAAATTTGAGCAACAAGCGAAGTTGACCGATATAACCGATCTATTTGTTTTCTGGTGTAATAGATTTTATTTAATCTACGGTTTCGTTAATGGTAGAACTTAAAATGACTAAGTGATTATATTAGCAAACAAGAATTTCTATGAGCGATAGTGAGAGGGCCTTCCTATTCTGCCGGAAAGGTATTTTCACACACCTTCCAGGGTTTTCTTAAATGCAAAAATCGACTTGGGGACCAACGGCTTTACTTCCCCTCCGAATGAAGTTGTGCTACGTATTTTTAACGCTCAAGATAAATCGATCAACCTCGGCTGGAATTTAACTAACAGTTAGGATCCAAGATATCAATCTGTATAAAGAAAATGTTTCAAAATATTTTTGTAAATTTTTTAGACACAATCATAATTATAACTTATTTGTCATATGATTACTATTGTAACTGATTGTAAGCCTACACATGTTAAATTGTATCAAATGTATATCTGATTATAAATATAAATGTGGACGAAAATTAATGGTTTAGGATATTACTAATTCCTCATAGCAACGTGTAGTCTACATGTTTTAAATAAATCATTATTATAGATAAATTTAAAATACTCATAAACGACAAAAACACAACGTTTAAGAAAATAAAACATTGTTGGTATACAGTGGCTTTTAAAATATTATAATATATCTATACAAATTATGATATAATTTAAAAATAAACACACGTAAGTTACACTCAAGGTCACAACTCATTTTTTTTGGTTCCGTACTAAAATGGATCTCTTATGAAAAACTCAAGCTATATATATTTTTTGGTCCCACACAGATCTCAACATTTGAACGGTTGGACATAAAAAGCCAAAATTTGGGTTGCAGTTAAGTGATAGCTTGCCCGCATGAAATGGGCTGGTAGCAATTTTGAAAAAAGACGAATAACGGAATTTGTGAGTCATTAAAATAAGTAGGTATACGTTTTTCACTATTATTATTTTTACCCAATTATGAATGATATTTTTTAAAGCTTTTAACGCGAGGGTTTTAAATATATATATATAATATTTTAATATAATAGTATTCATATATTATCAGTTTTTTAAACAAATAGTCTTATTAAAGTAATTTAAAAAATGTTGGGAAAACAATGGAAAAAAGGAATATTTAAAAATAAGTGTGATTATACTGTAAAAATGATTTTATTTATATTCAAATAATACTTTTGGAAATATTTATATATTACTCTCACTCGGTACATTTACTCATGAATGCCGATTGCTGACAACTTTGGATGGAGCAGAACAACATAAATGAGAAGAGGATGGTCAGCCTAGGCACAAAATTTAAATAACCTGCAACAAGTGCACACTTGATACGTAATAATGCGCAAAGAATGAAAACTAGCCAAACAAATCAGATAAATAAGTCATATAGATATTGATGAAAGTTAGTTTTCTAATTATTTTGGTTCCTAGTTAGAGCTAAATTTATATTTAATATAAATGAATACACTTTATGTTTTCTTATTTTGTTCAATAAGTCATAACCGATCTCACTTAGAGAGACACGTAGCAACCTAAGGTTTCATTTTATAAATTTATTTGAGGTATCTGACGTGCATTATCTGAACCGAGTGATAAAATCAGCACACTACTTTGATACTATCTTAAAACTCCCAGTCCATTAGCTCATCAGTTTAGAAGAATAAACAAATGTTTCACTAAAAATAAAGGTTCCACGGTGTCAGGAATCGAACCTAGTGTACTATATCAGTATAAAAACATGCTATCGATTGAGCTAATCTGTCGCACTATCTGTACGTTAAATAAATCTGTAAATCTTGCTCTTGTAGGATTATTGGTTTAGAAAGCATTTGTATTCATAATAATAATAATAATAATAATAATAATAATAATAATAATAATAATAAGGTAACCAACAATTATTTGAGGAATATGAGATTTTAACATATAAGTAGTAATGCAGCCTACAAAATACATCATTTATTAGTTCTTGAAATTAACTTGAAACGAGTAATAAGTGTTGTCTTACTGCAAAACATAAATGTTTAGAAAATGATTGGATGTTAACTGCATTAGAAACCGTCAGTATTTTGCTAGTGCATTACTCGATGAAGTGAATAATGTGATCCAACACCCCTTTTAGACAAGCTCCATTCAACTACTCTACGCTATACTCAGACCTTCACGGCCAGCTAGCACACACAGAACAAACTATTTATTCATATGTTTGAGTGCCAGGAAAACTTCACTGTTTCTTAGATAGCCTTCATATAGTCTATTATTATTATTATTATTAGCACCGCGTCTTACTACCCGTTCGGTTATACGCACTTACGCTAATGTGTAATGTTAGGTGATTGTGAGATGAAATGAAGGACCTACAGTTTAACGTGGAATCCGAACCACGGTGGAGACCTGGCATTCCTCACATTCATATAGTCAATACTAAATCAATAAGACAAGGAAAGAGGGTATACAGACATTTTTGAGGGTAGTTTTTTTTTTAGCACCGCGTCTTACTACCCGTTCTGGTAATCCACTAAGTACTAATTATTCTAATGGGCTAGGAATGGGAAAGGTTGAAGTTATAGGAAGTTAAACAGCATTTGCGTGGAAGTAGAGTGTAAAACCATTTAGGAAAAACTACTCGAGTTCACCCGAGCGAGATTAGAAACTCGATCTCCACATCCTTGTCAGTCGAGCTAAACAGTAAACTAGCGCGTTAGCTAACTACACCACTGGGGCGAGTCTGAGAGTTGTTGATAATCGCAGTGTGGTAAAACCAGTATTGATTGAACTTAAAAAGAAAGCCCCAAGTTAATAATAGATCATAGATCAGTGTGATATCTGCTCGAAGCACTCAAAAAATAAAATATTTAATATCATCTATTAAACAAAACTACAAAGTAAAATAAATACTCTAGAAAATACGGTGATTAATTTATATTATACTGCTTTGGTATTCATGCGGACAAAAACATTTCTTATATGGTCCATTTTCAGTGATGGGTGAAACAGGGTTCTAGTCCTGGCCGAGAATATTGAGACACGTTTTCCTAAATTGCTTCCCAACTTCCATCTAAACAAATGTGGTTACATCACCTTTATTTGTATCTTTTAATCACTATCCCCCAGTAATTAGTAGTAAATATGGTTTAAATAGGTAATATTATGTTACTTATAAATATTCTCCTATAGTTCACTCTGGATTTTACTATCCCCTTCACGGCAGAACGGAATTTCACCTTCCAGCTGATCCACAAAATCTATGATAGCTAGGCCTGTCAGTATTTCCAGGGACTCACAGCAAAACACCTGATTAAACTAATGTTAAAACCAGCCTGGATATAAAAACTACGCAAGCCTAGTTGAAAAAAATTACACTGCAATCGCTTATGTGGTTATTAATATCCTAGATAAGATATCACATCATCCATCCGAAACTTTAACAAGGACTCGAACCCCAATACTTAATTCTATCATACTACAATTCCCCTGGTTGATATCCTACAGAATAGAATTAAATACGGAATCAGTTGTTAACAAATATCCGGCTGGTCCTTCACCGGGACTCACACCGAAACACCTGATTATACATAATGGTAAAACCCGCCTGGATATTGGTCCAGTACAAAAGTAAAAACTGCAGCGCAGTTGGTTAAATGGTTCCAGAGATAAATAAATCTGGCCGTATCTTTAAAAGAAAATCAAACCCTGACTGTATGTCTGCGAGATCCTCTCTTAGCAGACATCCTGATGAATAGAAATAAATGAAATTCCAGGTATTCTTGGCTATAGACAGATATTCTTAAATATAGTACAGAACTACAATATTTTTTTACTTAAATATATTCATATTCCAAACCTTAAAAAATCAGAGATATCATGTAAAGTGGTTTTAAACTCGTAAAACAAAACAATATTTATCGTTGCTTTTCAATTATTATTTAAACCTCCTCACTCTGATATTGTATTATTACTTGCCTACGACATGGCCAGTTTTATTGTTTGGTCTTCCAGAATTGATTTAGTAAAATAATAGATTTGACAAAAATAATCACAGTTAACATAATACATTAAATTTATTATAAAATGATAATAATCAACGCAAATCTTAATAAACCACACCTTTTCTCAATCAAAGTATTAATTATTAAAGCGTTTTACTAATAGTTATATTATAGCCGCTATGGTAACATTAAATAAAGTATGGAATTGAACTATGGTCCCACAAAGTTATACATAGTCATAATAACTTTGAAGAAACAAATAAATTCACTTTTATAACTAAAATATGTCCATTGGATAAGATTTTATAATTTTTTTTTGCCCGCCCGGAAATAGTGTAAAATATTTTAAACTAGGATTGGGACTCTTGAATTACAGAAGATTTTTTTTAACTCAACTTCTTACAAATAAAGTAAAAACATTTTAGAGTTAATCTGTTATTTACGTATTATGTGTGTGATATAATAATTAATCATTAATAACTTTATAATTGGTTATAAACAGTAATGAAGATTCTGGAAAAGGGAGACTTGCTTTATGTTACCATGTAAAACCAAACAATGTGTGTAACAGTGCCAATATAACATTTGACGTGGTTCAATTTTTAATAGCTAAAAAAATACCAGGCCGTATTTTAATTAGAGCAAATATAATCTATTAACTTAGTATGTAAATATTAATTATTTATTTTATCATTATCAGAACAATACATTAAAATTAATTTAGTAAATAAAATCATTCGGTCATCGCTAAAAGACATAACCCCTCCCCCAACACTCCTTCCCTACAGGCAAAAAATACTGTAAGGACTTAAGGCTTTCTCTAATTACGGTCTTAGTCGTAGCCTAAGCAAACTATCCGGCAGTCATGTGAGGAGGTATAGCACACCGCGTGGGCTGAGCCAGAGAGTTGCTACCTTACAATCTAGACGGAGGGAATATCTAAATGCTACAATTATGCCATTTATCACTTACTCTGGATAAAAGTCATTTCATAAAGATAACATCCCTTAGATAGCTAGCTACCTTCCATTCTCATGGATTCCTGCATTCGTGAACACAAGTTCGTCGAAACTCTCCGCAACGTCTCAATAGAGATCTCTTAATGAATCCTAGCCTTCAGTTCATTAATCCTTTGAGGACGATGAGCAACCACTCGAATTTTAAAAGTTCCATAGAAAGAAATCACACACCGAACGATCTGGTGATCTCACAGGCCAAATGATATCGCCATTCCTGGTAATGTCCTGCTGAAACCATGTGAACTCCTTCGCTGGATAATTCTCTAGTGCATCGTTAAGAAATGTTTGATCCATGTTGACGTACCATCCTGATGTTACAATCACCACGTGGTCGTTGTCAGTTTCAAAAAAATATCGCCCGATCATTTATTTCGATAACACATTACACCACACTTACACTTTTTCACTGTAACGGTCGCTGGTATAAAACAAACGAGGATTCTCCGCAGTCCGGGACAGAAAGTTATGTTTGTTAACATAACCATTTATATGAAATTGGGCTTCATCAAACATCAAAGATTTTCCAGGAAATTCTAATTTTTCTTACATTTTGCCAAAAATTGTTATCAAACCAACTTTCCTATTGAAATCACTGGATTTTATTTCCTGGACTACCTGAATCTTGTACGGATGTAACTTTAAATCTGATACCAATATTTTAACCAAAGTGCGGTGAGACAAACCCAATGACACTGAATGTGACCGTGAAGAACGCTGTGGACGAAGCTCTGACTCCTTCGACAGTTTCTGGCGATCGAACATTATTTCTTGGCCCTGGATTCCTCTTTCTCAATACTGAACCTGTTGTTTCAAATTGAAACCCATGTCTTTACAGCGTGAGATGATGGAACCGGATCATGACAATGAAGTTGAAAGTGACTCCGAAATTATCGTCTCGCTCCTTCATAATAATCATTGTTTTTACTGCAAACGCTCGCTGCACACCCGACCAATACTCCATAGTAGCTACACGTCATTGACTGGGGAACATAATGACGTCATCACAGCCCTGCAAACTTAAACTATGTCCTTGAAATGAATGATTCAAAATCGCCCGTTCCCACGCGCCCCCTGTTTTTAGTGGGGTATCCCAAAGCACCTACTGGAGCTATAGTAGGTTAATTTAAGGGTATTAAACATTTTATATACAATTAATAAATAAGTTTCATAAATATTAGGTATACAATTAAATGGTTGGCTATGGATATTTACCAAGGGGTTCGTGCAACTTTGATGTTTGTGAAAGGGGTTCGCAAGTCGGGAAAGTTTGGGAACCGCTGACCTAACCAACTTAGCTCTAAAGTGCAGAAAAGAAAGCAGTTTAAAACTAAAACGCTCCAGTAAGTTTGGTATGATAACCAATTATTTGTATGAAAATACATATTTATCTACCAACACCTTCTAATACAGTTTAGGCCCATGTGCCTGTACATACTTCATACGTTTATTGTGGCAGATACTTGATATTTTTTAAAAGTGTTTTGTATTAAAATTACAAATTCGTTAATCAAACTTGTATTTTTTCTTATACTATATTTATTATAATAATTATTTATCCAAATATTTTTAAACTAGCATTATTATTACTAAAATAATTTTAAATAAACATCCTTATTAATTAAAGTTAATAAATTTATTCTTGAAGGAGCCTTATGAAAACCAAATATAATATAAAATCTAATTATAGACGGTTTACAAGAGTATCCATTGACCAGATGACTTCTTGCTCTATTAACCTTTGTACAAGTTGACATTTCGCAGCTGTAAACAAAAGATAAGATATTTTCCACCAGTGCTTCGACACCAAAAAACTGCAATGATGCAAAGTTCTAATGTTCACAGCTTACAAGTCTCATTTTTCTCACTTAATTATGTATTTTAAAATCAGTTTTTGATGAATCATATGTTTAATCTTACTTTTCTTTTGTGTGCTAGCATACATGTTTCAAAAGACTATAAACATTCATGACCATACTAGGAAATGTATTTGGATGGTGGGATATAGGGATGTGAAGAAGTTATCGATATTTTCCTTTCGATACTAGTTTTTTTTACTCGATGTTATTTGCCGATACTCTTACTGAAATCAGTACTCACACTCTGGTATCAGATCGGTATCGAAATAAACAATATTTCTTTGGTTATCTTCACTCATGCTGGTATTACATTTTTACTATTATAGTGGACTGAGGAGAAACCACGAATGACGCTGTTTCAATCCTCACTCATTTTCTGCATGACGAGCAGAAGAAACTCCAGTATTCAATCTCTTGTAGCTCGTCACAATCCGTAGTTCAAACATATAACATAGACGCGATAGACCTAACTATACTATTATATCTCCTATTATATGGTTAACCCTTTAACATTTTCAGGGTTTAAATAAAATATATAAAAATACAATGATGCAAAGTTTGAAAGTTTTATTACTAATTAAAAAAATAATTTTTCCTAATTAAAATGTCACTAATCGATATTTTTCTTCTGAAACTTTTAATGAGTAGTCCTACAGTATCGATAAAAAAAGATTCAATACCACATCCACAATGGGGTAGTGTCTTACCTGAGTGACTCGTGGAGAAGTCTTCCTACTATGGTAAAGACTTTTCAAGCAATCCCAAGTCCAGTGGCTTCAAACCTCTTCAAGCAATCCAAGTCCAGTGGCTTCCAACCTCTTTCAAGCAATCCCAAGTCCAGTGGCTTCCAACCTCTTTCAAGCAATCCCAAGTCCAGTGGCTTCCAACCTCTTTCAAGCAATCCCAAGTCCAGTGGCTTTCCAACCTCTTTCAAGCAATCCAAGTCCAGTGGCTTCCAACCTCTTTCAAGCAATCCCAAGTCCAGTGGCTTCCAACCTCTTTCAAGCAATCCCAAGTCCAGTGGCTTTCCAAAATCTTTCAAGCAATCCCAAGTCCAGTGGCTTCCAACCTCTTTCAAGCAATCCCAAGTCCAGTGGCTTCCAACTTCTTTCAAGCAATCCCAAGTCCAGTGGCTTCCAACCTCTTTCAAGCAATCCCAAGTTCAGTGGCTTCAAACCTCTTCAAGCAATCCCAAGTCCAGTGGCTTCCAACCTCTTTCAAGCAATCCCAAGTCCAGTGGCTTTCAGCCTCTTTCAAGCAATCCCAAGTCCAGTGGCTTCAAACCTCTTCAAGCAATCCCAAGTCCAGTGGCTTCCAACCTCTTTCAAGCAATCCCAAGTCCAGTGGCTTTCAACCTCTTTCAAGCAATCCCAAGTCCAGTGGCTTCAAACCTCTTCAAGCAATCCCAAGTCCAGTGGCTTCCAACCTCTTTCAAGCAATCCAAGTCCAGTGGCTTTCAACCTCTTTCAAGCAATCCCAAGTCCAGTGGCTTCCAACCTCTTTCAAGCAATCCCAAGTCCAGTGGCTTTCCAACCTCTTTCAAGCAATCCCAAGTCCAGTGGCTTCCAAACTCTTTCAAGCAATCCCAAGTCCAGTGGCTTTCCAACCTCTTTCAAGCAATCCCAAGTCCAGTGGCTTCCAACCTCTTTCAAGCAATCCCAAGTCCAGTGGCTTCCAACCTCTTTCAAGCAATCCCAAGTCCAGTGGCTTCCAACCTCTTTCAAGCAATCCCAAGTCCAGTGGCTTTCCAACCTCTTTCAAGCAATCCCAAGTCTAGTGGCTTCCAACCTCTTTCAAGCAATCCCAAGTCCAGTGGCTTCCAACCTCTTTCAAGCAATCCCAAGTCCAGTGGCTTTCCAAAATCTTTCAAGCAATCCCAAGTCCAGTGGCTTCCAACCTCTTTCAAGCAATCCCAAGTCCAGTGGCTTCCAACTTCTTTCAAGCAATCCCAAGTCCAGTGGCTTCCAACCTCTTTCAAGCAATCCCAAGTTCAGTGGCTTCAAACCTCTTCAAGCAATCCCAAGTCCAGTGGCTTCCAACCTCTTTCAAGCAATCCCAAGTCCAGTGGCTTTCAGCCTCTTTCAAGCAATCCCAAGTCCAGTGGCTTCAAACCTCTTCAAGCAATCCCAAGTCCAGTGGCTTCCAACCTCTTTCAAGCAATCCCAAGTCCAGTGGCTTTCAACCTCTTTCAAGCAATCCCAAGTCCAGTGGCTTCAAACCTCTTCAAGCAATCCCAAGTCCAGTGGCTTCCAACCTCTTTCAAGCAATCCCAAGTCCAGTGGCTTTCAACCTCTTTCAAGCAATCCCAAGTCCAGTGGCTTCCAACCTCTTTCAAGCAATCCCAAGTCCAGTGGCTTTCCAACCTCTTTCAAGCAATCCCAAGTCCAGTGGCTTCCAAACTCTTTCAAGCAATCCCAAGTCCAGTGGCTTTCCAACCTCTTTCAAGCAATCCCAAGTCCAGTGGCTTCCAACCTCTTTCAAGCAATCCCAAGTCCAGTGGCTTCCAACCTCTTTCAAGCAATCCAAGTCCAGTGGATTCCAACCTCTTTCAAGCAATCCCAAGTCCAGTGGCTTTCCAACCTCTTTCAAGCAATCCCAAGTCTAGTGGCTTCCAACCTCTTTCAAGCAATCCCAAGTCCAGTGGCTTCCAACCTCTTTCAAGCAATCCAAGTCCAGTGGCTTCCAACCTCTTTCAAGCAATCCCAAGTCCAGTGGCTTTCCAACCTCTTTCAAGCAATCCCAAGTCCAGTGGCTTCCAACCTCTTTCAAGCAATCCCAAGTCCAGTGGCTTCCAACCTCTTTCAAGCAATCCCAAGTCCAGTGGCTTTCCAACCTCTTTCAAGCAATCCCAAGTCTAGTGGCTTCCAACCTCTTTCAAGCAATCCCAAGTCCAGTGGCTTCCAACCTCTTTCAAGCAATCCCAAGTCCAGTGGCTTCCAACCTCTTTCAAGCAATCCCAAGTCCAGTGGCTTTCCAACCTCTTTCAAGCAATCCCAAGTCCAGTGGCTTCCAACCTCTTTCAAGCAATCCCAAGTCCAGTGGCTTCCAACCTCTTTCAAGCAATCCCAAGTCTAGTGGCTTTCCAACCTCTTTCAAGCAATCCCAAGTCCAGTGGCTTCCAACCTCTTTCAAGCAATCCCAAGTCCAGTGGCTTCCAACCTCTTTCAATGTCTGTCTTTGAAACCCTTGATAAACTATAAGCGTTCATATCCAATTGTTAAATTATTATTTTCACTTAATCTTGCTACTCGCTCGAGCTACCCACATTTAATTACACTTGTGGGGTTAGTAGAATTTAGAGAAAATATATTAATTTGCGTGGAGGGAGAAGGGGGAGACAGTTCAGGAAAAATCGTGCCCAGTACGACCCTGACCACATAACTAACAATCGTAACGAGCTTGACATTTAGCACTATTGCTTGATTTAATTATTATAAATGGCTAATAATGATTTTATGAATCCAAATAAGAGGTCTCAAATGAAAATCAACGAGTCCAGAGAGAATATTGTAAGTTATTCTAGCAGCGTCATTCACCTAAACACGAAATGTCTAAAACAAACTAATTCTGGAAGAATATTATCATTGTTGAATCACTCAAAAGTAACCTAAACAGTAACTTAACAATTTCTATAATTTTAGGTGCTTATGTTTCTATCTGACTATAGCACCTTCATAAAATTATTATAATCACTTTAAATAAAGGAAAAATGGCGCCAAACAATTATAGTAGACATCGAAAAGAGGACAGAAGGGCAAGGCCTACAAGTTTTCTGGTGCTGACATGTTCAGTTCTCTCTAAGCTACAAGCTTTCTGGTGCTATGACATGTTCAGCTTCTCTCTAAGCTACTAGCTTAGGTATTGATGAAGATTACAACAAACATATTATTGAGTGAAGGGGAGACGCCTGAACCCCCAAACCACCGTTTCTAGGAAATGTTTAGTAAATATTACTATTAATTGGTGTTCTTAGGACCTCGTACCTTCACCATGTGGGCAATACCACTCTATCATACAACCCAATCATCTCATGGTCATTTTAACGTTGAATCAAATTACTATCTATATGATTGTCGTTATCACGTTAATCAATCTAATTATTTTTTCTAAAATAAGCTCCAAATACGATTCCTACCAAAATGAACAATTCAATCAGATACATCAAGTGACATTTAAAATGAACATTTAAGCACTCAAATAAAGATCAGTTTTAAAATCACTACCCACAAGTTTATATTTTAGATAACAATTAATTATTGATAAATATTTTCGTATAAAAATGATCTTATTACTTTTACTGATTACCCCAAACTTCAAACTCTGATCATTAATAAACACATACATAGGCAGAACAAGCGGCTTGCCTGCTCTGGCCCTTTATCTTGCCTTGGCTTAGTACTGCCTCAGACCTGTCCCCGACAGACCTGTCCTACCATACCACACCACACCCACACGTGGTATTAATGGCTCATTCCTCTCACACTGATTAAACAATCACTCTTCTATGGAAGAATGACAACCTCACAGATTTGCATAATCCATTAAACTGTTGATTAAATCTTGTGACCTTAAAACCCAAAGGATAACAGAAAATACTGATTATTAAAACTAAAACTAATCTACAATTGAAGTGGTGGCGCTTATAGCTCTTCTTTCACAATTCATATCCTGGAGAGGTTATGTGAACCCATTATATCTCTTCAAAAAATAATTTTTGATTAAACAATTGCTAGAAATCAATCAATAAATATATACACTATATATATTAACTAGTCCATCGATACCCCAAGTGCTTAAGTTATTCAAAATGACCAACATGGAATATCCCCTAAATCTTACTCCTGGGGCAAATTGCCCCATATTCTCCCCACTCTGGGGGCCTAGTCTAAACCAGCTGAGTTGAGAAGGAGTTAACTTCTAAATATCTGTTTTTTTTTGTAAGTAGGTTGAAATTGATTAGTGTTTTTTAAATGTATATCTTGCTCCTTAAAGTTTAACTTCGAATTAATTTTATTCTTTAAATTTAAAAATGACACCTGGACGCTGAAACCGAACCCGCGCCTTTTGGCTTAATACGCTACTATTCTTATTTTTGGATTATTCAGGAGTCCCCTAGTGCCTTAAGGCAAAGTCTGTGATGGACATGTGGAAATTGTCAGCTACAAATGTGTGATCAATTAAGATCACGAGATATCAGATAACGCAACCCGGTGGTTGGCTTTTTGCTGCCACTTGTACAGTTATAATTGTATTAATGTGCATATCATGACGGATAGCTCAGTGTTTAGAGAATTGCTGTACTAAGCCAAAGGTTCCGGGTTTAATTCCCGTATCCAGATGCAATTTTTCAATTTCATGAATATGATATTTAGATGCGGCTATAACCGGGATTATCAAATATGATAGTTTAGCTATTTAATCAATTAGAAGTAATTTCTAACGTTTCTTTAATACCTCATGACAGAGCTATGTTGAGATTTTATCAGTGTATGTCCATAAATGAAACTTATTATTTTCTTTGTTCCACCCATAGGGGGCTCTAGCTGGTGGGATTGTGAGTGTTGCGTTTGTCGGCTGGATCTCTTTGGGTACTCAAGCAGCCATTGCTAACAAACAAATCACTTTTCCGACCAAGCCTGTATCCATAGAGGGGTGTTTACACCTAGCCAATATCACCATGGATCCAGTTCCAACGTCCAGGTGAGAACATATACTTCATAAAACACTTCCCAAGCTTCATACTTATATGCAGTGTATTACTTCGGGGATATAGCATGAGATGTACCTACGATAGGAGAGGTGGTGACAATTAGGAAAAACTATCATGTATCCAAGACCTTATGTTCTTTATGTAAAAACCCGTGTCAATACCCAATAACTAATAATTTTAATTATTAGTTATTGGGTATTGACACGGGGTTTAATTTAGTGACTACAGTGTGGAAGTTTGGGAAGCAGATAAAAACTGATGAAAATGGTAGAATACTCCTGAATAATTCCGAACGAAGAGATGTAAAAACGTTTCCTGCAATTCACTCCAGTCGTTATTCCTTGATGGATGTGATCAGCTTCTTTTGGTGATAACTAGTTCTTCTGTATACAGTATATTGATCCCTGCTACGATCAATAAACAACCGTACGGTATTCGTCCACTTACAACTTTCACTATTTCTGGTTCTCTCTCAATTACTCAACGACTAAATGCTACAACAAAACCTGGAAAAGCATCACACCCTTCCCGAACAAACAACCCGACAATATTTTTTTTGCATTTTTTTTTTTTGACACTGTACAATCCCCGTTGAAACTTTCATTCTAAATTAAAATGCTATTAGATAAGTATTGATACCAAACGTAAGGTAAATAAGAAAATTTATGCAGGACTACGAATTATTGAAAATTGTAAATAGTGCTTAGACATACAATAATTCTATTGTAGGTAGAAAATTGTGAGAAATTAGCCTGAAATTATTCTTAATTTTTTATTTCCTTGTTTCTCACGTCTCTTAATATTATCATTGAAATAGATTGACAATTTATTTTTCAGGGAAGACGTGTTTTTCCTGTACAGAATGTCTTACTTGTGGTACAGCATTATCGGCACTCTAACAGCTGTTATTGTCGGCCTCATCGTCAGCTTCATGACGGGACCTACAGACCCAAGGAATATTGACCCAGACCTTTTGTCGCCAGTCATTCACAGATTTCTACCAAGGATGACCAACAAGTTTAGCAGAGATCAGGGAAGAAAACCAAAGGTGCTTGCACTTAGCTATTACATTAATTTTGTTAGTGCTCATTGTTACATCTAAAACAATAATGCACACTAAACGTTAAATTAAGATACTGTCGTAGCTTGCAGCCTTAGGCTATCTATAGTATGCAAGGCTAACGTAAGCCTAAGTACTCATACTGTCAACAGTCCTGAATCAACACTCGCGTATTCGTACCAGATAATTTTTTCAGAAATATAGATTGTTTTGCCAATTAGCATAACACAGAGTATTGGCGAAAATAGCAGCTTAGGGAAAACACTCCTACTTTTTTGTTTAATAACAGAATTTTTAGACCTTTTTCAAAACAGGGGGACCAGGGAAGGAGGCCAGTTGCTAAGGAGCTACTTCAAAGTGCTCTATACACTCAGAACCAAATGACATCAACTTCTGGGGAGATTATCTTACAGCTTGAGTCTGTGTCTGTTCAGGATGGAGCAGGATGCCCCAACCCATCTTGGAGGTCTGATTAGACAAAACCACACGCAGAGTTAGACAAACACCACACAACGCTAGGCGAGTTAGACACACACACATAGGGATAACAACACCACACAACGCTAGCGATTAGACAAACCACACAAGCTAGCGCTATGTGTTCAACACCAGTTAGAGTTATAACACCGAGGATAGGTCAGGGTGTGGAACTGCTGAATAGAGACATTTATTGAAAGAGGACTTGTTTCTAAACGCTTTCATCTAGATCTAAGACCTACATCACATCTATACACTCGTATCGTAATTAATATACTTCAATAAACAAGATCAAAACGAACCCTACAGTTACTTACTGCCGCCTACTTATCCCAATAGGCCATCCTGACACGTAAGTCCACGCACGGGTTTGGGGGAGTAGCGACAGTACAAATATTAGTAAGCCCAGTAGCTAAACATATCGATTGACTGTTCTGATCAGCTCACCTAACTGTCACATTAATGTCATAATTGAAGCGATGTTACTTTTACCTTACCTACAACTATATGTTTCAGAAATTTGATGGGAGGATGAGTAGTGAAGATATGTTTTTATGTGCTAGCATTTTTCAAAAACAAAAGGAGAAGAATAAAGGTTCTTCTACTCACCCACTAAAATACCATCGCCCGCACCTTTGTGTCTTCCTGTGTGATAAAGTTTAATATCTGATCTCACGGTCAGTAATTACCATGTAATTCCCTAAGATACATTTATTGTTCAGACCTTTCAAGGAAAAACAATCCTCGCATTTTCTTGGAGTTAGAATTATCATTTAATATAATTAATAGAAGTAGGTGTTTTATATTCCTGTGGTTATTTTTATGTTTCAGGATGGCGCAGAAATGCAACAAAGGACATCCCTACACAAATATGAATTAAATAAATGTTGACGTGAAATTAAAATAGCTAACAAATCCTGGATAATTTTACAGTGTAATCAATCGTCTTAGTTAATAACTGAATACAATATTGACTCATTTGTCACAGTTTTATTATAAACCCAATTGTTTAATTAAACAGTGTTTTATTTAGGAATGCGGTAAAACAAGAGAGTTCAATAAATAACAACAATTCAATGCATATACAAAGTAAATAAAGAGTAGTAAAAACTGAGTTCTTACTTTTAACTATAGTGTATATTATAATTAAAAGCAATTATTTAATTTTAAGTAAAAAGAGCTTACTTTTACTGGATAGTATGTGATAAATAGCTAAAGTATTTATTAGAAAACTATAGAGTAGTATTTACTTCCGATTAGGCCTACCCTTTCGTTTGAATGTAGTAAGTTGAACCATTGTTCCTGTATGTGGGCTGTTTAAATGGAGATAAGAGCCCGGATGGATCCGATATATTTATCATCAATCAGAACAAAAACTGTTAACTGTGCTTTACCTCAAGACTTTGCTGTCATGAGCACTTCCCGGGTATTGTACATCTATCTATATTCGTAAATCTATCTCTCATGTCTCAGGTAATATGTACAGCATTTTTTATTGGCAAGTCTTTCTGATCTACGTACTCACCATCAAGTCTGTTTGATTCAGTTTTATGTGTCTGCAGACTAGCACACCCAATCACTGTAGGAATTTTAAAATGTTCTTGCCACCTTTCTTTCGCGTCATTCAATTGTCACATTTATTGGAAATTCGATCGAGAGCAAAGTCAATATATCCTTACAGACTGTATTTCGATGGATTCCAAAGTCCTCACCCATTCAACTCTGAAAGCTTGGATCACTCAGGTATCAAAGAAATATCTCAAATTTAATTTTTGAGGTTAGAATCACACCTCGATTTTTGATACTTTCTAGCAGATAACAAAAAATAAACATATCCCGTTACAAACCTTAACAGGGAATTAGAGTTACTGTGACTGTTTCTCTGTCCATGCATTTGTTTCACACCGCGCATTTACATGGAGAGAGCAATTTTTTTAACAGTAAATATGTTATAAATACTCTGTTCACCTTAAAAAAAACATAAAGTATTAACCTTTGTACTCTATATTAGCTCTTATTTTAAATACATACTTAGGAAAATCGAGTGATTACTACGTATGGGAGTAATTATTATAAAAATAAGCAAATAATTGAAATACAAACCTAATTATTTACTTATCAATTTTAAAATAAAAGTAAATACTACTTGGTCTTCATTTGGCCCAATTTAAGCGCTCAAGACCTACAGGCTCGACCAAAAGCTGCTCGCAAAATTTCCCCCACTTAATTAAGTGAAAGGGAAATACATTTACAATTCATGTTTTTATAGAGGTCCTTGTCTTAAGTTTATGTTAAATAACAATTTTTCCCTTGATGAGGATATTCAAGGAAGTAATGAGGGAAGCTGTAAAATTAACTCTTCAACAACGATGAATAAAAAGTAATTGCTCAAAGTTACAATATAATTATTACTAAATTAATATTTCCAGCTAGGGTGTTTGGAAAGAAAAAAGTTGTTGCCATCAACAGCATATATCTAGTTATAGCACACGGAAGTTATAGCTATAAACACATTTAAAATTGTTGGTATAACAGTTATGCATTTATTCTTTGGACTACACCTTTATTTACTAATATTTGTATAAGAGTATAATAACAATGATTTATGTCAGAAATACAAGCTGTGGTGACCAATACTACTATGAGGAGGAACCTAATTAATAGATATTCACCTCAACATTAAATAAGTTCAAAGCCTAAAATATACTATACATTAAGGGTATTCCATGAAAGGGCGTAAAAAGGTGGACTTCAGGTGAGTCCTGACAAACCCCTCTCGGCTTTGTTGGACACCCTTACACATATAGATACATATAAAACTCGATAATACAATTTGTTATCTTTACTTTAGTTTTAATTGAAGACCAATTTTCGTATGCGTAAGCTAATGCTCGTTGCAGGGCTCAGTCACTAACACTACCTTGAGCAGTGCGACCTCCACAGCTAGTTACAAAGATTTGCTCTACACCTTCTGAGAATATGCGTAACCCACTTTGGAGACAGCTAATGCTCGTTACAGGGCTCAGTCACTAACACTACCTTGAGCAGTGCGACCTCCACAGCTAGTTACAAAGATTTTCTCTACACCTTCTGAGAATATGCGTAACCCACTTTGGAGACCAGCTAATGCTCGTTACAGGGCTCAGTCACTAACACTACCTTGAGCAGTGCGTAACCTCCACAGCTAGTTACAAAGATTTCTCTACACCTTCTGAGATATGCGTAACCCACTTTGGAGACCACTATGCTCGTTAAACAGGCTACGTCACAAACACTGACAACTTGAGAGTGCGAACCTTAAACAGAGTTCAAAGATTTTCTCTACAACACTTTCTGAGAAATGTGAACCACTTTGGAGACCAGCTAATGCCGTGGATCCAGTCATGAACACTACTTACAGTGCGAACCTCCACAGCTGTTTACAAAGATTTTCTTACACCTTCAGAAATGTATAGCGTAACCTCTTTTGGAGACACTGCCTGGTAAATCTACGCAAAAATGGGAGTCAACTTGGAACTAATTGCAACAGAAACGTTTATTTTGCTATTAGTTTCATTTTACCTTTACAAACAACATAATTAAAAATGTAGAACCGTGTAAGTAGGTGAAGACACCTACAAAATGGTGGATCCAATATGGCAGCTACTCCGTAGGACAATCCTACAGTTTTTGCTTAATAACTTTATTTATTTCACTCTCATCATAAAATTTGTTATTAACTTTTTTTGTTTGCAGAGTAATTTCCTTTTAAACGGTGTAGGCCCAATATAAACCCAAAAATGGTTAAATCAGTAAAAAAGTAAAGTTATCTTTTTTTTTTTATTATCTGGGTATCCCGGTAGCTCAAATACTCCTATCCATCCCTACTCACACTTTCACGAAACAACTTTTCGTTACACAAGGTTACCGCCGGGCATCCTCGACAGGAATGAACGTGCAACACGTAAAATGGTTGCCCGTCCACATATGTTGTAACCTGGTGCCGTATTATTTATTGGATGTGAGGGCGAAAAACCGACAAATGACCGATCGGGTACGTTGCCTATCCTTGTATCACATTTGACACGCCACTTTGAAACGATTTCCCGTCTCCACTGATACTCATCGGTGACACGATACTTATCGGTGACACGATACTCATCGTGACACGATACTCATCGGTGACACGATACTCATCGGTGACACGATACTCATCGGTGACACGATACGATGAGAGGAACAAATGGAAGAACTAAGTCAGTACTCTTGGCCCCTTATACCTGTCACAAAAGTATTTTTACAATAAGTTAATTTGATGAGGGATTACTTTTTTAATAAAATATTTTGATATATTAAATCATCTATGACTTTATTTGACAATATTATTTCATATAGACCTATCTCATATGATCCAATAAAATAAATGTATACATAAAATTCTTCATTTATTGGTTCTAACACTATTAAGTTTATTTAATAATATTTTTTATGTATTAAATTGACCACTCATATATAACTAATGATTTTCACACTTCCGTCCAAGACTCCGCCTTAAAAATGAGTGAATAATGACCCAAGGCACGATATGACCCCTGGATAGCTCAGTGGTCAGAGCATTAGAGTACTCCTGGTTTGATTCCGAGTCTAGGTATTATTTTTCAGTTTAGAGAAAACAATAATTCCTACAAACAGTCATTTTTACCATATTCATAGAAATCAGTAGTACTACCAGAAAATAAGCAAATTTGGTGATTCCTTGGGGAATCTTTTCATGAACCAATTTATTAGGCCTACATTAGCATACGACCTAAGTAGCTGGGATGGCGCCTTAGAATAGCGAACTAATTGGCTAGAGATCGTCACGTGACCACGCCCCCCACTCTCTGATTGCCTGTTGGCTTTCCCTTCCCCTTCCCCCTGACCATCTGCCATCTTCACTTCCCCGGTTTGTATGTGTTCCAAACTTTTTGGTTCCTGTCTCATTTGTTTTTTATGTGTGCTCATTGGTTTTTGTGTGTGTGTTCATTGGTTTTTTATGTCTTGATAGGATTAGGACAGGCGTTGTAGTTAATTTGTGGGTGTTTATTTTATTTATTTGTGTGGGAGTTTATTTTATTTATTTGAAGGGGGAGTGTGCAGTCTCGGGTGTCGGGCACTCCTCCCGCGGCGTGTCAGCATCACTAGTGCAGCACGAACCTCTCCTGACGGCCACTTAGCGTAGAGTGTAAGAAATGGTTCCCAGCCACAAGACTCTGAATCTATTTTGGTTTCACAACCCCCCCCTCCCCCGCTCCGGAAATTGGTTTTCCCGATGACTTCATCCCAACCCCGGTGTGACAAGACAAGTCGAGAAAAGAATATATCACGATCTTGAAACCGTAAGCTAGTAAAATAGGTCATTAACACTGTTCATGCTCGGTTCATGCTCTGATTATGCACAATCAGGGGCCTCGGAATCCTCAGTTAGAGGCCGCTATCACCCACCACAAAAGTCTTCTAAAATTGGTTTTATGTTCTCGTCCGTTGACATGCGTGGATGTAGGTATCAGCCATGCACCATTTTTGCTGGAGGAGTGAGATATAAATGTTACGGGGTTTACGTGGAGCTAGGTAGAGGGAAACTAATGACAGTACACCTCAGAAGAGGATTGAACCACAAACTCCACCATCATAACTATATGAGTTACACACAACCTTTTCTGGCTAAACGTATATATATTAATATGATAGTGCATTAGAGATGATACTACCAATCGTTTACTATGCAGGGATTCGATTTCAACCTCCCCCCATCAGAATTAGACGAGCCTGACATTTAGATGGCGTGCCCACAGGGATTAGAACCTGTACCCCACATTTGCGAGAGAGAAATCAAACATCATTTTAAACTGGTCAATCGCTTAATATAATTAACCAGGTAGAATGTGTACCAGCATTTGGTTCGGAAAACCTATCCCTAACCAGTGGATTCCCGAGAATACATCAGCACTCGGTGGGTGCGTGAGCACAATTGACAAGTAACGGTAAATATAAACTGTTTTATATGAACCGGCAACTCAACGTCATAAAATTATGCTCAACAAGTCGAGACAATAATAATCTCGAGAAACCCTCCGGTGTCAGTCTGGAGGCTCGACGTGTCGAGAAAGGAATGGGTGATGTCATAATTCTCCCAGATGACTCATACCTGGCTTCAGTTTGGCGGCTTAACAAGACAAGTCGGAGAAGGAATATATCACGGGGAGGTCATTGACATTGTTAATCTCGTATCACGTGACGTCAATCGTATTAGTAAAAAATGTAATTATTAAAAAAACTCTAGAATATGTTGGATATTCAAAGACAGGGGAGAGCTAAAATATACACGTGACATATTTGCGGCATGAGATATCAAATAGCGCAGGCTGGTGAATATTATGCCTTATTGTTTACACATGTGAGTTAATATAACATAGCAAAAAATTATTTATATGGTTGATTGCATAAAATATATATATATATTTATTTATGAGTAGAAAGGCTAAATCATTATGTAATTATTACAATTTAAAATAGTTTCCCTGTTTAGATAGCGTTTATAAACTAACTAATTTTGTTTAAGATACGGTGTCAAGTTCACAGACACACTTAGACAAACGCATTTAAATTATTATATAAGCCAACTTGTATTCATTTCTTAATCACTTTCATTCTGCGACATCTAGTGAATAAAATTGGTAATGATAAATTTTTCAATATCTTATGATAGCACGTGCATATACATATTTAATAAATGTAATTATTACAATTCATACAATAATTTAAATACGCTAATGGTGGTAATAATAGTTAAAGTATTTATGATGGGTAAATCTACCTGAATTTGCGTGGAGGGAGAGTTGGAAATACCCTCAGATTGACAGGACAGTGTTTGAACTCCAACCTCCTCAACCAATCATACCAGACGAGCCCCGCTAAGTTACTTGTACAAATCACAAGACCTAAATAATAATTATATATGTCATTTAAAAAATTGTATCTGTTATTATTGTTTTAAAAAATCCCTAGAATATGTTGTTTGGAAATTCTTGGAGAGTCAAAGACAGGAATTAGAACAAAATATACACGTGGCAACATTGCCATATTCAGTATACTTGGAATATTTATTTACACAATAAAAGTTTTAGAATATTATATATATATCACACCATGAAAAGTATACTTGGAATATTTATTTACACAAATAAAAGTTTTAGAAATATAGATCAAACAATGAAAAGTATACTTGGAATATTTATTTAAATAAATAAAAGTTTTACAAATATGGCCCACACACGAAAAGTACACTTGGAATATTTATTTACGAAAATAAAAGTTTGTATAATTATATCTCACACCATGAAAAGTATACTTGGAATATCTAATCATCTGGGTTATACGCTTATTTACTAATTATGCTAATGGGATAAGGATGAGGAAGGTTGAATTTAATGGAATTGTTAGTGGAGAGTGGGAAATTATTTAGGAAAAAGCATCTTCAGTACACCCGACCGGGATCAAAACAATCTCCCTGTCAACGGCAGTCTCATCATACAAATGAGTATTGTCTGTGGGTTAAGTATGAGGAAGGTTGAATTTAAGGGAGTTGTTAGTGGAGAGTGGGAAACTATTTAGGAAAAATCATCCTCAGTACACCGACTGGTATCAAACCACGATCTCCCTGTCATCGAAAATCTCCTCGTACAAATGAGTATGGTCTGTGATGTAAAAAAAAATATCAAATAAATTTAATACCAAGATGATTCTTTATATAAAGGAGAGTAATAAAGAACATAGGGAGGAAAAGTAATCTGGAAATCAAGGCTCCCAGATGATGGGACAAGGTGGGTTCATTAGAATAACTACAGGTGGGGTATTAAGACCTTAATAATACATTTGCAAGGGTTTTTACATTTGTAACTGAGAGGGTTATTTTATTTTATTTTGTCTTGTTTTCTAAATAGATCATACAAATATTTGGTTTTACTTTTTTTCTAGATTATCTAATGAAATATTTCACCTTGTAGGCTTTAGGATAAAATTGAAACATTGTACTACTGAAAATGTATATTATCATAAGGATTAAATGTATTTTTATCAAAAATACAACTGCATGAATAATTTGGAATAGTTTCTCACATAATAAACCAATTTCTACTATTTAAGAGTGTGGTATAACCACCATTTAAACCTTTATAGCTTCTGTGCTGATCTAAGCAAGCGTATCTTATTAGTTCTTAAATGTATATTTTCAAAATAACTATAACTTTTATGTGTATTTTTTGAAACTGAATAAAGCAAATCTATTTTTGAAATAAATTTTTTCGGTTAGACTTAGGTAGTTCATGTGGTTTTTTATTTACAATATTATAATTTTAAAATAGTTATGATTTACTAAAGGCTTAATATGTATCTAGAATGCCTAGATTAGTTAAGTTTGGATAAAATACGTTGAGTTTTTTCAGTTTTTTCCTTAAATGCTTGTTTCTAGCCCTGAGAAAGAAAAATAAATTTTTATTTTTCCTGAAAATACTATTTGTATACTGAGTTTTGTTAAAATTGGAGGACATTAACTCCTTATTTAAGTATTTTTCTACTGTTGTAAACTTGTTTACAGATAATCATTGCGACTCGAAGTTTTGCCATGGCTAGCAAAGCTTGAAATTTGACAAGTACATTAGTAACAAACCAGAGCCCCTAGTAAAAATATTTTAGGCAAAGTTCCTCCCAGTTTATGCCAGAGAGACCGAGTATATAATATTTACTTTATTAAGGTAGGGATGAGGAAGGAAGCATTTTAGAGATAATAAACCCGCATTTGCCTTCAAATGAGTGGGACAACAAGATAGCTTCAGTAGATCTGACTGGGATTTGAACCCCAAACTCCCCGCCATCATAAGGCCCGTTTAACACGAGAGTGACGCCTTAAATAATTTGTCTACTAAAGCGGGTGAGAGCGATAATTGCGTGATAACTTTGACAGGTTTTTTAATCACATCTGAAGATGATAAAAATAGTTATATATATTCTATGAAATTTTATTATTTCTCGCTACAAAATTGTGGGCCAAAATAAGATCAAAACTCAAAAATATGTGTATCTTATTGGGTGTTTATGCGTGTACAAAACTTGGTCAGTTTTCATTAAATTAGTTTCTTACAGTCAAAACTCCTATACGAGTTTTGACCGAAATGTCAGCTCTGGGCACTTCACACTTCGCATTACTAGCACTACCCATAAGGATTAATAAAATGACATAAATATTTCATTTTTAAAAAGTAGTTCAAAAGATAAAAGGAGATAAAACGAGCACACGTGTCATTAAATAATTAATTTGATTTCACTTTATAGGCTAATATCTAAAAATTCAATATTTTTATGTACAATCGTGTAGCATTTGTGTGTTTTCCCATACTGAAAGCATTGGGCATCTTGACAGGGGAACTCACATTTCGAATTCTAATATTGTGTATTTTTCTCATCTCTAACAATAGCTTAGCGTGAATGATTGGTTTGTATTTTAATTTTGTTCCCTGTGGGATTAAAGCTGCTAATGACCACCAGATTTATAATTAATAGTGAATCACATAAGATTCGTTCCTTTAAGTTAAAGTTACAGTTGGCACATTTATTTAAAAAATTTGTTATACCCAGTATTTAATAAAGCTTTGATTTGTTTTTACTTTCAGGGCTACCACATTTTTTTAACCAGAAAACTCTTTATTTATTCTAGGTTTTATAAAGGGAATTCTCATTTAATCGGACACTTAATGACAGTATATAGAAATGAAACCTTATTCTTTATAAAATTGATTAGTGAGGTAATTGGTGAAATTGGTGAAATTGGTGTTTATAACAGAGTGGTTTGATTTTGATGTAGAAATATATGCATTCATTCACAATCACTATTTTTCAGGAAGAAAAATGGTATAGAAGAGAAAGGGTGTGGAAGGAGAAAAATATGATTATTCAGTTAGTTATTTACTATATACAAAAGCTTACTATATAAATATTTCAATTAAATGTTACTAGCATTCCAGTATTTTTAAGTTGTTCCTGAATTTCTTTCTTTTCCTGGCTCTCCAGGAGTGTGTAAGTAATAACTTCCTTCGTACTTTTATAAATTTCTTGTATACTTTAGTTTATCCATTATTTACTCTTATTTTAGCACGTCTTACTGCCTTTTCAGGTTATACGCTTATTTACTGTTGAAAAAGTTGATAGCTTTCATATTCGTGTAATCCAAGATTTTATAAGGAACCCTGACCTAAATTTAAATTTAGAATCCCGATATAGTATTTGTAAACTATTTTGAATTAAGCCAATATATGTTTTAAGATGACATTCTGATGGAGCGATTGTGTAAAGATAGAAAAATGACAACGAACGAGGATCTTAGCCCTGGGCATTCAGTTCTACTCACCAACTGTTGTACCTATTGAATTATCAGGGATCTCTTTGTCAGTTCCATCACCCAATCACCCACATAAACTTCCAAGCGTATTAGTGTAGATAAATACCAACAATAATTATTGTTACAAGATAGCTCTTATTCAATGAATAATCGTATATTTCCTTGTGTAATTTATTTTGATTGCTTTAGCATTTAAATAATATTACAAATGTATAGTAATTGTTGCTTTTAATCGTGTGACGGGAGTAATATTTAAGCAATGACAATTTTTTAAACATTTGTGTTATTATTATTTATCCAATACAATGTTGTTTTAAAATAAATCACTATTTAACTATTATTTCATGTTTTTAATGTAATAATGTATAGATACAAATACAATTGTATTTTTATTCAATTATTTTTTAAATTTAATGTGTATTCTCAGTTCTGGCATGGTACAGTTCCTACGTTCTAGGATACTTTTTTATCACTTTAATATTATTATTGTTCCTATTGTATTGTGTACAGCTACTTGTCTGATATATTCCCATTTAAATGCATTAATAGGTTAGGGAATAGTAAAGTAAATTTTAGAAAAATGTAACTACATTTGTGTGAAGATAGAGTGGAAAACCTTATAAAATACTCTTTGTGGGCATACACCCAGCCGGTATTTGAAGCCCAACCTCCCCAATCACTGGCAAACCAGACTTTACCCAAATTTTATTACGAAGTGACATATTATGCAGAACCTGAAAACTTCAAATTTGTGTATGCTATGGCCAGGATGAATTTTAATGAAAGTCCAAGCCAGTTGACAAATACAATGCCTTTTATTTGGGACAATATTAGTTTATTGCCCCTAACAGCCCTCGTCAAGGCTTTGTACAAGTTTTGGACTTTGACTCTTTCAATACGAAGGTGATTGCTACCTGAGATAAAGTTTGCAGAGGATTAGAGCTTTGTTTGCCAACTCAGGCCCGATCTTTGGAAGGGTGAGGGGTAAAGCTGGGCTCTAAAGTGCCGATAGCTCTGGCAACACTGTAATTTGACGGAGCTACCGAGACAAAGTAAAACTCAATTGCTTTCTTCTGCTACCGTTAATTGGGGGCTGGCGCTGACGCGACTCTTCACTTTCAACGACCATTGACCGGACCCTTAATGGAAAAGCACAGCTGCTTGCTTATATCAGATTTATTCACAACTAAGAAATAATCACAGTTTTATGTTTTAATGATCTTGAAAACATACCAGAGGGCCTACTATTTAGAAACCTTGCTTGAGTATTTACAAAAGTTGATATTTAAATGGAATCTTGAATTGAAGTTTGAGTATGATAGGGAATGTGAGATTGTGAGAGGCTACTTGGTGTAACTCATCAAACAGAATAATACAGATATGATAATAATTTACTGTTTTTATGCACAAGGGGCATTTTTCAGTAAGACCCTTGTAGCTGGTTTGAAGATATCTTTAAATCAGGCATAGGCTGGTCATAATTATTCCTTGAGACAAAAACGGGACAGGAAGGGGGTAGAGGAGTTGAGGGGGAGGGGGGTTATGTGGGAAAATCAAGTTTAAAACAAAAGTTGTTACTTAAAAAATTATTAAAATTTGTTTTTACAACATAACATGGTGAACTTCTTCACAAACCCTCACCAAAACTTTTAGGTGGGTGTGGATGGGGACAGTATTTCATTCTGCTCCTATCATAAGTATTTTTCAGACGAACTTGCTTTGCGCAACAAACGCTGGTCTTTCAATACCTTGTCATAAGACATCACACACTCCATGTTACAATTTGTCTTACAATTAGCATGGCTCTCGTTGATTCGACACTAAATCTACATATCTCCTTAAACTGTATGCTATTCATAAGAGAAGATATTTTTTTCCAGAGATGCTGTACTTCCTGGCGAATAAACAATAAACTCTAATACATTAAACAATTCCTAAAAATATTAACTTTTTTCCCTCATTTCAGAAAATATTTGCACACATCTATTAAATACAGAAAAGAAATATTTGATTTACGTATTTCATTCAACCAACCTCCTCATAACCATGTATTTATGATTAACACTAATATTTAAGCATATTTTAGAGTTTTTTTTATAAAAAAAGGAACAAAAACGGCATTTTTACTAAAACGATGGGACGGCTGGTACGTGGCAAAAAAAGAGTACGTATTGTCACACTAATCAGGCAGGGAACATTGTGAACTTCATAAAAACAAAACCATTATTATTTGCTAAACTGTTCAAATACGTGGAATCAAAACACCAATGCCTAATTCTGCAAATTGAAGTTTCCTGGACATTTCACCTAAAAAAAAGTCAATAAACTTGGATTTTAGAGCTAAATAACTATATAAGAGCATCTTTAGAGCACAAAGGGAAACCATTGTACCACCATCTGAGTGAGAATGACTGGCGTGCAAAGCTAGCGTATTTGACCGTTATATTTTCCTCGAAATCCCAGATCCTGCTCGGAAGAACACTGCATCATAACCTCGAAAGTAATATATTGCAACACTGGTAGAAAATATGAATCAGTGTTTACCGTAGTTTTCTTCTCAAATATTTGACTGGACTAGAGATATTTTTGAGAATATAAAATGTTAAGATCTGAAACCATATTATGGTGGAGAGTGGGGGTGAGTAAATGGCTGGATTTCAAGTGGTCGCACCTTGAAATTAAAACGCAGGAGTATGCCTATGCAATCTTTTTGGATATACAACCAGAAACAGTACTGAGATATCTCTTCGATCTTCGACAATTCCTCACAACATTTTCTGAACAGGGATTTTCATCTCCGATAAATATCAAAGACTATCAAGGAGAAAGATGTTTTTGTGTTGATAAAGAGATGGGAATATGCTTGTCTCTAATTCGACACTATATAAATGAAATTACACAACAAAAATAAGCTCATAGCTCTGATTAAAATTGTGTATTTTGTGAATGAATAATTTTTTTTATGTAACTCCATTATTTTATGTTTTCTGGATATATTATTATAAAATTATTATAAGGTAGTTGTGTTTTATGTTATGAATAAAGCAATGCTAGGAGCAAATATTTTGTTTTTGAAGTTATTTCCTATCAAAAATAAAAGAGGGTGCAGTACGAGCAAATATTTATTGTGAAAGTGCGGCCTGGAGGAATATATTTGGGAACCACTGGAGTAGAGAGAGACGGAGCTGATATGTCGAGCTAGGTGTGTGAAGGCTGTTGCCTTGTTGAATAGCACGACCACACATCAACATGAATCACTCTTCAAGGGCACGACGTGTGTGCCAGTCAGGTTGATGTGCACTTATTATTTGAGTGGGAAGGACTGCTTTTATTACACAAATGAGTTCATTAAATAAGTGACGTCACCAAATGGTGGGAAGTCCAGTATTCTGTAACCCCACACAACAAGATCGGGCCTTGGTGGAGTTCTGAATATTACCGTACTCCACGTCTAGCTGTAACTCCGATCTGTCCACTTATATCCAAAAGTGGGGAGTGGAGTGAGGAAGGTAAAATTATAGAGGAAAGGTGCAGACATTTGCGTAAAGTGGGAAACATTAAAAAAACTCTCTGTAAAGCCAACTAGGATTCGAATCCCAAACTCTCATTAACTTAGAACCTGACTTGATGAGCTTGACGTTTAGTTCGGGTGTCCACTGATGCAAGATTTTTTAAAATATCTATTTGATTGAAAACTAAATGTGAGAATACTATAATTTAAGTTACTTTGTTTTATTCAAATACACTTTTTTTTGTACTATCCATTGTTTCTGGTTTCTTAAGGTCTAATATCTGTGTGGGATTTTCCTTTAACTTAAAAATATATTTTAAATATTTGCTACATAATGTTTATTCATGATAATATTACAAGATTTAATAAAATATATTTTACATTCTCATAGAGAAGGTATTATAATCGATAACATTTTCGACGTCAAGATGAGGACGAATGCTGACGATTTAGGTGACTCTAAACTAAAACCAAGTGGTTGAATACTAATCTTGCAGAGTTATAATGTAATAGTGTGAGAAATTATTTAGGTACGATTGTGTCGAGCCATTTATTCGGAATCGCTGACAAACTTTGCATGGTTGCATATCCAAACCGACATTTCACTTATAATTCAGTTTTCAATGTGTCAATTAGGAGTCTATTGACACTAGAACTTTGGTTATCCACTTCCTAGAACATATATATTTTAATGGACGAAACTGTTGACTCCGTGCCAATTAAAATCTTCTCCATACCATTTAAATTAGGTTCAAATCTGGGCCTAATCCATTGAAGGTGATTTACTCTCTAATGGAGTAGTAAATAAGCCCTTTGTGGCACGTGCTAAGCAATTCATATAATAAGTACAGCTTAATTTCATTGGAAGAGTCTTGTATTACAGCTAAAAAAGTTCTTAGATCTAATAATGTATTTATAAAACCAAGTCATGTGATCTGCAGCGGTCACTTTTGAAAATTGCAAAATAGTGAAGCATAACCAATGTTGGCCGCCGATAGTTTCTATCTATTTTTAAGTCTTTCGTAATAAGTTTAGAATATAAATGAAGAAATATCCAGAAGCAACGATTTCTAGGAAATAGACGCATGAGTGTGTTTAGCAAAGTTAATGATCTCAAACCATTATCAGTTCATTTTCTAATCGCGTTTCTCCTAACCATGTGTAATTATCACAGCAGTTCTGAGAAGTTCTCAAGGATAAAGCTGAATCTCACATTTAGGAAGACACACATCCATAACAAACTAAAAGCCCTGTCCTTGTTGTCCATTCACTGGGTTACATTTCACAGCTTGGGCCTAGGAACAAATAGGGCTAGGTCCATTCACTAGGTTACATTTCACAGCTTGGGCCTAGGAACGAATAGGCCTAGGTCCATTCACTAGGTTACATTTCACAGATTGGGCCTAGGAACAAATAGGGCTAGGTCCATTCACTAGGTTACATTTCACAGCTTGGGCCCAGGAACAAATAGGGCTAGGTCCATTCATTAGGTTACATTTCACAGCTTGGGCCTAGGAACAAATATACCTAGGTCCATTCACTAGGTTACATTTCACAGCTTGGGCCTAGTACCGAATAGGCCTAGGTCCATTCACTAGGTTACATTTCACAGATTGGGCCTAGGAACAAATAGGGCTAGGTCCATTCACTAGGTTACATTTCACAGCTTGGGCCTGGAACAAATAGGGCTAGGTCCATTCACTAGGTTACATTTCACAGCTTGGGCCTGGAACAATAGGCTAGGTCCATCACAGGTCATTCACAATGGTAGGAACAAGCTAGGTCCATTCACTAGGTTACATTTCACAGATTGGGCCTAGGAACAAATAGGCCTAGGTCCATTCACTAGGTTACATTTCACAGATTGGGCCTAGAACGAATAGGCCTAGGTCCATTCACTAGGTTACATTTCACAGATTGGGCCTAGTAACGAATAGGCCTAGGTCCATTCACTAGGTTACATTTCACAGCTTGGTCTTAGGAACAAATAGGCCTAGGTCCATTCACTAGGTTACATTTCACAGCTTGGTCTTAGGAACAAATAGGCCTAGGTCCATTCACTAGGTTACATTTCACAGCTTGGGCCTAGGAACAAATAGGCCTAGGGCCATAACAGGCCTTGGTGTTCACAAGAATTTTTAAAATTATTTTTGTCAATTTTCTAAGCGCATTTTAATTTCCATTCAAACTATACGGATACATCTTTCTATATTTAAATAGAGATGAGGAAGGAAGGATTTTATAGGAAATATACAAGCGTTTGCATTGAGGGAAAGTGGAAAACCATTTATGGAAAAACACTCTCATTATTGCAGACCGGAGTTTGAATACCAATCACCAGAAATCCGGTCCCACATGATAGTGACGTGTTAGACCATCACACCACCTTAATTTTGTAAATATATTAAAATTGTCTCCTTGGTGGCCTGGTTCGAGCTGGATTACAGTCCAATTTTCAAAGAGAGAGTCTTTAAATAAATAAAATCATATTTCTTTTTGTCCAAAATTGATAATATCTGACTATTTTATCATTATTATTCTATATGTATTGATAATATCTATCAAAGGTGGCAGTTGAAGATAATATGGGATGACGTATGTATAAGACGTGGCGGTTAGCCTAAAATCATTTTAGTCAAAATACCTTTGGCCAAATAACACTTTATGAACTTAACAAGATCAACTTATTTACCCGAAATCCATTTTAAGCCAAATGACTTTTAGTGAAATTAATTTTTAACCCAAATTACTTTAGGCCAAATGGTTTTAGGCTACATGACTTCAGGCCAAATGACTTTAGGCCAACTGACGAGTTATTTTCTAAATTAGGTTTTAAATGTATTATTGTGCTAATTTGACTGACTATATATATATAGTCAGTCAAATTAGCACCATAATGTAAGCTCAAGCTACTGTAGGGCATGTACAGCACATAGCTGATTATCTTTTGTAGAAATATTTTCTCGAATACTAACTTCTGACCCCCCGTCCCCAATATCTCTTTCCTCCAAAAATTCCTAAAGACGTTGGGCCTTGACAAAAAGGTTTGGAGGAGGAGGGTGCATATTATAATTGTGCATAGGAGTGCAAATTTTTTAAATCCACCACTGTATGTATATATATACATATTGAAATAACCAATATAATATATAATGCAACAAAACTAGACATTTTGCCTATTTGAACTACTTTGGTTGTAGCTCACGAATAACATTTTAATGCTCTAGCTATTCGTCAGAGAGAAAATTATGAAGGATAGATTATAATAAACTTACTAATCCATTATCTCAGCCTATATACGATGTAATATGGTCTCTAGGTTCACCAACCCACTTACTTAGTCCACAAGCCGCCACTGAGGAAAATGTCCATCTCCACCTTTAGGCTACTATCCAGCGTGTGATTGGTGGTAGCTGACAGCTAACAAAAGTTACCAGATCTACTCTCATGTATTCATCCATTCTCCAAACCACATGATCTACAAAACTATGCTGAGTTGTCACTTTAGGCGGGCCAAACTTTCACAACAAAAAACTTTTTTTTAAATATTATTTTTAAAATATTTTTACATCATTTAAATACTAACTTATAAAAATAGCCGTTTGTATGTTTCTTTTTTTTTAGGTTTACGTTTTTATTTTGTAAACACATGCCGCAGGAATTAACACAGCCAAAAACTGTTTGTGTGACATCATCAATGAACTTGATATCATCCATTTCACCATTTTAATATTTGAAGATCCCAGTCGGTTGTACTGAGGGTAGTTTTTCAAATGGTTTCTTACTCTCTCCACACAAATGTGGGTAGACCTATACTTACTCATCCCTTACCCATTAGGGTAATTAGTACACAATTATTACAAATGGTAGTAAGAAAATTCTTCCCATGGTGATACCAACAGTTGCTGAATCTGTCAAGAGCATGGCGGCATCAGATGAACAACTTTTTACATAAAGAGGAAAAGTTGTCATTAAATTCCAGGACACCCTTCTTTGACAGATATTCAAGAAATGTTGACATCACCATGTGAAGAAAATTAAACTCCATATTTTTACTGTATAAAATATTTTATTAATTTTAACAAAAAAAAACTGTTGTTATAAAAACTGCAAAACCTACCTTTTCTCGCGTCCCCTACAAACCAACCTTGAAAGAAGATAAGTGTGAATATAATTTTTTAAATTTTACTAGGCCTACTTAGTGCACTAAAATATTTCAATAAGCTACAAAAAGCCATTTATACAGTAATCCTTAGGGAAGAAATATTGGAAGCGTTTATGAACACTTTTTATTGCTAATATATTATTATTAAGGATAGGATAAAAAGTATTTCCACATTAGTGAGTTTCAAGCAATGTTTGTAATAAACATCTTCACCAGCTGTCAGTTAACAGCGCTGGAAAGACTCAAGTGTAAGGTAGGTAAGCCAAATAACGCCCCCCTTAACTCTAGATAATTTTCTTGGCTCTAATTATTATGGTAGAATATTATGAAAGTCGTAAATATTCACCACATGGCATATGAAACTATTGTTATAGGATAATATTTTTTTCTGATTATTTTGAGTTGAAAATTTTAAAAATAATAAATCATGTCTAGTGGGCGATCTTTGGAACACATGTTCCAAATAACGCCCATGCATTGGGGTGAAAAAAAATGCAATGTAATCATTTTTCTATGGTAAATTTATTTTAATAACACAATATTTGATACTTTACATGACATAACCTGACTTTTTAGCCATTTTAGTCTAAACTAATGTTGAATAAACATACAAATAAAGTTTACCTACACACTAAGAAAATAAAAAATAATAAATGGTAAAGAACAAAACGAATCTTGAGTAGAAACATAAATAGAAACAAAGTTAAATTTATAGCCTAAGAAGTTATCAAAATTATGTATAAAAAACTTTCAATTGAATTAACTTAAGATAAATCGTACTTTTCTAAGACTATAAAATGTATCTAACTTAAGATAAATCACTCTAACTTATTGTTAAAAATCAATTGAAATAAAAAATGCAAACTTGTGAAAAAAAAAGGATATTTTGTTCTACTCATTTGGTCTAGATTTCACATTCAGGACAAAGAAAACGTGATGTTTTGTCCTTAGAAGTAAATCCAACACATTCTTCATGAACATATTTCAAACACTGTACACACAGTATCATGTCAGCAACACGATCTTCTCTGCATAAATAACAGAACCAGCTATCTTTTTCTTTCCTAACAGTTTGTGTCAAACCACTCGGTCCAGCTTCAAGAAGATCTTTCACTGAAGGTGGCTGGTGTCTTCTTCCCTTATCTTTCTTAACACCCAATTCTTCACGAGTAATGCCAACTTTATTCTTCTTTAAGTTCTTTTTTTTCCCTCTTCCTGTTCTTGAAATAATGCTTTTGTTACCTCAATAACTTGGTAATTAAGGGATTTCCTTCGTTTGTTTGTATTTTTCTTCTTTACTTCAGGAGTGTAAAGAATGTCTTTAAATGAAGTCTCTAATACGTCTTCGTTATCACTAGATTCATCATGAAGTGAAAAGCTATCACTTGTTGTGGAGCTTGAGTCAAGTGAATCCTTGTGTTTTGACACTCTTTTCCGAGATACGGCCTTGTCTTGAATTAGCTGTGAGTTAGATGATGCAGACTGGGATTGTAAGGGGGTTTCTTCAACCACTTCTCTTCTAGTGAGTTGGGAAGGAGCAAAGGCCATCTCAGGGATAGCATTGGGGTCAAATGGATATATCCCAGTTGTGCGAAATCCAGCTGATACATTAGCCGGCGTAGTAGCCCTGGGCCAAACTTTACTAAATATCTTCCCAAATATTCTTTTGTTTACTGTGCGGTCTTCGGTAGCTTTCATTGTTGACCAATACAGCATAACTTCATCGTCCCAGAATACTTCAAAAGGGGAAAACACAGATTTGTCCAACGGCTGCAACTCATGCGTTGTGTTGCTAGGCAAACAGAAGAGAGTAATTCCCTGCGTTTCGGCTGCTTCTACAATACCTACGTCTAAATGCGATGATGCACCGTCAAAGATAAGCAGTACATTACCATGTGGTTTGAATTTTGAAAAATGCATAACCCACTTTATGAACGTTGATGTGGTCATTGACCCCTTTTCAGTCATCGCAACCTCTGTGCAAGGTGGAAGGCTATCTTTCCATTCAGGCTTTAATCTCTTCCCTTTAAAGAGGATCATAGGTGGTATAACTTGACCCAATGCGTTCCCACACGAGACAATAGACACGTTTTCACCATGCTCAGGCCCTACTAGATGTACTCTTTTTTATCCTTTCCTGGCAAAGATTGTTTGTTGTTTATGAAGAGAAAGTCTGCAGCCTTTATCGTCCATATTGTAGATAAGCTGTGGTTTGTCGAAAATTTCCAATCGGGTCATTACCTCCTTCAACTTATCAAAATAGTCATTGACGACAACTTTATTTAGCTTAGCAGCCCTACCCGGGTTCATGCTTTGAGCCTTTATTTGTGTAACATTCGGATGGCGTTGTAAAAACAGCTTTAGCCATTTCCGACCAGCCAACCCACTTAATTTGCTGAAAGGGTTTTCAATATTATTTTTATCACAAAAGGTGTACACTGAGCGTCGAATTACTTTGCCAGTTATTGGCATGCCTATCTCCGCTAGTCTAAAAATCCTGTTGCAGAGATCGTTTTCTTGAACAGGAGTCAAATAGGATGATCTTCCTAACTTTTATATAGTTTTTTCCAGAACTTACATGGCAACGCAATGTCCATCGCGGAATTTTGAATCGCAATGCTGCTGATCTTACAGGCATTCCGTCAGCTATGGCCTTCATCGCATCCTGCAATTGCTTTTCAGTCCAAAGTGCCCTTCTTTTCTTCGTCTGGTCCATCATAAAAAATAAAGTGTTTTTGTATTTTGAAGAAACAGTGTTACATAAAACAAAACAATACAATTTTTCAAAAACAAATATTATATTAGAGTTTAGATAATATTTAGCTTACCTTTAATTTGATATCCCACATGCAATTTTCCTTTTTATAATCTCTCACCCCAACCCTCATTTTAAATTATGATTTAAAAAAAATACAATAATTATTCGATTTTGGATAAAAATTAACTTTAATCAGATACCAACATGGAATTTTGTTGTTGTCAATATTGGCCCTCTTTCTCGCCCTCCGAACCCGTCATTATTTACTGTTTTAAAAAACAAATAGCATAACCATGTTTGTATAAAAATTAACTTTACTAAAAACTTAAGTAATAGGAAAAATATATAAGGAAATTGAAGTTCCAAATAACGCCCATGGCATTATATGGGTCATCAGTTGTGGGCATTATTTGGAGCTCCTAGTTCACCCACGTTTTAATTCATTGTCTTACTAAAATATACATAAATGCATGTTAGAATGGAAATATCAATGACGTATCTCATTCTACACATTATAAGCTGTAGAATGACATTTAATATGTTCATGTAAATTAAGTTATCAAAGAACCTGGAAGAAAAATCAAATTACCTCTAAATATTAGCAGCGTCCGTCTTGCTCGCCTCTCTCTGTTCTACTAAAACAAACATGGTTGAATCGGTGAGTCCAGTGAATGTGGTTCTTGCCCTAACCGTTAGAGGCCAGGAGCATTCAGGATCATAACTAATCTTGTAAAATTTTCGATGTTTGTTGTATAAAATGACGGATGGGCGTTATTTGGAGACCTGGCGTTATTTGGCTTACCTACCTTATATGAACTATAGTATAACGCGCGCCCGATATGTAGGTAGAGTGTAATACAACATAATGATGCTCCATTGGCGTGAATAGTCTGTCTGTAGTAGTGATCCAAAATGTACGTCTCAGCAGATGGTGTGTACAATTCTATTAAATGCGCTGGAAGGACTCAACCCACCCTGTATAGTGTAGTTCCTAGTGACGTCCTTAATTGCTCCAGAGGTACAAAGGTGACCTTGTAAGGGGTTTGACGATGTTTAGAAAGAAAGGACGATCAGGAAGACCTCCCATAAATATTAATTTTTAAATTAAAAGATCCTTCTAGGATATATATATAAAGAAACTTCCATGTAAATTTGAGGCATTTTTTAAACGTATAAAAAAAAGTTTTTATGCAGTTTGCAAACTAAATGGTACGTTACACCTTACAGACTTTCTCACTAGTTAACTTAAAGATGAATATAATTATTTACTTAAATCTCTTAAGGTGTAAAACTAAATAATATGCATTGTTGTAGAAACATAACATAAAAAACATCATATTATACTCAAGAACATAAATGAAGTAACATACACTGTTACAGAAACATTGACAACATGAAACATTTCGGTCAACCAAATAGCATAACAATCAACTACTCATTTCACAGACCTCGATTTAAATATATATTTGCTTATATTTCGGAAGATATAGGTTTTATAAACATTCATTTCAAACAAAGATGAAATGATAATCTATTTGGTATTTCAAAGAGTTGAGGCCTACAGTTTTTTGGTAGGTGTGCAGGCCTTGCCTTTCTAACCTCCTTTCAAGGTTTAAACTAAACCTCCTCTAGAAAATCTTACTAAACCCCACAAGCAGCTTTAGCCCTATCGGTAAAAGTTTCGAATCCAGACCAAAAAACAGAGAGATAGATAACAGCTCACCTTCTTAGGATAACGATAATTCCTCTCTCTCTTCGAGCGGTTGATGAAAGTATTAATTACCTTATATCCATCTCATAGTAAACACTCCACCTTTAAGATTAAAAGAAAAATAAGTTTATCTTTAAATTTGCGTGTGCACAAATTGTGTTCATTAAATACCCATCAATCCTGTGTGGGGTGGGTGCAGTGTACCCATGGACACCCTGTTTCTGCGCCACTGCATGCAGGGTAAGGGAGGGGTTTTTAGTACTACGTCATATTATCCATTTGGGTTATAAGCCTACATAGAGATTAAAAGAGTTGAATTTAGGGGAAGCGTACCAACATTTGCGTAGAGGGATAGTGGAACACAATTTAGGATAAGCTACATTCAGTGCATCCAGCTGGGCTCAAAACCCGATCTCCTCATGATCAACAGTTCAATCTGTTGCAAGAGACACGTCATAGACCATGTGGCCACCGAAGTGGGTGAAGGGAAGTTAAAGTCAATATTTTTTACAATTTTTATGTTAAAAACAGTTTTGGTCCGGATAAATAAAATATTACTTCAGAAGAAACATTTAGTTTAATTTCTCACACAACTGTTCTCGAAAATCTGACACCTTTGTTCAGTTGGTTGCCTATCTGTCGACTGAGCAAAGGGTCCCGGTTCGATTCGCGGCAAGTCCGAAAAATGTATCATTGGTGAAATGTGGGTCCACCCTTTCATAGTGATGAATTAACGGCCGGGGGACTGGGTGTTGTGCTTGTCTTAGTCTTAAGTTAGATTATAAGTCCAGGGGCAGCCCGAGGTAAATTTTGTCCCAAGGTGGGATTGTTTTTTGGCGTCCCCCATACAACCGGTGAATAATATAGTCCAGTCGCCATAGGAGTGGCTATAACTGACAGCTAGTAAAAACCACCAGATCTACTCTCATGTATCCATCCGACAAACCAAATGATCTGAAGAAAATATATTGATTTGTTGTTACTTTTGGCAGTCAAAACGTTGACAATAATAATTTATTTTTAATTTTGTTTCCTTTTAACCATTATTTAAATCTTCTGTTAGCTGTCAGCTACCACACTTCCCATGACGATTGGACTATAGAAAAATATGAAAATAATTCCCAAGCCTAGACAATGCTATCTTCCATTTTTTATTATAAGTTTAATAAACACTTTGACAATATAAAAGGTTTACGTTATAGTCGCCAAAACAAAGCGTTTTAGGGTGTCCATTTTTCAAGATGTCAAATGAAAAATAACCTTTTGAGAATGGCACTAAATTCTAATTTACTTTCTATAAAATTATACTAATACGTAAAATGTCATATTAGTATAAAAAGTGAACGATTGTAACTCCACTATTACACCTAGGTTATGTTAGGTTTGGGCAGCCGCCCGGTTTCCAAGGCTCCTAACACCCATGTGGAAAGCACATGGAGCTGCGACAGACTTAGCAAGCTGGCAGTGGAAAATAAATGGCTTGAATAAAAAACTGACTCAGGCTGGAAACTGTAATGGATATAAAATAAAGAACTTGAATACTTGTCCTGGGCATACTGGCATTTGACTAAGAGTATGTATATGGTTTATAGTCAAATGCCACATCTCTCCTAATGAATCTTTAAGAAAGAGTAGCTGTGTGTGTAGAATAAAAGTGAATGTAGCTGCCGAACCAGTAATTATTAGTTTGGTTAAAAAATGTTTTGTAATAAAAAATACACACATACTGATCTTATCTGTCGTACTTGAAATGATACAGAGACGAATGTGCTGTTCTCCGTGTGGGTGACACTGCCAAGGTCAACAGAAATAGACCGGCTGGATGCAGACGATTTGTATGCAATGTTGGACGTACTGAACAACCATTGTTGTTGATGGAGTACACGGCCAAGTGGAGTTTGGACAGCGTTATGAAACTCTCTTGTTGCCGGTTCAATGGAACCGAACGTCCCCTATCGATCTCTTGTTGGTTTTGCTGAGTAGAAAAGCGGTGACGTCATTAAAATGAAGAAAGTTTATTATGCAGCCGCTCTCGTTAGAGAAAGTGGCCAAAATGTAAAGTTACCCGCAGATGTCCTTCCGCAGCCCACCGGTATCAAATCTACAAAGTACCCGGAAGTAATGAATGACACCTGGTCATGGTAATTAGTGTGTCAAAACTCTAACCACTGAGCTATCCAGGAGTCATCCTTGCGCAGGGCCATTCTTCAATCATTTATGGCAGAGTCTGTGATGGACGTTCGTAAATCGTCAGCTACATGTGAGCGATCAAATAGATGGCGAGCTATGAGATAACGCAGCCACCCTCGATCCGGAAAGGCCAGGTGTCATTTTTCAATTTAAGAATATGATATTTAGTGGGCTATATTTGTATATATAAAGAAATCTCAACATATCTTGAATAGTATCAAATTCGTCAAGAGCTTTTAGACATTTGACGAGAGACTTTTTAAATGAAAAGAAAAAGTATTGTTAAAATTCCGCAATGACCATGGCACATAATACAAAAAAACTGTTGAGATTACTATTTGTAAAACATTAAACTAATCGTATCTGCTGAAGCAATATTGTATTTAATTTGCCAGAAAAAAAAACTGTTTTGTTGTAACGAGTGTAGAAATACCTACTTTGTTGTAAAGAGTGTAAAACTAGGTCTTTAACTTGCTCATCACCGTCCCATATTAGGCTGGGTTAATATTCATGAATAACGCATAGCTAATAGCGAATAGTGTACAATGAATAAAGTTGAGTTAATTTTATCTTCTCATGCGTTATGCATGGGGTGTAGTGTGGATCATCATTGGACTAGAGACGTGAAATAATTAGCTTCTGTATTCGTATTCATGTTGAAATGCCTTGTTTGTTATTCACGAATGTTCTTTGTCTTAGTGTCAAAGACAGTGATTGTCTACAACTGGTGCCCAACCTTTATTCTCTTGCGTACCCCTTAGCAGCCCATTTATATCAATTGTGCCCTTAATTTTAGCAAAATGACTAATTAATACAGTAGCAATTATTTATGATTTATTACCCACCTCGGTGCCGTAGTTAGCTAACGTGCTAGTTCCGTTTCGTGTTGAGTTAGACTGCCGAGGACGGAAAGACCGAGATTCGAATCTCGGTTGGGTGAACTTTTTTTCTAACTGTTTTTACACTCTTCCTACACGCAAATGCGGGTTTACTTCCTCCAAATTTAATCTTCCCTATTCCTAACCCATTGGCGTAATTAGTACTTAAGCGTATAGCCCAAAAGGGTAGTAAGACGCGGTGCTAAATAACAATAATAATAATAAAATAATAATAATAACTATAAAGATATATTTGTTGCAGCCGAAAATAAATGGGCTAATAGTGAGATTTAAAAAAATCTGTAATAAAAAGGTGAATACATTGTGCATATTATATTTTTTACATTCAAAAAGCAAAAGTTACAAAAAACGAGCACAATTAATTTATTAATAATTATAAAAACTGTTTTATGTTTGAAATTGAAATAATTTTCTCAAGGTCAAATATAAAAAAAACCCGCAATTCCCCTCGCCATATCGTCGAATTAATTTTATAACTTTTGACTGATCTTTTTTCTTACACTGGTGGCAAATGTATTTTGGCGTACCCCCTAACGTCCTGGCATGTACCCCACGTTGGAAACCACTGGTCTACATAATGAAAGTAAAAGATAAACATTTCATTTCTCATTCTGTTAGTGAGAAGTAGATCTACTATAATATTGACAAAAATAAAATAGGAATCAAATAAAAAATAGAATTTGGTTTAATAGTACAAACAAAACCTAAACTTGTTAAATTCAAGTTTCAAAATATATAGTTTAATTAAAGTTGTTTTTCGATTAGTCCCTTTATTGAAATATTTTTAACTGCATTATCTAGTAGTGAAAAAAGACATTATACACTAAGTTTAAGTTTCGCCGATATATTTTCGATATGAATTGTTCACGGTATACTGTACACTATTTACTTTACTAGCCCAGCCTTAACAATGAATTACTTAATGATCGAGTCCTTGTCATAATATGAGTCATGATATATCAGAGAATACGAAAATAGCAGGTGTGCGTGTTGACATAGAATGCACAACTGGATGACGTAGACTATTGGTTTACCAATTTTTAGGCTGAAGGAACCTTTCCAGGAGAAAAAAAAACATGCTGGTAGCCCTTATAAGAAAAACTTTACATTAATATTATGGACATTCCATAAGACAGTTAAATTTTACAGGTATAAAAAAATATATATTAGCGGAAAACATGGGTGCTTCGGCTGTGTCTTTGGTAAACGTCCTTTTTCAGATTCTAAAAAAAATGGCTATCCTTATAACTGATGCTATTTGATAGTGTGAGAGAAACAATATGGAATATTCTAAAAACTTTTTCTCCTACGGAACCTAGATAACTAGACGGAGCTACATTTGAACGTAGACGGTCGCTTACATAGTTGATAGAATGCATATTATAAGCTAATCCATAATGTGCATATCTTATTGTTTCATTCCAGCTTGAAAGTGTGTTAAACCGATCATTTATTTTTCATTTTCGTCTGAAAGATATGTTAAGCGCCATACATGCCAAACTCTTTAATACAGTCGGCTAGAAATTGTAAACTTACATGAACATTATACATGAATAGTTTCTGACTAATATTAATAGAGATAAAGAGTTTATAGAAGTTCCTAATAGTGAAAATTGTTGAAATATTACATTATATTGAAAAGGTCATTTTTTACCATTTTATATGGCTTGACAGATAAGTACTGTGCACAAATCTTGATTCTGTTATAACAGGGACATGCGGCTGTTATTAACAGGACTATCTGTCGCTTTGTCCCCCATTGTCACCGAGGAAAATGTCGAGTGATCGTTCAAATACGAATGCACTGCACACATTTCTGGCATATCTTGGTCTTTATTTTTCCCTTTTACTTCCATACCTCGCGCGAGCCTGTAGATGAGTTGGGCCTGCTATGATGAAATGTCATATTGGTTGAAATTTCGGAAAGGAGTAAGGTGAGGTGGGGGGAAGGGGGTCAGCTCCCCCAGAACCCAGCTACACACCAAGTACCCCAGTAGATAGTGACAATAACTACAGTTCAATTATTTTCATAGGAAAGTCCTTCTAGAAAACACAAACTTTTCTACGGCTAAAATTGAGAGTACTTTACTATTTTAGTAGTAGTATTTTTTCTGGTATTGATAATATTTATCCAAAGGTAAAGCTGTTGATAACATGTCTTTACGTATAAATACGTTAAAGTAGCTTTATGAAGATTGGACTGTACCATAACAAAGTCCATTTGCTGACTAAAATAATTTGGGTGAGTCCAATCCAGAGGTGCGGTCCACCATTTTACCGTTTAAAAAAATTAGAATAGTTATTTTAATTTTTAAAAAACTACTCTAACTTATTCCAGTGTTACTGTTGTCAAATGAAGAATGCTGAAAACTGATCTTCGATGTGACTTCTGTTTAGTTTCTAATAACTAGGCCGTAAGATGAACTCTTAAGCAAATAAATCCCTCCATTACCGCACTAATTCCCCCCGCCCCGCCAAGTTCTCCACCCATCAGCTCGTGGAAAGTGCCAGCAAGTAGTCCACGACTAGCTCTCAGCTGAGCTTGACTACCAGTGACGTCACAAGAAGAGTGCTTGCAATCTTCTGAGCGGTAGTTACCATGCAGATGCTGGGGGTGTTGGTTGTCGCCACAGCGGCCCTGCTCGCCACCGTACTACCTACTGTACACGCCAGGGTTGTCTGCTACTATGACAGTCGCTCCTATTGGAGGGAAGGTAAGACAAGCTATAATACTCAAGTTGAAGTACTAGTTAGCAGAGTTGATAGTTTAAAACTTAAGGTTATTGTAGTTTTTTTTAGCACTGCATCTTACTACCTATTCGGGTTATACGTTCATGTACTAATTACGCTAGTGGTTTTATGAATTAGTAAGGTTATAGGTCCTATTTATAGTGCGTGTGCCCGCATTCGCGTGAAGAGAACGTGAAAAACTATTTAGGAAAAAACACCATCAGTGGTCTGAGACTAAAACCTCAATCTTCCGTCTTTAACAGTCTAGTCTAACACGAGATTAGCGCGTTAGACCTTGCTGCCATTGAATTGGGTGGTTATTGTAGCTTTTTGTTTCAATTAATGTTATTTTAGTGGGATTATTATGTTTAGCAGCCAATAATGCTCAATAGTTGAGGAAAAAATACACATTTAGAAGACAGAAAACAAACCACTGTCAACATGCATACATCGAGTCTATTTGAAAGAAATAGCTAAGTAATTCTTAAACTCTTTCTCCAAAGAAAAATGAATATACTTTCATACATTACCCTCATCCATTCTATTCTCCTCTTCATCTTAATAATACTCCAACTTTATGTGAACCAGACAATATATATATATTTGTATATTTATCCAGTATATTTCTCAAACCAGCGTCTTTAGTGGTATTTGTGTTTATATTTTATATTTTAACTTTAGTATATTGCCAATAGTAACAGTTTTTCGCCATTGATTTATAAAATTGCAGCTGACAGTTTTATTTGTTATGCTTTAATCAAATTTAACGTGACCAAACATGATCAAAATAGTATTTTTAATATGCTTCGGATATTTATTATGGAAAATGTTATAAGATTTAAAATCAAAACAAAAAACACAGATATCTCAACAACAAAAGGCATAAATAGCCCCTTTCCCCCTTAAGTTATAAAACAAAAAATATGGTCCCCCTGTTCCCCCTAAACAGCACTAGAGACGCCCGCGTCAACAACTTAGTAGTTTTTTTAAGGTAAAGGTAAAAAGGTTACTTACTCTCTTACCAGGTTTTGTATGATTATCTTTGACCTCTACCTAGTTTTTAGACTAAAAGAGGCAATAATTAATGTTCTGAGAAATTTTAAACTGATACGCTATCCAATTTATTTTATTGCTCATTTTGTTCGCCGTAAAACATAAAATAAATTTAGTGAATGGAATTTCAAGGTGCAATGGCGTGTTTTGGTTGTTCTTTTAGGTCAGTGGCGAAACTTCGTTGTCTTTTATTTGTGGCAGATTTGGTTTTCTCTTTCAAATCCATACCTTGATTTGTTCTTACAGCAGTGACGTACCACGGTTCATTGTTAGTTTGTGGCGACTGGCGAGGCAAGGTTGTTAAAGTTTATGGCGTACCAGCAGCCTACGCAGGTTGTTTATAAAATATATAGTAAGCGAGGGTTGTTTTATAAGTCCATGGTGTTCAAGGGCTGTTTGTATTAAATTATTCCTAAATATCCTCCCACTATTCCCTGTCTTCCTGCAAGCGAATGCAGGCTCACTTCTTATAAATACTACCTTTCTCATACCTATTCCATTATTATATATCTTCGGATAGGCCAGGCACGTAATTCGATGCGATGCACAACATTTCAATTTCAATTTCCTTTATTATAGTGCTGGCCACAGTCGTGATACCTATAACAGGCCAGCACTGAAAAATACACAAGTACCTTACAAATACATATATTTACACGAGAAAATAAAATAAACAAAAATAGTTAAATAATAATATATAATGATGAATAATTACATAAAACAAGACCGAATTATTAGTAATAGATGATACAAATAATAAATAAATAATTTGAGAGTAGTAAAAGCGTAAGTATTTAAAAGGGATATCAATAATAAAAGTAATAAAATGACTTAGTACCTTAAGATTGAGATGCGTCACATACTTTTTTAAAGTGTGTAGGTATCTCAAACGTTACCTTACAAACAAAGCTACTATATTATTGTACTAATGTGTAACTTTTTATATTTGCAAGACACTGGATTGCCGATGTCTAGAAAGTCTATGTTCGAATCTAATTGGACTAGTTTTCAATATTTGATTTATTACTGGAGGAAGTGCACAACTTTAACATGCCATCTGTTTTTTAAATAAATCTAAATAATATTTATATAAGTTTTGTTTTAGCCCATTGTCCTAGTGAATTTCTGGCCGTATAATCTGTTTGAACGGTTATCTAAGGTTTTATAATACATCATTTAAATAACGATCATGACGTTAAACTTTCGCCAAATTCAAGATGTTTGGATGATGTATCAGAACTACAGTGTTTTTATCTCCGTTCTTTACATCTAGCTTGATTGTTGGCAAACCAACGTTAGTTTGGTGTGATGACGCATCATTGTTGAAGGACGAAACGACTCAAGCAGGAGTTACAAGCCTATTTTATTGTCAAGGTCGATAAAACCTGGCATTACCGGCCGTTTCTCCTAATAAATTAACTGTGAAACCACATCAACAAATAGACAAACAAGGCCAATGTTATTGAAACAACAAATAGACAAACAAGGCAATGCTATTAGATTGGTATTTAATAATAATAAAAACAATAAAAATATAAACATTATTAAAAGTAACAAGCGAAGCTCCTATCAGTGTGAACTCAAATTGAATGTAAAGTTCATCTAGTCTGATTTGTCGGTGAGTGTGAAGACTGTGTTTAGATCCCAGCTGAGTTTCTTTACGATGTTTCTTTACCAAGAATAATTTAACTCTACTTACACACAAATGCGGGTTCATTACTTCTAGCTTCTACCTTGCTCAACTCTACCTCAATGTAATAAAAACGCGAATAGCTCTGGTGGGTTGCAAGATGTCATGCAAATAAAAGGACACTAGAACTAAACTAAAAACATTGAAATATCAATTAATTCAACACAAGATGAATAAAGATTGATTTAAAATGACTTAAAGGTCCTTTGAGCATAAAAGTTTTGTTGCATAATTTTAATAATATTATTATAAGTTATAAATAATGATTCAATGATTTCAAATCATTGCAGCTCCCTATTTTATGCTTTTCCCGTACCATTGTTGAGGTAGAGTATTTAATGTATGTGGTTGAAATTTAATATAACTAGACATTCATTTGAAGTGTAGAGAATTACATATTTATAATATTATTAATGTTAATATTAATATTTTAAAGGTGTATTATAATAATTATTGTTATTATTATTATTATTATTATTATTATTATTATTATTATTATTAATTATATTATTTATTATTATTAGTTTATAGTAGCCATTTGAAGTAAAAATTAATAGTATTAATGTTTAATTGAAATTTTTACAAAACTAATATTATTAGTATTATAAGTGTGTCATTTTGTTCATCTCAAATTAATGTCTGGTTATATTAAATTTAATCTCCATACATTAAATATTCTACCTCAACAATAGTACGAGAAAAGCATAAAATAGGGAGTGAGACCCCTTATAATTCGTGAGTTGTAATGATTTGAAATCATTGAATCAATATTTATTATATATTTTAATTATATAATTGTTAAAATTAATAGACTTCTAAATATTTGTAACACACCACTAAGTAAATTGAAGATATTTTTATATTTTACATTAATCTTTCCTTAACTAGAAGGTTAATTTGATGAACATGAGTATCTTTGTGGTAAATTAGTCAAGTGGATTCACATAGAAAAACCCAAACAAACTTAGGTTGTATAACTTTAACGTAGTTTCACTAATCTCTAAGATATTCTTAAAATTAAAAAATGACACCTGGACACGGGAAACGATCCCGGTCCAAGTGTCATTTTTAAATTTTCAGAATGCGATATCTATATGGAGTAATCCTCACTAAAGGCCAGTCTACAACCAACATACCCGCTTGTCGGACTCGCAACTACGCAATCGCAAATCCACTCGTTACTACGCTTTTATTAAATACAAAATAAACTGTCTACAATGAAAAGTCGTAAAACGTAATTCCAACCAATAGGAACACACATCAATGATGACTATGAAAGTCAAATTCATATTAATGTTTTCAAATAAGAAATAAATATTTAAAAAATATTTAAATGGATAAATAAACATGATTTTAATTGGAAATCCTGTATTCATTACTATACATTTCCAAGCGTTTTTGTCATAGACCAAATAACTTCAAATTATTTGATTTAGTAGTCCATCCATATTTGTTTTTTGATTGGCTGAACGCAAGCCAACGCAACTACATAAACGCAAGAGATGGACAATGTTCTTCTCCTCCCGACAAGCGGGTCCGACAGTTCTGACATAAGATTGTGTTTGCTGTAAGCTATTGTAGACAAACAAAATTACGTTATTGCGTAGTTGCGAGTCCGACAAGCGGGTGCGTTTGGTTGTAGACGGGCCATAAAAGCAATAATATATTGGATTCTAATCTATCAAGATCTGAACTAAATTTATAATCCAATCTAACCTTATTGGTACTTACCTTATTCTATAGCCTTAATTAATATGGCTTAACCTTGCTTAAATTAACATTGGATCAAGAATAATTAACAAACTTAAAACAGCCTATCTTAATTTGGACATACACAGCTGGACCTTTTCAAAGTGTACCTATACTCAAATAGCCTAACTAAACCTACAGTATGTTTGATTAACACTCAGTCAACTTGACTCAACCAAGCTTCATTAACCTTAATCAACTTAATTCTTAACAAAGGCCCAGCAAAAGAAATAAAACTAATATATTTGGTCAATAATTGGTTTAGTAAGTACATTGAAATCCAACCAATATTTTTGAATAAAATGAATTTGTTATGGAACTCATTAAAATATTTTGATTGAATTTTTACGCCAAGAAATTTTCAATTTTCCCTCCGGTTGGACATGATCCTAATCACTGTTTATTTTATCCACCTTTTCTATCGTTCTTCCATGTAAACAGTTTCAATGTTCCTTTTACTCATATTCTCTATCTTTCCTCCATGTAATATACAACCTCACTGTTCCTCTTACTTGTTATATGTTAACTCTATGTTAACATCAGTAGATCTTGTCAGACTTACTTTCTCTTTATCCCCTCAAGACCTATCCGATGTACGCAAACTATATATTAGCTTATTCTGCCACATTATAATGCATTCAAAAAGCATTGTCTTGATTTAAATATTTGAACTAATGTCTTGTAAATACAATATAAGGCCTCATAATATTTACACCACATTGTTGTGTGAACAGGAGCAGGCAAACTGCTGGTCTCCGACCTTGAACCGGCCCTGTCCTACTGCACGCACCTCGTGTATGGCTACGCCAAGATCGACGAGACGACATTCAAGCTGACCTCCTTGGACGAGTCTTTGGACTTGGACTCTGGGAGGAGCAATTACCACGCCGTGACCAACCTCAAAAAACGATTCCCTGGTCTGCATGTTCTCCTGGCCGTGGGTGGGCCGGCAGACACCCAGGACGTGGAGAAATACCTCACCCTGGTGAGTAAGCCTACAATACTGGTGAGTAAGCCTACAATACTGGAGAGTAAACCTACAATACGGGATTGGAGTTGCTAGCCCACCGGAAATTTTAAAAAAATATTTAACTTTTTGATAGATTTGAACGAAATGAAGCTAAAGTTTTAAATATTCATTGAAAAAAAAAAGGAATGGAGAATAAAAGACCTCTAAAAAAAAAGTTCAGCCTAAATTAATTATTAAATTAAATGTATGTAAATGTTGATGTGTAAAAATCCCTGACACAAATAAATATTTTTGCAAAAATTAATTTTAAAAACTTCAATAAATTATTAGAAAGAATATTTCATACTTTCTTTTTTAGTAGTCTGCTAAATTTATATTTCCCTACCTCGTCCCTAGATTACGTTAAAATCAAAACATTTTATTAAAAAAATGCTTACACAAAGTATTTTCTCCTGATAGAAAATATTCTAGAGTAAGATTAATAAAATATATAAAACCTGTAAGCTATTATTTGATTAGTTCAACTGCCAGACCCATCCTGCTGGAAAAGCTAGATATAGCGTGAAAACAGTTAAGTTGGCAACACTGAACGGGTCCCGTCTTACATTTACCATACAAAAGAACTTACGACAAAGAAACACACACAAACATAAGGAAAAACAAAATATATTTTATAAATACGCTTATAAAAATGTTTTATTTCATTTATATATTGTTTTATAAAAATACCATTTTTATATTGTGTTTTTATAATTTTTTTAAATTTCATTTAATAAAAATACTCATAAAACGTTAGCACTAGCAAAGTACAGCAAATAAATAGTAAGCATTCCCTAAATACCGCACACAATACTCCATCGTAATATAGCTTATGATTTACTACCACACGTAACCTAAAAAAAAGTGTAGTAGCCAATTTACTATAATCCACCAATCCCTTTTCTTTTTGTAAAATATCTTTTCAGATATTTAGTAAGTAAAATTCAAAATCCAACAAAAATTGAGAAAATTGAGGTTAAAAAACCGGTATAGAGAATGAAATGTAGATATTACGACTAATTTGGCAATAACAAAGTATTTATTATACACAATCAATACTTAATTACTTATACAAGCATAGCAAAAAACTTCAGTTATTATTAATACATAAATAATAAAATTGTATATTTATAACAAGTGCAAAGACGATCCACGCGCTAATGCATAGAATCATAGATGAGCAATAACTGATTCTCTCTGGTGGCTAATCATGTAACTACATAGAGGTTCATATTTTAAACATTATGCATTCCAGTAAACAACTAAAGTGAGTAGGTTGAATTTCATATGCTTTGTTAAGACATTTTGAGCCTAATAGCTCTGGTTAAGAAATTAACCAGGATCACTTAAGGGTCCACCATAAGCATTCATATACTTAACCTCAAATTCAAACAAATAATGTTCAAATTAACGGAAAATAATTTCCGATTCCCTTCCATTTAGAAATACTTAAAAACTTTCGATTTTGAAATTTGGTTGAAGTCACATCTACATCACACATAAATGGTCAAAATTTGAATATATGCCGAGATTTTAAAATCTAATCGATATTATTCTTTGCAATTCATTTTAGCGCATCATACATTAACTCTTAATCTTTGAGCATGGAATAAGCCAGAGTCTATGATATACTGGTCTGTTTATTCTTTAGTTCCAGTGATCAGGCATTGAAGTCAAATGGCGTTAGTGTCGTTGCGAAATAGTGCGCGCGCAATTTAAATGTTGAAGAGAAGTTTGAACCTACAAGCTTACCTTTTACTGATAAACAGTAATTATTATTTCTCAAATGTGATAACTAGTGAATAAAAATAATAGCTCACAACAAATGATAGCATACAAAATATAATTAATCATTTTTTCATCGATGTAAGATAAATTTGAAATACTGTGTTATAAATCACATGGTAATTATTTGTTTGGTAAAATTTGATCATATAAACATGTCTATAAATTATAATTTTAAAAAGTATTGATGTATGAGAGCACTAAGGCATCATTCAGCCTTAGCTCCCAGTTAATAACATCTTAGGGGAGTTAATCCTGGTGAGTAGCATTTATTATAATAATAATAATAATAATAATATTAGCACCGCGTCTTACTACCCGTTCGGGTTATACGATTTAAGTACTAATTACGTTAATGGATTTGGGAATTGGGAAGGTTGAATTAGAGGAAGTGAACCCGTATTTGCTTGGAGGGAGAGTGGAAAACCATTTAGGAAAAACCACCCCCAGTTCACCCGACCGAGATTCGAACCTCGATCTCCTAGTCCTCAGCAGTCAAGCTCAACACGACAAGCGCGTTAGCCAACTACGCCATCGAGGCGGGTGAGTAGCATTTAGGGTCATTTGTCTGAATGTGAAAATGAGAGTCTTTCCTTAATAAATGGATATGGCAGAATGCAAGAATGATACAAGCAAAGGTGAAGAGAGTATGAGAGGAGTGATTTTTGAGTGGATTTTAAAAAAAAATTATGAATTTACATTTTAAAGTGTGAGTGATGTTAATTAGCTATCTTTGTGTTAGTGATGTTAATTAGCTATCTTAGGTGAGTGATGTTAACTAGCTATCTTAGTGTGAGTGATGTTAACTAGCTATCTTAGTGTGAGTGATGTTAATAGCTATCTTAGTGTGAGTGATGTTAACTAGCTATCTTAGTGTGAGTGATGTTAATTAGCTATCTTAGTGTGAGTGATGTTAACTAGTTATCTTAGTGTGAGTGATGTTAACTAGCTATCTTAGTGTGAGTGATGTTAATTAGCTATCTTAGTGTGAGTGATGTTAACTAGCTATCTTAGTGTGAGTGATGTTAATTAGCTATCTTAGTGTGAGTGATGTTAATTAGCTATCTTAGTGTGAGTGATGTTAACTAGCTATCTTAGTGTGAGTGATGTTAACTAGCTATCTTAGTGTGAGTGATGTTAACTAGCTATCTTAGTGTGAGTGATGTTAATTAGCTATCTTAGTGTGAGTTATGTTAACTAGCTATCTTAGAATGTGTGATGTTAATTACTATCTTAGAGTGAGTGATGTTATAGCTATCTTAGTGTGAGTGATGTTAATTAGCTATCTTAGTGTGAGTGATGTTAATTAGCTATCTTAGTGTGAGTGATGTTAATTAGCTATCTTAGAGTGAGTGATGTTAATTAGCTATCTTAGTGTGAGTGATGTTAAATAGCTATCTTAGAGGGTACGTTCTTGCAGAAGGCTCAATACCACTCACCTTTTTACTCATTTCGTTCTTGAATACAGCCTATAAAGTTCCAATATCGTTTTATTATTTAAAAAATTAGAGTTAAACATAATAGTTTGATACTTCTGTCTTTATAATGGTCCCAGGTTTGTTTCCCTACTTCAAGTAGATTTTTTAAAATACTATATTTGACTTAAGCGCCAAGACAATTTTTGATAGTAGCTATCATCTTTAAATATTATTTAACTAACTTACTGTAGTAATATTACTTGCAGCAACATATCGATTGCTACCACCAAGGTGTAGAGTAATCATATTAAGAGTGTTTAACATGTCAGGATATGAGCAGTTTCAGTCCTCTATGAATAATTAATACTTTTGTGGCAAGTGCCATTAAAACACTAAACAAATAGCGTTACTTTTTTTAATGTGATGTTGTCAAATACTTTCAAAAGTAAATAATATAATTTGGGTTTCTATCGATTTTCCATATCTTTATGAGTATATTGATACAAAAGATTATCAACTTTTTAATATTCAACAACAAAAAGAGAAAGCTGTATGGATAAGGTTTTTGAGCATCGTCCCCAACTTACTTAACCTTTCTAGCCTTTCATGTGCAAATAAATTCAAACTTCGAACAATAGTGTTCAAATAAACAACTTGTCGTTTAGTCCCTTCGTCTGGATTTTGATTCTAATGAGATGTCTGAATATTACAAAATCAAATTATATTAAATAGGCCTAAGTATAAATATAGTGTCATTTGATTTGACGTTTACTTGCAAGTATAAATGGTAATAGCAATTTCTTAAGGATTTGCTGTTTTGAGAAAATAGAGTGTTTTGTTTGAATCAGTAGTATAACCATTGACACGTCAGTTTTAAAAACAATCTGGAAACTTACATTTATTTTTATTTTTGAAATGTAAAGTCATTGTGCAGGGATAAAATATTATAAATCTGAACAGCTGTTGTTATAAAACGTCACAACTATCCGGAACGATCACAATGCTTTCTCATATAGCGGCAAATTGTGCAACTAAAAAGCTTCAAAGTCTGATCAAGTTTTACATAGAGTTTTGAGTAGTGTGTCATAAGGGTGGACTAGACTTTATAGACGCTTGTTATAGAACACGCATATGTTAGTAAACAAAATATTAAATAAATAGTCATGATTAATTTGTATGTTTCAAGAACTTGCTGCCAATTTCGACAATTAGCTATATGCGCTGCTAAAATTGAATTGCATTCTTCTACGACATCTATAGGCGTAAAATCTACGTTCTGTTTAAAATGTTACCTTTTTATTATTTATTCCTAAACATTAAAAAAATAATAAACACAATCATACAAAGACGTCTTATGTTAACTAAAATATACGTTACTGGAATAATGTTTCAAACTAAATTGTTTGAAACAACACACTAATCACACACACTACAACATGAAACGGACGTACAAAATGAGCTGGAAAGGGTGGGTGGGGGGAGGTAATTTATATAGTTACATAATATAATGCTATGGAAGAACTATAACCTTGTGTAGGGCAGCCTTGAACATTTCCATACATTTATAAATCAAATAGGGTATCGTACAGCTGTGACCATTTCTAAAATATCAAAAAAACAAATCATGCCCATATATTTAATAGCAAAAATGTGTGTGATAGCCTAAACACCCGCATTATATTGCGTGGGTGGTACAGTTAAGTTAAAAAACAACTTCACTTTCCTAATTCATGTCGTTGCACTTGTTATAATTTACTCCTAAATCAATCCCTTTTTAAGCAAATTGGAAAATGAAAGTTTGCATGATAATGAAACCATACTATAGCCATATCATAAAGGATATTAATTTAAGCCAGCTATCCACACTTTGTTAGTCTGTGTATTTGTGTTAGTTGGAGACCCAAGAAAGCAGGACAGCCTTCCAAAACTCTGCCCGGACACTAATCAGGCAGTATGGCTTTGATGGATTGGACTTGGCATGGCAGTTTCCAGAGATTCGTGTCAAGAAGGAGAGAGGAACTTTCGGTGAGATTAATACATATTTTAATTGAAAGGGAATAATATATCTCTTTCCATCAAAACTTTGGTATAGGAATATGTGGACTGATAAAAACATTCGGGAAAAACATAGCACTGACATAGGCCTAATACTTGTACAACGATCTCGCTGTCCTGTTCGGAAAGTAAAAATCATTAATCACAGTTTTGATTGGGTGCACTGGAGACAGATTTAACACATTTATGAGGCAAACCCTTTCTTTAAGGCAATTAATACTGATGTATTTCTTTAAATTTGATTTTATAATGATGGTTCCTTATATCAGATATATTTATTTGCGAGTGCTAGATAGATGTAAACTCACTTGTTTTATTTTTCTTCCTTTTAGTCCTATCAAGGAGAATGTTAAATGTTATGTCTTTACTATGTTTGCAGAAGCATATTAGCAATTCCAACACGTACAGACCGATTGATCACACCGTGTGGTTTTTGGGAAGTTAACTTTAACGTATTGAAGCATTTCGCGAAAGTTCTGAAACAAAAGAAAAGGCATATTATCAATAATATTAATGGGGAAAAAAGTATATTTGCAAACTGAATAAGGTTTTTTAGATCCACTTGCGGAGATACTCGATGGGGAGCTGGGTGAAAACCTTCCAATAGTGTTTGTATACGATTGGAACATCCCACATTACAAAAACTCTTATTTCATATTGTGACGCTTTTTACAAGACACATTGTTTCGAAATTAACTTATTAAAACAAGGTTTAAACATGTTCAAAACATCAATAAGCTTTGATTAGCTACGTATGTCAGCAATCACCTTTTTGAAAATGTTTTAAGCCAGGCAATTATTATGCGAGTGACGTCAACAGGGCTATTTAGTAATTCATTTGTTGGTATAATGTTTACTCTTTAGCGTAAGTTCTAATGATCAGACATTGAAACAAAATAATTAATCTAAAATAGGAAATCTAATTTTATCAAAAAGTTTGGTAATATATATTTATTTTATTGATTGAAAACTGTAAATTTTCACAGATCATAACTATACAACTAGTAGAAATCACAGATCATACTCGAGAATAAAGATGTTTGGCTTGAGTTGTTACGTTAAGTTACGTGAATCGTGATACACATACGTTAAGTTTGCAATTGCTTTTTATAATTTAAGACTAGTTTTTCTCTTAATTATTTCCACATTGGTTGAACAGTGAGGGACAGCATAATACACATTTACATCTATCTATATTTTTAATGGAGGAGCAGTAACGAAGTGATGGAGTCTTTTTATAATCTAACTGGGTGGTGGTGAGATCTGTTGTGAAAAGCTGTTAATGGTCTTTGTGTTTGTTATTACCAACTTATTAGGTGTACACATATGTTGTTATTGTTTTAGAAGGTACCCCGATCTTTGTATTAAACTGTGTAGTTTTAATTATCTATGAGTGGGGACTTCCTTTTGTTGGATTGGGGTCATATTCCAATTATTTATGAAGCATAAATTTTCTTCTTCCCAATTCTTTGTTTAATTTTGTTGGTGACTCCCCCTCTTCAGGAATTAAAATATACATGTTTTTACTTTGATTCAGCTCCATTTGTTCCTGATTTCCGAACTGTGAGGTATATTTTTAATTTGTTTCCTTAACATTTTTAATGGAAGTGATTCAGTTTCGTCTTTAATCATGTAGATTATTTATTACGTATTTGTTTCTCTTTAGCTTAACTTGACCTAGAAGATTGCCACTATATATTATCTTCTAGCTTGAAAATAGTTCAATATTATATAAATTAAGATAACTTTTAATATTAATAATAATAATGATTGAGGATATAAAAAGTTTCCATCACTTCATAATTGAAATAAGTGTTCTTCCATCATAAAGTTAGATATATGTAAATGTAATTTATACTGACACTGTTAATTCATAAATTAAAAAAGATAAAACGTATATAGTGCTGTTACTCAGCACAAGGGCTAGGTCAAGAAGTGGACTGTTGTCTGTAAGGACACTCGCAGTAGCCCGGACCAATCTCAATTACTTGCGCCTGAATTGTTCAACTACATACAATCTGTATATCTCAACACATTCCTACTATTTGCACCACCTTGCCCAACACACTAGACCCATCCTGTCAGATTATCCCACTGGGATTGGGAGTTAGTGAGACTATGGTATTTACTTCCATCAGAAGCCAAATACGAGAAGATATTTTATTGAAAAGTTAATTATTATTGATTTTGTTAGTTAAGAAATAACCTCTACATAAAACTAATTCTAGTTAAGAAATAAACTCTACATAAAACTAATTCTAAAAATGTTATCACCTTGTTCGTCTTGTAGGATCTATCTGGCACAGCATCAAGAAGACTTTTGGTTATGGTCACAACCACGTGGACGAGAAGGAGCTGGAGCATAGGAATGGATTCACTACTTTAGTAAAAGATTTGAAAACCTCCTTCAAGGTTGATGGTCTACTCGTCACTGCTGCTGTATTGCCCAACGTTAACGCATCGGTAGGTTTCTTTTAGTGATTTGATTGGTTTTAACTGCAGGACTGATCAGATAAAGCTTTGTTGAGTGTAGACTGTGCCAATCCTTCACCTTCCTCTTTCTCAAGAGTCCAATAAGTCGTGTTAAAGATTACAGCAGGACTGGCTTCATGGCTACTGTGCCTGGCCTTTTGTTTATCCAGTAAGTCAAGCTAGTTGATCATAAATATTATTCATTGATTTGGTAAATATGTTGAGTCTTTTTCAAACTAAAGGTATGTTTTAGCTTTTTGCTTAGCGAAACAGTTGTGCTTCACTAAGCAGTCAACATAAATTATCTCAACCATTAGTAGTGATGCTATATTATATACTTCTAATAATAAAATGAACAAATTACTTCGTGTTGCATTCTTTAGTTCGCAGTCATACGGGATAAATGATTGCTTCCTGTTGCAAGTATTCTGACATCTTACTGGATGTATTACTTCAGGTAGACATTCTTATTTAATATCCTACTGGATGATTTGCTTCGATTGCAATTCTTCTTTAATATCCGATTGAATGTATAGCTACACATTGCAATACTTATTTAGATACCCATGATATCATACTGTGTACATTTATTCGTTTTGCAAGTCTTCTTTAAGGTGTAGATGTAGGGAATGCGAGAAGAGGAAAGTGTGTTTGCAATTTTTACAACAAAACTTTTTTTGTTGTTCAAAATAAACCAGTATAAACACAGACTTTAATTTTCTTCACATGGTGACTTCAAAAGTTCTTGAATATCTGTCAAAGGTGTGCTGGAAGTTAGTAACATCTTTTTCTCTTCATTTAAAAAGTTTCTCATCTAATGACGCTATGCTAATGACAGATATTCAACACTTATTGTTGATATCACCATGTGAAGAAAATTAAACTCAGTGTTTGTATAGAAGCAATATTATATTTATGTTGGCCAAAAAAATTGCTCAAAAACCTGCCAAAAAACAAACAAACAAAGAATGTCCTTTTCTCGGATTCCCCACATCCACACCTTAACTAGCTCTAATATGCTGGATGGGGCCTGCAGACCCACTGTTCATTGATGACTCCTAACTGAGTGCAATATAAAATAATATTTCATTCGATTTAATTGAAACAAGTAAAACTTGGCGAAACGTTCGCACATTCAACCTTACCCCCAACCCCCAAAAAATATTTAATCTTTTGTTGAAACTACACAAAATAGCAAAGAGAGTTTATTTTCGGTAATTGATACACAAATATTGTTAGATTTTTCTTTTAACGCACACTTTAAACAAACAATGTGTTTTAACGTAAACTGAGTATGCTATGTCAGAAGTCTGTAAGAAATCCTATCCACTGGTAACTTATTCATTGCTGTAGGCTTTGTATTAGTTGATAAAAAGGGATGTTGACAACAGAAATAATATATAGGATAATAACACTTTATACTTAATTAAATATTATCTAGATTGTATTGCTTGCAGTATATTGTGATATGAACAATGGCGGATTTAAAAATTTTGCACTCCTATGCATAATTATAATATGCACCCTCCTCCTCCAAACCTTTTTGTCAAGGCCCAACGTCTTTAAGAATTTTTGGAGGAAATAGATGTTGGGGAAGGGGTTCAGAAGTTAGTATTCGAGAAAAGATTTCTCCGAAAGATAATCAGTCATGTACTGTACATGCCCTACAGTATCTTGAGCTTAAAGTCCGTTCACGATAGGTCTTTACCTGTATGACAGTTCGAGAATCATATGTTCTAGGTTTTGGGTTGCCAACACTTGTAAAAGATCACAGTCTTGTTATAAATGTAAAGATCTTTAATTACCTGTTATATATTACATTTAAAATAACATAAACTTCAGTTTTATCATACTATTTAATTTTTTTAAATAATTTATTTTTATTCAACTCGAAACAACATCATTTAAAGTACTTATTTTTCATTATGGAACGTTACTGATTTTGTGTAATATAGTGCACACATCAATATCTTTTAATACAGGCATCGTATTTACTTGGAAAAGAGAATATTTTTTTTACATACCATAAATAATTTTATGATTATTTTATCGTATTTTGAAATATTTAACTGAATAAAATATTTTCATCAACTGTGTGTCTGCTTGTTTACCGTTATGTTAAATTCGTCAGTCGTCATTTTGAAGCTGTGTTCGTTAGAAGTTTTTGTGAAAGTGATGGGAATATTTTTTCAGTGGAATAAATCTATAAATAAACATTGTGTCCGTCGTCAAATAAATATATAAATAATATTGGCCTAAATTACTGTGGTTAACTATCACATTAATATATTACCATTTGTTTTCATTACAATGATCCAAAGTGATAGATGTCAGCTGTTGGCGTAGTGATATATTAGGGACTACTTCTAGTAACATTTTGAGCTGTCATCCAGGTATAGTTAGCTCGTGAATGAATTATACATTATGAAAAATGGAGACTGACGTCAGTTACAAAGCGATTGAAAAGTACAGTTATTTAAAAATAAATATTGTCGTTCTTACTTATACTTGAACTATTTCGATAGTATTAGTCAATAATTTTTAAACGTAATTCTAATTTAAAAAAATTCTATCCAAAATGTGCCCTTTCCCTTGCCCTAGGCTAGGCCCTCGCCTGGTGGGCCATAGTGTCAATCCGCTTCTGGGTATGACGTTATTACATTGGCTGTGCTCTGCTCTTTATCATTCCACTTGTGGCCTTGACTGTCCACCTCACAGCTTTCTCTGCTTGGTGCGTTAAACCACCAGAGCATGCAATTTGAAAAAAAATGTTGTTGACCCAGAAAGTTTTAAAATGTTTCTTTATTAACACGTGACCTGTCACACAACTCCATAGCAAACTTGGCGATATGTTGCCACCAAACTATTATAGTTTTCATCGTGAAATTGTTTCTCAGTTCTTACAAAATGAATTATATGCTAGCATGATTAGATAAAAATAGTTGTTATTGAGTTTATTTACAATCATTGTTAACATATTTTTATTTCTAATAAAATTAATCACGTACAGAATATTTTATTTAAAATATTTTAAGATTAAACTCTAAAGTAATTTAGAGGTTTGCAAGATCAAAAGTAAAAAGAATGACGCTCTTATCTAAAATTGTTCAAGACTTTTAAGTTAGTATTTTGAAATATTTTTTTTCCATACACAAAAATTATTACTAGCCTAAGTGGCAAGTTTTTAAATATTTTTTCTGTGCATTTATTTTGTGCTAGTTTTACTTTAAGGTACCCTATTTAATAATTATTTGTGTTTGCTTTTGTAAAGCTACAACGTATAATATCAAAATATATACTGATGTAAAATTTTAGTATGAGTAGCTAAGAATATTTTGCTTTGTGTAGCATCTATTTTATTTGGTCGCCATTGTAGCTTACTCTGATCTTAAATATTGATATGGCAGGCGTACTATGATGCAAGCGCCTTGGCTCAGCATCTGGACAGCATCACGCTGTTGGCATTTGATTACAAGAACCCGTCTCGAAACCCTCAACAGGCAGATTATCCCTCACCCCTGTATAATGCCGGGGGTAGACCCGTCAATGAGACCGCTGATGCTGCTGTTAAGTGGTGGACCGATCAAGGCATCCAAGGTACGTATACTGGAGAAAATATGTACAGTTATTTTATTTAAGTTTGTATATTCTCGCAAATAGCTAATGTCTAGATTCAATTCCAGAAGATTTATTAAAGGGAGGTAGTGAAATGTCAGTAATAGAAATTATTGAATTGCTATGTTGCATGTGGAACTATAATGTATTACCACAAGAAAGGAAGGAAGGTATTAAAATATCCATTTTTTAAAAGGAATATAAAACAGAGCGTAATGATTATAGAGGTATCTCACACAACTACCAACATGCTATAAAATTGTATCTAAATAATTTTTAATGTGATTGACCCATATGAAGAGGAAATAATTGGTAATCATCAGTGTGGATTTTGACAAGAGATCAACAAGAGAAAATATTTTACTATTCGGCAAATATTAGAAAAAAAAATATATAAATTGATAGTTCAATTTTACATAGACGACAAATGATCTGTGATTTACGTCAAATAAAATATTTAGGATTGATTCTTGATCAGCATCTCACATGGATACCACATGTTGATAGTATATGTAAGAAAATTTGTCCTATTGCTGGGGCCTTTAGAAGAACTCAACACAAACTTACAACTAACACTAAAATCATAATTTATAACTCTTTATTCCACTCACATTTATCATATGTGAACATAATTTGGGGATCAACATCAAAAAAAACATTGAAGAGAGTACAAGTAATACAAAATAGAGCTATAAGAAATCTTTTTAACTCTGATAATTTTAGCAATACATGTTCAGTAAACATATATAAAAAATACAATATATTATCTCTTGAAAAAACTATTTCCTTAAATATGGTTAAATTTGTGTATAAAGTACTGAATAACAAACTACTTTCAAACATAAAATTTGAGACTTTATCTAAAAAATGTAACTATGAGATTCGGGCAAGAACTACTAAAATATGTCAATCATCAGTAAAAACTACTAAATTTGGTATAACTTCATTTAAAAACAGAGCATTAAAAGAATTTAACACCCTTCCACCAACAATAAGAGAGTGTGAATCTTTGAATAGTTTTGTTGGTGCAATTAAAAAACAACTCTTGTCTTAGAGCAGAATTGTATAAATGCAACAACAATAATAATTGTTGAGTGCTATCTAGGTATTTTAGTATATTTTGGTTATTTTATTTCTTACTTTTTATATATTCTTTTTTTTATCTTTAAACTCCTTTGTTTGAACTGTATTACTATGGTGAAACATGTAGTCATTAAGTAGGCTAATAGGCCTAGCTCTTGACGATTTATTATCTTTTTTTCTATATTTTCATATTCTGATTTACTCTTTGTCCATAAATAGTTTTAAATAACTACACACTGATAGCTTGGACCTACAAATTATATAGGGTATATAGGCCTACATAACTAAGAAATATAGTATTCTTTTTCATTTATTCTTACTTTACTAAAAACATCATTTGAAAAATAATATCACATAATTACTAACTTTAATTTCCTTCTGTAATATAATTAGTAGGTTAATCACTTTGCCCGTCTCCTTCATTTAGTCTATAAAATGTGTACTTAATAAAAACCCCTAACCTTGATTTATACAATGATTACAGCTTAATATTCTTCTCTTTATATACATTGATTTGTTTGAATGATCTTATTGTTTACATTAGTTGCCATGTGTAATTTTTATATCTTGTCATAAATCTTTTACTATGTCTTTATCTTGTAAAATTTTACTTTTGAAAAATTAATTGTACCTATGTAATTAAACTTCATGTGTACTGTAAGCATCCGCTACATTGTAACAAAATAGTCCCAGATGATGGCCTAGGCTGTCGGGGATTTAAAATATATGAATAATAATAATAAAAAAAAAAGGCCCACGATTCAGTTAAAAGAAGCAAATTATAATATAAAGTAAGGTTGGGATATAAAAAAAACTTGCCAAGCTAATTGATGTAGCCTATGTTTGAATGATACGTGTGGCAGGATATGTGTTGGATGTCACTTATCACTTTCTAAATACAGAATGGGTTGAAACAAGGAGATGCACTTTCTCCATTTATCTTTGATCTAGCCTTAAAGTATGCTAATGGATTAATGCAAGAAAGTATGGAAGGGTTCACATTAAACGGTACAATGCAGCTATTAGGATATTCAGATGATTTAGATTTGTTAGGAAGCTGTTGCAAGAAAGGCAGAAATTTCCTTAGATGCTAGTAAGGATATAGGTTTAGAAACAAACGCTGAAAAGACTAAGTATATGATCACATATAGAATACAGATTGGGGATAATAATTTAGAGATTACTTTGAACAACTTATCATTAGGCAGTGATTATGAGTTTAAATACTAAGGACAAATGTTAGCTAGCAGTAACGAATATTAGAGTTGAGATTAGGGAAAGATTACACTCAGGAAACGCATGCTACTACTCGGTCAGTAAGTTGTTAACATTCCACCTGCTTTCAAGGAATGTAAATATCAGAATATACAAAACAATAATTATACTGGTTAGTCTCTATTTGTGTAAAACGTGGTCTCTTACATGACGAGAACCAATTCAGGGTGTAATGCCATAGAGTAAGTAAGTTATTCCAAAGCAAACATTTTTGCCAAAGTGTTAATTGCTGTTACACTGAACAGATTATGCACTCAGTTTTGGTAAAGGTGGAAATTAGGATTTAAAATACTATTAAATTTATTATTTTGAATTAATAAAACAAAAAAAAAAAAACTAACGCTTATTTTAAATAAGCACCCTGTCGAATATCCTAATGGTATTTTGTTTAATTCCCCATTGTAACTTTTTAGGTAACAAGATAATCCTGGGCATCTCCACCTATGGGCGAACATGGAAACTGACAACTGAAAGTCAAATTTCCGGCGTGCCACCTCTGACAGCGGATGGACCTGGTGGAGAAGGGGCCCAGACCAAGACCCCTGGTTTATTGTCTTATCCAGAGATATGCGCATTGATTCCTAACCCCAACCAGAGAGCCACAGGACACCTTCTGAGACGCGTGACGGATCCCTCCAAGAAGCTGGGAACATATGCCTTCCGTCTGCCAGACTCAGAGGGTGAGGGTGGCATCTGGGTGGCCTACGAGGAGCCAGACACCGCTGGGGATAAAGCTACTTACGTCAAAATTAAGGGGCTTGGAGGAGTTGCTCTTTATGACATATCCATGGATGATTTCAGAGGCGTGTGCCATGGCGATAAATATCCTATTTTAAAAATGGCAAAAAACCGATTGTAAGTCTATTATTTTCCTGATTTAAACTTTTTTTTTTCTAGTTTATACACATGTCTGTAACAAGAACCACAATGTGATAATAAATTAAGTATGTTACATGAATGGCATTGTGTTGTAGTTTGTATTTCAATATTGTCACACATTCCCCTTGAGTCTGACCGACTAGAGGTTTGAATCACTGACCCCACTCTTTGACTCTACATCGCAGTGTAAACAAAAATGTTGCATAGCTATGTATAAAAACCGGAAGTGTGCCAGAAATGTTGCATAGCTATGTATAAAAAGCCGGAAGTGTGCCAGAAATGCTACATAACAAACATAAACGTTTTAAACTTTAACAATGGCTTTCCCGACACATGAAAACCTTTCAAATTTCTAGAGAAGTCCTTGTTAAGGTTTCCATGGGTCAGGACTCTCAAGACTTGTAATTGTAGTAAAACAAATCACTAAATAAATTACACAATTACAAGAGTTTCTCATAGCACGTCAAATACGTTTTAATATTGGTATTCAAGTTTAACATAATGTTTGTTAGCCCACTAATTTTGCCCAAGTTACATAACATTTCACTATAAAATATTAAATAACATTTTTTGCTTTCTCTTTTTTCAATTGTATGAAACATCTTAAAACGCATACTTTTGTATTGACTGTCAACATGAAACCCAGATGAAACCTGAAGAGTAGGTAGCTGTATGTCAATTATTATTGTAGTGCCGACAGAAAGAGCTTATGCTAGGCCTTTAGGTTTCGAATTCCATTGCAAGCCGCCAAACACCCGAGTAATTAGTTTTCCTTTCAACTGGTACTCATGGGACTATTCGAGTAAATACCCAGTTTTCAGAAATACTTGATACTCGATTGTACTCGCCTATTTGGTCAACAGCTAAATACTAGTTTTGACAGTACTTGATAATATCAGTTCACGTTCATACTTCATTCTGTTGACTATATGGGGACGAGCAGGGGTGAACGGTGGTTATCTTTGCTTTGATAAACCGCAACCGAAATAAACACACGGTAATTTGGTGATTTTTTTTATGTGGATTACGCCATCACCTGAAAATGATAAAAAAATTAGAGAAAAATCAACTTCCAGCCCAACAAGAGAAATGACCAACAATAGTTTCACCACATCAACACAATCTCTTTAACGCACTCAAGAATTTACAGTAATCACAACGAATACATCTAAACTACAGCAAGGTCCTATTTTAAAGATTCTTTATAAAAAACTAACGATCAGTAGTAAGAAGATAATTGATGAACAATTAGTGAAATTATTTACAGTAGATATAAAGCCATTCAGTGTAGTGGAGGACAAAGGTTTCAAATGTTTTATCAATGCGTTGAACCTTAATTATTATCTTCTAGGTAGCAATACTATTTCAAAAACAATGATACCAGCTATTTATGAAAGTTTCTATAATTTAACTAAAGAACTAAAGAAACTGCCAAAGCCGTTTGCATCACTACCGATTGTTGGACCTCTATTAACAATGGAAGTTTTACTGCCTTCACTGCAGTAACTGCTCACTTTATTTCAAGTGACTTTGAGACGAAATCCCTTCTTTGGAATGGGCTTCCCCAAATGTTAGTCACACAATAAAGTCTTGACAATAGTTGCACACTTCAAAAGAAGTAGCGTGGCCAAAGAAAGGATTTTAACATATCAAAATAATTCAGGCATGCACCCCAAAAAATTGCTACAAGATGTGGCTACACGTTGGAACTCAACATACTATAATTATGTTACAACGATTTTGTGATTTAGAGGAAGCAGTGAAAAGTTCTATTGCTCTCTTGGATCTGCCAGTGCTCACTTCAGGGGAGGGGCGAGTTGCCCATGAGCTCTGTGAAAGTGTCACACAATCAATGAATGGAGAGAACTATGCTATTGCTTCACTAGCAATTGTTAGAGCAATGGATTTCTCAACGTATGCACACAGTTATTAACAAAAGATTTATGTGATAACAGTGAGGAGCCTATTCATGAACTTAAGAGATGTTTAGAGGATAGACTAGGTAGCTTGGAACAAAGCAATTCTCTTTCACTTTGCTCTTTCTTAGACCCCCGATTAAAAAAATTGCTTTTAAGAATCCGCAAGCTACTTAAAATGCAAAAAAGAGAGTGACAAATGCCATAGCCACAAAACTTTCGAAAGAAATGCCTCAAACCGGAAATATAAATCCCTCAATGCCTGGTACAAACGAAGAGCTGTCGGTATAGAATTTCCTAGACACATCAGTAGCTGAAGCATCACCACGAGGGACAGCTTCGTCTCGTGCTCTTGTAGAAGTGCAGCGGTATATGGAAGAAGATATACTACATCGTGATAATGGCTGAGAGAACACAAATATAGCTATCCACACCTGGGTGAAATTGTCAAGGAGAGATTTTGTGCCTTATCAACCCCTGTTCCCTGCGAACACATTTCTTCAAAGAGTGGTTATATCCTGAATGAACGCTGAGCTCGGCTCAGTTCAAACAAAGCTAAAGAAATCATTTTTATTAATGTGAATTCCCAATAGCATGTATTATTAAGATCCAAACAAATTTTGTAAATCTAGACCAGAGGATTTTGGTATTTTTCCTGATTTTAATGTAATATTGGTTTTAAATTTTTACTTGTAATGTTTTTTTGTTCTTTTCCTATTCTCATGAAAGTTTGCATTTAGTTACAAAGTGTGTAACCTTTTTTTTGTCAATTTATATTTGTTGTTTTATAATATTAGTCTAAGCATTTAAACAATAAGTCAAATAATTATTTTTGCTCTCATTTGATTTTGTGTGCTGTTATTATTGTTATGCTTATAGTGTAGTGATGGTTTTAATTACAAAGGCTTTTTTTCTATTGTTATAAAAGTTTGCAATTAATTATGTAATATAACTTTTTTTGTCAATATATCTATATTTGTTGTTTTATATCATTGGCCAGATCATTTACACAATATTGCAAACAGTATTTTTTAATATTAATGGGTATATTTACTTGTTTAGTTGAGCCGTGAAATACACTTGGCTATTGGCTATGGATAATAATACTATAGTAATATAATTATTTACAAATATCGTAGAACGCGGTTACATACAAAATATCGACCTACCATCTAGCAACAAACTGTGAAAGTGAAAATATGTCGGTCTATCAAGACATTGTGAATGCCAGTCACAGTGAAAAATCACTGGTATAAATCACTGATATCCTAAAATAACTGTTTAGCCTATCTCTCTCCAGTACCCACCAAAAGTCAAGTGGCGTTAATCGTATGTCCAGCTCGATACCAACATTAAAAAATAAAAATAATATTACTTCTGGCCAGAAAAACCAATACTTTAGCAACAATAATAGTGTAAAATATTATCCCATTGCAAATTATAAAATATATTTTAAAATAAAGCATAACTTTCAAATTAATTTCAAGATTTGTTTAGCATTTTATAATTGTCATCAGTATTTAAAGATAGATATAAGGTTATGTGTATAGTAAATAATTAAAGAAAATACTAATAACAATAATAGATAATATAATTTAGTATTTAAAATGACTATTAATTAATTACACTCATAGATTTGAATACATTTTGTGGTACTGAGAGAAGAATCGGTAATACCACTCATCGTCGGTGTTCACATTTGGTAGAGTCGTAGTCGCACCTTTTCTTCTTTCCTGGTAGACAACTTCTTCCTCAGCAGAAACAACTTCCATAGCCCATTTATCTGGAGGCAGCTTTAGCCATTCAGGTCCTTTCCACCATCTCACCTGCATCAATTTCTTAGCAGAGCATCCTCGACTGGTTATATCTGCTGGGTTAAGTGGACCTGGAATGTGGGCCAGTCTTCTTTCGCCGTCAATCGTTTAATCTCTTGAGCCTTGTTACGTACAAAAGTAGCCCAATGCTCTTCTCTTTGTATCCACGCTAAGACCGTACTTGAATCACTCCAGAAACAGAAGTGCGACATAATCAAATCTAAATGTTCCACAATGGAGGAAAGCAATTTAGAACCAATAGTAGCGCCTAAGAGCTCCAGACGTGATGGTATAGTGGTCTTCTTGATAGGTGCTACCCTGGCCTTAGCCTGAACAAGTTGAACTTCAATGCAAAGTTTAGTCTCCGATCTTAAATACACAACAGCATCATATGCATCTTGACTGGCATCGCAGAACTTGTGAAGAGTATGCTTCGCGTTCTTCTGAGTGTTATATCTGGGAATTCCAATTTTGTTCAGACATTGAAGTCCCCTAGTCCATTTTACAAACCTCTCCTTTCTTTTGTAGGAAATTCTTCATCCCAGCCCAACTTAGAGGCCCACATATGTTGAATCAACAGTTTTTGGATCAATGTTACAGGAGCTGTGAAACCAATTGGGTCATACAATTTATGAGCAACAGACAACATTTTTCTTTTAGTCAGACTCTGAAAATAAATTTGAGGAATAAAGACTGAATAAATGGCCAACATATCTGTTCCACGCCTCCAATGCAGACCTAAAACAGGTGACACTTCACTATTGTCAACTTCAGAGCTAGAATATTCCCATCCTCTCAGCTCAAATTTTGCTTCAAGCAACAAATCAGTTGATTCTGTCATAAACTGATATAACTCGCTCACCTCATCAATACTCGAGACACAATTGTCTACATAAAAAACCCTTCTGCAATTTTTTAATCGTTTTATGGAAATACATGCTATTCCCAAAACAGTTCTTTTCAAAATCTCTCAAGACTGAGTCTAGATGATTTTCAATGGCAGCTTCTTACAAAAAAGGACTGGATGAAACGCTGAAAACCACACGTGCGTGTCTTAGGACTAAACTTTCCTCATTCGGTGTTTTCCACAAGAACAGTACAAAATCTCAATCTAGTTAACAAAGTCCAATCTGCAAGAAAGCTTTCTTTATATCAGCAATAACACCATTAACTCCCACTCTGAAGCGAAGCAAGAGAGACGGAATACGCTCAATCAAGTTCAGCGCTTCCTCTAAGCAATCATTCAGCGAAGGACAGAAATTGACCTTGGCCGAGGCATCACACGGGACGAATCTTCGTGGAACCCTATTCCTTGATCACTGGTTGGGGGAATATAATGTCCCTCATTACACTTAGCATTAACCACTTCTTCTATGATTCCCTCTCCCACTCTTTAAACACTTCTGTGTAGGCTCTTTATGCTTCAAGATATTTCAGTTTCCGGAAATTTGTTTACAGACGTTTCTGAGCTATTGTGAAGTTTGAAGGGAGAGGGGGTGTCCATCCACCCATGGAAGTTCAACCATGTAACGATCATCCACATCCCGTTTGACAATTTGTTTAAAATGATTTAATTTTGCTAATTCTCTTTTAGCCTTATCCTTCGCTTCTCTGGGTCCTCGATTCCCAGAACATTAAGATCCCAAAGTGTGGAAATGGGCATACTTTTAGCAAACAAAGAAGTTATGGTCATGGTATGAGAAAGTTACTTCTTACATGGAACCTTGCCCACTAGTGTCCATCCTAAATAGGTGTTCACAGCTACCAAACTACCTTTAAGAACGACTCTTTCACCTGTGAGTACTTTTCCCGCAAAACAAGCCTCTATAAAAACTTCTACTGGTCCGACCTCATAATTTATTTCTATACCTAACAGTCATAGTCTGACACAAATCTTTTCTTGCGGAAGGCACAGAACTACATATTGTGTTATAATAAAGAACTTCAAAGTCGCATACATAACGGTTTTTGATGTTTAACAACTGGATATAAAACGATTGTGTGAAACTTCACCTGACTGGTTTCCTCCAAACAAAGTATGATGATTACGTTCTTCCCCTATTGACGTGTATCCCATTTGTCCTACCACTTCCTTCAGAATGTATGATCTCTGGGATCCCGTGTCTATCAGATCTCGAACAGTTCGATTAACCCTTTTCCCCTTTAACTGTACAGTAAGAGTTTGAAGAAGTACTTCAGAGAAAGAATTATCTGCCAATGTATTCTCCACACTTTCAGGTAAGTCTTTCTTCAAATTGTTCTTATCCCCAGACTTAAGAACACTAATTTCTTGTTTGGGACAAAGTAGAATACTATGTTTACCATCACAGATCAAACACTTTAGTTTACATATCTTTGCAGTGTGTCCACCTTTCAGACAAACAAAACAACAGCGACTCTGCCCAATAATTTTAAGATTCTCATCTCTGGTCAATTTTCTGGCTTTAAAAAAATCTACAGAAAAATATGATGTGTTACAAAATATACACATTAAAGTGTTTGAACCAGGCCTATTTCTTGTATCTACTAATGTGGTTGCTGTATATACCTTTGTTTCTCCATAGCCGGTGGGGATATTCCTCCCTTTACAACTTCCTCTCCACCACTGATATTAAAACCTTTTACCGCAAGGGAGATGCGTTCTTCTTGTTCGACTTCCCTCCGGAGAAAGTCCATTAGGCTCTGCAACCGCCCCGACCTGACGAACCACTACGTTTACAAGCACGGAGTAGATCTTCGTCAAATAAGATTCAACCATCGGGTATAGCATTGCCGTATACTTATCAGAAGTGACTACAAAAGACTTGAGTGCTCTCGGCTGAGATTCCAAACGGCCATACATAGTCGATAACAGCATTCCATCTGACAAACTCTGAAGAGGCAGTTTCAATAGTTCCCGCACATAAACTTCAACCAATAAATCATCGCATCCGAAACGAGATTTCAAACTTTGTATAGCCTTAGGATAATTTTCTCGAGTCTGAGGAAAACTTTCGACCACTTATCGAGCCCTTGAATCAGTTAAAGTGGCCTGTATCAAATACTGGAATTTGTCGGCGGCATCTAAATACTCATCTTCATCAATTTTAGCGAATTGGCTCCAAAAACTCAAACTCTGTTATGTCACCCCCATATTTCTTAAATTCAATCATGGAGAGTTTGCACTTACTTTTTGAACAATGTCTACCACTATAATCAGTTTGAATACTGGCTGCGGACTCCGAATCGGTATCATGTACCACCTTTAATATTCCAAAATGAATACACATAGTTGCCCAATTAGCTTTGTATTCATCTGCACTAGCTATTTTGGCACTCAATTCATTTTCCGATGCATCACTTTCAAGCAGGCTATTCAATATTTGCTCATCTGAGTTTGCAAGCTCAGTTGATTTTACTGGCAAAAGCTGGTGATTTGTTTCAATGGCCACTAAGTCCTTCTCACCATCAACTGAAAACAGACCTGTTTGTAGTCTTCACAATCTTCGTGAAAGAAGCTATAATGGCCCGTCTACAACCAACATACCCGCTTGTCGGACTTGCAATAATGCAATCCCATATGCACTCGTAATTACTGCTTATCTTAAATACAAAATAGACGGTCTACAGTGAAAAGTCGTAAGACGTAATTTCAACCAATAGGAACAAACATCAATGATGACGTAGGTGACCTGGCGGTCTAGGGGTAAGGTGTCAGACTTCTGTGCTGGCGGCCGGGGTTCAATCCTCGGCCCCGGCACAGATTTATCTGATTACCAAATCCTTCCTTCACCTCTGACAAGACATCTTGTGAATGTGGGAATTCCAGGCCTCCACTGTGGTTCGGATTCCACGTTAAACTGTAGGTCCTTCATTTCATCTCACAATCACCCTACCATTACACATTAGCGTAAGTGCGTATAACCCGAACGGGTAGTAAGACGCGGTGCTAATAATAATAATAATAATAATAATAATAATCAATGATGACTATAAAAGTCAAATTCATAGTAATGTTTTCAAATAAGAAATGAATATTTAAAAAACATTTAAATAGTTAAATACACATGCTTTTAATTGAAATTCTGTATTTATTACTATACATTTCCAAGCGTTGTTATCATAGATTAAATAACTTCATATTATTTGATATTAGTAGTACATCCGTATTGGTTTTTTATTGGCTGAACGCAAGCCAACGCAACTACATAAACGCAAGAGATGGACAATGTTCATCTCCTCCCGACAAGCGGGTCAGACAGTTCCGACATAAGATTGTGTTTGCGTAAGCTATTGTAGACAGACAAAATTACGTTATTGCGTAGTTGCGAGTCCGACAAGCGGGTGCGTTTGGTTGTAGAGGGCCATAATGGCGGCCCTATTCCTTTTAAAAAACATCAACTCTTTATCTGCATCTATACGTCCTGTCACGGTCGACATAATGTCACTTATCGTCAACCCAACGTAAATAAATTCGACGTAATACTTAATAAAGATAAAGAAGCTTTGTGCATAAACACTATTTAATTTGTCATTTTTGGGTCAAAAATGCCAGCAATTAACAAAACAAAGAAGACAAAGAACATACAATTTTTAAAAAAACATAGAAAACATTATTAGAGGCATAGACATATAAGAAGCCTTGTTTTGAAACTAATAACTAACATGTTCATCTATTGAAACGTGTACCCGTCATTTGGCCTAAAGTGTAGGCCAAATGACTTTAGGCCAAACGACTTTAGGCCAAACGATTCTAGGCCAAACGACTTTTGTGGATTTAATATTAGGTCAAATGACTTTAGGCCAAATGACTTTTCGTAAAATTAATTTTTAGACCATTTATTTAAAGTGTTTGTGTTGTCTACGGAAACATTCGTTATGATTAGTAGAGATGTTACTAGATGGCGAGGTGTGTAGTGTTTAGTTAAATATTATATACACCGTTTCAAAATACATTTGTCTTCTCTCAATTCACTACTTCCCAAGGTGTAGCATTAACCTGTAGTACTATTTTTATATGTTGAGCATTTGCATTGCCAAAGTTTTGTATTAGTTTTGGTACCATTTTGATCCACAAATAAAAGTTTTGTACTCGAACCTGTTTTGAGTAATTAGCATATGAATGTGGCCACTCCATGTTAATAATTTTGTATCATTTTGAATTTTGAACTTTTTTCAGTGTCAGAATCTATTTTATCTGTTTTTCTGCGTATATTTCATTATTAATTTTGTTAAATGAATTAATCAACCATTCGTTTTTTCATAATTATTTTAACTTACTCGAGTTTGCCCACGGCTTCGCTCACATTAAGTTGGGTAAATTAACTTTTTTCTAGCGAATAATCTAAACCAGGTTTTCTCAAACTTTATGCTCTTGAGCATTATATGAACACTAAAAGTAATTGTTAAGACTCTTATTCTTAGAATAAAATAACTTTTTTACGTTAAAATACAAAAATGAGGCATTTATTATTGAATTGATTTATTTATTTTTTGATAAGAGCTTTGTATAAATTTATTAAGGATAGACTAGTAAAGTTTTGTGAAACATTAATAAAATATCAAGTTTGTTTTAACATTTTATGACGGAAATATTATTCATGAAAAATATGTCATTTGTAAGAATGGGTTTCTGTTCCTATCACAAAGATGGTTCAGTCAGTTTCTGTTCCTATCACAGAGATGGTCCAGTCAGCAGTAGCTAGTACGGTCGGATAGCCCACTACGTCACACCTGTGCTTTTTACCATTATTCCGCCCCCTGCTCCCAACCCCTCCCGCCCCCACCCCGCCCCCCACCCCTGACATACTTCCCCGTCCCCTACAGCCGGCAAACCCCGGACATGTTGGTTCTTGCTGATTAATTATTGTTAAATAATTATAGTTAATTAATTATTGTTAATTAATTATTGTTAATTAATTGGTAGGATAGAGGTGTTGTAGTTTTTTTATTTATTGCTGGCATACGCCGGACCTGCTGGTTGTTAATTAATTAATTGGTAGGATAGAGGTGTCGGAGTTTTAGGGTGTTGTAGTTTATTTATGGGCATACAGTCCTTGACGTTGCGGCAGTAGGGCTCGGCACGAAGTTCGCGCTACGGCTGCCAGGCCTAGAATGAACATTGGTTCTTCCTCCCTGTCCCGGAACAAGCAGCGTGAACCTCGCGCTATGGTGGTTGGTGGTAGAGTGTAGTAATTGGTTCACCCTGCCTTCGCCACCCTGACACCAGACTGCCGGGGCGACAAGTGACCTAAATAACCTTGGGTTTTCCCAATGACTTAATCATTGCGTGTTATGTTGCAACCCTGGCGCCAGGTTGGCGGGCAGACAAGACAAGTTGGGACAAGAATAGATCGTGACCTCAGCAACCTGGGATTTTCCTATTACGTATTCATTGCGTGTTATGTCGTAACCCTGGCGCCAGGCTGGCGGGCAGACAAGACAAGTTGGGACAAGAATAGATATTAACCCGGGCAGTGGGTTTTCCCTGGTGCCAGGTTGTAGGGCAGACAAGACAAGTTGAGACAAGAATAGATATTGAAGTCATTGACCCGGGCAGAGGGTTTTCCCCTAGGGCCAGGTTGGCGGGCAGACAAGACAAGTTGAGACAAGAATAGATATTGACCCTGGGCATCGGGTTGTCAGGCAGACAAGACAAGTTGGGACTCGTAAATAAAACACAGATATTACAAATATATATTTATTTATTAAACATCACAATTATACATTTTTACAGGAATGACGCATATATTCGTTCATACGTTTTTCTACAGTGTCTCTTAGATGCGTTAGTAAAATAGTTTTTAGTTCACAATCCAGCATGTAATAGTCCAAACCGATGACTTGACGTGTATAGTAGGTAGCACTGATAAGATCCAGGTTTTTGATGTGCGTTTCCACCGTAGGTTGTTCTAGGTCGATGACATCCGTCGATTCTGTTAGCGTGTCGCATACATCCACGATGAGTGTGTCGATCAAATTGTGGCAATAGCGCGCGACGGGTGTCAACCACATGTCCCGTCGGTCGACGGTGACGTTGATGAGGTCCCACACCTCACAAAGACGTGCCCAGCTAGGTGCTAGATAGGCGACCCGTTTGATTCCGGCGTCTTGTTTCTCGTTGATGACGACCATACGGTCACCGCACATGCGTCTCAGAGAGATTTTGTCAGACTAATCTTCTGAGGAGGTTGCGTGTTGGTAAAAAAAATTTGATATGACCGACTTGTAGTGCTCAGTTCTTGCCATTCTGTACGATTAAACACGGCGCAGTTCCCTCCACATTTTTCTAGCTGGACATAGGGCGTAAAGTTGTTCTTGACACTCATGCCGACGATGACTCGCTTGGCGTCGACTCCATCCAGCGGGAACAATGTGTTGAAACTACTGGTGACGGCGAGTGGTTTCGCAGGCTTTGCTTTGCTACCGCAAACGTCTTGACCTTCCATGATGTTCGGTGGTTATGGCCGGCACACCGCCGGGACGCCCCTTTTATAGGCACACGCCGCCTGGACACGGCCTCTTGAAGGGCGACATGCACCTACAGTCTTGAAAAATCTATTGTAATATCTCACCACCTTAGCGTCGTTGGTTGTATGATTGGTGGGTGAGAATAGGTTTTGGAAAGTTTTCAGCGGAATGTTATGGGCGCGATAGAGAAGGTACATGAAACAGTAATGGCCGCAAACGTCTGATGTGATGCTTTGAAGTTGTAGCTTACTATGGGACGTGCGAAAAGTGTTTTTGCGTATAAATGCCAGATGTGTCTTTATACGCGGTGGAAAACCATAACTGTCAAAGTACTCTCCCACGCCGTTCTTGTCGATAAAGATGGCGACCCAATGCGTCCCAGGTTTGGTGTGCGGATCGGTGTTGATGACTAGAGCGGCAGGTCGAGCTATTCTTGGGGTAGTTGATCAGCAGGGAAAACAGCCGACCGTACAGAACAGAACCACGGACTTGTTTTTAGCGCACGTCTTATGGTGTGCGTGTCCATCTTCAATCATCCAGTCTCGAAGTCCCCAGACGATAGAGGCAGAGCAGAAATTCCATACAGAACTATGTGCCATGCACATGGTGCGCCCCAATTTAAGTGTTTTCAGTGACGAACAACCTCCGTCGTACAGATCTACGATGGGTGTAGACGTGTATTTGACTAGAAATTTTTTCTTTTCTGACCCCTTGACGTAGACGGTTTCTGCACGCGCTGTGGCACGTGATATGAGGGATTTGAGTAGGCTGTAATCCACATCACCGTAATCCCAGGGGATACCGTGCAGATTGTTGACTATATAGACGGCTTTCTTTCGGGCTTCGGTGGAAAGTTCTTCGATAGCATATGGAGGTTTCAACACCCAATGTTGAAGTAATGTGCCACATACAGATAAAACAATCAGTTCCTTGACGATAAACTCTTTGTTGTCGTCGATGAAGCTCTGGAAATTCACAATGACGTCAATAGTTTAATTGAGGGGGGTAAGGGGTGGGAAGCCGATTATATTAACTTCCATAATCGGTCACGACGTTTCTATCCTTGTCAATAGTGATGATGTTGGCAAACTCCCCGTACACGATACAATTGACGGTTTCGGTGAGAGCCCGGGTGAAGCTCAGTTCGATGCTCAGAGAACCGTGTCGCGTCAAATTCCAATGCGATGTCATGTGAACGGACAGATTAGGTGTGAGATCGAAAGCCATGAGATGATATCCCTTGAGGAAGGCTTATCGTGTTATGTTGCTACCCTCGTTAATGAAATGGATACCCGTTCCAGAAAACAGCGTATGGTAGGACATGACATAGTGTCCGTTTGAAAAATCGGGCTGTAACGGTTTCGACGGTACTTGTTCCCCGTCCACGTACAGCGAGAAATGGTCCATGCCGTAGGTTTGAAAGTTGAACGGCTTCTTGGTGGCGTCTCCGTTGAACGCTGCGTTTGACACAAATCCCACGATGCACCGTTTGGGTCCGGTGAATACGTTGTCCAGCGATTTCCCTTGCACGCCCGTAGGAATAGTGAGTGTTTTTACTTCCACACGGGTGATGGGATACTTTGCGGGACTGACGTTTAATGCTTTGGCGTGTGCCAAAAGTATAGAAGGTGCTACTTTGACACGCCTCACTAGAAGGCCGGCTTCAACGATGTGAACCTTAAAGTAGGGAGTTCAGGGACCACCATAAGACTAAACCCGTCTCTGGAACGGACCAACCGGACTCTGAGTTCGGCGCCGTTCAAAAGGTATTTCTCTTGGTTAAACACGTCACCGTGTAGTTACCCCAAAAGATCCACCGACTTACTTTATGAGGTGAGACTGCGACGGGCCTCAAATCCTTTGTTGCTGGCGTTAGCCTCCTCAAAGTTTCCGGGGGTGCCTGCGAACCACATACCAAAGTCAAATACGTTCTTTTGGCTTCGCTGTTGTAATTGAGCAGCGTCTCAATGTACGCTCTAAAGGTATACGTGTTGCTGGGCGGTGAGACTAGTTTTGGTTTAAAAACACGTCCACATGTGTGAATAGAGAATGCAGCCAATTGTTGACGGGAGCGATCTGATCCACCTCTGTGAAAGCGCCACCATCGGGTTTCATGATGGCCGCCCTGATATAGAGCATAGTCTGTGAAAGATCGATATAGAACTCGCCTTGTCCGGTAACGGTAAATTCGATGGGTGAATCATCGGTGAAGGAAGAGACAGGTTTGTACTGGAGCCATTGACCGCTTTCATGACTGGTTTGAGTGGGTGGCACAGTAAAGAGATCGAGTTCACTGCTGGAACACTCGCAGGACTGGGGGTGTAGAAACGACATTTTAACTGAAAATATGTTTAGCTTCTTTCTTGATCTTTTTACGTCGGGTGACGACCTTAGAATGACGTCGTTGCTTCATACGACACCCATTATAGCCTGAGCTGGTCATCAGCGTATTGATCTTCTGTTCAGCCTTGCGTTTCCGGTTTGTTCCAGCCTCACCGACACGTTGCCGTAGGGCCTCTTTGAAAGGAAGCCGTTGGTTGCTAACGTCGGAGAGCACGTCGATACCCGTATGAGGCACCTGTTTTCCGATGGCTTTAGCGCCTCTTCTTAGCAACGGTACGACGCTTTTGAAAAGGCCGTTGAAAAAACTTCCTATCCCATGCCCTCGCTGATAGGGAACACCGTGGTAGATCGAAGATATTCCTGTTCCAGCCTGGTTGACGTAGTATCTTTGGTAGGGACAGTTCATGTTGAGCAGCGTCGAAAATGAAGTTTCACGCACACCTTTTCAAACTCGAATGGTACAGGTTCAACCGTGTCTGTTCTTATATTGATTTCCAAGCTTTCAATTTCCCTTCTAAGCACCGGCATGTAGTGCAAAGGGTCGTAGCTAACTGTCTTATGTATGCCGTAGAGATAGTTTACGTTGTTGATACCGACGATACGTAACAGCGGTGCCAGAATGTCACCCACGGGCTTAGGCTCGACTATATCCGTGTAGATGTACATTTGCGAGGGCAGGTCTAGTAGAATGTTGGCGGTGTACGGAGACTTTGGTACTTTTATCAGATTAGTCTGAGGATCGAAACCGAGCTGCAGACTTACTTGGGTGGATAGACTCAGCAGCTGTATATCTGGTGTAGAGATAACTTCCACTTTTTTGTTGAGGCTTGTGTACTTGAATACAACTCCCGAATTCCCTTGAAACGTATCTATGTCGTTTAGATCTTTGATCAATTCTTGGATAGTGCTGTAGTTTCCAGCAGGGATATGATCCTTAAATATTTGTTCCACGCCTTTAGAGTCCACCCTGTTGTACCATACAATATTTTGACCCTCGGGTACGGTGTTGAAAGAACAAGGATATTGAAATTCAGCCAGAGCGACTTCCCACCGCCCTTCGAGTGTAAGACGGTAAGGAAGTTGCGTGGTGAAATTCGTGAGGGTATTTTTCGGGAAATATTCCATAGAGCTTTCGCTCGGCAAAGTGATGTAAAATTGGCCCTTCATGGTAGTGCGCTGACGTAACTGGCGGGAATCCAGGAATTAAACTTGGCGGGGTAACCTTTCCACTGCACGTACACTTTCTTTCTGGCGCCTTTACCCTTGACACGTAGTATTTTATCAACTTTAAAATGTTTCAGGGAGACGTACGCGTTGCAATTCAGGTTCGTAGACGTCCCTCCACTTCTTCGCCGTCAAGACGGTGAGTCTGTAGACGACAGTTGTCGCAACACGACACTGCTGACTTTGAAAATCTCTTCGCTCCAATTGCTTTCGTAGCCCTTTTCTAACAGCATTTTGGATTTACTAATACGCACCGTGTCACCGACTTTTATTTTAGGCTTTGAGTTTGGCCGCCTTTTGCCGTACAGATTATCTCTGACTTTAAGCACGCTAGTTTCTGAAACGTCGATGGGCGCCATCTTGATATTGGAATGCTTGGAACAGTTGTAAGCGTCGACCAGAGCTTGGATGACGTCCACATACCAATACGTGGTATTTGTGGTAAAGTAGCGCCACATACGTCCATTCAGAGTTCTATTGAACCGTTCTACGATGCTTGCCTTCACGTCTGAATTATGAGTGGTGTAGTAATGCACGCCTTGCTTGAGAAATTTCCGAACTAGACGTGCCGTGAACTCTGTCCCCTTGTCCGTCTGTATACTTAGAGGTTTACGGCCGCTTTGCTTGAAAATGTCCGAAAAGCGTCTCTCACTACGCTCCCGTCTTGGATGGAAGCGTCCTCGCCCAGGCCATCTTACTAAACACGTCGATGACGGTGAGCAAGTACACTGCACCGTTGTTGTATTTTCTGAGATTCTCATATCGTTGAGATCGGCTTGCACGAGATCGTCAATGTTTGACACCACGTACTTGTTGCGTGGAAACTTTTTTACCACAGGTTTGTGTAGGGTATAAGCGTCCTGCGCATTAAGCCATTCTCGTACTTTTTCGGGATCTTTTTGGACGCCTTTATGAGCGACGCCGCCCCTGCAAACCCTGCAGGATGAGAAGGGTCGTAGTAGATGTCGGCTAGACGTTCCATTAAGCTCTGAACGGCAGCCACTGGTTTTCGTCCACCCTCTTCAGTTTCTTCTTCTTTGGGCGTTGCGATGGTGTAAGTGGTTGTGGTACGGGCGTCGGATACTCTAATGGGCGCCAACGTTTCGGGTTTACAATAAATTCTTTCGGAACGTATATATTTTGCAGCGCCGTGAGAAACTCTCGCCACCCTGACGGTTCGCTGTGTCTTCTTGCTCTGACCAGATCCTTGACTAAATCCACAATATTGGATCCACGAAGAGGCGTATCTTGAATACTCACTTCTACGTTTGAGTCCCAAGAGATGCCGCCTCGGGACTTAATATGTTCTAGTAAAATCTCGGCTTTATTACGTGCCTGTGCTGGTACAGTATTAAGTACAGTTGGGAAGGGAAGTACAGACACTTCAGGGGTGGTGGTAGGAGTTTCAGTTGTCGGAGGGTGTTAACTAAAGTGTAGATAGCGCTGTAGCACTTGTTGGTATAAAGTCCATTTAGACTTGTCAAGTTCTGAAGCGAGGATTTTTTTCCATTTCCTTGTCCAACTCGGAGACCACTAGATTTTTTGCCGAAATCATTTGTTGGTGGTGTTGCTCGTAATGGTGTAATGTTTCCGGGGACACCAATATCATCTTTTTCGTGTGTTCCATTATTTACTTGTTGATAAGGAACCTTGGACCACGCTGATTAGAGGGGCTAAAAGTAAGGGCAAGAACGTTCCTCCTTTCTGAACGAGTAGTCGTTCTTCTTCTTCCAGCACTCTTAACGTTTGACCTGCTTGCGCAACACCTGCTTGTGAGCAATAAATTTGTCTTCTGCGCATTTTTCAGCGGTACCCGTCCTTTTAAAGTGTTGTAGGCACACTCGCAAACAGAGTCAACCAGTTTCTTGTCGGCCGTTTTCATCAAGGCGACACGTTGTTGCGGGTTCATGGGATACATCGCACGTAGCAGAGGGGCCTGCTTCAGCACTTTGGGACTCATGGTTATGAAATGATCTGTAAGCGGGAAGTGTCGGTGTTTTTATAGCTTTTGCGCGGTAGGTACACGCAACAGCTGACATTTGTAGGGTTCTATATCTGAACCATTCTGGTGTACCTTGTTTGAAATCTAGCATATATACCCGTGAGGCGTACTTGTAGCATCGGTGTAAGCCTCTTGTAAAACACGGGGATTTCCAGGACAGACTTGACGTGCAAAGTGTTTAATCTGATCTTTATCCCTGGGAATTTTAAAAAGCACGATATAATGTGCGTTTAAGGAAATGTCTCTATGGCCCTTGCCCTGATGGAATATATTTTGTGTAAGGTACATGACGCTAATATTTGATGGTGGCATCCTTTGGTGAAAAGATCGACGACCACTTCGTTGGCTTCACGCATCATGTCGTCCAGGATAATCAGCTGTGGAGAGTCATTACAGACGTCATCCATTTCCGGCAAACCCTTACAGAATATGACGTGAGGACTTGTCCCGTCTTGTTCGATTCCCGGTTGCCATAAAGCATAATACACGGGGATTTTATCATATTTAACGTCACACATTATGTCCAAGTGACGGATAAAGTCTGCAACAAAATGTGACTTTCCACAGCCGGAAGGGCCGCTTATGATGGCCGAAAATTGGATGTTTCAACTTGACCATAATGTTTGAGACTGAGCTTATAATTTATATGAGCTTGTATTTATAGGATAGGAGAAAGGTGTAGGGTATAGACGTTAAAACACAAACATAACAATTTTTACAATAGTTATTTGTTCATGAAAAAAGTATATACACAGTCTAAAGTATACCGTGAATATTTACAATATATAATTAATAGTATAACATAACTGGTTTTGTTTACAATATTTATTTACACACAGTGAAAAGTATACTGTGAATATTTACAATATGGGGGAATAGTGGCCTCGGTACTTAATAAAGATGGTTTCAATTTAAAATAAAATAAATATATATACAACTTATATTATATTTGAATAGATTTAAAATAAAAATTTATAAAATCATTTATTATACTTGACTAGAAAGAAAATAATTATATATACAAACAATTTATTAGATTTAAAAAAAATATATACAAACAATTTATTATAATTAAAATATATACAAATTAATAATGGACTAGAAAAAAATCAGGTAGGTGGAGGACGATACTGGCAAATTAAAAAAATATAAAAAAGTATCCCGGTGCATAAAAAATATAAAAAATATGCTTGTTTTTATCAAAAAAATTACGAAAAAAATTTCAAATCTTTGAAAAATGCTATGTCAGTGGAACTGTCTAGAGTGAAAGAAAAAAAAATATGGTTATTCAGCCCTCTAAATAAGCACTTTTATTCGTGGCAAGTGCGTTTACAAGGACTCTGATACCCAAACGGCAACGTATTAAAATAATCTGTTATCCGGCGTTTGGTGTACACGGGCCGGTAGAATTTAGTCTGCGAAACGGTACATACAGTCGCAAGACCTTTTCTTACAATTTTGTGCGGTATCTGTATGTATCTTTCCGCAGCCTGTTCGGTGACCATCGCTTTCAAAACTTCAAAATTAACATCGTTCCGGTTGCCATAGTTTATGATGATCCCGCGAACCTTGCACACCGTTTTTATTTTGGCAGGATCACCGCCAACACAAACTCGGTAAGCGTAATTTTTGGGACCGTCAGACACAAAGGCGCTAATGTAGCTTCCCGGAACAAATCCTGAAGTTCATCAGTGAAGTCACCTAAAAGCCTCCGGTCGGTGGACTCCAATCGACGGGGCGTTCGGTGAATAGAACGCTATCTGTATCATGATATAAAACGCGGTCCCCCAATTGTTCAAGGATGCTGTATAAGTGTAACCTAGCCATAGCAGTCGTGTAGCACGTCACCGCCACACTCGTGTTAGGGTTAGGGCGCAACGCGTCACACGCATCCTTCTAATTGGGGAAACATATCCTCATCATTTACATCAATGACGCTGTCCACGGTGATGTACGGATCCGTCAGGTACTTGTGGACGCCCTGATAGTCGTTGACAACGGCTACGTGTGGTAAATCGGTCTTTGCCCAAACTTTCCCCATAGTGAATTTAAAAAAAGTTTAGCCAGAGTGCGGAGACCAGGGCTTTTACAAACAGAGCGAAATCGAGTTTTACCCCTTCCCTTTCCTCATAATTTTGAATATAAGCTAGCTTTTCCTCCTGTGAAGTACACCACTTTGGCCATCCACTGGCTTCTTGTTTAATCTTCAAAAAAGTATCAATATACCCGTGAAAGAGGCCGCCAGAACGCGTCTGACGGTCGTAAACAGATACATTGTACTCCCACACTTCGTGCACTGCTTCAACGGTGTAGCTTTACTCAACGGCTTTCCGGATCTCGTCAATCACCCAGACGCCTGTCAACCAGCGATCTTTTTTGTCGTTGTGCTGACACGCGCCTTGGCTTTTCTCCTCCCCCATTTCCTACACAAGATGGACATTAGCTTGTCGTGCATCCGGGTAGGCAATACGGGCAGGAATAAATCTCACGGAGGCGTCATTGTAACTTTAGTTATGCCTTCTACTTGATCTATAGACGGACAATTTGGTTCCAAGTGAATTTTGGGGTGGCCGACTGGGTATTTTTTGTACTTGCAAACGTAAGGATACAATGAACACACATAAAGTACTTGATCTTCTCCCCACAAGAAAGGTCTGCTTCGTGGAAGAGCTTGATACAATTTGTACGCCCGCCAAAGAATGCATCCCTGGGACTAGAGGTTCCTTGGTATACACCTCGTGCTGGAGTACAAATTGCTGCAAGTCCTTGTCTGTGCGTTTCATCGCATTAAACATGCACTCCCACATCTCCACGACCGTGTAGCCGGCGTTCTTAAACTTTTCCAAACAAGCCATGGTCGCTTCATAACGCGTCTCCATGGTCTCGTGGGGACTATTTTTGACGGGGGTGTCCTGTCAGGGTAACAGAGAGGGCACCCGTGCCAATAACAGCCCCAGAACTGGAAGACGGTGGTGGTATCTCCAACTTTAACAACCCCGTCTACACGTCGCCCTAACACATATTCCTCACGGCCGTTACCCGCATGAAGAATAGAGACAACCGCGTTGATGGGCCTCCCAGCAGAGCCATTGTACAGCGACGTGCGACTGTTGGTCTGCACACCGATAGCCACCGTTAGGGATAATACCGATAGTATTCTCCTTAAGATGACTTCGGCGGTAAACCAACATGGCCGCTCCAGCTATCGTACACGCCTCTCTGAAAGGATCCACCATTGCTTTCTCCATGAGCATGTCTCTAAACTTCAGGCAGGCCTTCCTTAGGATTTCTACATCTTTCACACAATACAGTTCCAACTCCGTTTAAAATCAAAGACATAATTTTCTTTGACCAACGCGTCATACCACTTCTCAAAGTGCTCCTTCGCCGATGCCGTAGTCCTCCTTTGGCGGCAAGGGACCCCTATACCCGCGTTTTCTTTTTTATTGAAAAAATGAGGGAAATGCCCTTTGGCCAAAGACTCGTCCAAGAGAAAGTTTTGGGCAATTTGGACAGCGACATTGGGAGAAAGTTCAGTGAGTCAATAAAGTGGAGCGGGCCGTAACGCATGGACAAGATTTTCCCACCGTTCATTATATGTTCGGGAGTCCATTTTTTTATCTCCATCATGTATCTTAAAATAAAATTACCATCATAGGATTTAGCGTTATGGCCGAGGAGGGTGATATCCTTAAATTTTGAAGCTTTAATTTGTTCTAAAATTTCAAAAAATTGGGCCATTGTGGTATCACCCTTGAATATGCGAGTCCTATCACCCCCGCAGTCGGTGCAATGATAGTCATTTGCATCTATATGAACACAGGCCTTACAACACGTTTGCACGACACATAGGTTAGGTTCATGCAAGTACGTGCCTGCCGCACCTTGAAGAAGCGTTTCTTGTCTGAATTCAAAATCATAGAATACAAACATGAAATTACTCTTTTCCAGTGACGGCTTGGATGGGGCCTGATTCATATAACAGAAATGACCAAAAGGGCGATATGAATCGTATACTCTACAAAAAGTCTCAAAACACCTATGTGAATAATTTGATCTTTCAAACTGAAAAATTGCCCGCATACCTCGCAAACCTTTTTGACATCACAGACCTATCTGTGACCGCTGAAAAAACCGGGACGTTTATGGTTATCAAAGCATGTCTGATTTGTGAACCAACGCCCGCAGTCTTTACAGACCACAGATCGGCCTCCGCTACAAACCGCTTAGCGTAGCACTTTTTGCACGCGGATTCGCACTTGTTCGCATTCTTATGATCAAATGGCACACGGCATTCGTGGCATAAGTACCCACACTTAAATGCGGCTGTCAAGGATGTTATGACGTCAAAATGGTTTTGCTTATCGTAGTGAAAATACAAATCAAGGTGCCCCTTAAAGGAATGTTCGGATGGAGTAGGCCCCTCATATAGGACCTGTCTCCTCCCGACGTTCCCTGAACACTGGGATTTTGTATTCGGAAATATATGCTTGAAATTGTTTCAGCTCGGTTATTCCACCACCCTTCAAAAGATTCACACGGGCATCACGGCATAAATCTTCTGCTTTGAGTTTTTGAATTTGACGGCCCTGTTTATTCTGTTTAACGGTGGTCACGTCCATACATCCTGGCTCTCTTTTATTATCACATATAGCTTTGGCGACAACCAATGCACGGGCAAGACAAAGACTGTCGCCATTTTGGATCGTAATGATCCCTTTGTTATTACGGCTATATGTGCTAGCGGGAGCGAGTTTATCACAATATCGTCCACTCCCGCGAGGCTCCTTAAAGTGGGAGAGTTTAACGTACAAGGTGCAGTACTCAAAAACAAACTATACTCTGCAACACGCGACTTACGTTATCAAGCACTGCTCTAGCGTCTAGCTGGTCTGCTCTCCTAAATGAGATATACACAGGGCTTAACGTTGAGTCAGTGCTACTCAAAAGTAAGCCTACGTGGTAATCGGCACTAACGCCATGGTCCTGCAACCGATGGAGCAAATGAGTAATTTGTTCTTCAAGCCAGCTTATTGCGTCACGATCTCTTGCTGGTGCACCAAGATGTAAGGTAATTTCTCTACCAGTATAAAATAAACGCCTCAATTGATTAATCCTCTCTTGAACGATACGAAGAGGGACGCCATTTTGCAATGCACCGCCTACCTGATTTACTGGGCCACTAATTCCCGGTTGTGGGCTGAAGAAGGTCCTGCTATCGCCGGCTCCATGGGCCCAATCTCCCTCGCCACCGCAGGGGCTCGAACCCCCTCTCCCTGGCGTAGAGGCAGGGGTGAAGATGTTACGCCAGACGGGGGCACAGGGGCTCGAACCCCGTCTCCCTGGCGCTGGGGCGGTGCGGCTACGTTAGGTTGGAGGGGCCCCATAGCTGGCGGTGGTGGTGTCGGGGTCGTCCCTCCATTTCCAGCCTCAATTTCAACTATAATACATGTCAAAGTAAGCATTGTCACAAACATAATTGCTTTAGCTCAAACCCACAGAGGCAGCATTTGTGTGGAAGGAGTGTGAAAAAACAAACCCTGGTAAGATTTGAACCTTGAACTTATCTCTTTAATATTTTTGGTATTAATATAATATGTTAAATTTTTCTCTAAGCATAATTGCTTTAGCTGAAACCTACAGAGTCAGCATTTGTGTAAAGTGAGAGTGAAAAAAACACATCTATTTTACCCTGGTAAGATTTGAACCTCAAACTTATCTCTTTAATACTTTTATTATTAATATAATATGTCACATAATTGCTTTATCTGAAACTGACATTCACAAAGTGTGTTCACCATAAAAAAAATCATCGTGCCATTGTGATATAGGCAACCCTAAGTGAAATTTATTTCTGTAATTAAAACAAGTCATTTTATCAACAGCGCTTACGTCTTAAGATATTTTACGGTTGAATTTGTTCAACTACGTACATCAGTAATTAATTTGAAGATTTATTGCACAAAGAGCCGCAGATTTTATTTTCGACCTGGGAAAATATATATTTGATCAGTTTAAGATATTATCTTCTCATAATGAATTGAGCGTTTTTTTTTTTGAAGCCTGCATAATGAGGGGATAGTCAACCCGCCGTACTCACCACAAATTATGTTCACATACACTCCCAGGGGTAGCAACCATCAAGAAACCCACCCGTTGAAGCCTGCATAATGAGTGGATAGTCAACCCGCCGTACTCAACACAAACTATGTTCACATACACTCCCAGGGGTAGCAACCATCAAGAAACCCACCCGTTGAAGCCTGCATAATGAGTGGATAGTCAACCTGCCATACTCAACACAAACTATGCTCTTATACACTCCCAGGGGGTAGCAACCATCAAGAAACCCATCCGTCTGTCGCCAGGTCTAAACTGTTTGCTAGCGCTATCTGTTATAATTTCTACAAGTTACACACTTCTGTAAAATTGCCGAAAAAAATATGTCTCAACACATGTCGGTAAAGCATTTTTTTCTCCTTGAATATTATATTTTAGAGCAGTTACTTTTTTCCAAAGCTCGGTTAGATTTTATGTGTATAACTTAAAGATTGGGCCACATGTCTGAATTAAAAAAGTGAAAAGTTTGTGAGTGTATGTCGGGTCCAAAAAAAAGGATAAACTTACATTTTCAGCCGCTTTTTTAAATTTGAACCAGTGTCCCTTTGTCTCTTTAAATTGGGTAATATTCCAGCTGATTTGTTTGCAGCCCCCTTAAAGTGTACAGACTTTTGGTGAAACGTGAATTTAAAGCGGCAATTATAATTTTCTGCCTTTGTACAGGAAATGAACCCTTGACCAGACACTAAAGTGATGTTTGAATATTGGCAATTATAATTTTCTGTCTTGAACCCGGGACCATGAACAAAATACCCGTCAGGGGCAGTTATTTTAAAAACTAAACCAGTATTTCACTTATGCCCCCTGGAATTGAACCAGCGACTCCGCCAATGGCTCCGCAGGGTTTTTAAGTGTATAAATTTCCCAGCTTCCAAAGGTATCGAGCTAGCGACGATATAACGGTGTTTGTGCGAGAGAGAGAACGAGAGAGAGAGAGAGAGCTTACACACACACAGGCTATTTTCAAACTAATGGCTGGCTACGTGTAGATGTTACTTACATAGCAGGCGGTCAAGGGTGTCCAAATCTGCCCAAACAGTGGAGTGCTCATTTTCTCCAACATAGAGAGGCACAGGCGCCAGGATGTCTGAGTCTGATGCGAGGACCGCCTGGAACGGCAAGGGGGCTGCGACGCTACGTCATGCATAGCACGTCCCTGCGACTCATGTGGGGTAGATGATGACACCCCCAGAAGCCCCACATCCAAACCGAATGGATCCCAATAGTCTGAAATTAAATAAATACATATTAATTAGCATTTAAGGGAGAAAAAAAGCACCAACAAGTCTCTAAAATATTGTAAGCTGTTTAGTAACCCATAGACGCATCGGCATCTGCAACACAGGTCCCATTTTCATTAAAGTTTGCCAACTGGTCTAGATTGTCTGAACCCACCGGTTGTACACCCTCGACAGCTGTTGGGGCTCTTCAACTAACAAAAACAAGAACACCATTGTACGCCCCAGCTGTAATAAGCAACAAAAAAACCCGTTAAAATATACATAAAAAACTTACCTAAATTTAGAAAATTTTCTAGCAACTCGAAATTCATTTTTGATGTTCGGCGGCGTCAATCACAAATTGAAATGACCAAATGTAATGAACGGGTTCTATTTATACCCTCTTCAAAGAGCCTGCCCTGTAATGACCTAATACTCTAATGTGTCTCTGCGCATGCGCTATAAAATCTGTCCATAAGACCAGCTGTAAATCCCGTTAACTCGTCAGACTGCTCCAACCTATCGACGTTGCTGGACGCGTCTCTCTGCGCTCCGTTCAGACAACTGCAAATGATAGCACACACAGAACGAACAAGCACGGTGGGTCAAACGGATGTCGCTCAAACTTACCCTCCCTCAGTGCATTTGAAGGTTCATTTTTTCTCACTCTGGCAAATGTTGGGTGCATTGAGGTGTGGGCTTAAACTTTCATAGGGATATATCTCGTCATAATATAGTTGCGAACAAGGCTATTCCTATTAAAATTGGACTATACAGGAATATCCCCTTTGTCCACGTGGGTGAGATTTGAACCCGGAACTTTCAGCTACGAGCGATGCTAAACTGAATACGAATGGATAGCAAACGCGGGTACCACATGGACTCTTTCTCACTCTCGCAAATGTTGGGTGCTATAGTTTTATTTCAATACCTATAAATTTATATATTTTATATGTTTCTACGGGTAGTCAGTTTTACTCTCGCAAATGTTGGGTGCTATAGTTTTATTTCAATATCTATAAATTTATATATTTTTTATGTTTCTTCGGGTAGTCAATTTTAAAAGGGCCAATTGAGCGTTGTAATTGGAACACGTCCACTTAATTACTAGGGTGCTTTTCTATACTCCCAATGTCCACTTTTCACGGGATGTAACACCACTCTTGCCATGCAAATGATGGTGCACAGAATGAACAAGCTCGCAACTGATCTATTAGCGTAGTTAGTATAGCAACCGCTTAAAACACCGACTTTCTCCCATATTTAGTAGTATAGTTTTTTGCTATAGTAGCGCCTTAAACCATATGGTCATTCTTTATGTTACGTGCAATGTTAAGCTAAAAACCCGTTTTCATATTCGTTATACAGATACAATTACCGAGGATTAGCCATTTAATTTATTTGTACTTAGTCCGCTCTTGCAACGGGCGAGAGACTTATTAACATTGAGTCCGTTGTAGTTGTGCGGTGTTATCGTCTATTAGGGGTAACTAACTAATCGTGCCGTTGGTAAGTGCGTAGTAATTTGAGGGTCTCTGGTTCGAATCCAATCTAGACACGCAGATTATATCAGCACACGACTTACAAACTAACTTAGCTATAGAACAGTAAATTCACCCCCCGTGAAAAGCACCCTCCACAGTATAGAGAGTTGAGCCCAGTACCCACAACTATTTTTTGAGGAGGGCGTTAGTGATTCGAGGATGATTTTCCACTCTCCCTCCAAGTACCAACAAGTTGGATGTTTGTGAGAGAGCTGACTTGGGCGGGGGAGCCTCCCTCCAAGTACCAACATGTTGGATGTGTGTGCGAGAGAGCTGTCATAGACTTGGACCTAAACATGTCCACTTTCATGGGATGTAAAAGCGAAACTGCCAATTAACGGGAGTTTTCCGAGCTGTCTTGCAGGTGTCTATTTTTGAGAAACACAATGACTCCTCAAGGTGAATGGAGGTTATTGCTCGGTACGTCACCCCCAGAAGGTAATGACCGGGGGAGGGAGAAAACCAGGATGAACGACCCCGGTTCTGTGGGGAGTGGTGGGGAGGGAAAATTCCCGTGCTCAGAAAAGTGAAAGGCTGAGTTGGTCATCAAACAGGCAGCGTGCCCCCCTACTGGAGATGCTTGCGTCATTTTCTATCGGTCAGCCGGGGGAGAAAGTCGTGGAGCGCGAGGCCCAGGTGACTCTATGCTTCATCAAATAAAACTACAGCGCCCTAATCGATGAATAAAAACACCTCTATCCTACCGATAATAACTCCAACGCCTCTATCCTACCAATTAATTAACAATAATCAATTAACAATAATTAAAAATTAATCAGCAAGAACCAACATGTCCAGGGTTTGTTGGGGAGGGGCAGGAGGAGGGGGAAAGTATGTCAGGGGGTGGGGGGCCGGGTTTGGGGCGGGAGGGGGCAGGAGGGGGCGGGAGCAGGGGCGGAATAACGGTAAAAAGCACAGGTGTGACGTAGTGGGCTATCCGACCGTACTAGCTACTGTCAGCTTCTGTTCCTATCACAGAGATTGTCCAGTAAGCTTCTGTTCCTATCACAGAGATGGTTTCAGTCAGTTCTGTTCCTATCACAGAGATGGTCAGTCAGTTCTGTTCCTATCACAGAGATGGTCCAGTCAGTTTCTGTTCCTATCACAGAGATGGTTTTGTCAGCTTCTGTTCCTATCACAGAGATGGTCCAGTCAGCTTCTGTTCCTATCACAGAGATGGTTCTGTCAGCTTCAGTTTTCTAATCACAGAAGAGGCCATACAGGTTTCTGTTCATATCAGCAGAGAATTACCATACAGCTTGTTCCTATACACAAATGATTTTCATCAGTTCTGTCCTAAACAAAGATGGTTTCAGTCATTCGTTTGCTATCACAGAGATGTCTGTCAGCTTTGTTCCTGATCACAAGATGGTCCAGTCACTTCTGTCCTATCACAGAGAGTTTAGTCAATTTCAGTTCCTACTAAGAATGGTTTCTGACTTCATTTTCCTATAAGTAACACACAAAGACTTTTCAATGACAGCCGATTTCTGTAATTCAAATTATCATACTTGCTGAGAAATTACTTTCATACAAATGTATGTAAATGCAAAGAACAAAATTAATTTTATTGCTTCATAAGCCAAACAAAATATTAATTTTTACAGTCAATCAGAATTTAGCAAGTCTAAGAAAGTGAAAAATTGGTTCACAGATATAACGATGTTGCGCCTCCCCTGTAATCCCCTCGATCCTCGCAGTTTGAGAAAGCCTGATAAAAGCTCCCAAAATCACAATTTCAGACACGTGTGAGCTAAGAACCTGTCTGTATGTTGATGAAACCACATATTACCTATAAGAAGGAACACAAAAATATTTTTTAAATATTTGCAGTCTTTGCATGAATATTTGCTCGATTACACGGAGAAATTGTTGAAATGAACATCAAGATAAATAGCTTAGATTTACTATCTAATATACCAAACTAAATCTAAATAGCTGAAAAATACCTACATCTAGGACACAACTGCAAGCATGATAACAATGGATCTTTTACGTGAAGGCATTATTGCAATGAACACCAATAGAAATAGTTTGAATTTACTATTTACAAATTAATTAATTTGAATCACTTAAGTAAGCACCTTAGATTATCAAAAAAAATTTTTGTTAGTAATTGTTTCTATTAGTTTTTTAAAATTTTCCCTTCTCTCCCCAATCATAATTTCTCTAGCTCCTATTTAAACACTTATAGTTTTAAGAATCATTTTGTTATCTATATTTGTAGTACTTCTATCTGCCAGACAAATTTCAATTTTCTACTACAGCTAAAAGTATTTTTTTTCATGGAGTTCCATTTTAAAATGTTAGACTTAATAGTTATTTTGAGTGGGGCAGTTACCGGCATGCTAAATTTCAATTTTTAACAACACTGCACTGTAGATTTTAACCCCCCATCGCCCAACCCCCTTTTCCAAATTCACTTTGAGAAATTTAGAGTCTATTATTATTTTAGCTATCTGTGATTTGATTTATCTCTACTTATCTGCAAAAAAATTATTTTATACCTCACCTAATTTTTTTTTCTCTATTATAATTGTCTATCGCCACTATTTCTCAGAATGTCATTTTAATATTATTATTATTATTATTATTATTATTATTATTATTATTATTATTATGTCTATTTGTATTGTTTCCCGTACCTACTCAACTAATTTAAATTCTTTACCATACAGAGAAGTATTGAATGTATTAGTTTTGGAAATGTTGGGCTTCCCACTCCACTCCTTCCCACAATTTCTCCAACTCCCACTGAGAGATTTTAACATTTATTTGTTTATCTTGATTGGTCCTTATACCCAAGGTTATAGAGTATAAGTTTGGCTCGTTCCCTATATCGGCCAGCATTCAGACTACCCTAGCACGGCACTGCTGTGACGTCATCTCGTAGCCTAGCCGAGCTTGCTTCTTAGCAGTACATGTGACTGCGGTGTCGCGCTCGCTCGTTATTAGCTTCCTATTTATGTCAAGCATACTAACAAAGTTACTGTGAATAGTAAATGCTTGTGAGTTTCTTTGTAAGCTTTCCTATTATTTATGGGCTATGTGTTACGAAAAGTGTCATAACAATTATACCGTTGCCATGTGCAATAAAAGTAATCTAACTAAGGGATATGGTGTTATACACAATATTTTCATAAAGATTCTGATGTCAGACGAAGATGAATTCACTATTGAACGGAATAGAAAATGGAATCCTGATTAGTATTTTATTTGCTCAGAACATTTTCCCCCCTGATGATTATGAAACAACCCTTCAAGCCTAATGCTATACTTTCCTAAGAAAAGATAATTAAAATCGCCTGCTATACCCACCGTTATTTGTGGTGTCTCCTATAAGGTTATCCAAGGGGAAATATTACCCGTGAATCTAGGCCTATTATTAGATTGATGAAATAAATATTAAGTGATTTCATGGCGGGTAAAAATATTTGGGGGGACATGTCACCCCTAATATTTTTACTTTATGGGAAAGTCTAACTAATACTTTTGCTTTTGGAAAAGTCCCCTCCTATATTGAATTAAATTTACAGATTTGTTTCAATAGTTTACTTAATTGCAAGATTTCACATATGCATTTTATAACCTTATTAAACAAATTGATCTTGCTTCATTAATGTGAGTAGAGAGAGTTATCAGCTACTAAGGCCGGTGAGGGGAAGTAATTGATCAGCCCCCACCCTTTCCCTCCCCTCCCGCGCCGGAGACTCGCGTGTTCTCTTTCCACATGGGGATGGTGTGTGTGTGTGTGTTCCCCCTCCCCTCCCGCGCTGGAGACTCGCGGATGTGTGTTCTCTCTCTGTCTCTTTCTCTCACGTTGGAAGACCATCATGTTTCAGGACATTGAGGGGATGGGACGTGTGCCCTCCTTCCTTGAAGTATGTTAGAGTTCTCTCCCTCTCTCTCCCACTCATAATCTGGATATAGGTATGAATACTAGGGCAGCGAGGGGGAAAAGTGGTGTGGGATGTAGATGCCACTCTTATACATGGTTCATTTTTCAGGGCGGCGAGGAGAAATGTATCATGACGGAGGGAATGGGTTGCAGCTCTGCTCGAGGACGAGGAACTTTTTTGCTCTCCAGTCCTCTCCCCACCTCCGAGACCTTGTCAGGAAGCTAAGATGTCTGACGATGTGTTTGAAGGTTCAAATATGTACTACCTCGGGAGATTCATCTTGATCTAGCAGTGAGGGAGAGATATGTACTACCTCGGGAGATTCATCTTACTCACGTGAGGGGAGGAGTGTATTCCAAGCAATCGGTCCGAGATATTTATCATGACATTCGGATAAATTATTTCAAAACATCGGGAGATGTTTTTTTCCACTCTCTCAACCAATGAGCTACTTCGGAGAGATATTTACTCATCACTTCGGATAAAACTTTTCGAAACATAGTGGAGATATGTGTTTTTGCATCTCCAAGCAATGAGCTACCACTTCAGGAGACGATTTATGTACATTGATAAACATTTCAAACATTCGATGATGATGAGTTTTTTCCATCTCTCCAGCAGATGGAGGTCGACTTCAGGAAGAACATCTTATCAGACATTGAGGATGAAACTTTGTACAAACCTCGGGAGATTCATCCCCCATGATCAGCATGAGGGAGAATATTTACTACCATCGGAGATTCACTGATCAGCAGTGAGGAGAGATTGTACTACCTTCGGGAGATTCATCTTGATCAGCAGTGAGGGAGAGATATGTACTACCTCGGGAGATTCATCTTGATCCTAGCAGTGAGGGAGAGATATGTACTAACCTCGGGAGATATCATCTGATCCAGCAGTGAGGGAGAGATATGTACTACCTCGGGAGATTCATCTTGATCTAGCAGTGAGGGAGAGATATGTACTACCTCGGGAGATTCATCTTGATCCAGCAGTGAGGGAGAGATATGTACTACCTCGGGAGATTCATCTTGATCTAGCAGTGAGGGAGAGATATGTACTATCCTTGAGGGATTCATCTTGATCCAGCAGTGAGGGAGAGATATGTACTACCTCGGAGATTCATCTTGATCCAGCAGTGAGGGAGAGATATGTACTACCTCGGTAGATTCATCTTGATCTAGCAGTGAGGGAGAGTATATATGTACTACCCGGGAGATTATCTTGATCCAGCATTGAGGGAGAGATATGTACTACCTCGGGAGATTCATCTGATCCAGCAGTGAGGGAAAGATATGTACTATCTTGAGGGATTCATCTTGATCCAGCAGTGAGGGAGAGATATGTACTACCTCGGAGATTCATCTTGATCTACAGTGAGGAGAGATATTACTACTTGAGGGATCACTTGATCCAGCAGTGAGGAGATATGTACTACCTCGGGGATTCATCTGATCAGCAGCAGGAATTGTACTACGGAGATTCATTTGATCCGCTGGGAGATCTCTTGATTCACTATCCACGTGGGTTCACTCCTCGGGGACTACTAATTCTACCGTCACTACTGGTGTCCCCCTCTTACCTTCTCTCCTCTCTCCTCTCTCCTCTCTTTCCATCAGTATACAACGCGGGATATCAGAACAGTGGTTTGTCTTGGAGGTGGGTGAAGGGGTGGGGGGATGTCTCGCCATGAGACTCGAGGGTGTTTTCTCTCAAGATGGGTCAGCTCACTTCCCTCCATGCCTTGTGCCAGCTCATTATCATAGAGACGATCGGTAAGGTCTACCCTTTGTCCCCCCCAAGGTTATGATTAACACAGCTGCAGGAAGAATACCTTTGATTTTAATCGGACTGAACGGGTCCTAGGTAGTTCATTATCATAAACGAGAATCTTGAATCGTTCTGAACGACTCTTCGAAACATGGGCTTTTATCATAAGGCTTATTGTAACAACCTATATCACGGAGGGTAACGCAACGGCTACTATCTCATGAGTCAATTTCAAGAGCTAGTATGAATCCATCCCACCGTCTTAATGAGAGAGCTAGTTAATCACTAGTATGAATCCATCCACCCGTCTCAATGAGCTACTATCTCATGAAGTTATCTCAAGGAGAGATAGTTATCTCGCGGGAGCTATCTCAGAGAGCTAGTTAATCACTAGTATAAATCCATCCAGCTGTCTAATGAGCTACTGCCTCATTATCTAAATGAGATAGTCGTCTCAAGGAGCTAATATGAACCAATTTCAAGAGTTAGTATGAATCCATCCAGCCGTCTTAATGACCTGCTATCTCATGAAAATATCTCAAGGAGATAGTTATCTCGGGGAGCTATCTCAGAGAGCTAGTTAATCACTAGTATGAATCCATCCACCCGTCTCAATGAGCTACTATCTCATGAAATTATCTCAAGGAGAGATAGTTATCTCGCGGGAGCTATCTCAGAGAGCTAGTTAATCACTAGTATGAATCTATCCTGCTGTCTCAATGAGCTACTATCTTATGAAGTTGTCTCATTGTCTCAATGAGCTAGTATGAATTCATCCTGTGTCTCAATGAGCTACTATCTCATGAGTCAATTTCAAGAGCTAGTATGAATCTATCCTGTTGTCTCAAGGGGAGAGAGTTAGTACAGTGTTTGAAATCTATCCAGTCGTCTCAATGAGCTACTATCTCATGAAGTTGTCTCAATGAGATAGTCGTCTCAAGGAGCTAATATGAACCAATTTCAAGAGTTAGTACGAATCCATCCAGCCGTCTTAATGATCTGACATCTCATGAAGTTATCTCAAGGAGATAGTTATCTCGGGAGCTATCTCAGAGAGCTAGTTAATCGCTAGTATGAATCCATCCACCCGTCTTAATGATCTACTCACAAAAAAGAATTGAACCCAGGAGGGAGAGAATCGTCACGACTCGCAACGATGCGAGATTCTTCGTCAAGAAAACTGTGCAGCTGTGTTGATCATAGTCCTAGGAGGGGACAAAGGGTAGACCCTACCACCACACCCGCCTCGGTGGCGTAGTTGGCTAACGCGCTTGTCGTGTTGAGCTCGACTGCTGAGGAGGGGAGGGGGGGGAGATCGAGGTTCGAATCTCGGTCGGGTGAACTGGAGGTTGGTTTTTCTCACTCTCCCTCCACGCAAATGCGGGTTTACTTCCCACAATTCCTAATCCATTAGCGTAATTAGTACTTAACCCGAACGGTAGTAAGACGCGGTGCTAAATATTATTAGGCTGTCTTGATCCTTTAATTACTTCTAATAAAAAAGTTTTTTATTGGTTTTAAGGGACCCTTTTAATAAATGATCGAACTTTGTTTAATTCAATATTCAAATGGAGTAACCGATTTAACTCCTTCACAATCCAGCTACATTTAAAGGTAATAAATGACTGAACTTTGTTTTTTAATAAATGATCGAACTTTGTTTAATTCAATATTCAAATGGAGTAATTTATTTAAATACTGTTAACTCCTTCACAATCCAGCTACATTTAAAGTTAATAAATGACTAACTTTGTTTTTTAATAAATGATCGAACTTTGTTTAATTCAATATTCAAATGGAGTAACCGATTTAAATACTGTTAACTCCTTCACAATCCAGCTACATTTAAAGGTAATAAATGACTGAACTTTATTTTTAATAAATGATCGAACTTTGACCGATTTAGATACTGTTAACTCCTTCACAATCCAGCTACATTTAAAGGTAATTAAGATTGTTAATAAATGACTGAACTTTGTTTTTTAATAAATGATCAAACTTTGTTTAATTCAATATTCAAATGGAGTAACCGATTTAACTCCTTCACAATCCAGCTACATTTAAAGGTAATTAAGATTGTTAATAAATGACTGAACTTTGTTTTTTTAATAAATGATCGAACTTTGTTTAATTCAATATTCAAATGGAGTAACCGATTTAAATACTGTTAACGCCTTCACAATCCAGCTACATTTAAAGGTAATTAAGATTGTTAATAAATGACTGAACTTTGTTTTTAATAAATGATCGAACTTTGTTTAATTCAATATTCAAATAGAGTAACCGAATTAAATACTGTTAACTCCTTCACAATCCAGCTACATTTAAAGGTAATTAAGATTGTTAATAAATGACCGAACTTGTTTTTTAATAAATAATCAAACTTTGTTTAATGATAAAAGGGAAATGTACTAAGGTAAATAATATTAAAAAAGAAAACGGAGTAACCGATTTAAATACTGTTAACTCCTTCACAATCCAGCTACATTTAAGGTAATTAAGATTATTAATAAATGATGAACTTTGTTTTTTTAATAAATGATCGAACTTTGTTTAATTCAATATTCAAATGGAGTAATCGATTTAAATACTGTTAACTCCTTCATAATCCAGCAATAAGCTTCATTAAAAAATCGGTCAATTGCTGCTGTGTTTAATTCAATATTAAAATGGAGTAACCGAATTAAATACTGTTAACTCCTTCACAATCCAGCTACATTTAAAGGTAATTAAGATTGTTAATAAATGACTGAACTTTGTTTTTTAATAAATGATCGAACTTTGTTTAATTCAATATTCAAATGGAGTAACCGATTTAAATACTGTTAACTCCTTCACAATCCAGCTACATTTAAAGTTAATCAAGATTGTTAATAAATGACTGAATTTTTTTTTTAATAAATGATCGAACTTTGTTTAATTCAATATTCAAATGGAGTAACCGATTTAAATACTGTTAACTCCTTCACAATCCAGCTACATTTAAAGGTAATTAAGAATGTTAATAAATGACTGAACTTTGTTTTTAATAAATGATCGAACTTTGACCGACTTAAAAACTGTTAACTCCTTCACAATCCAGCTACATTTAAAGGTAATTAAGTTTGTTAATAAATGACTGAACTTTGTTTTTTTAATAATGATCGAACTTTGTTTAATTCAATATTCAAATGGAGTAACCGATTTAAATACTGTTAACACCTTCACAATCCAGCTACATTTAAAGGTAATAAATGACTTAACTTTGTTTTTTAATAAATGATCGAACTTTGTTTAATTCAATATTCAAATGGAGTAACCGATTTAAATACTGTTAACTCCTTCACAATCCAGCAACATTTAAAGGTAATTAAGATTGTTAATAAAATGAGTGAACTTTGTTTTTAATAAATGATCGAGCTTTGTTTAATGATAAAAGGAAAATGTAATAAGGTAATAAAGTAACCGTGCAATCGACCTACTTTTTTTATTCATTTAAAGGTAATTAAGATTGTTAATAAATGACTGGAGCATCCCTCCTCCTACACGAATGTTGACTTGACCCTACCAATGTGTTTCAAAACGAGTCACCTCATTACATACTTACTACTATTCTATCCATCACTATCCAGTCCACTATTACTCTATCCTATCTGATCCTATCTCAACTGACTATCTACCCATCACCTCATTACAATCCTATCCCTATCTTAGATAGTCCTATCCAACCCTTCTTTACATCCTACTAGTTCCTATCCAGTCCACCTCATTACGTCCTATCCTATCTTGAGTTATCAACCTCATTACATCCTATTGAGCTAGTTCTATCCAGTCCACCTCATTACATCCTATTCTATCTTGAGTTAGTCAACCTCATTACATCCTATCCTATTGAGTTAGTTATATCCAGTCCACCTCATTACATCTATCTCTATCTTGAGCTTATCAATCACCTCATTACATCCTATCCCTATCTTGATTTAGTTATATCCAGCCACCTCATTACACCTATCTTGAGCTAGTTTTATCAGTACCACCTCATTACACCCTACCCTATCTTGAGTTAGTTCTATCCAGCCACCTCATTAATATCCTATGAGCTAGTTATATCCAGTACCAACTCATTACGCCCTATCCCTATCTTGAGCTAGTCTCATTAACATCCTATCCTTATCTTGAGTAGCTAAGACGTTGACGCGAAGATTACCAAACCTCCTCCTAGCTCCATGCTAGGAACCCTCCCAAAGTCCGGAGGACACGATTCCCGAGAGTCCGAACCTGAGGGGTCCGAGCTTGTTACCACGGTTACGCGACATATCAGTGTTCGAGCTTCAACCTCCCGGCAAAGATATACATATCTTCCGGATTCAGACATGACCGATGAATCAATTAGAGAAATTCTCATCTCGAGCTCTCCCTCGCATTCGTTGCAATATTTAATTTTTTTCCTCTGATCTACTATACCAGGGCAGGTACAAGGATTGGAGATGATGCATCAGCTGGGAGTAAGGTACAAACTTCCATCCCTCACGAAGCGAGTATCCCACGATCTTATCCTTCCCCTCCTGCTTGGTTTAAGGGGGCTACTCTCGCAGATGATGACGGGGTTCGAATCTGGCTCGGGTGTATTTACAATCCTCTCTTTTTTCCCAGTTGAAATCTAAACTATCTTTATATTGTTAAAGGGGGCTACTCTCGCAGATGATAACGGGGTTCGAATCTGGCCTCGGATGTATTTACAATCCCGTTCTGAGCAAAGGAAGATATGTATGTTTCCAGGAGCTTAGGGAGGGGAAGGGCTGACCGGGGACATGTCATCCCTCGGAGGGAGGGGGGTTTGGTAATCTTCACGCCGGCTATTGCCTCCCTCCATCCCGAGCGTATAAAGCGGACGCGAGGTAGGGAGACGAATCTCTAGACAGTTGGGTTACCGTCTGGAGGACACGAGCGATAGTAGTAATAGCCAGACTTGAATCCGTCGCTAATTATTCCGCTAATTATTCATGACGACGTTTTATTGAGTGTGGTCAGCCTTGCGTCTAGTCTCGCCCATGAATTGGCGGTAGCTATGCTAGACACCCCCATGTAGGTATGGATTTTTTTACGTCACAAATAATATGACTGCTGAGTGACGTCGATTCAAAATATGACCTATGATAGTGACGTTTTATTGAGTGTGGTCAGCCTTGCCATGTGACGTTTTATTGAGTAAGGTCAGCCCTGCCATGTGACGCCAGCCTGTTGTTCTGGACGTGTCGGTAGGTATGCTAGAGATATAGTATTGTGACGTCATCCTGATTGTTGTATTGACTGTTGGTCAGCCGTGTGACGTTAGCCTGTGACTATGACGTTTCAAATAATATAAGTGTGGTCAGGCTTTCGTCTGACGTCAGCCATTGGTTCTGGACGCCCCATGAATGTAGGTGTGGATATTTTTACGTCACTTATAATATGACTGACGTCGAGGTAGCTATGCTAGAGATATAGTGTGACGTCTTCTAGTGTGACGTTCCGGTTAGTTGGTCAGCGCCATTTTTATCGTAGACAAGTTTTTTTTAAAGTGTAAATGAATTGTAATTTGTTTTAAATTTTTTAGTTATTTATATATCAAATAATTGATATATTTGAACGCTCTTACTACAAATATTTAAATGAGAGGGTAATAAATGAAAAAATAAATACAAGTTTTTTCAAATTTAATTATAATAAAAAATATATATACATATTTCACAATTTATTATTGTTATCCATAAAAATACAAAGATCGTCATAGAGTGACAGATAGTCAAAATATGGGATAGGATCGGGCGGGTCTACAAACGATTTGGAGGTGAGCGTATTGTCTATGAACGTCGATACATTTGGGTGGTTTAGATATTTTACATGTCGTGTGATATATTTTTCAAGATTGTACAGAGTTTTTATTTCATCCGTAGACAGGTAGATCTGAATGTTTTTTTTTATCACTCAGACACAATTTCCACACGCCGAAAAGTTTTTTCACCACAATGATAAAGTCGTCCATGGTGGACTCGAAGTTTACACACGTCGCACACAGTCGACCAAAACGGCATTTCTTTGACGAGAAAGTTCCATTGGGGACGGTGAGTATTAGACGATTAGAACTCGATGAAAACATCACGTGAGCGTAAAAGTTGCGGTCAGGGAAGAGCCCACCGCCACGTGTTTGTTCTGTTTGTCGTTTAGGTAGAAAGTCTTGGTTAGCAACGAGGGTGATTCATCCTGCACCATATTACAGCTGAACGTCTTCATCGCTGTCTGCGTCTAGACTGATGACCTGTAATCAACAGTCGTCACAATTAAAGCTAGTATCGTGGTCGTCGTCGGTGATTGGACAAAATTTATACAATTTCTCGGCGCTGTGAAATCTGACGAATCGTACCAAAGCATTTGCATTTTTTAACGCGCACGGGTGATGTCGTGACAAGGGGCGGTACACCCCCAACAATTTGAGTTGATCAAATCAACAAACGGACATTTATAGTCCTCACGTAGTGGGATGAATGTCCGGCCGGTGAGACGGGACAAGAAATTCCCTTTTTGTTTATTATATGCGTAAGGCACGAAGGCTTTATCTAAATTTTGTTTTAGAATTGCATCCAATTTGGAGTAACACAAGCCGGTGGTTTTATTGAATTGATAGCACGACGATTGTTTCTCGTCGATGAAAACTATGGCTAGCTCGGTGATCACCCACTCCTTTTTCGAGTTTACGATAAATGAAAAATCAAAGATGGCCGACATGATGATGTTCATATGTCAGATAATTGAATACAAATGATTAAATAAAATTATAGTATACCTTTTATATCTAATGCAGGAACACGAGTCTGGGCACCCCTGCTAGTACATCTTGGACAGTGGCCAAAGCGACGTTTGAACAGCGTGACGGCCAGTCGGTCGTTCTTGCACAAGTTGCCGGTTGAGAACAGGTCTGTGAATCTCCTCAGGCTCCAGCCGGCGTTCTTGGCAACGGCAAACAGACAGCAATAGTGCCCGCACACACCGGAGGCTATGCCTTGGAGTCGTTTGCGGTTGTACCTCTATCGTGTCGAGTGTTTATTCAAGAGTCTAGTCATCACTAAGCTCGGTCGTCTGCCGTATGTATCAAAATACTCCGCAAATTTGGAAAAATATAGAACCACCCAATGAGAACCGGGTTTAGTGTGAGGGTCTAGATTGACCACAAATAAGGCGGGACGAGTGAAATTTTGAGGTAATTTGTCGTCCTTTTATAGATTGAAATTTTGCCCCGCAGCAGCAGTGTGTCTATTTGATGAGAATTCATGGTGTTAATAATTAATTTTCACTTCACGATTAGAATCTATAGACACCGTCCCCTCGTACTCAGAGTAAAACAAACAGGTTATGGCGGTGTCAAGGTCTGTCTTGAACTGTAACTCAAATCTCACGTTCCCCTCTGTCTGAAGGCTGGTGTGCGAGTCCTGTCCTGCACTGTCGGGAGTCAAGTCGAAGGCCAACATAAAGTAACCTTTATTGAACATGTCTCGCGTGATTAAATGCCCGTTGTTCTGATGGTGTATGCCCAATCCCGAAAACAATGTATCATAGGCGAGGGTGGACGTGCCGACGTTGTCAAAATTTATCAAAATGGGCAAATGTTTTTGGATTCCATTTACATATAGGACGAAACGATCGAGGTTTCTGTGAACCAGTTGAAACGGATTCGTGTTCAAACTGCCCACAAACGCCTCGTTTGACACCATTGTGAATAAAACAATTTTAGGATCACCCCTTGAATAACATTGTTTAAACTCACAGACTTGGATCCTTTGGGTACGGTCACAGACTTGACGTCCACCCGATTGAGGTGGTATTGGGCCGGCTTTCGTAACAGTGTCTTTTCTATAGCGAGTGAAATAGTCGGCGACACTTCCACGTGTTTCACAAAGAGGTGGCGTCTAAAATTCGCAACCGTACGTCGGTTTTAAATTGTCCGCGTCTGTGAGCAGATAAAACTCTCTTTTGTTTCGAATTAATTTAACGCGCAACGATACATTTTTCAATAGCAAGTGTGAAATATTAAATATGTTGGCGTGTAAACGTCCCACCAAGTCGACCGGATGTTTTAACATGTCTAATCTCGTGGCGAAGCCTTTGTTCTCTGTGGATGCGGCGAGTTCACCGTTAGCGGCAGGGGTATTCAAAAACCACATACCATTCACCAGGTGGGTGTTGGAGGCGTCTCTACCGTAATTAGTTAAAGTCTCTAAATAAGCCCTGTAGGCATAGTTGTCTGTCGAGGTTGTAATAGCTGTTTCGTTGAGAGAGATATTGATTTGACTGAATAAAGAATTTAACAAGTTGTTGACGCAACCGATTTTATTGTCGGCTGCGACCGGTGTCCCGTCCCCCCTCACCAGTTGAATACGAAGATATAATTTAATCGAAGAGAGGTCCCGAAAATACTTGCCGTCCCCGGGGCAAAAAAAACTCCAACTGAGCGTCATTGTCCACGGAAGTGATGGGTTTGTATTCGACCACTTTATTATTTTTAATTACCGTTTGAATGCATTTTTCGTCGAAAAGATCAAGTTCTGTTTTTGAACACTCCATAATTAATCGAAAATATCTTTTTTAGCTCTCTTGTTCCCTCATGGTTTGGCGCCCACCTTCGAATGAAGTCGTTTACGTTTTTTTACCCTTTTTAATTCACGTCCCTCGACCGCCTGAGTGACGCGCTTTTTAACTATATCACCGACTTTTGACCGGGTTCACGTGTCGCTATGTCGGCCAAAATATGCGAACCTGTTTGTAACGCTTGTTTTCCCACCGCTTTCGCCCCCCTCATAAACAACGGTTTGACAAATCGAAATAACCAGCCCAAAAACGCGCCGAGACCACGTCCCCGTTGCATTTTATAACTGGCGTGATAGACGGGACCGATGTTTTCTCTCTCTCCCTCCATTGTTAATACTAAGTCAAATTACTACGTCACGTATCTATTTATCTAGTTTTCTCTCTCTAAAATGTAAAACCGCTACGGTGGGCACGGACCAGATTGAAAATTCACTCGTTCGCCAAACTTTGTGTATAAGCCTATGCTTATATAGTCAAAATTACATTTCTCGACGGGAAAATAGAATAAAGGAAAGAACACGTGATGTGCGGTGGCGGAGGGGAACTGTATGATTATAATCCATCTTACATAAAAGTCGCCTATGAAATTGTGCTTTTGAAACGTGTAGTAATGGGTGACTTGTCGGCGGTCCATGCACCCTTTTGTTTTTTAATCTCAGTCAACATTGTTTGATCGCGAAGAATGTACCATTGAAATTCGGATATTAAAACCTCTAGATCACCTTTATCACTTATCGAGCTCTTAATTTTATTATAAAGCTCCTTAAAGGAGGTGAAATCTTGTTGAGGAAACGAAACACGCCCCACTTGGGTCACCACGACGTTTGCCGTCAATTCTTTATCTTTGGATAAAATGTTATCTTCGAGAGTTTCAAAACCCACGGGATAGGATAATTCAACTAGTCCCACCTCCCACCGGTCGTGTTCTAGTCGTATGGACTGTGCCAATTTTGTAGTATAGTAAGAGAGTGTATTATTCTCGTAATATTCGGCGCTCGAATCCGACGGCAGTGCTACATAAAACTGACTATATTTTTTAATGTTAGACACAGGCACCCAGCTTTTGAAAGAACTGTCGTATCCTTTCCACTTGACTAGATGATGTTGAATGCCTTTAATCCGCTTACTCTGTACTATTTTATCTATTTGAAAAATCGTTGGACGACGCACGCGAACTAGTTCGTAGTTATAAAAATGTCCCTCAATGGGCCGCCCGCGGAGATCCTTTAACGAATAGACCCGTTGGGGAAGTCTAGGAATTACTTTAACTATGCTAAATATTTCTCGTGTAAAATTAGCCTCGTATCCTTTGTCAAAATTCATCTTTTCTTTACTAATGCGCACATGATCGCCCATCTTGAACAAAATTTTTCCCAATTTAATTTTAGTCCACCGCTTTCGCAGGCACAATAGTATTATAAGTACGTGAATAGGCTTGACCGAAGCCGGAGCCATTCCTATAGTCGAATGAACACTGGCGTTATAATTTTGAACTAGCTTGCCCAACACATTGACGTAGTTGTGAGTGTTGAATGCGGTGAAATATTTCCACATTTTAGTTTTCAGTGTGCGATTGAAACGCTCCACGACGGCCCTCTTTATATCCAGATAATGTAAATGATAAAAATGAACGCCCTCTTGGTTCAAAAATGTTCTAAATTTAGAATTTAAAAATTCCCTACCCTTGTCCGACTGAATCGAAAGGGGGCGACGTCCTTTTTTAAAAATCTGTTTTATACCCCGTGTGATGTCTGCGCCCGATTTTGTTTTAAGCGGTATAGACCCCGCATACTTTGAAAATACATCAATAATGTTTAGAATATAGTTGACGCCCCGGTTGTCCTTATTAAAACTCTCATATCTACTAGATCAATCTCCCACACATCGTCGATATTGGCGACTCTATACGGGTTACGTGGGAACCTTTTTCTTAAACCACGATGAAGACTGTACGCGTCCTGCACGGTCAACCATTCGTCTACTTTTATTTTATCCAACCGACTATACTTTTTAAGATTGGTGGCGCTCGAGAAAGCCGAAGGTCGTGGGAGATTTTAATATAATTTTTTTAACGTGGCGCTCATCTCAGTGTGTTCCAACGTGGTCTGGCGGGAAACAGTTTAGAAATGATTTTTTTTATATTTCAGTCCTCTACTGGACGTTATTTTCGCGTTAGGATCAAAGTTTTGCCGATGAGCGCTCGTGGCAATTAGTATGTCTTTATATTTTTTTAAATCACTCTCTTTAATTATATCTTTATTTACGTTTCTTTTGGTCAACAACTCCCAAAGTCCTTGCGTCCCTTTATAGTGTGTGTTACTCAGGTATATATCGTAATCGTCCACGGTGAAACTCGAATTGCCTATTTTAAAAGTATCCCCCTCTTTTCTAATTCCAAATATAGGATCAGTAGACACTCTCCGGTGGACGTAAGGTGATAAATATTTTCCCGCTATACTGCCAAACAGGCGGGAGGAACCTGTTTCAATTTCATCAGATTCTGAACTAGGTACAAAATACGACTCACCTTCCACCCACCCACCCTCCTTCTCTGGCGAGTCTACAACTCTAATAGGACTGCTTTGATAAGTTGTCTCGTCTGAAAGAAACGAGGTGGAACCAACGGCTGTCTCCTAGGTCATTTTCTTTTTACTTTTCGTCGTGCAAGGTCGACCGGTCTTCGTTTTATTAGTGTGGGGCCAACGATGGGTATTTTAATAGGTTGTCTCGCTCTTTGCCTGTTTGTTAAATAACGCTGTTGTTGTTTTCTAAAACTGGCCAATCTTTGATAATCGTCAATTTTTGTTTCTAGATTTAAGAATATTTTTCATCTGTACAAAATCGGTGGCGGCGTTGTCATCGCGTTTATTGTGAAATAGTTCTGGCGGAACTAGAAGCATCTGTTTAAGTTGTGGCATATTATTATTATTTAACCAATGCGCCTACGAGAGCTGAAAGAATAGCGGGTAGTATGATGCTCAAGAAGCCACCCGATTGAACGGCAATAGTTTCTTTTTCTCTTCAACGAAACACCGCTAGCCAATTTACGCATACAATTTTTATACTTTATTAATTTTCCCTTATCTCTTTTACTAATTTTAATATTATTGTTTAATGTGTTTAACAAACAATCGCCGAGGGTTGTTATAACATCCGGGTCGACGACTTTAAGAATAGCTTTGCGCAATTTAGGACTGGCCGTTTTCAACACCCGCAGTACGTGTCTATTTTTCTTGACTAGTTTCATCTAGTAGTCTAGCGGGGACAAACACTTTGCAAACACTGTCAAATATGTCCGTTTTGAAGTGCAAGCGTTCGTCCGCGTTCTGACTCAGATTAAAGAGTAAATACCCGTGAGGTGATTCGTTTGCTTTCCTATAGATTCTTTGTATTTTGGACGGATTATCCGGATAAAACTTGTCTAGCCAGATAGTTTATCTGTGTTGGATCACGATGGTTTTTAAACACCACAATGTATTTAGCGTTGAACGAGATGTCACGTGACTTACTCCCCTGATGGAAAAGATTTTGTGTGATCAGAATAACCGATAGGTTTCTATGATGACTGCCCTTGGTGAAAAGTTCACTCACTTTTTTAGAATAAACCTTGTTCATTAAATCGTCCAACACGAAGAGTTGAGGTCCTGCCTTAATATTAAAATTGAAATTGCCCGTACACCTTTGTGTAGTGTGACGTGACTAGATAATCGCGAGGGGATAGAATTGTTCTTACTAAAACACCATAGAATTCTATCAAATTTATCCACACTGCACACCTGTTTTAAATTTAACAAGAAATTTTCTACAAAAGTAGTTTTACCGCAATTAGACGGTCCCGCTAATATCAGTGTGAAAGGGTTTACAAACACAGACATCGATGTGCATTCGTCTAGTGTTGGTATAAAACTAAATAATAAAAATTACGATTTCAAATTTATAGTAGTGGTGGTGGTATTAAACCAATAAATTTTTTATGGCCGAAATATTTATCATAATTATGATGGACACCCCTAGTCTAGCATATCAATAACAATTGTTGTTTTATTTTTATCCACATTAAAAAAAAATTCTTTTCCTTTGCATAAATTATAGTAGCCATTTTTAAAATTGTATCAAATTGATCAGAGTTCATCGTCCCAATGCAGAGACAATCACAATGTTTTTTTTTGTTTTGTTTTTTTAAATATGCCGCGCGATAATTTTGTAAAGGAATATCTAGCATATCAATAACAATTTTTTTTTATCTACAATTTCGTCACCTTTACATAAATTATAGTAGAGGCGTCGAGTGGCCAAATTATATCAAATTTATTGGCGCCACCGCGTCGTCCCTTGAGCCAACAATGTTTTTTTTTAATATTTTCTTTAAAAAATTAAAAAATACTATTCCCAGGTGGTGGTGGTGGTGGTGGCGGTGGTGGGGGTGCAAACAAACCATTCCCTGAGAAATTTGACATTAGCCAGGTTAAAAATCGAATTTAATTTTTTAAGTTTATGACCAAAACATTTATCATAATTATTTGCGATCCTATCCTTCAGGGAGGGACACCCCAAGTCCATCATGTCGATAACAAGATGTTTTTTATCGAGAATTTCCATTAAAAAAAAATTCTTCTCCTCTTTCTTCACATAAATTATAGTAGACTCTTACATGAATGTCTTGCACCTTTTCAAAACCAGTATTACATCCATCGCAAAAATATTGAACTGAAAAAGCCGCAGCCATATTGATTATTACGTTAAAGTGATGTGTGACGTCATCGTACAGTAGGTTAATGTACCTAGTAGAAGACGAGACCCCCTCATACCACAATCCATTGACCGTCGAGAGGGTATTATACACGCGCAATTTATATTCGTCCCTAAAATAACGTTGAAATTTATCGAGACGTTCGCGCCCCCCTCCTCCAGATAAATCTACGCGAGTTTTTGCGAGAAGCTAATCTACCGTATTTTTTATTTTCCGCCCCTTAATATACGATTTATAATTAATATCATTAGTGATTTTGGCTATCGCTATTACTGTGGCGTGGGCCAAACAATTCGTCAATGATTTAACAACGACAATGCTGGTTTTATGGTGACTCAGATAATCGTTTGTAAGGCACCTTCGTTTTAGTGCTCTACCATTTCCCCTCATCATTTTGATATGATTCGCTTTAATCCTCAACACATCGGCTATACCGAATCTGGCATTACTCTGAATAACTTTTGTTAATGTATTCATAATAGTGGTCACATCAATTTTATCGCATCTACGGTAAGAAACGCAAACCGGTTTATCGAGGTTATTCTCCGTGTTCGTGATCCTGAGTCCAATTAAATTGTGAGTCGCCGTACCTTTGCCCAAGTATGCTAATAGACTAGAGAAACATGTCATTAGATAATGCATTGGACTCACGTTCGAAATCAATGGATTGAATCGTACTAAAATATTCCTGCCTAAGGTGTTGAACCGAGTATAAGTTCGTTCTGTCCCCGTTATTATTGTAAATGAGTCATTAATGTTTGTAACCCTCCCGCATAATCAAAAATGTGTTGTCGTTGTCTGTTAATGTCCGAGGTAGAGGGTGTGATATTGTCACTAGATTCGTCGGGTATAAATGTTTTTTCGTTTGACATTAAAAAAAAAAGAAATAAATTTAAATTATTAATTGTTAGTTTAAATAATAAATTTGAGAAACAAAAAAAAAAATTAATTGTTAGAACAGAGAAACACATAAAATATTTAAATTATTAGTTTAACTATTAAATTAATCGTTAGAATAAAATAATAACCAATTAAATTTTGAAAAAGAGAAAAAACCTTAAAAAATTAATTGTTAGAATAAAATAAAAACAATTAAATTTAGAAAAGAGAAACACATAAAAATATTTAAAATAAAAATATAAAATATTAGTTTAACTATTAAATTTTAGTTTTAATTATAAATTGAGAAAAGAGAAACAAACATATAAAAAATTAATTGCTAGTTTAAAAATTTAAAATAAAAAACAATTAAATTAAGAAAAGAGAAACCGCATAAAATATTTAAAATAAATATATAAAATATTATTTAACTAATAAATTTAACAATAGAGAATAGATGGTAAAATTTATCTTACTTTTAGCAGAAAACACGAGCTCAAGGTAGATGCTGATTCACGTGACAACTTCTTTTCACTCGACAAGATGGCGATGAAATGATAACTTTCTATAGGTAAATTCTATTTTTATAGATCGCAACTACGTCAGATGTGTGGCTGACCTTTCTACACACCTGTGTAATTAACCTTTCATGTGTGTGTGTTTATTACGCTCTTTTAAATGTAGTTAACCTTTCAGAAGCGACCTGAATATATAATTAGAAAGTGAAATCGTTTTCCTTGATCTTTTGCGAGTCGATGCCTGCACCTGGTAGCGAGATTTAAGTTGAATAGTAGATGATGTTCACCTTGAGAGTTAGAATTATCACGATAAATAACGTGTGTATTTAAGTCGTTAGAATTCGTAAAATGGAATCAGTCGAAGACACGAGTTTAAACGTCCCCCTTCAGTCATTTAAACGTCGCCATATTGAGCGTCAATCTAGACATATTTTCAACAGTAGATCTTATTTTGATAGAGTGAACAAGAGAGGAGCGCGTGGTGTTTGTAAATGCGGTGAAGAACATTTTATATCGCTTTTAGGTGATATATCAATTCTGGAAGTGTACTCTGACGGAGATAGATGCGTAGAGCTGTGAACGACTGATTGTTTTTATAATTACACGTGTGTGTTAGAGATTTTAAAAGAGTCCTGCATCGAACGCACTATACACTATTGTAGTTCTGAATGCTTTTCTCACTTTAAAAAGTCATACGTGTGTGGGTCAAAACGTTATTGCAAAGTTATAAATGACTGGTATCGCAAACACTTAGAGTGCCTGCACAATTGGCAAGACAGTGCGTTAGACTTCGACGTCACTTCTGAGACGCATACGACCAACCTACAAGCTAGCAGGGCTGATACGAGTGCAGCCACAGTGGAGTAAATCAGGTAATTTATAATTTCTTTATTTATTTAAAAAAAAATTGTTTTTGCCTTTTTTTATTGCTATAATATATTTGTTTGATTTTTTTTCAAGATATGGACAAATTCATAAACGACTTCAACTCAATCAAGAGCGATGACATTCAATATATCTCTCTAAGAAGTTTAAAGGAGAATACAGTACTGGATATTATATCTTTTAATGAAAGAGACACAAGGCATGGGAGAGCTGTTTATGTGAAGGCCTATTTACAAGATAATATCGTGGGTTTTTTCTACCAAAGAAGTATTCAGGGATTTGTTAAAACAACATATTGACCTTGTAAATAATTCGAAGTCTTTAATAATCTATGATGGCATAGGGGGTGATAATTCTATCAAGCTTAGAATAGAACAAACTGTTTTATAGTTTTTTTTTCAATCTTTGGTAATACTGGTTTAAAAATTGAAATAAAAGTAACTAACCACTAACTGATATCTGTTCATATTTGATTTATGTATTCATTTAACAATTATATGTGTAATCAATAGAGGTGTTTATGTAAAAGCTTTTTTAAAAGATAATATCGTAGGCTTTTTCCTACCTAAGGAGTATTCCATATTGACCTTATAAATCAAAGTAACAACTAAACACTATTTATAATTTTACTTTGTAACTAATAACTGTTCATAATGGTTTTATGTATTCGTATAACAATTATATGTGAAATCTGTGTAATTTTCATAATTAAATGAGAAAAAAACTTGTATTTTATTTTCTTTTTCAGTAATATTTCCCTCTCATTTAAATTATATATTAGTAATATAACTTTGTTAGTGTATAATTAGGTATAACGTCATTATTAATTTTAATCATGTATGTTGTTTAATAAATTCGTCCTCTGTGAAGTTGTTAATTTTTAAAGTTTTCACAGCTGGTACACATGTTCAAATCTAGTCTATTTATTTATTTCAATTACTTTAATTTGATATATAAATAACTAGACATTTAAACTGATTACAATTCATATACACTTAAAACTTGCCGGCGACAGGAATGATATTGTCGTTGACATTTAAAAACTAACCTCTTCCTTTTTTTAAAAACTGGTTTTATTTTAAACAGATGGATTTCACACTGAATACATACTCAGTTGAGAGTAAAATTTTCCAAACGTTTAAATGTTATATTTTAGTCATAAAACATAATGAGTAGAGTATTGTTACTTACGTCATATACATGAAAACAACACTTGATATAATTATTCATTCAAATCTGATGTGACGTACAAATACGAAACGCGTCACCATAAAACATGTTCAAATATATCAATTATTTGATATATAAATAACTAATAAATTTAAAACAAATTACAATTCATTTACATTTAAAAAAACATGTCCACGATAGAAATTATCCTGGCGCTGACCAACTAACCGGAACGTCACACAGGATGACGTCAAAATACCATCACTATATCTCTTACAATTTATATACACTTAAAAAACTTGTCTAACATAAATTATCTTTGCGCTGACCTTTTAAAACTAACCTCTCCGGAACGTCAAACAGGCTGACGTCACAATATCTCTAGCATAGCTACCACCCTCGGGCATTTAATATTATAATTCATTCAAATCTAATGGGACATCCAGAACGTCACCAAGGCTGACGGCCAAGGCTGACATCACCTAAAGACTTACATCATTAAAGCCTGGCGTCACTCACAGACGCAGTCATTATTATTCTATAAAACAATGATGAAAAACGGGATAAAGCTAGGCTTTTACTACTACTAGCGTTATAATTTTGAACTAGCTTGCCCAACACATCGACGTAGTTGTGAGTGTTGAATGCGGTGAATTATTTCCACATTTTAGTTTTCAGTGTGCGATTGAAACGTTCCACGACGGCCCCCTTTAAATCTGGATTATGCAAATGATAAAAATGAACGCCCTCTTGTTTCAAAATGATCTAAATTTAGAATTTAAAAATTCCCTAACCTTGTCCGACTGAATTGAAAGGGGGCATCGTCCTTCCTTAAAAATCTGTTTTATAGCCACGGTGATGTCTGCGCCCGATTTTGTTTTAAGCGGTATAGACCACGCGTACTTTGAAAATACATCAATAATGTTTAGAATATAGTTGACGCCCTTGTTGTCCTTATTTAAAGCTCTCATATCTACTAGATCAATCTCCCACACATCGTCGATATTGGCGACTCTGTACGGGATATGTGGGAACCTTTTTCTTAAACCACGGTGAAGAGTGTACGCGTCCTGCCCGGTTAACCATTCGTCTACTTTTATTTTATCCAACCGACTATACTTTTTAAGATTGGTGGTAGTCGAGTAGGCCGAAGGCCGTGGGAGATTGTAATACATTTTTTTAACCTGGCGCTCATCTTAGTGTGTTCAAACGCGGTCTGGCGGGAAACAGTTTAGAAATGACTGTTTTATATTTCAGACCTCCACTGGACGTTATTTTCGCGTTAGGATCAAAGTTTTGTCGATGAGCGCTCGTGGCAATTAGTATGTCGTTATATATTTTTTATATCACTCTCTGTAATCATATCTTTATTTACGTTTCTTTTGGTCAACAACTCCCAAAGTCCTTGCGTCCCTTTATAGTGTGTGTTACCCAGGTATATATCGTTATCGTCTACGGTGAAACTCGAATTGCCTATTTTAAAAGTATCCCCCTCTTTTATAATTCCAAATATAGGGTCTGTAGACGCTCTCTGGTGGACGTAAGGTGATAAATATTTTCTTGCTATGCTGCCGAACAGGCGGCAGGAACCTGTTTCAATTTCATCAGATTCTGAACTAGGCACAAAATATGACTCTCCTTCCACACACCTCCCCCCGCTGGTGAGTCACACTAATAGGACTGCTTTGATATGTGGCCTCGTCTGAAATGAATCGAGGAGGTGGAACAGGCGGCTCTCTCCTAGCTAAATGTCGCTTTCTTTTTCGTCGTGCAAGGGCGACCGGTCTACGTTTTAATACTGCGGGGCCCACGATGGGTATTTTAATTGGTTGTTTCGCTCTCTCCCTGTTTGTTAGATAACGCTGTTGATGCTTTCTAAAACTAGCCAATCTTTGATAATCGTCAATTTTTTTTCTAGATTTCAGAATATTTTTCATCTGTACAAAGTCGGTGGTGGCTGTGTCATCGTGTTTATCGCGAAAAAGATCGGGTGGTACGAGAAGCATCTGTTTAAATTGTGACATATTATTATTTAACCAATGCCCCGACAAGAGCGGAAAGAATAGCCAGTAGAATGACGCTTAAGAAGCCGCCCGTTTGAACGACTATATTTCTTTTTCTCTTCAGCGAAACACCGCTGCAAACCAATTTCCTCATACAATTTTTATACTTTATTAATTTTCCCTTATCTCTTTTACTAATTTTAATATTATTGTTTAATGTGTTTAACAAACAATCGCCGAGGGTTGTTATAACATCCGGGTCGACGACTTTAAGAATAGCTTTGCGCAATTTAGGACTGGCCGTTTTCAACACCCGCAGTACGTGTCTATTTTTCTTGACTAGTTTCATCTAGTAGTCTAGCGGGACAAACACTTTGCAAACACTGTCAAATATGTCCGTTTTGAAGTGCAAGCGTTCGTCCGCGTTCTGACTCAGATTAAAGAGTAAATACCCGTGAGGTGATTCGTTTGCTTTCCTATAGATTCTTTGTATTTGGATGGATTATCCGGATAAACTTGTCTAGCTAGATAGTTTATCTGTGTTTGATCAAGCGGGTTTTTAAACACAACAATGTATTTAGCGTTTAGCGAGATGTCACGAGACTTATACCCCCGACGGAAAAGGTTTTGTGTGATCAGAATAACCGATAGGTTTCTATAATGTCTACCCTTGGTGAAAAGTTCACTCACTTTGTTAGAATAAACCTCATTCATTAAATCGTCCAGCTCTCAGCCGGCCTTAAAATTGAAATTGTCCGGTACACATTTGTGTAGTGTGACGTGGTGTTGACTTGAGGGAATAGAATTCCTCTCGCTGAAACACCATAGAATTCTATCAAATTTATCCACACTGCACACCTGTTTTAAATTTAACAGAAAATTCTCTACAAAAGTAATTTTCCCGCAATTAGACGGTCCCGCTAATATCAGTGTGAAAGGGTGTACAACACAGTCATAGATGTGCAATCGTCCGGTGTTGCTTTAAAACTAAAAAATAAAAATTGCTATTTCAAATTTATAGTAGTGGTGGCAAACCAAGAAATTTTACGTTGAATTTAATTTTTTAAGGCTGAAATATTTATCATGGCGGGAGGGACACCCCCAGTCTATCATATCAATAACAAGTATTTTATCTACAATTTCCATTTAAAAAAATTTCGTCTCCTTTACATAAATTATAGTAGAGGCGAGAGAGTGGCCAAATTATATCAAATTTATTGGCACCACCGCGTCGTCCCAATGCAGACCGTGATGATTATATGTGAGCCAATCACAATTTTTTTTTAATATGCCGCGGTAATTTATTTGTAAAGGAATATGGCCGCTTTAAAATTAAAAAATTACTATTCCCAATTTATACTAGCGGTGGTGGTGGTGGTGGTGGGGGGGGGGGGTGCCAACGAAACATTCCCTAATAAATTTAACATTAGACAGGGTGCAAATGGAATTTAATTTTTTATATTTATGGCCGAAACATTTATCATAATTATTATCGATCCTATCCTTCAGGGAGGGACACCCCAAGTATATCATATCAATAACAAGTTGTTTCTTATCCACTATTTCCATTAAAAAAAATTCTTCTCCTCCCCCTTTACATAAATTATAGTAGAGGCGAGAGTGGCCATTTTTAAAATTATATTAAATTGATCGGGGTTCGTATCACCATCGTCCCAATGGAGACCGTGGTGATTATATGTAAGCCAATCATATTGTTTTTTAATATGCCGCGGTAATTTTGAAATGGAATATGGCGACATAAATGTATAGTGATGTACATCACTTCCACCCATAGATATTATACTGCATTCTTTTAATATGAACTTATTACATTCGTCTTTAAATCCCTGAAAATCTACAATTACGTTGGTAATGTTGTTGTTGTTGTTGTTGTTGTTGTTGGTGTACCAAAACTGTAAAGGAAAAAAAACCAATTAACAGTCACTGTGTGCGTAGACAATTTAAAAAAAACAATTAACAGTCAGTGTCCCAGTCACGTACATAAATATCACGCGGCTCGTCTACGACGATGTCAGACCATGTTGATATTTTTTCTTTATAGACGGCGGTCCATCAATCTGCGTTACGCCCATATTATAATGTTCCAAACAATATTTATAATCTTTCAATACGTGCTGCGTAGAGGGAGAGAGTAATTTCAAGCACGATTTATATCTCTAGATGCATATGTTTTAATAAATTCTATAGGTAAATTATTCAACTCCGCGGTAGATATCAGACACAAATCCTGCTTATCAGAGTACGTGAGGATGGACGCGTTGATTTGATCCATTATGCTAAATTACAATTACCGATGACACGATCATTATAGGGATGTCACTCGATCCAAACCCTCCCTCCCCCCTCTGAGTGTTTGATAGCGAATCAGTGTGTTCAACTCTAGGGTAATCAATTTTCACACATACTAGTTTAGCAATTTTATCACCCCTTTTAATTGTGAAAACAGTGTCGCCGTGATTAATGAGTAATACGCAAATATTACCACGATAATCTTTGTCTATAACCCCGGCCAGAACATCTATGCCGTGGTGAAGAGCCAGACTAGATCGCGGAGATATTCTACCGTACGTTCTTACTGGTATTATAATAGAATTATTTATCTTAACTAAACGCCTGCACGAGGAATGTATACTGCAATTTTAAGGGCTTTTCAAGTCTAAACCTGCAGAGTGTGTTGTGGCTCTAACCGGGGAGATGCCGTTTCTATTTATCTGTTTGCACTTTAATACAGATGACACTGGAATCAGAGAGAGAGAAGAAAAATGTCAATATATATTTGACTGATAGTTTTCTATACCACCGGCCGGGGTTCAGTTCGAGCACACACCTGTTATCAACTATAGCCGTAGGGTACAGACGTGTTGTTATTAAATCTTCTACGCTTACTGAATACAATATTATAATTTTTTCTCTCCAACTGGGAGACGACGAAGGCTCCTCGTTTTTTTTAATTTTTGCCGGGTTAGTCACGTGTACGGGGTCCATGTCTTTCAAAATCATGTCTTTAATAGTAGTGAAGTTTACAATCTTGGTGTTTTCGTAGTTTATTGTTATACCCCTGACCTTGGTGGTGGCCTTGTATTCGTTCGTCTCTGGGACAAACACATTGTAAGAACAATTTTTAGGTCCACCAGAATCAAACTCTGTAATGTACGCGCTCTCAGATAAGGAGGTCATCTAATTTGTCATGTCGCCCAACTTGTCACCGGTCGGTATCGTGTAAGTGTCTGTCGGTCTTATAACACTTATAATAGAGTCCGTGTCACAGTAAAGACAAAAACCACCCAAGTGCCTGAGATATGAATACAATTTCATACGGGCCCCGGTGGTCACATACGTGGCTATAGGCACATTGACCGTGTCAAGGGGGAGTACGGCCTCGTCACGGTAAGTCCACGAGACTTATGCAACCTCGTCATTGGGTAAAATAATGTTGCGAACCTCTGTCCCCGGGGTGGTGATTAGGGAGAAAAAGTATTTTGGGTAGTTCACAATAGTGGTCTGCGTTTTGTTCTCGTTCAATGCAAATCGCCCCCAGAAAGAGTTTAAACACAATTTGGAGAGTGCGCGCTTTCCTGGATTTTTAACAATTTCGTTTTTATCCAGCACTATTCCCTCTGTTTTGTAATACTCGCTAACGTAGTTTACTTTGTCATCGTCTGTATTCACCCATCCAGGGTATCCAGACGCCTCCTGTTTGATCTTCTTTGGTCTGAGGATCGAACTGGGTAATTTTATATTCCCAAAATTCGTGTAATCTAACCATCGTGGTCTGCGTTTTGTTCTCGTTCAATGCAAATCGCCCCCAGAAAGAGTTTAAACACAATTTGGCGAGTGCGCGCTTTCCTGGATTTTTAACAATTTCGTTTTTATCCAGCACTATTCCCTCTGTTTTGTAATACTCGCTAACGTAATTTACTTTGTCATCGTCTGTATTCACCCATCCAGGGTATCCAGACACCTCTTGTTTGATCTTCTTTGGTCTGAGGATCGAACTGGGTAATTTTATATTCCCAAAAATTCGTGTAATCTAACCATCGTGGTCTGCATTTTGTTCTCGTTCATTGCAAATCGCCCCCAGAAAGAGTTTAAACACAATTTGGCGAGTGCGCGCTTTCCTGGATTTTTAACAATTTCGTTTTTATCCAGCACTATTCCCTCTGTTTTGTAATACTCGCTAACGTAGTTTACTTTGTCATCGTCTGTATTCACCCATCCAGGGTATCCAGACGCCTCCTGTTTGATCTTCTTTGGTCTGAGGATCGAACTGGTTAATTTTATATTCCCAAAATTCGTGTACTCTAACCATCGTGGTCTACGTTTTGTTCTCGTTCAATGCAAATCGCCCCCAGAAAGAGTTTAAACACAATTTGGCGAGTGCGCGCTTTCCTGGATTTTTAACAATTTCGTTTTTATCCAGCACTATTCCCTCTGTTTTGTAATACTCGCTAACGTAGTTTTCTTTGTCATCGTCTGTATTCACCCATCCAGGGTATCCAGACGCCTCCTGTTTGATCTTCTTTGGTCTGAGGATCGAACTGGGTAATTTTATATTCCCAAAATTCGTGTACTCTAACCAACGCGTAGCCCATTTCTAGCGCTAGCTGAACCTCGTTCAATATCCATGTGCCTGTAATAGTCCTGTCAGAGTCGGTGTGTAAACAATCCCCTTGGTTCATCTTGTTTGCACAAGAGGAGCAACAACAAAACAATAATTTTGAGATAGCCTATTTTTTCGTCGGGGTTTGACTTGTAGTGTAATGTCATAGATTCACACCGTCCACCGTACAGTGCGTCACATGGATTGAGCAGGGCAGTTTGAATCATAGGGTGATTGTTTAGCTCTAGATCTAGTTGTGTGTCTTCTGTCAGTATATTGTCAAAGTCACACTCCTTCATAGTTGTAAAACTGTACCCTGCGGCTCTAAATGCTTGATCTCTCAACAGAGTGCACTCGTATCGCTCTGTGAGTCTCTTTCGTCCCTGTTATAGTCACGTCACGGTTTGAAAGACATGTACACCCGTGGAAGAAACATCCGTCAAACTCAAAAATCTCACTCGTCGTCTCGCAATACCCGTCCAATTTCCTGCCCAAGATTTCTATCTCACGCCCGTTGAAGGCGTGCTGTATTTGAATATCGGGGCGGGTTTTCTCCAGATAGACTAACCATTTTATGGCTTTCACAGACTGTCTGTCACCGCACCTATAACCCCCTTGGGCAGGATGGCTATCGTATCGGGGGCTAGGAACAATTTTCTAAATAATCTATTGCACGCTGACGAGATTGTGATGGATTCTCTAAAAACGTCTGTCGTACCTATATTTAGAAATAAATGACGAAATGTACGGCTACCCTTGCGTAATACATTTACGTCATCCACACAATAGGCCTCCAGCTCTGACTTATTATTAAATATTTACCCCTGTCGCAGTTTCTGAGCGTGCCACACCATAAAGTCATTTCGCTCATCCGGTTTCATATAATCCGCACCAAACAATTCGGGACCGGGAATCTCACCGATATAATTTAAATTCTTTTTTGTATTAAACAAATAGGGGTAGTGTCCTTTTTTACAGTCTAGTCCAAACGCTTTTGGGATCTGTCTCAGTGGCATAGGTAGGAAACATAGGCTGTCTTTAAATTGTATGTGGTCCATTGTCATGCAGAGTATTTTAGTTCCGTCCGCGATATGTTTAGGGTGCAGTTTAGTGATAGAAATCTATTCAGGATAAATATAGTGTCGAAGCCTTTACCATTATGCGCAACGCACACAATTTTATTGGCAAACGGCCTCGGTTGTCACAGGTAGTCGATGAAGCCATCTACCGGATTATCTTAAAAGGAATGAGATCGTTTCCTGCATTGGTAACAATCCTCGTCCATATTATCGTTAAATTCACATTTTACACAATAGTGTTCTACGTGAAGAAAATTCGGTTCGTGCACAAAACAATCATTGGTTATATCGCCATCTTGTCTAGTCTCGAAATTATAGAATACAATTAGGTAATTATCATCAAGTTCCTTCCGACTAAACACCTGCATATAACAACGATGTGGGTTTTCTTTGTTTTGTTTGCACGTTGTGCAGTATGATTTAAAACATTCTTGATTTATCCCCTTTGTTTTATCACAGGTAATACACACCTGTCTTAAATCACACACTGTATTATTACCGCAAATTTTATTCGATTTATGACTAGTGAAACAAGCGGCAGACCTAAATATTTTGCTACATTCATTACAATACACAGTTTTTTCACTTTCATACAAACATGGAGGTATGGACATACATTTGGGGCAAGTACTCTTACATGAATGTCTTGCACCTATTTCAAAGCCGGTTTTACATCCGTCGCAAAAATACCGAGCGGAAAATGCCGCCGCCATATTGATTATTACGTTAAAATGATGCGTGACGTCATCGTACAGTAGGTTAATGTACCTAGTATAAGACGAGACCCCCTCATACCACAATCCGTTGACCGCCGAGAGGGTATTATATACGCGTAATTTATATTCGTCACCAAAATAATACTGAAATTTATCGAGATGTTCGCGCCGCCTCCCCCCGATAAATCTATGCGAGTTTTTGCGAGAAGCTCATCTACCGCATTATTTATTTTCCATCCGTTAGTATACGATTTATAATTAATATCATTAGTGATTTTGGCTATCGCTATTACTATAGCGTCAGCCAAACAATTCGTCAATGATTTAACAGAAACTATACTCCTTTTATGGTGACTCAGATAATCGTTTGGAAGAAACCAACTTTTTAATGCTCTACCGTTGCCCATCATCATTTTGATATGATTCACTTTAATCATCAATACATCGGCTATACCAAATCTGGTGTTACTCTGAATAACTTTTGTTAATGTTTCATAATAATGTTCACATCAATTTGATCACATCTACGGTACGAAACCCCGACCGGTTTATCGGGTTATTCTCCGTGTTCTTGATCGTTAGTCCTATTAAATCGTAAGGTGCCGTACCTCTGGTCAAGTATGCTAATAAAATAGAGAAACACGTCATTAGATAATGCATTGGACTCACGTTCGTAATCTAAGTGTTGAATCGGACTAAAATATCCCTGCCTAAGGTGTTTAACCCAGTATAAGTTCGTTCTGTCTCCTTTATTATTGTAAAAGAGTCATTAGTGTTTGTAACCCCTCCCGCAAAATCAAAAATGTGGTCACGTTGTCTGTTAATGTCTGAGATAGAGGGTATAGATTTGTCGGCTATAAATGTTTGTTCGTTAGATACTAAAAAAAAGAAAATATATTATTAGTTAAATAATAAATTGATAATCAACAAAAAAAAATTAATTGTTAGTTTAAATAATAAATTAGAGAAACAAACAAAAAATTAATTGTTAGTTTAAATAATAAATTGAGAAACATACACAAAAATAAAAACAATTACATTTAGAAAAGTAAAACACATAAAAATATTTATATTAGAAAAAAGTTACCCTAAGTACACAGCACCGGGGTTTGAACACCTTATCTCCCTGACACCTCAGATCATGCGGCTACCGCTTCAGTAGGTGTATCTTCTGTTAAAGATGTAGTTAATACTTTTGGTTTATGTGGACATCGGTAAGTGGTCCAGGTGCTTCTAAGGAAGACGAAAAATGGTCGGCCTGTTATCCAATTAGTAAATATCTAGGAGGTAGTGCTAAGTGTGTAGTATTAGACTACTGCCCTAGGTTAAGTTAGTTTGTAAGTCCTGCTATACAATTAGTAAATATCCAGGAGCTAAGGCTGGGTGTGTAGTATTAGAAGTATTGTCCTAGATTAAGCTTGTTTTTAAGTCTTGCTATCCAATCAGTAAATATCTAGGAGCTAGGGATGTGTGTGTAGTTTTAGACGTGGTGTCCTTGGTTAAGTTAGTTTGTAAGTTCAACATGTGTTCATAAAAGTGCAAGTTAAATACACTATAAATTAAAAAGAGATCGTATTCTTGATGAGATTGTTTCTAAGGCTCAAATTAGAGCTAGCCAAAGATATGACTACAGTTCAGTTTTCAAAAGAAGGACCTTTTTTCAAAAAATACTAATTGTGACCAACATTGGTAACATTTTATAGGTATTGATAATATCTATCAAAGTTAACGTCTGCAGGTCACGAAACACACACAAAAATAAAAACAATTAAATTTAGAAAAGAGAAACACATAATAATATTTAATATAAAAATATAAAATATTAGTTTAACTAATAAATTGAACACTAGAGAATAGGTAGTAAAATTTATCTTACTTTTAGCAAAACACGAGCGAGATGTAGATGCTGATTCACGTGAAAACTTCTTTTCAGTCGACAAGATGGCGATGAAATGATAACTCTCTATAGTTAAATTTTATTTTTATAGTTCAGCGGATCAATGTGCAATTCCGTCAGATGTGTGGCTGACCTTTCTACACACCTATGTAATTAACCTTTCATATGTGTTTGTTGATTTTGCTCCATTAAATGTAGTTAAACTTTCAGAAGCGGCCTGAATATCTAATTAGAAAGGAAAACGGTTTGCCTTGATCTTTTATAATAGCGAGTCGATGGCTACACCTGGTAGAGAGATTTAAGTTGAATAGTAGATGTTGTTCACCTGGAGAGTTAGAAATATCACGATAAATAGCCTGTCTATTTAAGTCATTAGAATTAGTAAAATGGAATCAGTCGAAAACACGAGTTTAAACGGCCCCTTCAGTCATTTAAACGTCGCGATTTTGAGCGTCGAAATATTTTCAAAAGTAGATCTTATTTTGATAGAGTGAACAAGAGAGGAGCGTGTGGTGTTTGTAAATGCGGTGAAGAACATTTTATATCACTTTTTGGTGATATATCAATTTTGGAAGTGTACTCTGACGGAGATAGATGCGTAGAGCTGGGAACAACTAATTGTTTTAATAATTACACGTGTGTATTAGAGATTCTAAAAGAGTACTGCATCGAACGCACGATACATTATTGTAGTTCTGAATGCTTTTCTCGCTTTAAAAGGTCATAGGCGTGTGGGTCAAAACGTTATTGCAAAGTTTTAAGTGACTGGTATCGAAAGCACCTAGAGTGTCTGCACAATTGGGAAGACACGGCATTAGACTTTGATCTACCCGTCGCTTCTGAGACGCATACGACCAACCTACAACCTAGGAGGACTGATCCGAGTGCACCCACAGCAGAGTAAATCAGGTAATTAATAATTTTTTATTTATTTTAAAAAAAAATTTTTTTGCTTTTATTATTGCTATAATATATTTGTTTGAATTTTTTTTTTCAAGACATGACCAAGTTTATAAACGACTTCAACTCAACCAAGAGCGATGACATTCAATATATCTCTCTAAGAAGTTTAAAGGAGAATACAATACTAGATATTATATCTTTTAACGAAAGAGACACAAAGCACGATAGAAGTGTTTATGTGAAAGCCTATTTAAAAGATAACATCGTGGGTTTTTTTCTGCCAAAGTAGTTTTCAGCCATTTGTTCAAAACAGCT
>JBCFYV010000100.1:1692692-1735353 GCA_039000515.1 Timema cristinae
ATAGGGATAAGGTGTAATGAGGTGGACTGGATAGAACTAGCTCTAGATAGGGATAAGGTGTAACGAGGGGATTGGATAGAAATAGTTCTATATAGGGATAGGGTGTAATGAGTTGGACTGGTTAGAACTAGCTCTGGATAGGGATAGGGTGTAATGAGGTGGACTGGATAGAACTAGCTCTAGATAGGGATAGGGTGTAATGAGGTGGACTGGTTAGAACTAGATCTAGATAGGGATAGGGTGTAATGAGGTGGACTGGATAGAACTAGCTCAAGATAGAGATAGGGTGTAATGAGGTGGACTGGATAGAACTAGCTCAAGATAGAGATAGGTTGTAACGAGGGGACTGGATAGAAATAGTTCTAGATATGGATAGGGTGTAACGAGGGGACTGGATGGAAATAGTTCTAGATAGGGATAGGTTGTAATGAGGTGGACTGGATAGAACTAGCTCTAGATAGGTATTTGATTTTTAAGTTCATATTTTGATGTAGAAGTGACAAAGAAATGTTATTGGCATTTTCGGAATGATTACATTAGTTTCTTATGAAACGAGCCATTTATCTCCAGGGCTATGAAAATATTTCACTTTCTCTCGACCCCTTTAAATAGAAGTCAGGATTTTTATAAATGTCGACGTTTCATGACCTCCCAAACCCGAAAAAATTGTTTTCACAATTTCTTCTGTATGTCTGTCTTTATGTGCATCGGACTATAGACGTCCCATAATTATGGGTATTTTACTGAAGGGCAAAAAGAGATAAAATAGACTTTCTCAAAATCCTCTATAACTATTTAAACTATTTATTTTATCTAGACACTGTTTAATGTTACAAACAAATTAGCGAGTTTCATCATTTTTCCGTGGAAATGGCTCTAAGAGCACTTTACACCAGCAGAAATCTCCAGTTTTGATATCCTCAACTTGGCCTATTGGAGATAGGAAATATTTATCAGCGTAGAAATATATTTATATTATATATAAAACTCTTTTGTTTTAAATATATTTTTAAAACATCAATAGTTTCTAAGCTTTAAGACAATATTTATATTTTTTATCCAAGTCTTTGAAAATTAAATTGATATTTCTGCTCTTTGGTTGACAGAGATGCTATTCTTTTCTCAACGTTTCTATAACAGTGTGTATTAATTCATTATGCTCTTTGAAGGATTGTTTTTGTAACAATGTATACTATTTTATTTCTCAGATTTTTATTAAATTTTAGTAATTATTTTAAGATTAAAGTGAGAGAAAGCCACCGTACCATTTATTTTTGGTAAGCTAGTGTTATTGTTTGTGCAACCTGCCCTTAAGTATAGCGATATATCTTTTGGATTGCATTTATTTGAGGTATTTAACGTGCACTTTCTAAACCAACTGATTTATGAGAACACGAGAATGTCTATGAGTGAGAGTGAAAGAACCTACCAATTTTTCTGGAAAGGTATTTTCATATACCTTCCCAGATTCTTTTACCTGCTAAGCTTGACATGGCAACGTCTTTATTTCCCTCTGAAGGAGGTTGACTCCGGTTGGGTTTGAACCACGAATATCGCACTTTACCCCAAGATTACCGAGCTCTACAATAATATAAAGGGGATAATAGACTATATAACTCTCGCAATATAATTACTACTGATGAACAGATGGTCTGGGATTAACAATACTTTGAATATGATTATGTTATGTTCCATAAATGATCAAAACTGCTGTTTCTGAAGCTGTATCGACCGGCAAGTTCTCGTGTATGATTGGTAATAAAATTTGATAAAGGAGGAAATTATAGTAAAAGTATTGATAAAGTTGAAAAAAGATATTTTTTAATTAAAGAATATTCCTTGGTCTGAACTCTAGAAAAGTGATATTTAATAACCAACAAGATTCAAATTCATCACCATTTCATCCTGATAGTCTTTGCTTTTTTTTAATTAGATTGTTTTTATATAGAGTGATTGATTGATTGATATATAAAAACATCATAGCTTGTTTGTATTAAAAGTTCTCTTATAAATAGGCTACAATATTATTTTATTTTCTCTTATTATTACGGATTCGTTGGACTCCGGTGTGTATATTAAGAGATAATAAATCATGTAAATGAAGGATAAGTTTAATCAAGCTTTTTCAATGTTACTGGTCGCTATATTAATAAATAAATAATTGAATAATGTTTCCTAAAAGTTGACTCCACTGCCTCTCCCCCCCCCTCCCCCCCTGCAAGAGATAATGGAGGGAGAGGGGGGAATGTGCCCATGCCCTCCCTATATCCGGCGCTTATAGCACTCATAGTTCAAAGACAAACATTAAAATAAGCTGTTGATGCGATCAATAATATTATTAGGAACTAGATACACTTAGATTTGAAGTTATATGGACTTCATTTTTGCAAAACTTCTTACGATAACATTATATTCAACTCACGCGCTCGCTGGTTTTTAATCGAGAAAATACTAAGTCCGACAACCTTTCTTCTATTTTTGTGTTACTCAAATATTTCTTTAATAATTTTTAGAGTGACCGTTCCGATATTGCTAGAGCTCAGAACTAAAAACAATAAAATATTTAAGTATAAATATTCTTCAAGGCAGAAATAAGAGAGTAATTTAGAATGATTAACCATTCAGCTACTTCTAGCCATCCCTGGGAAGAAGGATTGGAATGATATTGTATTAGTTCTTCATCAGTTTCTGTTGGTAGACTTGTGGGTTGCAGTCTGGTAAAGCTAGCAGCGATTTCATGGGCCTATAAACTATCAATCCGTCTCTGGAGTTTCATTACAGCTTTCTCAAAGATAGCTTTGAGTGATTCATTTTCAAAACCTTGTTCTTCATTTATCATCCAGCGACTTTCGTTTTAGTTTACTCTTACCTATCGTACATCAGCAAGTTTTGGTTCTACTCGTATTCTTTATAGTTGTTGTTTTTTGCCCTTTCGTTAAACAAACTAAGTGGTTTATTGATACCTGCAGACTTTCCAAACTATTGGTTAGCAACTGAATTACTTTCGATAGATCAAAATTTTTTGGTAGTAATAAGTTTGACATGGCATCCACTGACTGCAAAATATTTGAGAAAATTACAAGAAGGAATACATTTTAAGACTTTTCAAATTTATATTTAAACGCTTTTGAACTCAAAATGCTATCTTTGTTTTAGGTCAATAGAATTAAAAAGTGAGCTAAGTTCCTCGTAGCAAATAGTGCGAAATACACTAATACACTTATTCTCGCTTCACTGAGTTGGGATGAATGAGGACGCGAGAAAAAAAACAGTGTTTGCAGTTTTTATAGCAAAACATTATTTTGGCCAAACTTAATAAAATACTGCTCTAGTTTAAAAATAGAGCTTAATTTTCTTCACACATTGATATTAGCATTTCTTGAATATCTGCCAGGGGTGTTCTGGAATTTAATGACAACTTTTTATCTGAATTTAAAAAGTTTGTTAGATAACCCCGCCATGCTCATGACAGTTATTCAACAACTGTTGATATCAACATGTGAAGAAAATTAAACTCTCTATTTGTACTGGAGCAATATTATTTTATTTTGGCAAAAAACAGTTTTGCTATAAAAACTGCAAAAACACTGACCCTTTTCTCGCGTCCCCTACCACCCCACCTTAATGGGCGGGCTCCTGAAGATCTGGACCTTGGTGTGATAGCACCACCTGCACCAAAGGATGGTACTCCACTGTGTCTATATATATTACGTAAGCTTACACTTCGTTAACCCCGAGAGTTAGCAATCCTTCCTAGCATCGTTATGCTATGGACGGTGCAGCTTGTAATATGGGGCCATTGTGTAGTCCGTCAAGGTAAGACCAATCAGGGTAAACAGAGTGTAATTTCCAACATTCGTAGGACAACTTGAAAGATAAATCTACTTTGACGTGTGATCCGTGTGATCTGCACATCACACTTTTGTTATATAATATATATATATATATATATATAATTACTGTAAAAGTCTGAAAACCGTTAAATCTTAGTATTTACCGGTTATCCTAACATTAGATAACGCCGAAACATCTTAAACAATGTTTACATTTTGAGTTTTAAGTTGTGAGTTTATCTAGTCAGGTGGGTCAGTTCTAGCTTTGACCAGCTCTCAAAAGTAAGCCAATATCCTAACCTAAGGTTGGCTTAGGCTTGGTTAGGCTAGGTTAGGTTAAGCTATTTTAGGTTAGGCTAGCTTATTGGTTTACTTTGAGTACTGGTCAGAGCTAGAACTGACCCACCTGACTCTATATATGGTTAAAGTTCAAAATGTAAATATTGTTCCAGACATTTCGGACTTTTACCATTATGTATTGGTAAATTCTAGGATAAATCGGTAAATTCTAAAATTTAATGGTGTTCGGAGTTTTATAGTAACATATAAATACCTATTTAGGTAACACTAATAATACAAAAAAATATTATTAATATTTACAACAACTAAATCTGGTTGTAATTTCCAAAACACCCTTCCTGTGAAAATTGGACAGTAACACTCTTACCTTGATGAATAACACTATGGCATAATCTTATAATCTGGGCCATAGTGTAACCCTTAAAGGTACCATTCTGTACAGAGTGTAGGTGGACCTACATTAAACACATACCTGATCACTGTTATCTCCTGTGGCCGAAATACCATGGAATACTTGCTCAGCAGGTGGTCAGCGCGCAGGCGCAAACTGTAACCCAAGCTAGAAGGCAAGTAACTCGAGTAGTTGTTGACTTAAGAGTGATCAGAACTAGGGCTAACAGCTTTGAAACATGTTCAGAGATGTTCCAAGACCACACCTCATCCACGCCAACTTCAAACTTGTCTAATAAAATACACGTTGTGATTATTGGCTTGATTTAAGAATTTCCACTAAATATATTCCAAAAGCTATACGTGTTAGTAATGTTCGTGAGCACTCGACGGTCTGGCCACTGGCCAGAGAGATGGCTGATTATTTTCTTGCGGTCAGGTCAGTAAATGTTGAAGATGTGGTGACTGGGGTGTATGTGGCGTGGGGAGCACATGGTCTCTGTGCCATTACGACTCTGTCAGTAAGTGTGGCAATTACCTTAACAAGGGAGTCAAACTCGTTCACGAACAAAACGGCAAAATAAAGGGGACATTCAGAGACAGACAACTTGAATCACTGCATTTTATAAGGAATGTGGAATGTAGAGGCAGACAACTTGAATCACTGCATTTTATAAGGAACGGAGAATGTAGAGGCAGACAACTTGAATTATTGATGCATTTTATAAGGAACGGAGAATGTAGAGGCAGACAACTTGAATCACTGCATTTTATTAGGAATGTGGAATGTAGAGGCAGACAACTTGAATTATTGATGCATTTTATAAGGAACGGGGAATGTAGAGGCAGACAACTTGAATTATTGATGCATTTTATAAGGAACGGGGAATGTAGAGGTAGACAACTTGAATTATTGATGCATTTTATAAGGAACGGGGAATGTAGAGGCAGACAACTTGAATTATTGATGCATTTTATAAGGAACGGGGAATGTAGAGGCAGACAACTTGAATTATTGATGCATTTTATAAGGAACGGGGAATGTAGAGGCAGACAGTTTGAATCACTGCATTTTGTCCATTTATACTTAAGGTAAATACTAAGTGCAGAAGAAATATTATTATAAATATGTTTTTTTGTTCAAGTTCAAAGTTTAAGTCCATTATGCCGAAAAAGAATTTTGAAAATAAAAGATTAAACCGAGAAAGAATTTTGCTTACATTATTAATTTCCGAAGCCTTCGCTTGATCAAGCGATTATCATAGCCAGTCCGATAGTGGCACTTCACTCACACGATCACTCTTTTATACGGTAAAATACAGAACACGGAACGCGGAATGAAGGGATGACGAGGGGAGGAAAACCAAAGAACATAAACAAGGAGGGGGTGTTCTACAAGCTTCTAGACGGAGTAGAAACAAAACTTGGCACTGGTGAAGAGTGTCTTCTTTCCAACCGAAGATCTTTAGTTCAGGGAAGTTGTTTCTGAGAGTTGAATAGACGCGGTCTCAGTATTTCGTGGTCAGTCGTCTTGTTCAGGCGTGTGTGTTTCGATGGGCCGGTCGAGAGTGTAATTGAGCCAGCAGCAGACGGTGTCACTACAATAGGGTAAGTCCGTTGTTATTGACTTGGTTATGGTTAGCTTGTGGCTAATGCTACAATAGTAACTCTAAACTTATAGGATTTACAGTTAACTTTCTTTGGTAATTGGTAATTATTTCACTGTTTTCCTTTTAGACCCTACTGACAGTAGCCTTGCGCTTGTCAGCTGTTTTGATAGTGAATGGGCTCTTCCAGCCTACTGCCTTTGACCATGCTGCCTTGGACGCTTATTCACCCGAGCAGCTGTAAGACAATTATATAGTTTGGGCTTGCTATATGTCAACACATCCTGTGTTTAACGTAAAGTTTTTCGTGATCCACGATATGTTCACTTGTTTTCCTGAACGTATATATTACACGTTCAATGGTCAACCAGCATTAATCTTGTATAACTATTGTAATCTTATTTCTCATTTATGTTTTTCTATAGTAAATCTATTTATTGTTAACTTAATTATTTGTTTTACGTAATGAATTATCTAGAACGATACAGTCGTTGAAATCTGCGAAATTGTTACAGTATAGACACGATCCCGGATGGTCCCTTACGGGTCCTAGTCTTGCGTATCAAGCTCTATTGAGAATAACCCGGGTATGGGTCAAATTAATCGATTATGTTAACATATTTTAACTAATTGAGGGAACTATCCAAATATGGGTATGTTTTGTTGTTAATCATCACTCCATGGCGAATATTGGGTATATGGTGTCATTCGACCATTCCAAGCACGAGTCCTACCTCGTTTATCTAGACGTGAATGGACTATATTCATTTAGCATGTTGTCCTCACTACCCTATCAAAGGTTCAGGTGGCTCGATGATGATGAAATCGGCCGATATAGTGTGCGAAAGGTAGAGGACGATGCAGGTAGGTCTCGAATATACGAGGGTCATCCAGAAAGTAAAGTTACAAGGGCTCCTGAGGCCGGGGGAAATTTTTTGTTTCAAATTCGGCACACCTGACGTGTAGGGGGGATCTTAACGGTCAGTTTGTTTGGTCCCGCGTGTTTTTCGACCATTTTTTTCAGTCACAGTAAATTCTTCCGATGGAGAGGTCGTCACGCGCTCCCGCCACCTCTTGTCTGTGCGAGATCTGCGCGGTCATTCGTTTTTTGACTTTGCAGAACAATACCGCCGCGAATGTTCATCAGAAGCTCGTGGAAGTTTATGGTAGTGATGTGATGAGTCGACAACATGTCACGAAGTGGGTTAGGTTGTTCAGAGAAGCCCGTACTGAAACTCATGACGAGGCAAGGAGTGGGAGACCATCAGTGATTTCTGACGAACTTGTGCGAAAAATTGAAGAACAAGTGCGAAGAGACCGCCGTGTGACGCTTGACGATCTTCACGAAAAATTTCCTGACATTTCTCGAAGTCCCCTTGGTGATATTGTGTCGGAAAAACTTGGTTACAAGAAGTTGTGTGCGAGATGGATGCCCGGTGTGACCGGAGCACCGTCAAAATCGCATCACAGCCGCGCGTGAATTTTTGGATCGTTTTGTACAGAAGGGAGAAACTTTTCTGGACTCTATCGTGACGGGGATGAGACGTGGGTGTGTCACTACACCGCAGAATCCAAAAGACAATCACTTCAGTGGCGTCATTCATCTTCTCCAGCCACCAAAATGTTCAAGACAACCCATTCAGCCGGAAAAGTCATGGCATCTGTTTATTGGGACCGTAAGGGGGTCCTTTTGGTGGATTTTATGCCTAAAGGGACTACCATTAATGCAGAGGCTTACTGCAATACCCTAAAAAAAACTCAGAAGAGCCATTCAGAACCACAGAAGGGGAATGCTGAGCCGGGGAGTCAGCCTCCTGCATGACAACGCCAGGCCCCACACTGCGTTGAGTTTCACAGGAGCTGCTGACATCGCTTGGATGGGATATTGTTATCCACCCACCCTATTCACCCAACTTGGCGCCTTCAGACTATCATCTTTTCACTAAACTAAAGGAATTTTTGGGTGGGAAACATTTTTCCAACAATCGGGAGGTCGAAGCTGTGAAGAAGTGGCTGAAAGAGTTGGCGGTGGAGGTCAATGACACTGGCATACAAAAGCTGGTGCCCTGACTACAGAAATGTCTCGATCTCAACGGCGATTATGTTGAAAAATAGTTTAATATATTGGTGAAGTATCCTGTGAATTTCAATTAAATACAAGCATTTTTCGATCCTAAATAAATGTTGTAACCTTACTTTCTGGATGACCCTCGTACTAGAGATGTACATGATGCTTATTTCGACCTGCTGTTCTGTACCGAGAAAGGGATCACACCCGTGGGAAAACACGAGAAATTTTTAACGATTTTAGCCGATAAGACTGGGTACGTCATTCACTATCATTATCTAAAGCTATATGTAGCGAATGGATTGAAACTGACAAGAGTCCAAAGGGTTTTCAATTTCAAGCAATCCCATAGATGGCTCTGTATATCACTCTGAACGTAGAGATGAGGAATAAACGAGAAATATGTTTGAAAACATGTTTACCAAACTAATGAAAGTAACTTACAGGGCGTATGGCCCCAATTTGACCTTTGACCTTTGACCCCAATTTGTGTGACGTAATCATTGCGTGTTATGTTGCAACATCCTGTTTGAGTACCGTGACCTACTTTCCTCTGATTGGCTGCTATAAATAGCCTCCTTCCCCCACCAATTTTGACCTGCTTTCCACATCCGCCTCCCACATTGGTTCCTCTGTCACAAGGCTCAGCCTTCCCCCCAACCCTGGCGCCAGTATGTCAGCCCGACAAGACAAGAATAGATATTGAGGTTATTGCCTTGGGCATCTGGTTTTCCCATGTGCCAGGTTGGCGGGCAGACAAGACGAGTTGAGACAAGAATAGATATTGAGGTCAATGCCCTAGGGCAACGGGTTTTTCCCTGGTGCCATTATGTCAGCCCGACAAGACAAGAATAGATATTGAGGTCATTGCCCCGGGCAACGGGGGTTTTCCCTGGCGTCAGTTTGACGGAGGGCTCGGCACGAAGCTTGCGCTATGGCTGACATGCCTAGAATGAACATCGGCTCTTCTGTCACAAGGCTCTGTCCCAGAACAAGCTGCATGAACCTTGCGCTATGGTGCTTTGTGATAGAGTGTGGTAATTTGTTCCAGAGACCCTCCTTCTCCTTCACCACCCTGACGCCATGTTTGAGTTACCTACTTTCCTCTGATTGGTTGCTATAAATATCCTCCTTCCCCCACCAAATTTGACCTGCTTTCCACATCCACCTCCCCCCTCCCCCTCGACTACCAACCCTGGACATGTTGGTTCTTGATGATTGTTAATAGATATTGAGGTCATTGCCCCGGGAAAAGGGGTTTTTCCCTGGCGCCATTATGTCAGCCCGACAAGACAAGAATAGATATTGAGGTCATTGCCTCGGGCATCTGGTTTTCCCTGGTGCCAATATGTCGGCCCGACAAGACAAGAATAGATATCGAGGTCATTGCCCGGGGCAACAGGGTTTTCCCTGGCACCAGTATGTCGGGCAGACAAGACAAGAATAGATATTGAGGTCATTGCCCCGGGAAACGGGGGTTATCCCTGGCGTCAGCTTGACGGCTCACGAGCCAAGAATAGATCTTGACCTCAACAACCTTGGGGTTTTCCCAATGACGTAATCATTGTGTGTTATGTCACAACCCTGGCGCCAGGCTGGCGGGCAGACAAGACAAGTTGGGACAAGTCTAGATCGTTTGACTGGGGTATAAATAGAACCCCGATCATTACATTCGGTCATTTCAATTTGTAATTGGCTAACATAAAGATCGAGATGAGTTTTAACGCTCTGGAAAACGGGATAAATTTGAGTAAGTTTAATTCGTTTTGTATATTTTAATGGTTTCTAATTTGATTATCATGTCAGTCTGTACAGTGGTATTCTCTTCTTCTTTGTTAGATGAGGAGCCCATGACGCTCGGCGTGGCGGCGCAACCTGTGGATCCCACTAACCTAGACCAGTTGATGCAATTTACAGATGAGGGGATTTGTAGAGCGGATGGTGACTGGTCCATAGCTGCCTATGATAGACTTGCCAGTGTGTTTTTTATTTTCTGTAAATGGTAATTAATATGTATTTATTTAATTTCAGACTACTGGGATCCATATGGGCTGGATGAGGGCCTTCTGGGCAGCGTAGCGACAGGCGTGCCGACATCTACCCAGCCGGAAGTGCCCCCAATGGTCTGTGCCAGGCACGACGTCGCTGACGTACTCAGGCCCGTCCCAGGCATCCTCTCTCCTGCGCCCCTATCGCCAGCGCCCCCTCTGTTTGGACAGATTTGGACACCATCGACAGGCTGATATGTAAGTATCCACTAGTTTGAAAATATACTATATGTGTAGATCATGCTCTCTCTCGCTCACGCAAACATAGTTATATCGGTACTAGTTCGAAACCTCTTGTCAGCTGCTCATTTCAAGTCAATTGTACTAGTTCGTTTAGTGAACAAGAGAATGCGGGAAAATTATATATTGTTCAGATGGTCTATGAATTTATGTGGGAGGTTTTTTCTAATAGATTTTCCACTCTCCCTCTATGCAAAATGCGGGTGCACTTCCTCTAATTCAGGGTTACAGTATTTATTATTGTCAACAAAATATATTCTCTAACATTAAACAATATTTAAAGTTGTATTTAATATTACATAAGAATTTATGTTGAAAGTTTTTTCTAATAGATTTTCCATTCTCCCTCCTTGCAAAATGCTGGTCCACTTCCTCACGCAAGAAAATTAAATATTGTTTAGGTGGTCTAGGAATTTATGTGGGAGGTTTTTTCTAATAGATTTTCCATTCTACCTCATTGCAAAATGCGAGTGCAATTCCTCTAATTCAGGGTTACAGTATTTATTATGTCAACAAAATATATTCTCTAAAATTAAACGATATTTAAAGTTGTATTTAATATTACATAGTAATTTATGTTGAAAGTTTTTTCTAATAGATTTTCCATTCTCCCTCCTTGCAAAATGCGGGTGCACTTCCTTTAATTTCGGCTTACAGTTTAAGTGACTAATTTTCTTTGTGTAAATGTTATTTATTATGTCAACAAAATATATAGTTTCGTGCACTAAAATTTACCCTGCGCTGTGTTGGCTATAGCGTTTGTTTCGTGTAGAGCCAGACGGCCGCGGCCGAAAGAGTTTAAGGTTCGAATCTTGCCTTATTAAACTAGCGGCGTTTTTTTCACTCATTTGGCGGAATATTGGTTTCAGTTAAAGCAATTATGTAACATATTTTATAAAAAATACGCGCATGTTTGTAACAGTGTTTACTTTGACATGTATTATAGTTGAATTGGAGACCGTAAATAGAGGGACGGTCTTCCCACCACCGCCGGCTACTAGTCCCGCTCACCACACTGCAGGAGCGCTGACTGCGAGCCAGGGAGACGGTGAGCGAGTCCCAGATGCAGTGCGGGAGACGGGGATCGTGGAGCCGGCTACAGCTGGACCATCTTCGGCCCTTCAACAGGGATTTAGTGGCCCGGTAAGTCAGATAGGCGGGGCATTGCAAAATGGCGTCCCTCTTCGTATCGTTGAAGAGAGGATTAAACAATTGAGGCGTTTCTTTTATACCGGTAGAGAAATTACCGTACAGCTTGGTGCTCCAGCAAGCGGTCGTGACGCATTAAGCTGGCTTGAAGAACAAATTACTAATTTGCTCCATCGGCTGCAGGACCATGGCGTTAGCGCCGATGACCACGTCGGCTTACTTTTGAACAGCACTGACTCTACGTTGAGCCTTGTGTACGTCTCATTTAGGCGAGCAGACCAGTTAGACGCCCGAGCAGGGCTTGATAACGTAAGTCGCGTGTTGCAAAGTAATACTTTGTTTTTGAGTACAGCACCCCTGTACGTTAAACTCTGCCACTTTAAGGAGCCTCGTGGGAGTGGACGATATTGTGATAAACTCGCTCCCGCTAGCACATATAGCCGTAAAAACCAAGGGATCATTAAGTATCAAAATGACGACACACTTTGCCTAACCCGTGCATTGGTTGTCGCCAAAGCTATATGTGACAATAAAAGAGAACCAGGATGCATGGATGTGAACACCTTTAAACATATCAAAGAGGGTCGTAATATTCAAAAATACAAAGCAGAAGATTTATGCCATGATGCCCGTGTGAATCTTTTGAAAGGTGGTGGGCTAACCGAGCTGAAACAATTTCAAACATACCTCTCCGAATACAAAATCACAGTGTTCAGGGAGCGTCGGGGGAGACAGGTCCTATATGAGGGGCCTACTCCCTCCGAACATTCCTTTAAGGGGCACCTTGATTTGTATTTTCACGACGATAAGCTATACCATTTTGATGTCATAACATCCTTGACAGCCGCATTTAAGTGCTCGTACTTTTGCCGTGAGTGCCGTGTGCCGTTCAACACAAAGAACGCGCACAAATGTGCATCCGTGTGCAAAAAGTGCTACGGTAAAGCGGTTTGTAGCGGAGGCAGATCTGTGGTCTGTCAAGACTGTGGGCGTTGGTTCACAAACCAGACGTGTTTTGATAACCATAAACGTCCCGGTTTTTGCAGAGGTCACAGGTCGGTCTGTGATGTCAAAAAGGTTTGCGAGGTATGCGGGCAATTTTTCAGTTTGGAAAGATCAAATTATTCACATAGGTGTTATGAGACTTTTTGTAGAGTATGCGATTCATATCGCCCTTAGGTCATTTCTGCTATATGAAGCAGGCCCCGTCAAAGCCGTCACTGGAAAAGAGCAATTTCATGTTTGTATTCTATGATTTTGAATACAGACAAGAAACGCTTCTTCAAGGTGCGGCAGGCACGTACTTGCACGAAACAAACCTCTGTGTCGTGCAAACGTGTTGTAAGGCTTGTGTTCATATAGATGCAAATGACTATCATTGCACCTACTGTGGGGGCGATAGGACTCGCATATTAAAGGGTGATACCACAATGGCCCAATTTTTTAAATTTATAGAACAAATTAAAGCTTCAAAATTTAAGGATATCACCCTCCTCGGCCATAACGCTAAATCCTATGATGGTAATTTTATTTTAAGATACATGATGGAGGTAAAAAAATGGACTCCAGAACTTATAATGAACGGTGGGAAAATCATGTCCATGCGTTATGGCCCGCTCCACTTTATTGACTCACTGAACTTTCTCCGATGTCGCTGTCCAAATTGCCCAAAACTTTCGGCTTGGACGAGTCTTTGGCCAAGGGACATTTCCCCCATTTTTTCAATAAAAAATAAAACGAGGGGTACAGGGGTCCCTTGCCGCCAAAGGAGGACTACGGCATCGGCGAGATGTCAGTTGAGGGAAAGGAGCACTTTGAGAAGTGGTATGACGCGTTGGTCAAAGAAAATTATGTCTTTGATTTTAAACGCGAGTTGGAACTGTATTGTGTGAAAGATGTATAGATCCTACGGAAGGTCTGCCTGAAGTTTAGAGACATGCTCATGGAGAAAGCAAAGGTGGATCCTTTCAGAGAGGCGTGTACGATAGCTGGAGCGGCCATGTTGGTTTACCGCCGAAGTCTTCTTAAGGAGAATACTATCGGTATTATCCCTAACGGTGGCTATCGGTGCGCAGACCAACAGTCGCACATCGCTGTACAATGGCTCTGCTGGGAGGCCCATCAGCGCGGTGTCTCTATTCTTCATGCGGGTAACGGCCGTGAGGGATATGTGTTAGGGCGACGTGTAGATGGTGTTGTTAAAGCTGGAGATACCACCACCGTCTTCCAGTTTTGGGGCTATTATTGGCACGGGTGCCCTCTCTGTTACCCTGACAGGACCACCCCATCAAAAATAGCCCCCACGAGACCATGGAGACGCGTTATGAAGCGACCATGGCTTGTTTGGACAAGTTTAACAATGCCGGCAACACGGTCGTAGAGATGTGGGAGTGCATGTTTAATGCGATGAAACGCACAGACAAGGACTTGCATCAATTTGTACTCCAGCACGAGGTGTATACCAAGGAACCTCTCAGTCCCAGGGATGCATTCTTTGGCGGGCGTACAAATTGTATCAAGCTCTTCCACGAAACAGACCTTTCTTGTGGAGAGAAGATCAAGTACTTGGATGTGTGTTCATTGTATCCATACGTTTGCAAGTACAAAAAATACCCAGTCGGCCACCCCAAAATTCACTTGGAACCAAATTGTCCGTCTATAGATCAAATAGAAGGCATAGACAAAGTTACAGTGACGCCTCCGCGAGATTTATTCCTGCCCATATTGCCTACCCGGATGCACGACAAGCTAATGTTAATCTTGTGCAGGAAATGCGGGGAGGAGAAAAACCAAGGCGCGTGTCAGCACGACAACAAAAAAGATCGATGGTTGACAGGCGTCTGGGTGATTGACGAGATCCGGAAAGCCGTTGAGAAAGGCTACACCGTTGAAGCAGTGCACGAAGTGTGGGAGTACAATGTATCTGTTTATGACCGTCAGATGCGTTCTGGCGGCCTGTTTCACGGGTACATTGATACTTTTTTAAAAATTAAACAAGAAGCCACCGGATGGCCAGAGTGGTGTACCTCACAAGAGGAAAAGTTAGCTTACATTCAAAATTATGAGGAAAGGGAAGGGATAAAACTAGATTTCGGCTCTGTTTGTAAAAACCCTGGTCTCCGCACTCTGGCTAAACTTTTTTTAAAATCACTATGGGAAAGTTTGGGCAAAGACCCGATTTACCACACGTAGCCGTTGGCAACGACTATCAGGGCGTCCACAAGTACCTGACGGATCCGTACATCACCGTGGACAGCGTCATTGATGTAAATGAGGAGGTTATGTTCCTCAATTACAAGGATGCGCGTGACGCGTTGAGCCCTAACCCTAACACGAGTGTGGCGGTGGCGTGCTACACGACTGCTATGGCTAGGTTGCACTTATACAGCATCCTTGAACAATTGGGGGACCACGTTTTATATCATGATACAGATAGCGTTCTTTTCACCGAACGCTTCGGTGATTGGAGTCCACCGACCGGAGACTTTTTAGGTGACCTCACTGATGAACTTCAGGATTACGGTCCGGGAAGCTACATTAGCGCCTTTATATCTGGTGGTCCCAAAAATTACGCTTACCGAGTTTGTGTTGGCGGCGATCCTGCCAAAACAAAAACGGTGTGCAAGGTTCGCGGGATCACCATAAACTATGGCAACCGGAACGATGTTAATTTTGAAGTTTTGAAAGCGATGGTCACCGAATAGGCTGCGGAAAGATACATACAGATTCCGCACAAAATTGTAAGAAAAAGTCTTGCGACTGTATGTACCGTTTCGCAGACTAAAGTCTACCGGCCCGTGTACACCAAACGCCGGATAACAGATGATTTTAATACGTTGCCGTTTGGGTATCAGAGTCCTTGTAAACGCGCTCGCCACGAATAAAAGGTGCTTATTTAGACGGGCTGAATAACCATCTTTTTTTCTTTCACTATAGACAGTTCCACTGACATACCATTTTTCAAAGATTTGAGATTTTTTTCATATTTTTTTCTGCATGAAAACAAGCATATTTTTTTATTTTTTTTTATGCACCCGGGATACTTTTTTATATTTTTTTATTTGCCAGTACAGTCCTCCGCCTACCTGATTTTTTCTAGTCAATTATTTATTTGTATATATATTTTAATTATAATAAATTGTTTGTATATATTTTTTATTTTAAATCTAATAAATTGTTTGTATATATTTTTTATTTTAAATCTAATAAATTGTTTGTGTATATATTTATTTTCTTTCTAGTCAAGTATAATAAACCGATTGTATAAATCTTTATTTTAAATCTATTCAAAAATATATAATAAACTGTATATATATTTATTTTCTTTTAAATTGAAACCATCTTTATTTAGTACCGAGGCCACTATTCCCCCCCCCCTCCATATTTTAAATATTCACAGTATACTTTTCACTGTGTGTAAATAAATATTGTAAACAAAACCAGTTATGTTTATACTATTAATTATATATTGTAAATATTCACAGTATACTTTACACTGTGTATATACTTTTTCGTGACCAAATAAATATTGTAAAAATTGTTATGTTTGTGTTTTAACGTCTATACCCCCACACCTCCCTCCTATCCTATAAATACAAGCTCATATAGCGTATAAGCTCAGTCTCAAACATTATGGACAAGTTGAAACATCCATTTTCGGCCATCATAAGCGGCCCGTCCGGCTGTGGTAAGTCACATTTTGTAGCAGACTTTATCCGTCACTTGGACACAATGTGTGACGTTAAATTTGATAAAATCACATGGTATTATGCTTTATGGAAACCGGGATTCGAACAAAACGGGACAAGTCCCCACGTCATATTCTGTAAGGGTTTGCCGGAAATGGATGATGTCTGTAATGACTCTCCACAGCTGATTATCCTGGACGACCTGATGCGTGAAGCCAACGAAGTGGTCGTCGATCTTTTCACCAAAGGATGCCACCATCAAAATATTAGCGTCATGTACCTTACGCAAAATATATTCCATCAGGGCAAGGGCCAAAGAGACATTTCCTTAAACGCACATTATATCGTGCTTTTTAAAAATCCCAGGGATAAAGCTCAGATTCAACACTTTGCACGACAAGTCTGTCCTGAAAATCCCCGTGTTTTACAAGAGGCTTACACCGATGCTACAAATACGCCTCTCGGCTATATATTGCTAGATTTCAAACAAAGAAAGAAGTATAGATCGTAAATCGACCCAGTGACCCACTTCCCGTCAGAGAGGAATAGCGGCAGTCCAAGGAACCATGTTTTCCCCTTTTCCCGCAAGCGGCTCTTCCTGCGTCGTTTTACATTCCCCCAGGCTTCGTCTGTCTTTCTCCTTTTCTACATTTCTGATTTGATCACCCTCTTTGTTTTATTCCGTTCAAATCAGATTGTAGAGTATAAGGCTGCTTCTCAGGTTCACAGTATGACCATTCTACTACAACATAGCGTCGAAGGAGGAACTTCTACACCATCACGCAACGAAGAAAACGACGACCATGAAATAATGGCCGTCAGATCCATCGCCGCCCTGGACAGGACGAAATACTTCAATCGCTTAAGTATTCTGTAAACATCATGTAACAATACAATCTTCGTATTGTTAATTGCTACCCCACCCAACCTGATTCTACACGCTTCATCACGTATAACATACTACCCGCTCCTTAATAACTCCGACGTACCCTATAATAGTACTATTCACTATTATAGCCCAATGCAGCCCAACCATCACACATCAAATAAACATTCTTTATTCATCCAATATTGTCTGTCTACAAAACGAGTTGTTCGTCACGTACCTTGAATCTCCAAGCTGACATCACTAGAATCCTGCCAAGTCAAAACGGTCCGGCTGGGTCGCGGGCGACTACAAGAAATGTCCAAAGCTGTAACCGGTCCGAGAAAAACATTATGACTAAACGATGTTCCTGAGGGTCAAGCTGACAAATCATATCTGCGCAGTGTTGCCACCTGGGGGAAGACCATGGCGACCGTCTCCTAGCAACAGACGCTTCCAACGGCTGTCGAGAGAGGTCAACTTCAAATATTCATGTTTTGCTGCAATGCGTCGGCTGACGGCCAATCAGAGACCAGGAAGAAAGAAGAGACTGATGTATAATGACGTAATGCCTGTGGTGACGTGACTGGCTGAATATGAACGTTCCCCCCCTTGTTTTGTGTGCTAGATTCAGAAAGAGTATATATAAGAATATGTAAGTTGTATAGGGACAGAGCATTGCCGACAGAGCATTGCTAGGGGGCATTGCCGACAGAGCATTGCCAGGGGGCATTGCCGACAGGTCATTGCAATATATCATTGCAACAGAGCATTGTACGACAGCTTTACGTGTATGGAGGTCCTGGAGGAGGGACCAGGGAGTTTGGGCCGATTGGTATCATTAAATTTCATTTATAGAAACAGCATCATAGGTATCAGGGTCATGAAGGATGGACCGAGAAATTCATTCGTTTAATAGAGATAAACTTTTTTATTTGCTTATTATGTATCAGGGTCATGAAGGATAGACCGGGAAATTTAATTTGTTTAATAAAAATAGACTCTTTTTATATGCATGTTATGTATCAATGTATCAGGGTCATGAAGGTTAGGCCAGGCTGTAACTATGCTTTCAATATTATTAAACTGTTTTCTAGGATATTAGGCGTGTCGGGAATGAAACCCGTATTTATAATTTGGCGTGTCTCTAGTCAACGCAATGGGGCGATTGCGCCTGGGTTTAGCTTTGTTTACTCTTCAAATATTGTTTAGGTGTCAGTATGATTGTCATACGTTGCAAATTGTTAGAGTTAGTTATCAACACTTTGTTGGTATACGCTATTTTTAGCGTTTTATTCTGTGTTCATTTTATTTTATCGATTTATACTTTGAGTTAATGTAAATTGAAGGACTTAAGATTTCATTGAAAATAATTGTTAATTAAAATTATTACCTTAAATTTTGGTGGAAAAATTTGGTATATATTTATTATACTATCATTCTGTAATATGATAGCAAAGACCGTAAGTCAAGTTTAAGAAGTTAGTTTTCAAGATGGAATGATTTCTTTATGGATAGTAGCTACTAGGAAGTTTGAATTAAGGCCATTATCCTCTTGTATATTTGTTTTTTGAAGATGATTAAAGTATTCCTGAATTTAAATATTTGCTCTTTAATTTGTTGATGATATTTCATGTATGCACATCCCCCTTTCCCGTAGTTTTAAGGGCCTTTCCTACAGGGACAGTGGAGGGTGTTGCAAACTGCGCCACTCTGCTTTTCCTGTAGCTACTGGCTAAATTAGCTATTTTTGTTAAAGAAAACATTGCTGAATTATTGGTGAAAAATAATCTGTTTTTGAAATTTGTATATTTAACTTTGTTTTTGTTTATGTTCCATGACTGAAACTATGGATGCCATTGGGGAAGAGCTTGCCGTTGGAGATGAGTTGGTCTTATCAAAAACCATGGTGTACAAGCTCAACAAAGAGGGACTTATGTCCGAGTTAGCTAGGAGAGGTCTTCAATGTTCACCTGACACCACTGTGGTTCGTCTTCGCGCCATCCTATTGGGGGTCTTAGTGGAGGGTGACGTCACTGGTACGGCTGAACTAGAGGATCACCATGCTGTTCCGGTGAGAGTAGATGCTCCATCTAACTTATCGCGTGCTTTGGTGAGTGTGAAAACTCAAACTAAAATTCAAGCCGATTTTATTAATAGAATACCGTTGTGCGATGGTCAGAATAGCTCGTCACTATTTTTATTTTTATTAGAAATTGACAGGGTCTGTAAACTGGGGATAGGTAGCGAGCTGGTGTTTATAGCGCTATGTTTAAGTAAAACTTCGGGTTATGTAACCCAATTATTTTTTGAAGGGATAGTTAAAGGGCTAGGTTGGAGACATATTAAACAAAATGTTATGAACTGTCTCGTTCCCACTAGGGCTAAAGAAAATCTGTGTAAACTTTATGTGCGACGCTTTCAACGCCCTACTGAGAGTTTGAGGAGTTTCATTCTATCAGTTTGTGAGGCCGCCGAGGTATTAGAGGTAGAGCTCTCTGAAAAGGAGATAGTTGAGGTTATTTTAGAGAATGTATCCCCCTTATCTCGTCGTCATTTTGTTTTTGCTAATAAACCTAGTACTATGGTTGAACTCCATAACCTTGCCTCCCTTATTGAAGGTACGCTACTTGCCGAGAGCGAGTATTTGTCTACTCATGCTCCTATTACTTCCAACCGAGGTATGGGTTCTAATCCCGGGAATGTTGGTAATAGACAGAGTGGGAGGAATGACACTCCATCTAGGGATACCCAACCTGTGGAACAGAGTCACCTTGGCTCGCGTAAATTTGTAAACAGGGATTGGGCTAGAACGAGGTGTTTTAAATGTAAACTGTTAGGACACATTCAGAGAAACTGTCAAGGGGGAAATCTTGTGGCGCGCCGAGAGATTCGTGGGTCCCAGATACGTAGCGATATTCCATGCACTAACTCCCCTCTAGTAGATGTTAGTATTGGCTCAACAGGTTGTCTAGGCTTGTTAGATACTGGGGCAAGCGCATCTTTTGTAAAGTCCAAATTTTTGTCTTTTCATCAAAAAAGTAACAATTTAGTGGTGGAAAATGTAGTTCCAAAAAATATGCTGTTGCTAACGGTTGTTCTTTGGTGGTGAGTAAAAGAGTATATATTCCTATTAAGATTGGTTGGTTCTCTTGGAAATCCCCATTGTTTGTTGTAGAGGGCTTGCCCTATAATATTATTTTGGGAATGGATTTTCTTTGTCGCTCCAGAGCTATTGTTGACTCAGATAAGAAGGAAGTTTCCTTTGGGTTTTGCCCCCGTGTTAAGGTGGCGTTTAGAGTAGAGCATCCGTGTAGCAACCAAGTTTGTGTAAAAATGAGAGTAACGAATTAGACTCCATTTTAAAAAAGTATTCTGATGTCATTACGCCTAAGTGGGGAAAGTGTGACGTCTTACCCTACAACATAGTTATGGAAGATCCTAAGCCAGTTAGATCAGGGCCGTATTCTTGCGCCCCTCCCAAGTTACAAATATTTAGGGAACTCATTCAAAATATGCTTGATGAAGGAGTCATTAGACCGTCCAAATCGGCCTTTGCCAGTCCTGCCTTTATTATTCCTCGTAAAGCTGGAGGACATAGATTAATCATTGATTACGGGAAGGTAAATAAACAAATTAGGTTTGACCCCTACCCATGCCAAGTATTGACTCGGCGTTTCAGCACCTAGGTGGTGCCAAGTTTTACAATCATATTGATCTAAACGCCAGTTTTTTACAGTGTGCCCTCACTGAACAATCCAAATAATATACTGCCTTTGTTACCCCGTGGCAAGTATATGAATTCAACCGTGTTCCCTTAGGATGTTCCATAGGCGGCCAAGCGCTCAATCGAGTTCTTGACCATATTTTTGAAGATTGTAAATACAAATTTGTTTTCAACTACCTGGATGACATCTGTATTTACAGTAACACCTGGGAAGAGCATTTGGCCCATATAGAGATTGTATTGGATAAACTCAGACTAGCTGGGCTTACAGTCAATCCAGAGAAAGTCACGTGGGCCACCACGTCCATCAAATACCTAGGTTATGTCATCTCGGAAGGTAATCTGTTAGTTGACCCGGAGCGGGTCAAACCCGTTATTGAGTTTCCTGAACCTAAGACTATTAAAGATATTCAACGTTTCTTAGGTATGTGCTCTTATTATGCTAAATTCGTTCCCCACTTCTCCGAAATTGCGTCCCTTTGAACCGTCTTAAGAGGAAAGGTAGTAAATTTGTTTGGGGGGAAGAATAGGCTAAGTCGTTTCGTTTGCTGAAAGAATCTCTGACTTCTCCTGAAGTACTCAAAATGCCGGACTTCTCGCTCCCATTTCAACTCCAGGTCGACGCTTCTTCTATTGGACTAGGGGCTGTGTTGTCTCAACGTCATCTGGAGGGGGTTTTTCCCGTTGCTTATGCGAGTAGAACCCTTTCGGAGGCGGAACGGAAATACAGCGCTTTGAGAAGGAGTGTTTATCTTGTGTGACTGGCGTGGAGCGATTTGCTGACTATCTGGAGCAGCGGGAGTTTGATCTGTTTACGGACAATATGGCCTTGGCCTGGTTGTGGTCACACCCAAACAACTAGGGAAAATTGGCCGGTGGGTGTTACGACTTTCCCAGTTTAAGTTTAAAACTCATCATATTGCGGGGAAACATAATGTGGTGGCAGACACCTTGTCCAGAATGTATGAAGGGGTAGAAGGTATGGACGAGAAGGAGGTAGAAAAAACCGCCTTAGTCATACAAACTATTCCTGAATCTTTTGTTTCTATTCTGAAACATCAAAAGGAAGACCCTTTCTGTGTCGAACTCTTTAATAAGTGGGAAAAGGGTGAGGATATTGGTAAATACAGCGTTGTTAAAGGGCTTGTAGTTTATGCTAGTAATGGTGGCAAGAAAAGATTTATGTTCCTGATAAGATTAGACCCATGCTTTTGAGCTATTTTCACAACTCTCTTTATGGAGGGCATTTGGGCGTGTTCAAAACCCAACAAAAGGTTTCTAAAGAGTTTTTTTGGCCACGTCTTTTTAAAGACGTACGGGAGTGGATAAAAAACTGTACTGACTGTCTTAAGACTAAGCCTGCACAGAACACCCGTGTGGGGCTTCATGCTGCAGACATAGCTCAACGCCCTTGGGAGAAGGTGTTTGTGGATTTTGTAGGACCTGTTACCCGATCCTCCAAAGGTAATACGTGCATTTTGGTTCTAGTAGATGGGTTTTCTAAGTTTGTTATCCTAATTCCGCTCAGAAACATGAAAGCGACAACCACCGTTAATGCTATTACTACGAGAGTATGGTCGCTATTTGGGGCCCCAGGAAAATTGTTAGCGACAATGGTCCCTGCTTTAGATCAAAGTCCTTTAAGGACATGTGTTTTGCTTGGGGCGTAAAACATATTACGACCAGCCCATATAAACCCTCCCCTAATCATGTGGAACGCTTTAATCGAAACCTTAAGGTAGCTCTGACCATCTACCACAACGAGTCTCAAGTCCATTGGGACCGTGACTTAGATTTTTTGAATCTGGCCTTTAATTCAGCCTTACATGAGTCTGTTGGAGCTTCTCCTTTTTCGGTATTGCTTGGTCGGGATCCGAACCATCCCCTACTTGCTGTCTGGGACGTAGATCCTCTGCTAGGTGCGCCCAACGAACCTTCTTATTCTGAAGGTGCGCTACAGCCTTTCAGAATCTGAAGAAGTCGCAAAGGAGGGTTGCGGAAGTGTACAACAGGGGTCGTGTTCCTGTGAGTTTTTCTGTGGGAGATACCGTAATGTGTAGATGCTTTCCTCAAAGCTCAGCTATTGATAAGATTACGGCAAAGCTCTCCCCCAGATGGAACGGTCCTTGGATTGTTGATTCATTTTTGACGCCTGTTTCTGTTAAATTAAAAAGTCAAACTGATCCTACTGAAATACGTCGAGCTCATGTCAGCCACATAAAGCCTGTACCATCATAAAGATAATGAAATAATTTAAATTATGATAGTTGGTGTAATTTTGTAAATAAATAATGTTTGTATAGAAAATGGGTAGTAAGAAAGTTTATATTATGACTGATATTATATGGATATATTGCTTAAGTAGAGAGGTTAAACTATGGGAAAATGTGTATAAGTTATACGGAACATTTTTTGATTTCTAATATAATTATGTGAAAGGGATTGTTTAAATAATGAATGTAAGCTGATTATAACTTACATTATTATGCCATATATTTAATTGCTCTCATAATTGATGCGGAACCATGCGTTTAGTCCTTCGTAAGTTTATGGGAACTTATTAGGGATCCTTGGATTTCATATAAATGTGGAACAAAATTTTGTAGTACCTTGATACTGATCACTGTACTGAGTGAATACTTTGTGGTAATTGTTATTTTGGATTAGATCCATTTTTTTTGGTATTAACTCAGATTTATTTAAGTGGAATTATGCTTCGAATGTTTATAGGTTTATGGGGACCTATAATTTAACTTTGGCTTCCCTTATTTCTGTAGTAATGTTTTTGTGTTTTGGCCTTATGCCTTCACACGTGTCTTGCCATAAATAAAGTTTGTATAGCATTATGAGAATATATATATTTGCTGTAGGGTTGTGTAATTGAAGTTGGTTGACCTTGTGTTTAGTTCCTTATTGGTAGTGAAACCTATAATTGAACTCGTGGGTCAAATTTATGTAGGGATGTTTGTGTGAAGACTTCATGTAATGTTAGGACTTAGATTTTTGAAGTCCATTTTTTGAAATTTGGGTCTCGAAGTCAAAAATTATAATGACATTTTTTGACTCAACCATGCATAATAATAGAAGAAAATAGCGTATCTCGAATGTTTACCCTTCTAAAGTGGTAGAGGGGGGGACGCCCTCCTACATTACTTTAGACTGGTTTAAAAAAAAAATTATTGGTTCTGAAATAGGTATGTGTTGATTTATTAGATGGATAAGTTCTACGAACTACATTATGTACTACGCATGGACTGGTTTTAACCAATTGTTAGGAACATTGTTGTAATATATTCTTTTCTGAGTCTAGTTGCACCTCCCGTTCCTTGTGAATCCTGGTATCCGGTAATTCAAAGTCAGTTACGCCAACGTCATCAATAGAAGTGGTCTGCAGCAACTACAAGGGAACTATATGATGGACCATCGCCGTGAAGATGATGCTATCCGGTCCATGGTGTTATGGCAGTTACAACAAGAATCGAGATGATGTGACAATGGACCATCTCCTAGTGGAGCAGAGAGACTTCTTCTTATCCTGCCTGTCTAGGGGAGGAGGATTGTAACAATACAATCTTCGTATTGTTAATTGCTACCCCACCCAACCTGATTCTACACGCTTCATCACGTATAACATACTACCCGCTCCTTAATAACTCCGACGTAACCTATAATAGTACTATTCACTATTATAGCCCAATGCAGCCCAACCATCACACATCAAATAAACGTTCTTTATTCATTAATATTGTCTGTCTACAAAACGAGTTGTTCGTCACGTACCTTGAATCTCCAAGCTGACATCACTAGAATCCTGCCAAGTCAAAACGGCCGGCTGGGTCGCGGACGACTACAAGAAATGTCCAAAGCTGTAACCGGTCCGAGAAAAACATTATGACTAAACGACGTTCCTGAGGGTCAAGCTGACAAATCATATCTGCGCAGTGTTGCCACCTGGGGGAAGACCATGGCGACCGTCTCCTAGCAACAGACGCTTCCAACGGCTGTCGAGAGAGGTCAACTTCAAATATTCATGTTTTGCTACAATGCGTCGGCTGACGGCCAATCAAAGACCAGGAAGAAAGAAGAGACTGATGTATAATGACGTAATGCCTGTGGTTACGTGACTGGCTGAATATGAACTTTCCCCCCCTGTTTTGTGTGCTAGATTCAGAAAGAGTATATATAAGAATATGTAAGTTGTTTAGGGACAGAGCATTGCCAGGGGGCATTGCCGACAGAGCATTGCTAGGGGGCATTGCCGACAGAGCATTGCCAGGGGGCATTGCCGACAGGTCATTGCAATATATCATTGCAACAGAGCATTGTACGACAGCTTTACGTGTATGGAGGTCCTGGAGGAGGGACCAGGGAGTTTGGGCCGATTGGTATCATTAAATTTCATTTATAGAAACAGCATCATAGGTATCAGGGTCATGAAGGATGGACCGAGAAATTCATTCGTTTAATAGAGATAAACTTTTTTATTTGCTTATTATGTATCAGGGTCATGAAGGATAGACCGGGAAATTTAATTTGTTTAATAAAAATAGACTCTTTTTATATGCATGTTATGTATCAATGTATCAGGGTCATGAAGGTTAGGCCAGGCTGTAACTATGCTTTCAATATTATTAAACTGTTTTCTAGGATATTAGGCGTGTCGGGAATGAAACCCGTATTTATAATTTGGCGTGTCTCTAGTCAACGCAATGGGGCGATTGCGCCTGGGTTTAGCTTTGTTTACTCTTCAAATATTGTTTAGGTGTCAGTATGATTGTCATACGTTGCAAATTGTTAGAGTTAGTTATCAACACTTTGTTGGTATACGCTATCTTTAGCGTTTTATTCTGTGTCCATTTTATTTTATCGATTTATACTTTGAGTTAATGAAAATTGAAGGACTTAAGATTTCATTGAAAATAATTGTTAATTAAAATTATTACCTTAAATTTTGGTGGAAAAATTTGGTATATATTTATTATACTATCATTCTGTAATATGATAGCAAAGACCGTAAGTCAAGTTTAAGAAGTTAGTTTTCAAGATGCAATGTTTTCTTTATGGATAGTAGCTACTAGGAAGTTTGAATTAAGGCCATTATCCTCTTGTATATTTGTTTTTTGAAGATGATTAAAGTATTCCTGAATTTAAATATTTGCTCTTTAATTTGTTGATGATATTTCATGTATGCACATCCCCCTTTCCCGTAGTTTTAAGGGCCTTTCCTACAGGGACAGTGGAGGGTGTTGCAATCATTGAGTCCTTATGACTTAGAGTCTAGTTTTTGTTGTAAAACTAGACAATATCTACTTAGACATGTGTCGGAGATGATTTTAATTTGTTTTTATATCTTGTCGAATGAACAGTTAATCTACTTTAAGTCTTGTTGACTTCAAAGTTAAAAGGTTTATTTTATTGGTTAAATATTGTGTCCTCCAGTCTGAAGGACAAGTCTCATTATAACTAATATTAGAATTTGTACATCAGTCCTAGAGACTATGTTTCTCTGTATCCTTATCATACAGACTTTACGTTATGAGCCTTGGGTTTGGAATGCAGTATTAATCTCCACATGTTCCATTTATATATTTTGAGCCAATGTTTCTCATTAGGCCGTGAACGGCATGTGCATCTGTTTAATATTTGGATGGCTACAACCAGGCTGTCTGTCTTGTTTTCCAAATCACAGTTGGGTTAATGAAGTTCTATGTTTTGAGTTGGTCAAGTAGTCACGCTTCACGTGCAGTATTAGCTTCGGTGAGCAACCCGTGGAACTCCACTTGTGTCATAATGGGGTTCGCGCAAATAATACCTTTGTCCTAGCCTGTTTTAGGCCCCTTTTGTTTTTTGTATTTTTCTCAATGTGATTGCAATTAGGTTTGTTTGTAATATTGAATGCTCTAACAGTACTGATAGGGAAAAGACCCAGCCATAGTACCTGTTTATCTACACTTGTTTGCTAGCCATAGACCACTTTTAAATACAGATCTTTCTATTGTCTTTCATTATCCAAAGTGTTTTAAGAATATTGTCTTAACACCCAGTCAAGCTAACTGATTAAAATTTACATATATATCTTGTTCGATACCTCTTGTTAATAACTATTCACTTGTTTTTTCCTTTAGAAAACACCTACCTGTAGCCTGTAGCTCCTGCTACAGCAAGACAATCAAATTTTACAAGTCTTATTATTTGTAACTATCTTCAAAACTATTCTCTTGTATTACTATTGTAATCCTAATTATAATTATTTCTGTTTTTAATAAACTTATTTGTTGTTTAAGAAATTTGTATTACATTTAAATTTCACTTTGTTTGTAAAGCTACCAAATTACCCCCATAAGGAGTAATGTAACAGTCCATACATGTTGATTAGAGGTAGGTACGTTAGGGTACTTATACAATTCCCAAGTACGAAATGGTATATCAATGATCTTTCCACTCATGATTAAATTAAGCAGGTTGAGACGATTAACATCATTGTCTTTATATGCAGTACAAGCCAAGAAATTTTACTTAACTTGATCCTAGAGTGTGTCTCTGCAGCGGGAGGAGGCGCTCTTTGTAAAGTGTGTGTTGTCGGTGGTTGAACGAGTATCAGTTCCTGTTTTGTATTGATCAGTATTCGAGAATAGTCTTCAACAAATCCTAGTATGAGACGTAAAGGTATGCATACGTCAAAGACGCCTGTTTCTGCGTGCAAATGCACTCTTTCAAGCCTACAACCCTGGTTTTAAGGATGAGTCGACTCTCCTCTCCATATAGATAGATAATTTTAAAGCTATGTAGAAATGCCTACCTCTCTCGATTGCTCATCTCTATCCCATTGATCTCATAGGTGATTCTTGAGAATAGATGGAGAATTCCGTTATTAACATTTCTTGGCGTACTTCCAAGCTCCCCTGTATTCAAAAGTATTCGTCCTTTGATATGTAGGAGAGAACGGTAAGGTAACGTGTGCTGTCCTTTTTGATGGATAGATATCTTAAGTTTGTTCCCGTTAGCTAACGGTCCGGGAATATACGAGGCATAGGAATAATACTGGAAATTGGTCAAGGCCATATCGAAAGCGGCAGAGTCTCCTATGTCCAGAATATCCACGGCGCCATCCATTATTTTCGTAAAGAGTAACCTAGATATCGTAAATAGTGTTTATTTGCATATGTTAACGCTTTCACTGTTCTTCTCTCGATTTTTTGAGTAAGATGACGTCATCTCGTTTTATCTTGTACGAGCTCCATCTCCACTGACTCGTTTCAGATGTAGACGTAGCGATATCGTCTTTAAAGATGAAGATATTTCCTAGTTCGTCGACAAGTTGTACCGCGATAGACTCTATTACTCATTTCGTTACCGGAAAGTTCTACTATCCTATAGCCGGGTAGGACAGTACTCTTTTCCACGCTTTCTCGGTAAGTTGGCGATCTGCGGCATGACGTCTTGCAAGATATTTCACCTTGAAATAAGTGATATCGTGTTCCTTACAATAACGATCTAGCTCGTTGACTTCGGTATCACCTCATTTAAATCGTTTTTTTATCTTGGTTCCTGGTCCACAGTACTGGTATCCAGGTATATGCACCTCTAACGGTAGATTATAGAATATCTTACCCAGCAATTCCCCTCCCCTTCTTTGCTTCATTACACGTAATGCTTCATATTTATATAGAGGCGTACAATATATAGTTGTACTATTTGACATGCAGCTCGAGAAACAGATAGAATCTTTAACTGTACACGACAACGACGATGGTGGTAGAGCCTCACTTCAGAGACATGGGACTCTGTTACCCGATGCTATCCGTTGCTTCATTTGTGGACCTTCGAAATGATGTAAAACCAACGTTATTATCAGTCTGCTGGAGGAACCTGATGGTCCACACTTCAAGAATATGTACCTCTACACCGAGTCGTTATACAAGCCCAAGTATCGGCGTTTATTAAAGGGTATCTCGCTTGTCGAAGGCATGAGTTATTTCCCTTATTCTAAAAAGTGGAGATTATCCCATCGTCCGAGGCTAAACCTGACTCTGTATTAATTTTCGATGACGTTGCTTGCGATAAACAGTTTGTCATACAGGCTTATTTCCCTATGGGAAGACAAAAGGCTATAGACGGTTTCTATTTTTGACAGACGTACTCGTGCATCCAGAAACATATGTTGAGAGATAATTTCAACCTTTTCATACTTTTCAGGATGAACATAATGAACCTGAGAACAGTCTATGATGATCACTCGAACATGTATATGAAGTTACAAAAGTTTAAGGAGGTATGCTCACTGTGTTGGAAAAAAGTACGATTTTCTAGTGTTGAGCAAAGATCATGAGATTGAGAAAGGACGATATTGCTACGGGTTCGATACCTTTATTTGCCTGATTGAGATGAACGCATACTCAATACTCGATAAGATATCATGTCGTCCATACATATATATATTCGGACATAGTCTCTACAAGTATAGATCTATCATTGATATTGAAGTAAGTCTGATTCTACCCTCTCAGGTGTATTACGATGCTAGATCAAAGATAATCGTCAAAGTTGAAACAACCATTGAATCTAAGGATGCTTGTAACAAGCCTTACGTCGATAGGTTGGAGGCGATACATAGTAACGCGCAAATACTCGCTCTCAACGCTGCCAAGGATGCTATCAAAGGGCAGATGGACTCGTTAAACGAGATTTTGGATTGGTATCAAATAAAATACACAAACTTTGAGAAGAGTGATTGTCAAGTAATATAGGAGGATTGGAAGCTGTCTCTTCATCAAGAAGAACGTCTCAACAAGAATAAAAGTGTGCTAGACGCCACAGGTCAAAAGTTGCTAGAGATAGAGGAGTTTTTTGTAACACAACAAACCGTTCATACCAAATTGAACGATATGATGGTGAGAGGTATACTATACGTAAAGGTGACAGATGCCGATCGGTTTTACAATGCAAGCGGCTTAGTTTTTCAAAACATAGGAATGCCTTCACTACCCTCAGACGCGGCACCTAAAGTTTATGTAGACACTATGGCTAGCCACGGTTTCGTCTGAATCTACTTGGATTCAAAACCTACGAGGAAGGACGCGAGACATTTCGAATTGGCTTTAACGGGTGAACGTGGTTATAAGTTGAAGAGGGTAGGGATCGTTTCAATGACGTTTATGAACTTGAAAGTTATTATTTGCTTGTTAAATTTCAAATCTATGAACAGCACTCCTTTCGAAGTGTCCAAAGATAACTATATATTTCATGCCGGAAAAACGCTCGTTGACATCTCAGATTTTACAGGTCAAATGAGGCTTTATTTACGTTTAGATATAATGAACTGTTTTGTCATCGTCAGAGACATCCGCACCTTGCACCACGTCAACGAAAGTTACGGAGGACATCATAAAAGCGAGTAAGATTAGTAAACGAAAGTATAAATAACTACGCGATGCTCAACACGAGTCTGAGTACGTCAAGAAGAAAACTCTCAAGCCTATCACGGATCCTCTAAGCAAGATGGCGAGGGCGCTCACCGAACCCGAACTGAAGGAGGAGATTGCAGAACAGACATCTAGTGGAGACTTATCTTTATTTGTGTCAAGCACATTCTGATAAGACCTACAGCGTTCGTCATGAAGGTAGCTCGACCAAGCTCGGAGATACTCTTATCGTATTCGAAGAGAGTGATTGCACAGTACTTCTTAACAACCATATACCCGAGGGCTATTAGAATTAATCTTCAGAGGAGAACCCAAACATTATACCAAGGAGGATCTGAATGTTTACAAGTCTTTGCTCGAAGAAACGAACGTGCATCGGTTGAGAAACTACCCGTACGCTCGTATCAAGATTCACGCAGGATCAAAGTATTCACTAATCATCAAACCTATGTTTGAGTAGGAGCTAGAAGGTGATGGTTCGTACAAGATGTAAGCTGGAAGAGGGATCGATTATACCTCTTGGGACGATCCAAACGAATTGGTCAATCGATTACGACTCTTGCACGCATCGACTGTGGTAGATCATTCCGCGCATGAGAACGAGATTGTTTCTATCATTGAGGAATTACGTGAGGCCAGAATCATCGTATGAAAACATTCATTTAATCTATATTTATATCATAATCATTTCTAACGTCAGGTGGATGATTGCGCGTGAACTTCATCGTCCTGTAACACGATGGTTTCCCCAAAGCCAAGTTATCGTACAAGGGTTGAACGAACTCCTTCAGGCCGATCTGGTAGAGATGACACCCTACTCCTTCTCGACAAGGTGACTGACAACGTTTTACCTCCCATGCTTCATCTCCAAACGTATAATTAAATAGACTTTTACAACGCAGAATTCAAAACACTCATGTCAAGAAAGAAAATCAACTACTATTTCACGTTCAGCAACGTCAAGGCTAGTGTCGTGGAACAATTTAATCGTAACCTCAAGGACATCATGTGGAGGAGGTTCACGGTCAAAGGATCGTATTAATGGATTGATATGATCGATTCGTTACTGGACGAATACAACCAGATAGTAAACCCAACCATAAAGATGAAGCCTATAGACGTCAAGTACGACAGAATTTTACGTAAATTCTATAAGCTTCTCAAGATCTCCGATTCTACACCGAATATGTTTAAAGTAGGTGATATAGTTCGTATCAGTAAGTATAAGGACGTTTTCTAAAAGGGTTATACCACAGACTTGTCGACCAAACTGTTTAAATTACGTAACGTCAGCGAGACAAATCTCAGGACCTTTCTACTCAGAAATATGTAAGGTAAGCCTATTACGGGAGGATATTACGATAAGGAGCTCAGAAAGACTTCATATCCGGATGTTTACCTTGTAGAAAAGATAATCGGACGTTCCGGGGATATGGCATACGTCAAATGGTTAGGGTTGGACTCGACGTACATTTCGTGGATCGATGCGAAGGATATAGTGTAGAAGGGGGAGGGTGAACCACTCCTCCGACAGGGCTTTCCCCCCTTCATCCTGAGCGTATAAAGGCGAGCGCGGGCAGAGAGGCGCATCACATTCGATGTGTTTAAACAGTTGGGATACCGCCTGGAGGACATGAGCGATATTAAGATCTCAAACAACAACTTATAACATTACATCGCGGTTACAGCGAGCCCTGAGATTCCTCCATACGCTGGCTTGGATGTCATAATCCCGGTATGTGGGAGGCAAGCCAGTCTATCGAGAGCTGTTCTACATCCTGTCCTGTCTACAAGCTCAAGGAAGGGGAATAGCCAGAGATTCTCCATAGCCAGAAAGAGGAAGACGTCTTGTGCACGGTGCTCAAACGCGAGGAGTACAATTGAGTCAAGTGTAAAAAAATAAAAAGGGGGTTCATGCATTACTAATGTTAAATTATACCTATGTATTAGTAGGATTATGATTTAATATTATTAATATATAATTAAATTATGATATAGGAAAACGAATTTAAATCGGTTTTTCACCATGATTATTTAATTCAAATGTTTATAAATTAAGTTAAAAAGTTATTTTATTTTGTAGGTTCGACTATAATATATTTAAATACAGTTTATTATATTAAATCTACGTTTTGTTTAATCAAACCTGTAAATTTTTCAAGGTAGATTAATCAAATCATAATCCTAAATATAATTCACTACAATAAAACCAATCACCTAATACAATTTTAATATAGTCATATATCAAGTCATGTGATCTGCAGCTGTCACCTATTATACAGAAGGTGTTCCCGGGTTAAACAGCTAAACTTTAGGAAATGGTGGTAGATCAATAAACTAAATCCAGATGTATTTTGGGCATTTGCTCGTGTTCGCTTCCTTTTCATGCAAACAGCAAAAAAATATATAATATATATTGTATTTATTCATTTTGTTAAAATTGGCTGCTGCCCGTAGATCTATCAATGACAGAACGAGTGGTTGACTGACAGTGTGCGACTGTTGTAACTTCGCATGATTGCGTTATCCTTTATCATAGTGATTGAAACTCATTAAGAAGAACCTTATACACTTTCTGCTTGGGAGCTTCCCACACACAAAAAATCTAATGGCGTAAAATCAGGTGAACATAGAGGTCAAGGCATAAGTCCACAGCATGACCGATCCATTTCCCAGGAAAATTAAAACTCCGCCATATCCGAGGACCTCTGCAGTAAAACGTGTTTTTATTTAGTTTTTTGATGTTTGCAGGAAAGGGAAGCGAAACGAGAAAATCTCCAAAATACATTTTGAGTTAGTTTTTTGATCCACTACCGCTTCCCAAAGCTAAGTCGTTTAACCCGAGTACACCCTGTATAATATCAATACCTGTAAAATAACACTAATAATAGTGTTAAATGCTATTAACATTGGCCGCAAAGAAATGTTTGAATTTTATGAATTGTTCTGCCAACGAAAATTGGGGTATAAGTTTTCTGATTGGCTGTTGCTTACTTCCTGGTCTTTTTTTTTCTGGTTAGCGTCACGACTTTATTCGCCCACTTGTTTAATTTAGGACGTAACTCTTTTTTGTGATTCTGTATATCGGTTTATGCGACTTTATTTTGTTATGTTTTATTTGATTTGTCTTTCCTTCTTTGAAAATGCAACTTAACTAACAATACCTCGTCTTTATGATTCACGTTTGTGATGAAATACATGAAAACGTTGCTTAATTTTTGTATAAATCTGATTTTGGATGAAAGTGCAATGTGCTTTTTCTTTTACTTTCTATTAGGATTAATAGGCCATGAAACGAACTTACACACGCATTGACATGGTGTAAACAGTGTATTTAATATAATGTACGACAGAAACTGACCAGTAATCAGACCAACGAACTACTAGCAGTAAGATACAGTTACAGGGAGTAAGATACAGTTACAGGGAGTAAGATATAGAGATAGCCAACATAACACAAACTTTGCCAATATAACCATATTAATACTTTTTGAGTAAATAAACCGTTTTATACGTATTTTACAATATAGGTTAGTATGTTCGTGACCTTCGTTTAGCGTTAGATTGGCGAGATGTAATTTATAAAAACATTTAACTTCATCAATATATCTGTGGAACATCCAATAATATTTAAGTAAAAGTATTCCTGAATTTACATTTTATTTGAGTGTGTTACTTAACTGTACATGATTTTTTTTCATACTCTTCTTATGAATGCAACAATGTAAATACTTTTATTGCTACATCACACCTTGCTAGGATATATTTCATCTGATACTTCCCTTTTTAATTTAGATTAATTGATTTTATTTAGTTAACTAGTGTATTAAATCTGTTGTTATAATAACTTATATTTCAAAAAACCAATTAGTAGAAAATTCAGTAAATTGTTATATATTATTACTAATTTCATTCTGATTGTTTTTCTCTTCTTTTTTTTAAGGGTTTGACGATGCTATACTTCCTAATTAATGTAGAAAAAACTGTGGTATCTGCTTCACATTTTTGATAATTTGAGTTATACGTCATATATATAAATATATATATGTGTGTGTGTGTGTGTTTAGGAGCCACCCCTCCTCCCAAACATTACATCTCTTTTGGACCAGGCAAATTTAACCGAGGCTCATATCTGTTCAGTCTATGAGGTTCCCAATTAAACTTTTTTTACTAATCGATTACATAAAAGATGATTATTTAAATATGTATTACAAGAAAGAAACAGTATCTCAACCTTACGGGGTTTTGGCTGCACTCCTTTTGTCAGCTTGAATCCGTCAACACTGAGCTTCGATAGTGTCACTGCTGGGTGATGATAGGACTAACCACAGCGATCCTAGTGTTGAAGGACTCAGCTGCCAAGAGGAGTGCAACCATTTTAACTTAAAGGTTGAGTGTCTGGTGTAGTATTTGTATGTGCCCAAATGGTATGAGAAACGTGTGTAGGAATTTGGGCGACTCTCCTGGAGATATTCATCCACCTGCAAACATCTCATCCTCTTACATGGCGTTATATTTCTCTCTTCATTCTTCGCCAAGTGTTAATTCTTTTTATGTTAATCTAAGAGTATTGGCCTTTGAGGTGACTTGCCCGAGGATAATCGTGAAAGTATTTGAAGAATTAGGCCTTTTTACTAGTTGAAACGACGATACGTTATTCTTCTCTTTATCGTGATAGAAGAGGGTTTCATCTTCCAAATGGTGTGTTTAAAAAAAAAGTCACTTCATTATAGTCAATTCATGTGGAGGATCTCGCTTCAGCGTCTGAAATTCGAAGATCTCCTCCTTTGTGTCTGTCTTGGAGTTGGGCCTGTCAAATTTGATCTGCCAATGAGTGAGAAGCGTCAGTAGGTAATATGAGTGCATTTGATTGTTATATGATGTGTTCCGTGGTGGAAGGGTAAATCCGTTCCCATGCTGGCATCGAGTAATTCAAAGACTCGATTAATTACTCAATCCTCTTTATAAAACTACCAGTAAAATTACTCGAGTAATTCTTAGCGAGACATTTACTCAAATAATCCCATGGTAATCAGTTACTTGACAGTTGAGAGGCTTGAAATGAAATTTGATACTAATGACATAAGCTATAATCTCTTCCTATAGGCAGTCGGCACTGCAGTGAGTGACCTCCACCCCCTCCTCACCTTCAGGGTTGTCTGACCACTGTACAGTCAATACAAAAGTATGTGTTCTGAGAAGTTCCTCACAATGAAAAAACGGAGAAAGAAAGAAATGGTTATGTACCTAAATGAATTATCTTTTACATACATAGTAATATTTAATCCTATTTTATAGTGAATGCTTTTGATTGTTATATTTGATCAGATATTTAGATCAATAAAAATAAGTGTTGAGATTCAAATCAACCACTTAATCTTACCTGAGATCAATCGCAACCTGCCTACTGGGGAAGAGGAGGGTGTCATATGGTGGTTTTTTATCCTATCATTAGGCTAATGCCAGTGCAGTTTCTATTACTTATCCTTACCATTTCTTACTCCTTTGATTCGATCATTGATACAATAATGTGTTTTAATGTACCATAACAATGTTTTAGTTATATTTATTTGTAATAGTTTACTAGTGTATAAGCACTTTTAAAAAGAACCAAAAATGTGATTCACTAAGTTAGCTTGCTTTTCATGTATGTACTTTATATCCGAGAGGATTCTATATTTAAAATGCATGTGAAACATTTAAACTTTGAAGGGTCATTTTCATGTAACAACAGAAACTTCTGGAAAAGTGAGCTCTACAGGAACATCAGTTTTAAATTAAAACAGCATGCATGATAAACCTTCCATCCAATAAGGTCAATTCTCACTTAGCTGGTAATAAAAGAGATCAAGTAAAGTTTCTCGAGTAATTCCAGAAGAATTGTACACAACACAATCGAGTTACTCAATTCTGTCCATCACTAAGCTGTGGTGTGTAGATAACACCCATCTTTAGTTGAAAGTGTAGATTTAAACATTTTATTGGGAAAAATTATCCAATTGGACATTTTTAAGAGAATTTGTGACAATCCTAATTAGAGAAACTGGATTCAATTCCCAGCATGGTGGAAATTTTATCTTTGGTAAATTGTCAGCGAGGGGACTGGATGTCGAGTTGGTTTTAATATCAAGACACTTTGAAAGTCATGTGATGATACAGTCAATGTGTTCAGAAAGTGCATGTTAAATGCCCCTAGTAAAAAATAGTTAGTCCAAAGGTGCAAGGATTAGGAGATAACTTATACATAAAAGGTTAGCTAAATACAATGGACTAGAGAGATGAACATCACACTCCTAGCCAGAAATGATTTAAGTTGAATCTCACCCTACTCATCAAAATCAGCCAAGCTACAAAGCAATTACTGTGTTTATAACCAGACACACATTTTTAAACATTTATATGTAGGGTAACCGTCTTGTTTCTAAATCAAGGTGCCTTAGATTTGATTCCCTTGAGATAATGGGCTGCATTTATTTTAAGTATATTTTCAAAGAGGTTATATGCTTAACATTTCTTAAGATTTTACTTCTGTCATATTCAGGAATATCAAGGAACTATATAATCTCCTCTAATATCATATTCAGGAATATCAAGGAACTATATAATCTCCTCTGTCATATTCAGGAATATCATCTCCTCTAATGCACCTGGATTCTCCGCCAATGTCCAAAGATAATGGCAAGACAAATAGAGCAATAAAAATTTCCTATTGTTACAATGCTCAACACCTTTAAAATAGTTGGGCTCAGAAAATATGTAAAATAAAAAGCAGGAACTTAGGGTAGACTTTCCCATTTGTCACCATCTTCCTCAACATTCTGAACTGTCATGCAATTTGTTGATGTTGAGATTTTTCTCCAATATTTATTGACAAATTCCAAATTTCTAAATACCCTTATTATTTTGAATGGCAAATAAAAAAGTTAATTCTACAAAATAAACTTTTTATGAAAAATAGGACGATTAAAATATAATAAAAAGCCAACACAGTAACATTGAGAATATATACTTTTTTTATTGAAAAATAGGAAAATTACAATTTTTATGCGTGCAAAAAACTTACTTATTTTACACTTTAATACGATTTTGATTAATACTAACAAATTTTATATAACAACTTATAAAATAATCACATTTTTTTTATTTTCAATCACAAAGTATTCTTATTTTATATTCCATTCATCATGAGCAATCTTATAAACAAAATATTTAATTTATTTGTTCCCAAAAAATAGATAATTCTTTAGTAAAACTTGTAAAAAGAATTCTTAACTTTAGTTGAACCTGAGCTTGGCATATATATTAGTGTTTGGACCATAGGGTATTCCTGATGTTTTGCCAAATGCTCTGGTGCAATAAACTACTTTATAGCAAAATTGTTCTGGTAAGTATTCTTTTACAAATTGATAAAAATCATGAAGACTTTCAATGATTCCCAATTGAAAGAGCTGCTTTTGCATTCTTTTCACATACATTTCCAAACCAATTTTACGTCTTGAAACTATCTTCACCACTTCGTAAAGACCCAGTACAAAACCTTCAGCTTTTCTTCGAGCTTTCAACCTTCCATACTTAAGTTCACATTTTTTCATTAACAAATTGTAAAGACGTGTTGTAACCCAGCGGGCCGGTTTGGACAATCGTGGTGCACGATAAACTTGACCATTTACCAGAAAATCAGGGTTAACAGATTTTTGTTCTATTTTTTTTACTGCTGGTTTAGTAGTTAGGTCATTTATTTTGAGAGCATGTGAGAAATAATTAGGAAATTGCTTGGTAGTTGTTAAATTAATAATCTCTGTATCCATACAGATATTTATTGCCATTTTTTCTTTCACTCTTTGAATGACAGCTTTGATGGCAGCTCGACGTTTCATTAAAGGACTTTGTGAAGGATTTAGAGTTTCACCAGAATTACCTTTATTGGAATTAGAAATGGTACAGCTTATTGAGTCTCTTGATTCTTCATCAGTGGCCATATTTTTTCTATTTTTATGAACTAAAGAGTATTTTTCAACATTTTGTAATAATTTATCTGGCTCAATAAATAAAGCTCTCCTAGCATGTGTTGTTGTTGGGTTGGGTTGGGTGCCAATTGATTTATTCCTAGTGACACTGTTTGTATTATCTAACGGTGCTATAAAAAGAGATTTTTCCAATTTTTTTAATGATTCCTCATGATTGTTGGACTTAAAAACGTCAGTTTTCTGGATTTGTTTGGTGACTACAATAGATTCATCACCTGAATTATGACTAATTGTTCCCTTAAAAGGTGTCTCTATATGTTTTAATGAATCTTCAGAAATTCTATCTTTATTAGCAAATTGCAATGATTGTTCATTATCAATACCGCTATTTTCTTTGTGGACATTTGTTAATATCACTGCTGGATCAGGAGGTATATTTAAAATTGCTGTTTTAGAAAGTCTTGTTTTCTGGACAGATTCTGATGTTTGTTTGTGCGCAGTAGATTCACGGTTTGAATCACTACTTTCCTCCTCACCATGTAACAAAATCATTGCTTTTTCTATATCTTTGAAAGAATCTCCAAAACTTTTAGATTTTGCATTTAGCTCATTATCACCGAGTTCACTATATGAGTTAATATTTTTCATATTTCCAGGGTTCATTCTAATTAATTCATCTGCATGTTTTGATGAGTTTTTAGTCCTACTGAACTCTTCCTTTGAAATATGTGACTGTCCTGGACCCACGGATAATTTACTCAAGACTTCATCTGTTAAGACTGAGTTAATTTCGCTAGTTTTTAAACTTGTTTGACCGTCATGTGTAACTTTTCCCTGCTTTTTCTTGAGGAAAGTGAGCTGACTGGAGACTTCATAGTTTTTTCATTATTTGGGAAACTTTGCAAATAACTTTTTTCATGAAGATTATTGTGTGTGCCAGAGCTTTCATTTTCTTGGGATACAATTGTGTTGATTTTTACTTTAGTTTGAGCATTGTTTTTAGATGATTGAAGACCTTTGTTTGCAGTTTGTGATGGATTTGTTTCACTTTCAAAGAAACTTGGTGTTAATCTCGTTGAAGACATTACCTTTGTAATATGTGGCGAGAAGTTGTCATATGGTGTTAGGTTTTCTGAAAATGTTGTGCTTTTTACCATGTACATCTGATTACTCTTTTTAGTGGAATGAATATTATGTGACAATTCCTTTGACTTATTAAATGACGTTATAGATTCTTGTTCATTCTGAAGGTCCTGTTTTCCACCTTTTATGTATCCAACTTTTTTGTTCTTTTTATTGCTTAAGTGGGCTTTGGATTATTTCTGAATCTATGTGCATTTTCACGAACTTTGGAGTGTCAGTTTTGCAGATGCACTATTTAGCATTGCAATTGAATTTTGGAGAGTTTTTCAATTATGGCACTAAGTTTTTATATAACAAGTTTAGTACTTTTGTGAATTTGTATCTTAATTTTTTTTAGAAGTGTTAATAGTGTGTAGATTGTGTCAGCTGTCCCACTGGCATTATTTATAACATCCATGGTTTTTCAAGGTGATATTTGAAGATATTTTAAATCAAATCTTATTTACGTGCGATTGAAAGATTTTTTCATAAAAACTATTTTTGATTGGTGATTTGTGAGAGTCTTCACAAAATTATTATATTTGCAATCGCTGTGTAAGATTGGGTAATTTTCAGCGTCTACTATCTTTATGGTATCATCAAAATCTTTGTGTATTGTATTCTGAAATCAAATCTTGTTTGCTAGGTTTGTGTTTTTTTTCCTTTAAAAGTTTCTTTGAGTGTGAGCTTTGAGTGAGTATCTCATCACTATATCATGCTGACAATTTTTTGGGCAGATGTTCAGGAATTATAGATTGCTGTAAGTTACTGAATCGTTGGGACTATTTGAGGTATCTTTTAAAACTTTGTTTATGTGCACTTTCTGAAATAAATCTTTGTTTACTAAGTGTTTGCTGTACTTTTTTTCCTTTGAAAAGTCTTTGGACGTGAAGCTTTGACTGAGTATCCTCATCACTTAATATCACTGCTGACAAGTGTTTTGCAGATGGTTCAGGTTATAGATTCTTAAGTTTACAGCATCGTTGGGACTTTTGAGTATTTTAAGAGCCTCCTGGAATAAATCTTTGTTTACAAGTGTCTTTACTTTCTTCCTTTGAAAAGCTTAGTTGGACGTGAAGCTTTACTGAGATATCCTCATCACTTATATCACTGCCTGACAAGTGTTTTGCAGATGGTTCAGGTGTTATAGATTTTAGATCATTTAGGCATCGTTGGGACTGTTTTTAGTATTTTGAAGAGCCTCCTGGAATAAATCTTTGTTTACAAGTTCTTTACTTTTCTTCCTTTGAAAAGCTTAGTTGGACGTGAAGCTTTTACTGAGATATCTCATCACTTATATCACTGCCTGACAAGTGTTTTGCAGATGGTTCAGGTGTTATAGATTTTAGATCATTTATGGCATCGTTGGGACTGTTTTTAGTATTTTGAAGAGCCTCCTGGAATAAATCTTTGTTTACAAGTCTCTTTACTTTTCTTCCTTTGAAAAGCTTAGTTGGACGTGAAGCTTTTACTGAGATATCTTCATCACTTATATCACTGCCTGACAAGTGTTTTGCAGATGGTTCAGGTGTTATAGATTTTAGATCATTTACGGCGTCGTTGGGACTGTTTTTAGTATTTTGAAGAGCCTCCTGGAATAAATCTTTGTTTACAAGTGTCTTTACTTTTCTTCCTTTGAAAAGCTTAGGTGGCCGTGAAGCTTTGAGTGGAATATCCTCATCACTTATATCACTGCCTGACAAGTGTTTTGTAGATGTGTCATAAGATTTTCTAAATTGTAGATCATTTACAACATCGTTGGGACTATTTGAGGTATTTTGAAGAGCCCTTTGGAATAAATCTTTGTTTACAAATGCCTTTGTTTTTCTTCTTTTGAAAAGCCTAGTTGGATTTTGCAATTCGATTGAGATATCATCATCACTATCTTTGTCTGGCATGCGTTTAGTAGTTTTTTCAGGTTTTCCTGACTGTAAATCAATATTGTTTTCCTCAGAACTTTCCATTGTATCTTGAAGAGCCTTCCGGAATAAATCTTTGTTTACAAGTGCTTTGTTTTTTATTCCTTTGAAAAGCTTATGTGGACGTGGCAATTTAAATGAAATATCTGTGTCACTACTATATCTATTTTCATCTTCCTTTAAGAGTATGTTGCTTTTTATTGACATTTTATGTTTTTTTCCATGATTTGATTTTTTGGCATATCCACCAGAGTTGTGTAAAGTTTGTTCCAAAGAGCTATCATGAGTATCCATTATTTTTTGAAAAGGATTTGCATGTGTATGTTTTTTGTTTCTAAAGAGCTTTTTAGCTAAGTTTACTGGTGAAGATTCACAGGACTCTTTTTCATTACTGTTGAAGAAACGAAAATTTGTCAAAAACAAAAATGGGGGCAATACAAGAGAAGAAATTATATTTAAAACTATTAGAATTTGCATAGTTGAATAGTTTTTATTCAATATTTATAGTTTTATTTAGCAATATTAACAATGTTTACAACCAAAAATGTAGTTCACAAAAATGTATTTTGAAAATAAATTTAAATGAGACATTCCAATTAATGTTATTGAAACATATACTGCATGGTCATTTTCAACACAACTTATTAATTTATTTTAAGTGTGTATAGAAAATATGTTAGTCAACATTTATTTTGTTGAGGTTCTTTAGTGACAAATACTTGTCATGACTTAATTATGAATCAAATACTGCCAGACCACCAATAATTAGTATAATTAGCACTTAATAACTAAACTTCAGTAATAAATTATTCACTATTTGAAAAATCAAGGTCCGAATCATTTTACTCTTAATTGGATGTGTTTACTGAGATGTTAGACTGCAATTTGATGTTTTATATATAATGTATTAATTATATTTATAAGGTAAATTTCAATAGTGCAAAAAATAAGAACTTTTGCCAACTCCAATGATCAACATGATACTTCAAATGTCTATTTTTTGGTTAGGTAAAAAATGCAATGCAAATTATCATCATCATTGGTGGTGGTGGTGGTGGTGGTGGTGGTGGTGGGTGGTGGTAGTGGTGGTAGTAGTAGTAGTAGTAGTAGTAGTAGTAATTTCTGGTTTAACTATATTTACATTAAGGATTGAAGCATATTATAAATGTGATTTAAAGAAAGAAAAATATTACTTTATCTATAGTAAGATAGCTCGGTTTAATATATGCATTTTAATTACATGTAATACAAATTTAATATAGATAGTTGTATTTAGGAATTATTTTATAAAATAAATGGTTGAAATGAATTATTCT